>JAEBUN010000023.1:0-600000 GCA_023014365.1 Lepiota brunneoincarnata | reverse complement strand
ATTTACGGCAAGACACATCCGCGGGCGCCCACGGCCCCCTTACTGGTACCTCGGTTTCCCACTTTATGTTTGCGACTCGCGGTATAATGATCGTGACCGCGTATTCGTAAAAATCAAAAACTGGAACTCTTGCATACCGGAAGAAGTGCGCAAGAGCACCGAGTTTATGCCGATTTATCCGTTTGAACGTACGGTTTACCCAATACGATATCCCAGTCCCTTCCTCGTGAAGGGAAACAAAGTTAAGGGTCCCGGGGGAATCGTAGCCGCGGCGGTCGAAGATACGAGTGAAGCAGACATGGATAAGAAAAAGGCGGCGCGGAAAGTCTTAGGTGGGGATGCGGGACCCTAGCAAGGGAACGTATGTTGGTCCCTCGACAGCGACCCCGGGACCCACAACAGGGACTGCTACTACAGTTGCACCTCGAGCTCAAGTAACGCAGATTCAGACACAGCAGCTGCAGCAGCAGCAGCAGCAACAACAACAACAACAACAACAGCCCACACAACAGTATAAGCACTCGGGCCCTGACAGGTCGGTATTTACTGCTGCAGGAGGCACAGCGCTGGGAGGGAATATTCAAGTTGAAAAATTGCCCCAGGAAACAAGTGGGTCATGCTAATTTCTATTCAGCTTTGCCTGTTGAGTTTATCATTTTCTGTAGCTAAATATTTCGATCGGGACCCATATACGAACGAGATGCTCTGGTTCTCTGGTCCGCCGTTGAACATCCCACGGCCGTCATCGGCGAAGCATAGTTTGGCATATCTACATTTTTTGGCTACCGAAGAGAAAGGATAGAGAGCGGGAAGAACAAGGAGCTCCAACAACAGCGGACAGAAGATGAGACAGGTGTTGAAAATGGTGTTACAGGGACAGGTTCGGTGTCTAGTAGCAAGCGTGCGAGGACGGATTCGGGAGTGATGCCTACTGTGAGCGAGATGGCAAGGAAGTTGTGGGTGGAGATGGGAATGGAGGTTTAGTAGGGGTTGCAGATGAGTCCTTTGGGCCGATTGAGTCCTTCAGTGTTTTGCAGATAGCGTTTTGATTGTAGGGTCGACCTTGGCTTGGTTTTGAACACCTCTCGCTAGCTTGTTTATGTTCTAATATTACACCTGTCTTTTTTATTTTTATTTTTATTTGTGGTGAACGTTGAAACTGATTGTCAAAAGATCATCATCGGAACACATAACAGTCCCCCAAACGGGTTGGGTAAGAGAGCGGCCCCATCAATCACCCCTTATCTCTTTCACCCATATTTTGGCAAACGCTGATAACTTCCCGAGAGGAATAGCGGTGTGCGTGTGACGTCGAGGAGGAGCGATGGCACGGTCTGCACTGGTATAGGTATAGAGGCCGGACATTGTTACTAACTCCCGTGCTTCGAATGACCTCTAGCACTTTCTCAGGAGGACAACTTACCCTCTGTTGCCGCTGTGAGAACTCTAGTGACTGTCTAGACCTGTGCTGGTTGAGTACCCGGCTCGCGGATATAAAGGACAGGATCACCGGAGACCGCCTATTTTTTTTTTTACCTTTGATGACCCCACCCGCCAGGCTGGGTTGGAGGTTCCTAACCAGTGCGTAACACAGCCAAAGAGCACTGATCTGTTCTCGTCTTTTTTTTTCTGTGGGTCCTGCTTCGCGTAATGTCCTGTGTTTGTCTGAAAAGAGACTAGGTCCCCCGGAGAGGGCCAGACCACGAGGACGAAGTTAGGGTTGATGCCGTATGTCAAGGACTCGGGCTGGAGGGACCGAGACTGCTGCGGATTTTTGTGCGTGACCATTGGCGATACGGGCCAGCCACTGTCCTTATGTTTTGGTTTTTTTTTCGGTTTTTATCTTTCTCAATACCTCGGTATGTCTTGTCACCGAAATCCAGCATTCCGGTGTCATTTTACACATCGTTCCCTGTGGTTCGTATTATGTGTGCGACCTGTCAAGGCTGTGGTTTCTCTCACAGTGGGATGAAAGACCATGGGTTCGGGGAGCTTTGTACGGCAAAAGAGAAGCAAGCAGTAATATAGCACTGGGAACACAAGGGAGCATCTTTTCATGGTCAATGATAGATGATCTAGCCGAGTAATTCGGTCAATCGTGCACGTTATCCGCCTTGATCTGACAATTTCTTTAATCAGCCTGATGCTGGACCCCTACGCTATGTTTAGACCTCTCAGATGACCACCCATGACAGCTAGTAGGCACACTAGAACCTTGCTTGTATGGGGCTCTTGGCCGAGCTCAGCGCTCAGCGCTTGTAGGGAACGTGAGGCTTGGAGCAATCGAGCGTCTGAAACTGGCAGTACGTCACCGCCGTTTTACCGGTTTCTCATGTTTTGATATGTGCACCGCACCAGTGCAGAGCGACCCCCTCACCCCCCATCGCTGTTCGTTGTCCACCGGCCCTTCGCGCGGGGGATGATTAGCTGGACAAGGAAAGAAAACTCACATGGAGAAGCAAAGATGGTAAAAATCGCATTGATTGTTCCGCGTAGTTGCGGTCCCCATGATGAGGTGATCTTGGGGTCCTCGTGATGGCGTCTATCGGTTTACGAAAGATCTCCCCTCCCCCATATGCCCAAACATCACCAACCTGGTTCCCCATATCTCCTCCCCCCGCCCTTCCCGTCCTGCCTTTCTCTATACTTGACCAACATACACTGCCTCCTCTTCCCAGACGTCTAGTTGTACCCCTCACCGCCCTGCTCGTTGCCCTTTTGCCTATAAACGTGCCTTAGCTTAACAATCCGCCCCTGCTCTTTTCGGCATCCCGCTGCACACTTGTCTTGTCAACACAGCTTTGTTCCCCCCTAGACCGTTCCTCTCCCGGGCAAAAGATACACCAAACATTGCGCGCTATGGTAGTGTGGAAGACTTCGTCGACTGGGTTGGCCAGTGTAGCTTTGGTAGTGGGTGCTTTGGCAAGGGGAGGATTGGGGTCGCTGGTTCCGCGAGATTATACAACCAATGCGACTTGCCGCGAGCAGTACTCGTGGATGGACAATGCTCAGGGAAAATCCCCATGCCTGGTGGCCGCCTATTTGATGGGACCTTGCGTCGGGTCCAGTAAGTTACTCGCCCCCCTCTCCGGCCTACGAACACGAGCTCATTATGGCATGAACAATGCACAACAGATTATACGGTCAAAGCAATAGTGGACCCGAACGAGAAGTATAACCCCGCGAACTGCCTCCAATGCCTCTTCGTGCTATTGGTATGTCCCAAGCCCTCCCCTGAATCCTTTGTCTGGTTTACTGACTTGGATTGTCCGCGGTGTTTAGCTCATGGGCGATGTACAACCTCCTCAGCGCGTGCATCAAATGCCAAGGAGGTCAAAATGGGATATTATCGTATGTATAATTCGTCATCAAACTTCACCAGACTCTGAGCACATGAAACTAGTTGGATTGGCTGGACTGATGGTTGTGGGAATTTTGTGTCAGACACTCAGTGCGTAGCGCTCTCCATGTATGCATGTTCAAGTCACTGAATGTCGTATCAGGTATTACAAACCCAACGCACCACCAGCGGATAATACAACGCTCCCCTATTGGGCGAGTGTTAACCGTGAGTAGCTCAACATGCTTCCGATAAGGGCCGCATCTGATCAACGCAAATCCCTCAGCGAGAACGTGGAAAGATCAACGTTGGAACGAAGAAGATTGCAGACCATTCGCGGATGGTTGTGAGTGATGGTACATCTGATGATGATAGTCTTGGTGCTCAAGTGTCCTCCAGCGCGCCCTGACCTTGTACTGGGCTCAACAACCACGACGACGACGGCGACGCCAGTACCAAATCCCGGTAGCAATATAGGTGCCATCGCAGGCGGTGTTGTTGGAGGTGTTGTAGCCGTGGCTATTGGCGTTGGAATCGCCCTCTTCATCTTCTGCCGCCACAAGCGGAGGTCACCACAAAACAATGGACCAAAGAGTTCCATGATGGAGTCTCATTTTGGGTTCCAACATGGTCGCAGTCCATCCGACTTTTCTACGAAATCTTATGGGTCGGGGTTGGGCTATTCTCAGTTGCAGCACACTTCGTCTCCATCTGGTGGTAATTCCAGTCAATTCCCATATAGCCCGACGACGTACCACACACGCAACGGCAGCATACACTCTCTTGGGTTCGATTCAGCACCTGGGTCCATCTCCTATGCTGGTACTCCCCCGCCTATTCCACAAGTTATGTCAACCCAGCCCACGGTATTCCCCAATCGTCAGGCCGTCATCGTACCCTTCACCCTGCAGCACAATACCTCAACTTCACAAGACTCGTCCGCTCACGACCGCGATAGAAAAAGAGTTGATAGTCCAGATTCTACTGGGTCATCTGTAGATCCAGCTGCTCCTAGGCCCCGCATCAACCCGCCCGCATACTCAGAGAACCCCCACGATCGTGGTGATTTCTCCTCACATGCTCATGATCAGTTGTCGTCAGTCGGCGGGTCTACATCGATCGTGACAACTCCTGCAAGGCGACCACATGAGAAGAGCCCGTCAGTGCATTCAATTGGGTCGAGCACGAGTGGCGGACACTGGACCAGCGCCAGTCTTTCTGGAGCAGCGGACATGCTTAGTCAGATGGACACGGCTAGCCTACCGGGCCCTCCTCCGGCCAATCCACCGTATCCTGGTCCTGGACCAAGCATGGTACTGCAGTATAGGGATGAGAAACGGAGACCGACGGTTATGAATGCGACGTCTGATGATACCGATCAAGGTGACCGTCCACCTTCATGAACAGTTTTTTTTTTTTTCTCCTTTGCTTTCTAATCCCGGATTTGCTACTAAAGAAGTTGTATTTATTTGAGATCTCAGGCTTGGAAATGTATGGCTGTCGCTACTCTATATCTACACAGACTTCGCAGTAGAATTCTAGTACTATTAAATGACGTTGTTACTCGAACAATAATCTCTGCTTACAAACAGCCAAACCGCATGGAAAAATGTCGGAGAGCACAGGAGCCCTTAGCCCCTCCCTCCCTCATGGAAGGGGTAGCATTGGGCGGGGCGCCCCGATCGCCAAGAAACCCGAGTGGCAAGGAGGCTGAGTGAGCAAGCAGGGTGATACATACTTGATCCTTCCCTGAAGGCCAGGACGACTTGACACCGGCGTGGCGGGGTCCTACATAATGGTGCGCATGCAGAACCTAAGAGCCCGAAGGGGGGGGCTTCTCGATCACAAGATGGTTCTCGAGGACACACCATACCCAGGGTAAGGGAGACTGCGCAGCCAACTTTGAATAGTTCCAATCTCAAAAAGGGTAAGGGCTGATGATGAGAGCCAAGTTCTCCGAGCTGTGTGTGTGTGTGTGGCGCACGCACGGTGTAGGTAGGGTTAGTTGGTTGATTCGAGGAGTCTTTTCCCCTTTCTTTATACACAGGATAAGCAGTTCTGTTTGGCATCGTTCACTGCTGTAAATAATTCAAAACTGGCCTCCTGTGGTTGTCTCATAACTGATAAAGTATCCACCTAGCCTTTCTAACCGTCAGCTATGCAAAAACAACTCAACAAGCTTCCCCCCTTTGTCAAATACTCCGCTGCAGAACGCTTAACTCTGTTAGACCCAGATTTGGACGAGCCTTTTGCGAATTTCCATAAAGACTTCTGGGGCAAGGAGAGTATAACAGAAGAGAGGGATGCGTGGCGCAAGACAAACATCCGAGATAAAGCAACAGGGTCAGAAATGGACTTAGATGAGGGTGGCGAGCCCACTGCGGTCGACGATCAGGAGCCGGATGTAACTGACGACTGCTGTGTTCTCGACGTCCAATCGTTCCGCAAGAAACCCATCTGGGTTCGTGCCAAATATGTTCGAATCTTCGACGCTTGCCAACAGAGGTATGAGGCTGCGATCTCTGCAAGTGATCAACAGACTCCGAGCTTCGTGATAACGGGCCAGCCTGGAATAGGTTTAACTACACTTACCCAATTCTACTCTCGAGCTCATGGCTGGCAAAAGGAAAACGATCTGGTTGAGCTATGCTGCACGTCGCTGTACTGCTGACAAGCGGCCATTCATGTGGCTTGATCGGGGCCGCTATTATCTCTTTGCGGCAGAGGGTGTCTATCAGTTGTCTGGGGATTGGGCGCCTGCTGATTTTCTTCCTGAAACCCATCTCTGGGTGTTCATTGATGCCCAAAATGAATCCGGGGCCCTGGAAAGGTTCGCCCAGCCTGGTACCTACATGGTTATCTTCTACACGACTACGCCGGCGTGGGATCGGTGGAAACATCTGAACAAGACAACACAGCGCCACCTATTGATTATGAAACCATGGAGTAGGGAGGAAATTGTACAACTGTGAGTTTTCCATCTCTGAATTCATAAACCACAAATATTGAAACCGCGACACCCAGTACATTCATCTATAGTCGTTCGGAAGAACACATACTTGAATTATATGACCGCTGGGGTCCTATGCCCCGTCTCTGTGTTGAGTGGGGGGAAGAATTTTTAAAAGAGTATGCGAACAAGGGTTTCCTCTGCAGTGAAGAAGATCACAGCAACCAGCATGGAGAGACTTGTGGATGAATCGCAAGACCTTTCAATGAGTGAGGTGTCGCAATCACTTTTTTTGGTCACTCACCCACCCGGCGAATTCTTTCAACCTGTGATCGCTCCCATCTCCCCCTACATCCAACAATTGCTTGTCGAAAAAATTAGCGAGCAAAAACGAGAGGACAGGATCCAACTATACTTGGAATTTTCCTCGAGAATACTCGGTTCCAAGCAGCTGGCTGGTCTTGCCTTTGAAGGCGCTGTTCATTCTGACTTTGGAAGAAGGATCTCACTTGATCTCGTTCCGATGAAGCTGAGGGTCCAACCCGGTAGGAGGAAATCCCGATGGCATTCTGCTCCTCCTGGAACCCCGGTGGAGCTGACAGTCCGGACTGTGCCCATCAAAACCATCGACTACGAGTCCAAGACCATCCAACCCAATGTCTACTATATTCCTGTGTTTCCTCGTCAAGTTGCAGTCAACTCCTTCATACTTTTAAACAATGAGCTTTACCTGTTCCAATTCACTATCGCAGAGGAGCATTCAATCAAGAAGAAGGAGGTTCTTAACCTTGCTGCTGACTTGGGCTTCCCACTACAGAAGAATTGGCATTTCGTTTTCATTGTCCCACCTGATTCAGATTTGACTGTTCCCAAACAGAGTGCTATTGAAGGGGTTCCGATGTATACTGCAACATTTGACATTACCGCCGTACATCAAAACTAGCATTGGAAATGTAATAGGTACCGTTGGGGGTTTGGTGGTTTAGATATGGCAGTGGTCAGCGTGCCCAGGCCTTCAGGGAGATCAAGTATCACCGCTGCTCAATTATTACGGGGTTGCTTGGCAATTGGGCACCCAGTGCTAGCCCCCTTCCACGAGAAAGGATCACAATCTGACTGCGCTCTTCAACTGTTTGACTATTCAGAACAAGAAATTATTGTCTAAGTAACAAGGTCATTGAATATCACTGCCGCCAAGTAATAGTACTAGAATTCTACTGCGAAATCGGCGTAGATATAAAGGAGCGACAGTCGTAGATTCCCGAGCCTGACATCTGAAATAAATACAACCTCCTTAGCAGGCCTTCAACAAGATCATGGTGGGGGTTGGAAAGTAAAACAAAAAAAGCACCGAAGAAGGAAGGTGGATGGTAGGACATCTACCTGACTCTCCTCCTCGTACTCCTACTCCCTAGCATCATCGAAACTTATCCTTGGATACATGTAACGAGGCGGGTGGAGATGACGACCCCCCAGTCTGCTGCCTTATCCTAGCCCTGCCCCCCTGATTTCACAGTCCCATTCCCTGTACTTGCGCCTCGGCGCGAGTTATAATGAAAATTGACATGGGTGATAGGGCATTTTAGAGCACTGCTGATCCACAGGTCAGGTATAAGGAGGTTGAAGGCGCCTGTCGCGCCAGGACTTGAGCAGCGGCCATTTGTATCCGAGGCTGCTGCCAAACACATTTGCTCACTGTTCGCTTTACTGTGTGAATACTGAGTATGCATTGTATGTATTTATTCTCTGTCGTCCTCTATCTTGACCCGTACGGTTTCTAAGGCTATTCCGGCAGGGCCAGATATCATAATAGCCTCACGCATAAGGTCAAAACCAGAATCTTGTAGAAATACGAGTGTTCGTTCTACATGCTTTTGGTACGTATAAGTGACATTAGAATAAGCGGTAGACACTCACAACTTCAGAGACTCGTATACGCGAGAACTGAGGTGCGTGAGTGGAGGAACGGGCTATTTATCGCGATATGTATACTAATAAGCTCAGTAGATCATAAACGGGAGAAAGATTGGGAACGGAGAAGGGATAAAAGAGAGTGAAACATCCACAAATGCGGTGGTGAGTCCATAGAAATGAGCGAAAAGGAATGGTATGTGTCCGTGGGCCCAAGCACGTCGTGCTGCAACGTCTCGACTCGTTTTTGTCATCCCAACAAATTTTACTTTGACCAGCTATAAACGTGGAACACGCCAACCGCAACATATTTCCTCAGACTCTTAACTTGATCCACATGCTAGGTATCAACACAGCACAACCGGATCACGAATCCCTTGTACGTATCGTCACAACTCCCTTCCAGCCATCCTTGTTCGCAGGCGAGCATTTCCACATCACCGTCACTTTCACCAACATTCGGACACCCAAAGCTGACCCCTCCCAGTAGTACCTATACATTTCCAATGCTAGCTATGATGTACAGGGAACTAAATTATGCAATAATGTTAATTTTTGCAGTATAAATGGGAACTCCCTCAATAGCACTCCGTTGGGGAACAGCCAAATCTATTTCGGGTGGGATAATGAAAACAAAGTGCGAGTTCTTCTGTAGTGGGAAGCCCAAGTCGGCAGCAAGGTTAAGAATCTCCGACTTCTTGATTAAATGTCCCTCTGCGATGGTGAATTGGAAGGAGTAGAACTTTTATTGTTTAAAAGTATGAAGGAGTCAACTACAAGTTGACGAGGAAACACATGAATATAGGAGACGTTAGGTTGGATTGTCAGTTTGGTCTCGGACTCGTAATCGACGGTTTTGATGGGTATAGTCCGGAGCGTCAGCTCCACCGTTCCGGGAGGAACAGGATGCCATCGGGATTTCCCCTTATCGGGTCGGACCCCCAGCTTCATCGGAGCGAGATCGAGTGAGATCCTTCTTTCAAAGTCAGAATGAACGGCGCCTTCAAAGGCAAGACCAGCCGGTTGCTTGGAACCAAGTATGCTTGAAAATGTCGAGTATAGTTGGATCCTGTCCTCTCGTGTTTGCTTGCGAATTTTGTTGACAAGCAATTGTTGGATGTAGGGGGAGATGGGAGTGACCACAGGTTGGAAGAATTCGCCGGGTGGGTGAGTGACCAAAAAAGTGAATGCGACACCTGGCTCATTGAAAGCTCTTGCGATTCATCGGCAAGTCCCTCCGAGTCCATTGTAGAGGTGGGCAAGCGGCTACACCTGCAAAGGCTGCCCTATGCCACCTCTCGTAGGACTCGGAACCCGAACTCGGAACCCGAAATCCAAACTCGGATCAAGAAACTCGGAGCGCCCAGCTGAACAAAGCCGTTATCATTTTGCAACATATCCCTTTCACTTGAAACCTCTTACATTCCCTAACAAATAAATTTTCACTACTTTTCTATTCCTTTCCCTGAACTTGAACCATAGCATAAGTTTTCTCCCCATATATAGACTCCTCTGAGCCTCGCATACCACCCCTTTCATCTTTTCTATTCTGTTTTCCCATTTCCCTGTTAACGTAGTTGTGAAAACTTCACGATCTCTCCTGTTTCACATTCCTTATTCTCCAGATTTATTCTAGTATAATTATTCCTCGATTTTTCGATCCGTTTCGGTACAGAAAACATAGCTAGTACAATAATTTACTTGTATATAAAGTTCCGAGCTCACTTATGAGCTCGGCAGTCAATATAGGACCCAAAAACTCCCTCTCAGTCTCATTCTCCCTCTCTCGCTCTCTCACATATAACTCGTCTTTCTTGGTTTTCGAAGCCCAGTGGTTGTTTCGCCAACCACACTCGCCCCTTTGTTTGTTCGTGTTAGCGCTGTTTCGATCATGTTTCGTTTGTGTTTCGGTTTCGTTTTGGCGCTTTTCACATGCTGAGGAGTCGAGTTCTCTTCAACTGGAGCCCACCGCGAGGGGCTTCAAAACCATTTCAATTTAAAATTGTTACTTGATATCTCAATAAGCTCATGGCTGAATTACAAATCCCAGCAGATAATGCACCAGCAGGAAATCCTCCTCAGGTGCCCCAACAACCAGCAAATGGCCCCCCTGCATACCAACCTCAACATTTCCATATTGGACCTGGAGTACCGCCACCAGCTTTTGGTCCAGCTCATTTCCCTAACCCACCAGCTAACCCACCAGCACCCCTTCCCCAGCCAGCTCCATACATTATCCATGCTCCCCAAATACGCCATATGCCCTCTCGCTATGATCGAAATGCTCCAAAATTTGACGGACACCCACAATCACTCCAACGATTCTTTGAGGAAGTAGAAATGCTAGCTCGAGAATGTGGACTCACCAATATGGAGCAGATTACCCATACTATCAGCTATCTAGATGGACAACACTATGACATCTGGAGGAGCCAACCATCGGCCATGGGTGGAAGCTGGGTCCGTTTCAAATTAGATATCATGTCCATGTATCCAGGAGCCGAAGATGACGCACGTTATAATGTTACAGACTTTGAACTCTTCGTGGAACGACATGCTGCTATGCCTATGCGAGACCGTCTTCAATTTGGTGAATATTATCGGGAATTCCTCACCAAATCGACCTGGCTACTCAACCATGACCTCATATCACAACAAGAATGCAACAAGCTCTTCATTGGGGGTTTTCATATCGAATTCCGGCAGCAACTCTGCACCCAGCTACGTATCCAAGACCCCAGGCATCCCATCGATGAGCCCTGGAATGTCTCAGATGTTGAGCAAGCAGCACACTTTCTGCTCGAAGGAACGATGACTGGAAATGCCTTCACCTTATCACCGGCATCACCATATTCCTCTCCCCCTGCTGCTCCTGCACTTTCGTCACCACGCCAGACCTTTGATATGTCCTCAATTGAACAGATCTTGACCTCTGACGCGTTTTTAAACCGTCTCGCTGGAAAACTTGCTGGCCCTGTCCGTAACACCTCCCAGCCCCCATATCAGCCCTCATTCCACCAAAATCCCCAGCAGAACTGACAGACCTGGCCATGTGGCTTCTGTTCCAGCACTGAGCATATGTTCAGACACTGCCAAGGACTTGATGACTATATCCGTTGCGGTTTATGCATTCGGGACAACACTAATCATGTTTGTATGCTTGATGGCACTCAGGCCTCACCTCAGGCTGCTCCTGGACGAAATATGAAGGAGCGAATCGATAATTGGCACAAGAATCGCTCACCTCTGACTGCCACAGCCCAGGCCAACATTCTGCAAGTGTTACCATCACAATCAACTGCCCTAGGCTCGTTTAATGTCCCCACACCCTCCACAATGCCATACTCCACTTCCTACACCTCTGAAGATAAGGAGGAACTTGCTAGGCTCAAAGTGATCGCGTTAGCTACTATGAAACGACAGGAAGAGATTAAAAGGCGTTCAGGGAACATAGGAAAGGCCAAAAACTCGCCAACACTCCCCAAACCAGTCTCTAACCAGCCCAATCCCTCCCAGAATGCTCCAGCAATTGTTCCACAGGCTCCTGCCTTGAAACCGAACCCCCCTTTGAAACCTTTCCATCCTAATGCTCCCATACCCGATTTCCATTCACAGAATCAGCAATACCGATTTGCAGCACCGATTGAGGACCCCCAGATGGTCCAAAATGTCATACAACGAAGTTTGGATGGCCCAGTCACTCTCACCCAGAGAGAGCTCCTCGCTATCGCTCCAGAGGTCAGGAAGCATATGAAGGAGCAGGTAACTACTCACCAAGTTCCAGCGGCAGCCACGGCAAACATATCCACATTCGAAAACACGGAGCATGAAACAGACTCAATCCCCTCAGCCCTTCTGCACCACCAATCGTCACCTGCCCAGAACCCAGTAATTGTTGCCAATCATATCGAAGATCTGCGAACAATCCCCCTCGAACTCAATGGCAAGTTTATGGTGGATGCCATACTTGATGAAGGGTCTCAAGTGATTGGTATCCGAAAGGATGTGTGGGAGAAACTGGGTCTCCCCCTGCTTAGAGATCAAAGCATCATCATGGAATCAGCTAACACGACAAAGGAAATAACGCTGGGACTTCTACGTGACCTTCCGGTGCATATTGGCAACAGCATCTTTTATCTACAGGTCCAGGTCTTTGAGAACGCGCCATACAAGATGCTACTAGGACGGCCATTCCTCACCTTAACCCAAGCTAGGACCCACCATTACTCCAACGGCGACTTCCATATCACACTCTTCGATCCCAACACACGAGAGACCATCACAGTTCCAACCATGGTAAGGACATGACCATCTGCCCCTTCTAGGTCGGGTTTTTAGATATCGAGGATTTGGCTCACCGCAGTCGAGGAGATAGTATAAAACCAACCAATTCCCATGCAACCATCACACCTTCCAATCAGAATAATCCCTTTCCCATCAATTCGATGTCCCTATCTATGATCTCACCCCTGGCCTTTACAAGTTCCCCTTTCCCTCCGTTAAACCACCCACAAGAAATATATGAGATTGACATCACAGAAACTTATCCAATAGCTGAAATCTCAACCCATGCCTACAAAAAGGTCGCAAACCGGGTCAAACCAGTAGCTACTACACTCCCCGAAAATTATCGGATTGTTCACTGGATACCAACAGATCCCCTTCACAATATACCAGTTCTCCCCACATCACCACCCAACTTCAGTCCTGGCACCCGCTACACGCTGGAAAGGAAAATAGCTATGAATATTAATCCCAAAGGGTTCCTATGGCCTGAAGAAGAGAAATTGATCCATTACCTAATCAGAACCCAGGAACTTGGGTTCACATGGAGTGAAGATGAGAAGGGCAAGTTCTCAAGTGAATATTTCGATCCCATTGTTATACCCACCATCAAACATGTCCCCTGGTCACTCCAAAACATACCCATCCCTCCCGGAAACTTCCAATGAGTAGTCGAGGTCATCAAGGCAAAGATTGCCGGAGGTGTTTACAAGCCTTCAAACTCGTCCTATCGATCGCAATGGTTCTGTGTGCTCAAAAAGGATGGCAAATCACTTAGGCTTGTACATGATCTCCAGCCCCTCAATGCTGTCACAATCAAGGATGCAGGAGTTCCACCAATTGTAGAAACATACGCTGAGTCCTTTGGCGGTCGTGGATGCTACGGGATATTTGATCTCTTTGTTGGCTTTGACCAGCGTGCTCTAGCACCTGAATCTTGCGATCTTACCACATTTCAATCTCCTCTTGGGACTCTACGCCTCACCTCGATCCCCATGGGATACACCAACTCAATGCAAATTCAGCAAGGTGATCTCACGTTCCTCCTCCAGGATGAAATCCCACATACTGCCCTTCCCTTCGTCAACGATGTCCCAATTAAAGGGCCAAAAACGCGATACGAAATCAATGATGGCTACGAGACCATAGCCGAGAATCCTGGAGTTTGACGTTTTGTATGGGAACATCTCCAGAATGTCAACCGAATTATACAACGGATCAAGCATGCTGGAGGAACATTTTCAGGGCCAAAATCACGATTCTGCACCTCATCTGCTGTGGTCGTAGGCCACTTATGTACGTATACTGGATGGCTTCCTGATACCTCACACATCCAAAAGGTCCTTGACTGGCCATTATGCTCAAACATCACTGAAGTGCGGGGGTTTCTTGGTACCCTTGGCACATTCCGAATTTTTCTCCAGGATTTTGCTGCAATCTCACAACCTCTGGTCAAGTTGACAAGGAAAGGAGTGGAATTTAGGTTTGGCAGTGAAGAACAGGCTGCGATGGATACACTAAAGGAATTAGCGAAGAATTCACCTTGCATTCGAGCAATAGACTATTTGAGCACTAATGAGGTTATACTAGGTGTCGACACATCAAAGATTGCCGTTGGATACATTCTATCGCAACTGGGAGACAATGCGAAATGATACCCCTCAAGGTTCGGCTCCATCACCCTCAATGAACGCGAATCTCGCTATTCCCAGGCCAAGTTGGAGCTGTTTGGGTTGTTTAGAGCCTTAAAGGATGTCCGATTATGGATTATAGGAGTTGGGAACCTAGCTGTGGAGGTTGACGCAAAATACATCAAGGGTATGATCAACAACCCTGATATTCAGCCCTCAGCAACCATCAATCGGTGGATATCGGGGATTCTACTATTTGATTTTCACCTTAGGCATGTCCCTGGCAAGGAACACGGCCCCGATGGATTGTCGCGATGCCCCCAAGCCCCAGAAGACCCTGCCATCATGGATGATTTTGAAGACTGGATCGATTCAGCAAATGCATTCACCCGTCAAACAATGCATGGTAATGGGCCACAGATAACACCCTGCCAGGAGGAACTAGGATGGATATGGACCTCAAACACGTTCGCTATCGAATTCATTAACGAAACAGAACTAACCTACCCTTCCCCCTATATCTCACAATTGAATCCTATCCATCACTTCGGTGGTGTTCGCCCAGTCAAAATCCTGTCGGGTGAGCACCTAGACTCCGCCACACCTCCCAAGCCCATCATTCCACAATCCGAAAAAGCGAAGCAACGCGACCGTGATCTACAACAGGTCCAGATCTTCCTAAACGATCCGAAACGATCCAGTGCCATGCCAGAAGATATGCTCAAGAAACTCGTTCGCTTTGCCACAGGATTTTTTGTACGGGATGCTAGGCTGTGGAAAAAGGATGCCAAGCTCAAGCACAAGCTTGTGATACCGGAGAACCAAAGATACAGGCTCATACAACAGGCTCACGATGATCTGGGCCACAAGGGTATGTTTACCATCCGAATTCAGCTTTTAGAACGATTCTGGTGGCCCCATCTCGACCAGGATGTACGCTGGTACATCCAAACATGCCACGAGTGCCAGACAAGACTTTCCCATCATTTCTATATCCCCCCTACGGTCCCTACCCCATTCACCCTCTTCCGAAAAGCTTACATAGACACAATGTTCATGCCAAAGTCAAATGGCTACCACTACATCATCCATGCACATTGCTCCCTATCCTCATACCCCGAGTGGCGAATGCTTCGTCTCGAGAATGCCCAAACCCTCGGAACCTTTGTTTTTGAAGATATCCTCTGCAGATGGGGCGCTATCGAAGAAATAGTAACTGACAATGGCCCCGCCTTCGTACAAGCAGTCAAATTCCTTGCACAAAAATACAAGATAAATCACATCTGGATCTCACCCTACAACTCTCGAGCGAATGGTCCTGTGGAGTGTCAACATTTTGATGTCCAAGAGGCCTTGGTAAAGGCAGCTGAGGGAGACGAGAAAAGATGGACTACAGTTGCACCCTCTGTTTTCTGGGCTGAACAAGTATCCATTCAAAAATCTACGGGGTACTCACCTTATTACATAGCACATGGCATCGAACCCCTCCTTCCCTTTGATCTCGCTGAAGCTACATACCTCGCGCCAAATCTCACCAAGCCCCTCTCAACAGCCGATCTCCTTGCAGCCTGGGCAATTCAGCTTCAAAAGCGGCCACAGGACCTGACAAAGGTTAAGGATATGGTACTCAAGGCTCGTTTTGAGTCTATACAACAGTTCAACGAGAAGTACTCTAATTCAATTCAGAACTTCGATTTCTCACCTGGCTCTCTTGTTTTGGTCAGAAATTCACGATACGACCACAATGTGGGCAGCAAGACCAAGCCTAGGTATTACGGGCCACTCATGGTACTCAGGAAGACAACTGGAGGATCATACATTCTTTCCGAGCTCGATGGCTCAATCTCCAAGCTTCACTTTGCAGCTTTCCGGCTCGTCCCTTATCACCCACACAATCTTTGCACGATACCTATTACCGGTCACGAAAATCACGGATATGCCACCTGAGGCCCTCGAGGAGTACACATATGACATGGAACCTTCCCATCGAGATGAGTTACAGTGAGTGACAGCCGACCAGGACCAATCCCCGCATATCAAAAGCTCGATCCTATCTTGGGACGTAACTCCCATCGAGCTGAATTAGGTATTCAACCACCTCGTTCACCACTTCCTCTCATCGCTGCCAATATCACAGTACCTGCCCACAATAACTCTTTGATGCTCTTCCCACCTCTCTTTCCCACAATTCTGGCTCCCCTCAAACACTTGCAAACCCACCGTCGCTCTGACCGGGAGGTCAGTTTCTTAAGTACCCAGGAGATGTAGAGGTGGGCAAGCGGCTACACCTGCAAAGGCTGCCCTATGCCACCTCTTGTAGGACTCGGAACCCGAACTCAGAACCCAAAATCCAAACTCGGATCAAGAAACTCGGAGCACCCAGCTGAACAAAGCCGTTATCATTTCGCGACATATCCCTTTCACTTGAAACCTCTTACATTCCCTAACAAATAAATTTTCACTACTTTTCTATTCCTTTCCCTGAACTTGGACCATAGCATAAGTTTTCTCCCCATATATAGACTCCTCTAAGCCTCGCATACCACCCCTTTCATCTTTTCTATTCTGTTTTCCCATTTCCCTGTTAACGTAGTTGTGAAAACTTCACGATCTCTCCTGTTTCACGTTCCTTATTCTCCAGATTTGTTCTAGTATAATTATCTCTCGATTTTTCGATCCGTTTCTAGGAGTGCCGAAGTTCGGTTCAGAACTTCGGTTCGAACCTGAACCCCCTGAACTGAACCCAAAGGTTCAGTCCGGTTCGGGTTCAGGTTCAGGCATAGGCCTGTCGACTCGGTTCAAGGTTCGGCCTTGTGGCCAGCCTACCTGAACATGTCCGAATGCATTTGAACGCGTTCGAATGCATGAGTTGAGGGCCATTGGTGGTGAGGGCTGCAGTGGCAGTGGCAGTGCTTGCCAAACATCAACAAAGTTCCGACTTCGTTGATTTTTCACTTGCTCTTTCCCCCATGCTATCAACACTGCCAAATCCCACGTGTCCTGTGCTTATCATGTCTGAAGACAACTGTGCGCTAAATCTGGATGGTTCGCTCAAGGAGGCCTCCGAGATCGATTGGAATTACTCACCGAGTGCTGAAACAACACCCCTCCCTCCTGCAAGTGACACCCTCGAGCCGACCCATGAATCTCAAGGACTCAAGGGTAAACAGCCGGCACGGCGTGTCGCTAGTCAACGTCTCCCCAGTCAACGCACCTCCAAACCAACATGGAAGGCTCGAGGGGATCCAGACCCAGGTCTGGTCACTCTCACCGCTTTTTTTCCACCTCAAAAAGGTCTGGCCCCTGTCCTCCATGTTTTAATCAATATCTGATATGTCTTACAGCCTCGAAGCAAGACAACACACCCCTGAAAGAGTCAGTGGAGGCAGCTGGTCCTCCTGAAGAAGATCAGGCAGCCACTTCACAGGCTTCAAACATTACTGATAATGAAGGTAAGCATACCTACCTCTATCCTATTTCCCATGCTGACGAAATACCTCCATTAATTGCCCACCACCCATATAACTCCATATCCACTCGAAAATCAATATTACGGCTCCACGTTCACTCAAAAATCAATATCATGGCCTCCTCAACTTGTAAAATGATACCCTGGCTCCACATTGACTCGTAAATTGATATCCTGGCCCTCGTTGACTCATGAATTGATGCCCTGGCTCCACATTGACTCGTAAATTGATACCCTGGCCCTCATTGACTTGTAAATTGATACCTTGGCTCCACGTTGACTCGTAAATTGATACCTTGGCTCCACGTTGACTCGTAAATTGATACCCTGGCCCTCGTTGACTTGTAAATTGATACCCTGGCTCCACATTGACTCATAAATTGATACCCTGGCTCTCATTGACTTGTAAATTGATACTCTGGCTCCATGTTGACTCACAAATTGATACTATGGCTCTATGTTGACTCATAATCAATACTATGGCCTCTTTGACTTGTATGGCTCCACATTGAACATCAAGATGAACAAATAGAGGAAACTACTACTATATGTGTACATTCTGTTGAAGGTGAGGTTTGGGCTGCAGAGTTCTTGCTTGTTCTAACTGCTATTTATAGGACAAACAAAACGAAAGCGCTCAGCCACAGAGTCAGGGAGAGTTCGAAAGAAGCCAGCTGTTGTTGTCAGTGATGAAGAGGAAGAAGGAGTAAATGATGAGGATGGAAAGACAGAGGAACTTACTCAGGAAGATGATAAAGAAATAGATACTATCCCACTGGTAAGTTATATTTAATATGTTTAATAGCTTATTGGCATACTAATTTTTTTTTTTCCAGCGAAAACATGCTCATCGTGGCTGCAATGAGCAAACCAAAGACATTCGGGCATGCTGGCGGATGGAAGAACATTTAAAAGATGGTGTTCAGATAAAGGGGTGGTGGTGTGAGATCTGCTGGTAAGTAAACTTGTTCTTGTATTACTTCACTTCTAACATATGTGGATCCTGTAGTCATCTTGCAAAACAAGAAGGGTGTGATCCTGATAAGAGTATTTGGATGACTGGGAGTGTAACAACTTGTCGTAAACATATTGGGCGGTATGTAAAGTTGTTTCTAAAATCTATACTCTTTTTTCATTGGTTTATCAGGAATTGGAAGACACATGGTGAATTTTATATGATGCGAGCCCAGGAGTTGGATTTTGTGCCTCATCCTGTCACACTTGCTGAAGCTGAGAGGTCTGGTGTATTTAAACCAACTGACAAGGAGAGTGTGACTGCCCAGAAAACACTTGATACATTCATAGTGCCAACTGTGAAGTGGACAAAGGAAGGGCTTATTGAGCATTTAACTCATTGGCTAGTTGAGGATGATCAGGTAAGGTTCCACATTCATTCTTGATGATTTGGAGCTAATTATTTCTCCAGCCTTTCACAGCTGTAGATCAGCCATCATTCCGCAAGCTTCTTATTTATCAGCGACCATCAACAAGGGAAAGTGATATTCCTCACCGTACCAAGATGTCAGAAGAGGTGAAACACAAAGCAAAGATTGTGGTCCACCGTCTTTCAAAAGTCCTTCAGGTATATTTTTTTGACATATCTTCTAGTATTGGTACTGACTATATCTCAGAATCAACCAGGACAAATATCTTCCACATTTGATGGGTGGACTACAGAAGATATGAAACCTTTTCTTGCCATTACTGTTCAATACATTGCTTCTCCTCCTGATCAACCACATATCTGGAGGCTGAAGTCACACCTTATAGGTTTTCCTGAGATTGAAGGCAACCATGGTGGTGAGAATTTGGCAGCAGTTGTTCTTGGTGTTTTCAATGAGTACAAAATTCAATCCAAAGTATTGATTTATGATTTTTAAATGACTTCAACTAATTGATGATTTATAGATTGGTTGGATTACTACTGATAATGCTTCAGCAAATGACAAAGCTCTCAAGGTGCTTCAACGTACACTTGACACACCTTCAAACAGGTGGATTGCTTGTAAGCGGCGTATTAGGTGAGTGATTTTTGATTTGGTTTATATTTTATTCTGATATGTTTTAAATTGAAGATGCATTGAGCATACTATTCATCTTGGTGCTAAGGCTTTTATTGAAGCTATCTGCCCTACTCGTTTTACAGCTAAAGCAGTCTCATCTGATGAGGATGAAATTGACTGGGATCAACTGGGTGAAGTTGAGGATGATGAAGATGTAGATAATGCTGTTTCATTTGATGCAGGAGATGTTCTTGGAAAGGTCTTAGCATTTATTACTCAGGTATTTCTCTTTCCCAAAGCAATACCAAATATTAACTTATAAATTATATATCTTTTAAGGTCCGCTTATCACCTCAGGCAAAGAAGTACTTTTCTATTTGCTGTGCTGAGGAATCAGTACCTGAACTTGAGCTTGTCAAATGGGTTCGTACTCGCTGGAGTTCAATGTATAATCTCCTTGAACAATTACTCCTATTGAAGAAGGTATGTTTTTTCTAATATTTAAATTGAGTGTATTCTGAATCCTGGAACAGGGAGTTTGTAAATTTATCAAAAATGCAGATGACTCTGGATCTGTTCCTAAGTTAAAAGGCAAGATGTATTTGGATTATTACTTGGTTGAGGAGGAGTGGAAGCTTCTTGAGCTCATGCGAGATACTTTGGCAGTAAGTAATATTTATTTTACTCATACAAAGTTTTCTCATTTCTATTAGGTTCCTGCCAGTGTTCAGTCATCATTTTCATCTGCTACTCGTTCATCCATCACTCATGCTCTCCCTGAGCTTGAATATGTGATTGAAAAATGGGAGCATTTGATATTTCATCCAAGGTTTGCACAGGTTAAGGATGGTATTCAAGCAGGGATAGATAAGCTCAAAAAATGGCATACAACAATTGCTGATACTGATGCTTATTTTATTTCTCTTGGTATGATTTTATTCCTATTCTTGACCTTCTGCTAATAATTATACTAGTGCTTGATCCAAGCTGCAAAATGGAGCATTTTGAAGAAAAGTGGGCTCCAGCTGATTGTCAAAAAGCAAAAGATCAATTCCGAGAAGTGGTGTGTAATATTTGTTGATTTATCTTGACTTTTCTAATGGCTTGGTTCAGTTTAAGGCATATTATAAGGAACCCAAGCCACAGTTCCAACACTCATCAAATATTTTTTCAGAAGTGGGAACTTCTGCACAAGCTCGAGCAATGCAACAACGATTATCCCAGGCATCCTCATTTACTCATGATATGTTTCATGAGTTGGATGAGTATTTAGGTGCTGGTATTGAGCCAGTGGAAGATATTATAGCATGGTGGGGAGTGAGTTATATCTATTTTTTGGCATTAAATATTTTTCTGATTTCTTACCTAGATCAACCATACAAAGTATCCAACCTTGGGTACTATGGCTAGAGACTATCTAGCCATTCCTGGCTCTTCAGTGTCATCTGAACGGGCTTTCTCTAGTAGCAAACATACTGATACCCTTCCCCGCAATTCACTTGAAGGTCCCACCTTTACAGCTTTACAAATTACAAAAGATGGGTATAAAACTGGACTTTTAGATGGGGGAGTAGAAGCAAAGGAATGGGAGCTCAAGGAATGGAACTTTGATTAGTTGATTGCCAATATAAACATTTTTATGACATAGTACCAAAAGGTTCAAGTTCGAACCTGTTCGAACCCTGAACTGAACCTCCTGAACCAAGTTCGGGGGGTTCAGTTCAGGTTCAGGTTCAGGTTCAGTAAATCTGAATAGGTTCAGGTTCAGGTTCAGGCTGAGAGGATGCTGAACCGAACTGAACTGAACTTTGGCACCCCTATCCGTTTTGGTACAGAAAACATAGCTAGTACAATAATTTACTTGTATATAAAGTTCCGAGCTCACTTATGAGCTCGGCAGTCAATATAGGACCCAAAAACTCCCTCTCAGTCTCATTCTCCCTCTCTCGCTCTCTCACATATAACTCGTCTTTCTTGGTTTTCGAAGCCCAGTGGTTGTTTCGCCAACCACACTCGCCCCTTTGTTTGTTCGTGTTAGCGCTGTTTCGATCGTGTTTCGTTTGTGTTTCGGTTTCGTTTCGGCGCTTTTCACGTGCTGAGGAGTCGAGTTCTCTTCACCATGTTGGTTGCTGTGATCTTCTTCACTACAGAGAAAACCTTATTCGCGTACGTTCTAACTGTTGCTCCCCCCAGTCGATACAGATGCGGGGGATAGGGCCCCAGCGGTCATACATTTCAAGTATGTGTTGTTCTGGACGACCATAAATAGATACGCTGGGTGCCGTGGTTTCAATGTTTGTAGTTTGTCAATTCAGAGATAGAATACTCGCAGTTGTATTATTTCCTCCCTGCTCCATGGGTTCATGATGAGTACGTAGCACGAAGTTGTCTTGTCCAGATGTTTCCACCGATCCCGCGCCGGGGTAGTCGTGTAGAAGACAATCATGTCGGTATGAGGCAGGGTGAGCCTATTCAGGGCCCCGGCTCCATTCTGGGCACTAGCCAACACCCAGAGATAGGTTCCAGAAAGGAAATCATTATGCCCCCAATTACGGGACAACCGGTAGACACCCCTGTGCCGCAAAGAAATAATAGCTGCCCTGATGAAGCCACGTGAATGGCTGCTTATCAGCGGTGCAGCGACGTGCAGCATAGGTCAACCAGATCGTCTTCCCTTTGCCAGTCATGAATCCGAGAATAGAATTAGGCGGGTGTAGCGAGATCCTTACCAATGCCGGGTTGTCCTGTTATCGCGAAACTCGGAGTATGTGGATATCTTGCAAAGACCCTATCCTCGTATATTTGTTGACAAGCGTCGAAGATACGAACATATTCCGTGCGAACCCAGATGGGACGGAAATACGGGAGGTTGAGAACGTAACAATCACCAGTAATACCCGGTTCCCAACCGTCAGCAGCCATGTCTAGTTCGCTACCCTCATCCAAATCCGGCTTGCCACCATTGTCCATAACGACTCCGGACCCCGTTCGTACATCCCAACTATTTGCCCTTTGCCATACACCCCTCTCTGCTGCTATGCTCTTTCTCCAGAAGTATTTATGAAACGTCACAAGAGAACGACCGCCCGACTCCGGATCTAAAAGAGTGAAGTGTTCTTTGGCGGAACCTCGGACAAGGGAGTCAAAATCATCGAACAATATGATTTGTGTTGGCATGGTTCAGCCAAGGAACGGTGTTATGAGTGGAAAAGACCAAGCGGAGAGTTGTAAGCCTGCTGGGTTACTTCATCAAGTAGGTAGTATAAATGGTGGCGGGAGGGTAATTCCCCCTTGACCTTCGAATACTATCTCGAGTCCCGCTCATTCGTCGGCCATTCCCCTTAAGTGAGGCCGCCCACCGACGGCGTCCTTTCAAGAGCTATGAGACAGGTCTGAAGCTGACTGCACCACCTGGGACCAGGCATACACAATGTACTCATGTATAAAGAAAGGGGAAAGGTCTTCTCGAACCAATCGACTAACTCACCCGTGCGCACACACATAGCTCGGAGGACTTGGCTCGTCATCAGCCCTTACCCTTTTTGAGATTGGACTTCACAAATTGACTGCGCAGTCTCCTGGGTGTGGTGTCCTCAAACACCTTGATCCAGAAGCCTTCGGGCTCTAGGTTCTACATCCATACCCCCCCCATCATGTAGGACCTCGCCGCGCCGGCCCCAGTCAGCCTGGCACTCCAGACCTTCAGGGATATCAAGTATATATCACCTGCTACTCACTCAGCCTCCTTGCCACCCGGCTTTCTTGGCGATCGGGCGCCCAATGCTACCCCCTTCCATGAGGAGGGGTCAAGGGCTCCTGGGCAATCTGCCTGCGCTCTCCGACAATTTCCCGTACGGTTTGACTATTGATAGCCAGAGATTATTGTTTGAGTAACGTCGTATAATAGTACTAAATTTCTACTGCGAAATCTGTGTAGATATAGAGTAATGACACTCATACATTCCCAAGCCTGCAATCTTAAATAAATACGGTTTCTCTAGCAGCAAATTCTCAAAAAGGTCACCCCGGGATCCGGAAGCACAAAAGCGTCGAAGAAAAAATTGTTCATGAAGGTGGGGGGTCACCATGATCCCTATCACCAGGCGTCGCATTCATAACCGTCGGTCTCCTTTTCTCTTTCTTATACTGCAAGCCCATGCTTGGTCCAGGGCTAGGATACGATGGGTCGGCAGTAGGAGGCCCGGTAGGCTCGCCGTGTCCATCTGACTAAGTTATGTCCGCTGCCGCAAAAAGACTGGCGCTATTTGCATGGGTCTAGTGTCCGCCACTCGTGCTCGACACAATTAAATCCACTGACGGGCTCTTCTCATGTGGTCGCCTTGTAGGACTTGTCACGATCGGTGTAGACCCGCCGGCTGATGACAACTGATCATGAACGTGTGAGGAGAGATTACCACGATCGTGGGGGGGGGGGGGGGGGTTTCTGAGTATGCGGACGGGTTGATGCGGGGCCTAGGAGCAGCTGGATCTACAGAACACCGGTAGAATCTGGACTATCAACTCTTTTACTATCGCGGTCGTGAGCGGACGAGTCTTGTGAAGTTGAGGTATTGTGCTGCAGGGTGAAGGGTACGATGACGGCTTGACGGTCTGGGAATGCTGTGGGCTGGCTTGACATAACTTGTGGGATAGGTGGGGGAGTACCAGCATAGGAGATGGGCCCAGGTGCTAAATCAGAACCCAAGAGAGTGTATGCTGCCGCTGAGTGCGTGGTACGTCGTCCAACCTCGACTTATAAGATTTCGTCGAAAAGTCCAATGGACTGACCAATGGGTTCCAGAAAGGAAAAGGCGCCATGCCGCCACCTCCCGGACAACTCGTAGACACCTTCCGCCGCAATGAGATAACAGCAGTTCTTGTAAGTCAACATAGATAGCCGCTTGTCAGAGATGCAGCGACGTGCAATGTAGGCCAACCGGATCGTCTTCTCTTTGCCAGTCATGAACTCGAGGATAGAATTGGGCGGTGTAGTTAGACCTTACCTATGCCAGGTTAGTCCTGTTATCACGGAGCTCGAAGTCCATGGATAACCTCATCTTAATAGATTTGTTGACAAGCGTCGAAGATATAAACATATTCAGCGCGAACCCAGATTGTCGGAAATCCAGAATGTTGAGAGCGTAACAGCCGTCAGTAATATCCGACTCTTTGATTATTGACTGCAGTTGGCTCGCCACCTTCATCTACATCCATCTGGGACCTTGTTACTTTATCCCGGATATTTGCCTTGCGCCACTTGTCCCTCTCTTCTACCTTACTCCTGCCCTAGAAGTCTTTATGTAATTTTACAAGAGGATGATCGTCGGACTCTGGGTCTAAACGAGTGAAGCGTTCTGCGGGGGAATGTCTGACAAAGGGGGGATTTTGGGTGGTTTTTCCCCTTGTTGTGTCATGACTGAGGCGAGGTGTTACGGATGCATTGGTAATTGAGAGCGGATAGACAACAAAAGCGGAGGGCGGGAAAGGAACGCCAGCGAAACGGAGATCGGAACTCGGCACGCGTTTGCGAGCCCGACAGTTGTGTCATGACTGAGGCGAGGTGTTACGATGGAATTGCCAGGTGGATATTTATGAGACAGTGCAGTAGGCCAGTTTTGGATTGTTTATGGCAGTGAACGATGCCAAACAGAACGGTTAGCGCAACTGCTAACTTACTGTGTGAGTATACATTGTATGTATTTGAATCTCTGTCGTCCTCTCTCCTGACTGCGGCTATTCCTTTTGATAGGACTGCATACGGTCAACCAAAAGTAACTTTGGTCAATTGTAAACGTGGAGCTTTACGCTGACTCACGACATATCTTTCAGACTCTTAATTTAATCCATATGCCAGGTATCAATACAGGGCAGCCAGATCACGAATCTCCTGTGCGTGTCGTCATAACTCCCTCCCAGTCGTCCTTCTTCGCGGGCGAGCACTTCTCCGTTACCGTCACTTTCACCAACACTCGGACACCCGAAGCTGGCCCCTCGAGACCGTCGGTCCACGCACACTCACAGACATATACACACAAGCGTGGGGCGCACTCAATTTCATCTGCACCTCTTGCGAGACCACCGACATCACCGGGAACTCCGCGCACCGCTATCACACCGCTCCCTCGAAGGTTAACCGGAAATACCGACGATGCCCTTCCCGGGAGAAAAGGGCTCGTTGGCACAGCGAAGAAGAGCCCCCAGGATGGACAATTCTCCGAGTTACTAGAGCAGCGAAGGAAGAAACTATTAGCAAAGTCGTTGTCGGTGTCGGTTTCATCACAAGAGTTAGAGGAGCAGCTGGGAGAGGGATTCGTGGCTGCTTCTGCGCCATATTCCAAGCAGATATTCACAGATGCCAACCAATGTAACGTGTTTGAGTATCCTTCGCTGCTGCATCCCCGTGTTTAATCTGTATACTATGCCAGCGTCGACGTCACCTCACACACCCTCACCTCTTGCACGTACCAATACCCTACCCTTATCCTCTAACCACCCGCACGCACGCAAACAGTCCCTCCTAGATGGTCAATTTTCCCTTGATGTCCTCTCGCCTACCACCTCAATCCCCCCACGACCTAGCACCCCGAATGCTTCCCTCTCTCTCGATACTATCTCCGAAACGTTGCTCTCTGCATACCCCTCTACAACCTCTCCAACACAATCAACCACACCATGTACCTCATCCCCTCTCACCCCATCTTACTCCCAAACCATCTCGTTCCCAAGCGGACCACCAAGTCCAAATACCGTACAAGCGTACCCCTCAGCGGCGGCAACAGCATCAACATCTGCAGCAGGTGCAACACCACGACCACCCCACCACACAAGACGATATTCCCAACAAATCCAACTCGGCCTAGGTCATCCCCCGCACCTCCACGATTCAAGCCCCTCACAAACGACCCTCCGAGCACCCCCACGCACCGCGTTTTCCTCAACCTTTCCACAAACCTCCAACGAACTCATACTGTACTCCTACGCACAACTCATTGGTACCGTGCGTGTCATTCCGCCAGAGAGTATAGCAGGTGGGGAAATGCCGAGTCTGGAACAGAGGTATCGCGTGAATCGCGTGCGGGGGGCTTTGATGAGGAAACGTGTGGTAGTGGGTGGGGGGAGTATGGATATTACTCAGTCGCTGCATGCTGGTAGTGCTGGTGGTTTGGGGGACGGTGGTGGCGGCGGCGACGGAGCGCTGAGTTTTCAGCAGGGGCAAGGTTATAGGAAAAGAGCTACACATGGGCGCTCGGCGAGTTTTTCGGCGAGTTTAATGTCGCTGTTGTCGTCCGGTGTTGCTGGACCGGTTCCCACAAGTGCGAGTGGACATGACCATGCTCTGCTATCTACTAGCAATCAACTTAATGGGAAGGAAATCCCTGGGTCGGCTAATGGACGTGGACGCTTGGGGACTCTGAATTCGTCTGGAGTTGGGATGCCAGAAGAGGATATCGATCCCGAGCTACCTCTACCGACGTTCGAGGCGCAGCCTAGCATGCTTGCTGTCGACTTGTTCCTGTTTCCCGGCGAGTCGAGGAGTTGTAAGTCCTTCACTTCGGGTTCTAGTGATATTGATTCGAGGTGTATGCTACAGACACGTATACCATCAAACTCCCAGATGTGTTGCCTCCAACATACCAGGGTCGGGCATTGAAGTTTTCATACGAGCTCGTGGTCGGAACGTGTAGGGCTGGATCGTCAGACTCAGGGCCAAATCCGGGAACGAGCAGTATGAGTCGGGTGATGAAGGTGCCCATTAGGGTGTACAACCATGTTACGGGTAAGTATTGTATTTCCCTCCTAAAAGATCCGCTATTGATGGCTTCTAACAGTAAATCGACTACCTCGACCGTATGATATCCTATGGCCTGTTTCTCATAGTCGGCTTATGGGCCTTGGAAAGGGAAGGGAGAGGGAGATACCAGAGGCTCAAGGGAAGGTTGTGGAGGAGACTAGAGCGACGATGGCGGGGTTGAAAAAGACAGCGCAGTTACCTCTGCGTAGGGCGTCTTCCCTCCGTCTTTTTTCGAGTTCTTACTGACAAGCTTGTTTATAGCAAAATCGACTGTGGAAGGTTCGTTGTCCGAGCTGAAGCAGTATACTGCGCGACTACTTGCTTCATTACCTCCTATGGTCAATGGAAACGGGAATGGGACTGTGAAATTGGAGGTGGAGAACGAGGACAAGACTGAGGGGTCGTCATTGTCAGTCCCGTTATATGCACCCGAAGGTGACCCGGTGCAAGGAAATGTTGGTTTGAGGATGAGTTTGGATGATGCTAGGGAGCACGAGGAAGAGGAGGATCGGGCGTTGGCTGGGTGCCGAGAGGCGGTGGAGATCTTGACTCGAACACCGAAAAAGGGTAAGTAAATTGAAGATAACCGGGGTTGTTGCTAACGATTTTGTAGCCTCATATGATGTGAATAAGGACGGAGTGAAGGTGGCCGTGTTGACGTTCACCAAGTCTGCGTACAGGCTTGGCGAGACGGTAACTGGGGTTGTGGAACTGAATGACAGGACGGGACGGGCACGGGTGTTGCAGGCATGTGACACCCTCTTCGCGTTTGTCATAGGCTAACTCGTTTTGAATTTTAGTTGTCTGCTATTCTTGAAGCCCACGAGACACTCCCGACAACCATCGCGCCATCGTCCAGCGCTCGGAGTTTGAAACGCAGCCTACGCAGAGCACTACTCTGCTTTTACGCTCAACACGCTCCGGATGGCGTTTGCGTTGGATATCCCATCTGATGGCAGTCCAGCGTTTCAGGTGCGGATCAACGAAAATGGGGACTCACCGGAACTTTTAATTTCGCCACCTGGTTGTGTTGGTGGCTTGGAATGGAAGGTCCGGCTGTGTCTCCTGGTCGCTGTCTCTGCAGAGTCCTCGGATAAGGGTACGGAAGGAGTATGCTTGAAGAGTCTTGAGAGAGATGGGCCAAGGGGAGAGTGGGGGTCTTCGTGGCGTGCGCCGAGGAGACTCGCGCCTCTGGAGAAACCGAGGGTTGGGGTTGAGTTTATGAAGAATGAAGCTGAGAGGGAGAAGACGAAGAGCTGGACGCAGTTCTTTATGGATTCGATGTGGAGTGTGATGGGTGGCGGTGAAACTGGTGAGAGGGAGTATCATGATGGGGATGAGAGCGACGCCGAGAGCGGTATTCTGGATGAACGTGGGTATGATGGGATCAAACCTGACCTCGCTGGAGGTGTGGGGAAGGGTGTTGACTTTGGAGGTGGCGATGAGGGGTGGCGAGAGACACGGCTAGAGACGGTTGAATGTGAGGTTCCAATCAAGGTTTGGCCTGGTAACACGGCGTTTCGAGCGGTGGATGTGGTGTTTGATGTATAATATATTATATTCTTTGTCACCCCCCATGTGACCAGGACATGGTCAGGTCAGCTGGCACGGTCAATTGCATTCTCATAGATCTCTTTCTCTCTCTCCACCACCGCCTAGACACAGCTTAGAATCCCCAATAGCTCCTAGCGAGACTACCATTAATCCGTACGTTTTCACTCGTTGGGCCACCGCACTACCCCCCATGTCGTTGAACTCGATCTTTTTGCTCTTACTCGCAGATAGACTGGCGTAGACTCATCCCTCATCCCACCCCTCCCCCCATTTATCCGTATTCGGCCGCGATCTTGGTCTCTGGCTCGCGACACCCGCAAGGCCCCGAGTGTACCCCGAACAGCATGGCCCAAAACACTCTTCATCATCTTGGCGCCTCTGATGATGACAACCACCGTAGGAGCCGATTTGCCCCTTCGACTGGTTTCGATGGCGCCGGTGGTGCAGAGGGCCTTGGCCGAGGAAATGGTGTTCCCGTTGGGGGCTCGGCTTCACTCCGTGAACGGGCGGCAAGCCAACCACCCCACTCTTCCGACCAGAATTTCCTCTCTTCTCCCTCCGCCATACATTTTATACCTTCTAGCTTAGGTGGCGGCACCGCTAACCCAACGGCCAACCAATGGACCAGCTCGCGGGTTGTTGGCCCCAATCGCACCAATCAGCCGATCCCCATCCGCAGCTCGTCCTTCTCCGCTAATTCGCAGTCCCAGTTCTCGTCTGCGATGAGAGATCGCGTGTTTCCTACGATTGAAGACGACGAATTCGAGGTGTTGTCGGATACTTACGACGACCGCTTAGTCCCGCCTTCGTTGGGTCGTGGGCGGTCATATGGTGACCCGACCCGCAGTCGGTCTCAGTCGTTGGCTACCGGACGTCCTGGTACCATTGGGAGCACCTACCTTGGTTCATCGGCCATGAACAGTTGGAATGAATCGCTCCTTTCGAACAATACTTCCAGCCCTCTGGCTATTCCTGGGAGATATGGCGAGATAAAACCACCAGGTCCGAGCCGTTATGGTTCTCTCGGCACCCTCGGTAGATCCCCGAGTAACTTCTTATCATCCTCCCCTTCGAATGGTTTTCTTGGTAATGGGCTTGGCTCAACTAGGATTACAGAGACGAACCAGAGCCCATTCCGCAGAGACGTGGGGCAGATTTTGTTGGATGACACGTCCGCGTTCCGTGAGCTATGGATGAACCCTCGGGGAGATGACAACGGCGGGGGTGGGAGCGGCACAACGAGTAGGAGACATAGTGTCAGCGTCGTTCAGCCGCGGAGGGGAGTTGTTGGCTTTAATGCCCCACCTGCTGATGGCCCTGAGGGACCCAGTCTTACGACCACCACTGCCTATGGACGTAGCAACCTTAAACTGTCGGATGATGACCTTGCGAGTGATCTCGGTTTATTGAACCTTGGGCCAAATGATCCTCCGTTACTCCCCTCGTCCGCGCACCCACCGAGCCAGCCTGCATCTCTGCCAATCTATGCGCCACTGTCGCGAAGCCCACCTTCCCGGGATTTGCTCTCGCCGTATCAGTCTATCAACTTGAATATTCCTGGTTCCTACAGGCAGCCCATTGGGACTCCGAGCGAGAGCGAGTTTTCTGCGGGGAGGGATAGTCCATCCAGGGGAAACCAGTTTGATCAGTACCAGCAGCATCAGTATGGGGGACAGCAGCAGGATTCACCAGCGCGGTTTATTCCTGGCCAAGGGGTTAAATATGCCGGCACAGGGGGTGGCGGTACCCAAGCGCCCTATTCAAGAAATAGGGAACCTTCTTTCTCTGGATCTAATGTCCCTCCCGGCCTCAACCCCTCGCCTATCTCACCAGCCACGGGCGGAGGGCCAAGGATGATCAATCCACAGCAACAGCCTTTCTTTACCCAACAGATTCAACGCCGGCCTTCAGAACCAGCTACGCCACTCAGTGCTACTTCGGGGGGCGCTTCGCAGCCGCCATCGGCTTCGACCAATCTTAACAATCCTCCCCTGCCGCAACACGGTCAGCACCAGGATCGCCAGGGTCAGCCTAGCCTTAATGACCTTGGCAGAGGTGTTCCGTTGCACTCGGTCCCGCCGTCCTGCCCGCTGTTCATAGTTGAATTCAAAGCTGGGCGCACGGACTTGTTCTACCTCACTGATTCGACTTTGGATATCGAGATTGGTGATTTGGTGATTGTGGAAGCTGATAGGGGGAAGGATTTAGGTACGGTTGTGAATGATACGATTACGATTGGGGAGGTTGAGGCGTGGCAGAGACAACAGGCAGAAAAGGCTGCCGCTGCTGCCAGTGCTGCTGCGATTGGATATGGGATGGATGGCCCATTGAGTCCTGGTGGGAGTCAGGGGGCACAGGGGGCGCAACAGGGGAAGAAGGAGATTAATCCAAAGATGATACTCGGGAAGGCTGGGCAGCAGGATACTGCGTATGTCCTTTCGTTATTCTTTTTTGTTTCGAGTTGCTTATCGGTTGGTTAGCATGATGGCTGCAAAGGTGCAGGATGAGCTCAAAGCGCTGCAGTTATGTCAGAGCAAGGTTAAGGCGAAAAAATTGCCTATGGAAGTTATTGATGCAGAGTATCAGTGGTGCGTCTTTTACCCTTGTCCCTTTGGTGTCTTGTTTACGTCAAGAACAGGGATCGTCGTAAATTGACCTTCTACTTTATTGCGGAGAAGAGGATTGATTTTCGGGAACTCGTTAGGGAGCTGTTCAGGTACTATCTATCTTTTGTCTAGCTGAAGTTTGCTCATATGCCATGTGTCTGTATTTCAGATTGTATAAAACCAGGATCTGGATGGCGTCCATTCAGGGTGGCGTCTTGTATGAACAGTAAACGAGTACTATGGACACGTGCGAGAGCTGTCAGGAAGAAGGCTGCGTCTACCCAGTGGTTACGATATTGGAGGGCAACGATTGCGAAGGCTTGAATATCAGACTAGTTATTTATTTATCGACCCCGGTGAATCCGAGATCGGCGGCCGCACTGGGGAGGGACAAAATAATGAAGAGGGGTGGGTTTGAATGAAAAGCAAAAGGCTTAAAGGCTTGTGGACAATCTTCTTTCTCTCGTATTTTGAAAAATCTACCACTTGGTAACTTTGAATTTCCCCTGCTTATATATTTTTTCTCTCTCTTTTGCTGTACTAACTAATGATTGACCATCTGCTCTTGACAAGATGTAGGAGTACGTACGCTTCAATTGGGTCTCTTTTTTCCATGTAGTTCCTTCATTCAACAGCTATTCTCAATGCAATATGCATGCTATTGTTTTATTTACTCCTCTGCTCGATATATGTAGGCTATGTAGTAGCGCACAACATGTTGACCTGCGAAAGAAAGATGGAAGGTGTTTGTATATATTTGCCACCAACTAACAGAACCCTATTCATTGACCCTCATCAATCGAACCAAAGCTCGCCAATGCAGCCTACACTATCAGCCCTCCCCCTCCCGCTGATTCTCCTGGTACACCTGCATATATTGAACTACCCCCACGCAAATGAACCTCAATATGATAATCACATCTTTAACGCGCGCTTGAGGGGCCTGAAAGACCGTATGAAGATGATGGAAGACATCTGCTACTTCCTCGTCAGCCAATTGGAAACCCACACAAACATGAGGAATGTCAGATTTTTTCGTTTTTTACGGCGAAAAAAACGTGCTTTTTATCGTTTGCCAACTAACTATTCAACGAAAAACATAGATTCTGCTCATGTACCCCTGCGCTCAGCCCGGTGATAGTTTGGCGTTCCGGACCTCGCTCTCAAAGTATCTCGAAACGCTCAGACAGAAGGCCTTGTTTTCTGCTGTTGTTTCTTCTACTTCTTCCTCGGCAAATTCGCGGCAAAGGATTCGAGATGGCCCTGACGCCGATGCTGATGTTATTTTGGCCCCGGGACGAGTGACGGCGTGGTGGTGGAAAGATGTCGTTGTTCGGAAATCGTTGCTTGAGGAGTGTGCTGGAGTGAAGTTGGCGAATTTTTGCTCGTACATCTAAGTGTTGTTGAAAGATTTGTTCTTTCCAGGTTTGAGCGTATGCTCGTGGCCTTTTCGACCTATGTGTTGATGGACAAGTCGAAGTCGTATTCCCAAGATGAGTTGTTCGTGAGTTTAGGTTGTTGAGGGTTCCTGCGATACAATCGTAGACCCGTCTTTGTGTTTTTTAGGATCTTGCTGTTACGATTCCAGCCATTTATGCCAACCGCCTCCTTGAATGTCAATCTGCAAGGCGTGAGTGGGTCCATCGAGCATTGATCCTGTCGCATCGGCAATTTGACCTTCAGGCCATGCAAGTACGTCCATGAACCCCTCCAATTTCCCCTCCCGGGTATTCATATGCAAGTTCAAGAACAGCATCACCCTCCGGGGAAAAACAGATTCAAAGTGGCGATCACTCTCGTTGAATCATCTTCGTGCACTGGTAAAGCAGAAGTACGAAGATATTTTGGGTCGATTCTGGGCGGGCAACCGGGGATCTGATGCCCTCACGTACCTCGTCCGTTTGGCAGGCTTGGCCTTGCCTTATCCTCTATCGCAGCCGCTTGAGGGTGAAAAAAGAGCGTATGATATGCGCCGGGGTGTGGGTCATGTAAGAAATGTCTGGTTACTTTTTGCTGATCAGAGTATTCCTGGTAGACTCACCGCCATCCGATTGTTAGGCCAAACCGTCTCTCTTGCCAATCGCAGCGGCCCGCCACCCCATGGAGCTTAAGCGTCTGCGTCGTTCTGTTGTAACTCCTTCTCGAAAAGACCCTAGCATAATTGCGGAGAAGGATTCAGAGATTAAGTGGAGCCTCCCCCCTGGTCGGTGTGCCCAGACGCTACTATCTGATGATTCGCTTTCGGAAAAAACAATGCACCGTCGACTTTCTGATGCCCTTGCAAAAGTAATTCAGGAAAGGAGTGAGTTGTCAAAGGTACTGGGATCGAGGAAGACTCTCTATCGCCCTCGGTTACGTCTCTGGGAGAGTGAGATGACACGGGGAGACGACATAATGCGAAAGGTAAAGACGTCCATTTCTCGTGTATATTCTCCTTTTGTAAACCAGCCGATCCACCCCTTTTTTAGCCCGTCATAGACCGACAACTGTTCGAGCGACTATTGCTACCGCACTATGAAAATCCAGAAGGATTCGAGAAGAAGATCGACCATATTCGTCAAGGGATACTTCTTCCTCAGTACGACACTCCTGCACTAGATCTCCGAGCGCCCCGAGAAATAGCGCTCGAGCCAGCCGCCACCGCTACCACCACTGCACCACCACCGCAAAAATCTCAACCTGATCCCGGACCTTGGGGAATGGACGACCACCAGAGGGGCGCCGATAGCTGCGCAACAGCTGGGAACCCAAAGGCGAGAAACAGACCGCGAAAGTCCATCAGGGTCTCTTTGGCTCTTAACAGGACCAAACTATCTACGGAAGAAGGGAAACATGTGTCTGATGACGAGGTCTCAAAGGTGTGCCAAGCTCTCATCCTTCATCAGTGGCGAGGCCAAACGCTTAAACCCCGGAAATCCGTTGCGTAGATCGTATCAGCGACCAAAGACGACTCAGCTGAAGATATCAACTTTACGACGCCTCGATCGAAAGCACCTCCCAACAGAATATGGACATCTGGACACAAGAAGACTCTATTTTTGGCTATGCGAACACCACGGCGTTCCATACCGATGGCATTTGAGGAACCTGCCATCGGACTACCACTTGTGCCGGCAACTTCGACCGGTTCGATGGGTTTACTTGACGAGGAAGGTGGAACGGGGTCAGAAGGAGATAGTGCGGAACAGACAAAATGGAGTGGCGATGAACAGTCGCAAACGAGTATGACATTACGCGAGATATTGCTCGCCGCTGATACAAGTCAGTTTGATCTAATAGGTGAGCGTCCTTGGATTGTGGTACTGTATTGGAGTAACTCGATAATCTATCCCAAGATGATGAGGAAGAGGAGTTCATTGAAGAGTTTTCTGGATGGGAATGAACTTGTAGTTCGATCTAGTCATCTGAGACTGTGGATTCCTCTGGCCCCATGTGTCCAGTCATAGTGGTGACAATAAATTAGTGCAACTCCAAAGATAAAGATAACATCGTTAAAAATCAGCAAGGGGATGATTTGGCGTGAATATTGGTAGCGGGTGCGCCTCGGTGTTAAATACATATTCTAAAACCAGTTTCAGCGGAATGGGACCATCAAGTACCATGGGCAACTCACTGTCCAATGGGATTACACTCTCATCCGAGAACAGGAGATACAGATACTTGAGCGTTTCACTCTATATCGTTCCGTGAGACATTCATTCCGGCTCAACGACTATGTTCGAAGGGAGAACGTACCAGCCAAAAGGTCTCCATTTTGTCATCTTTACGACTTTCCTTGTCATCCACATTCAGAATGCTCGCGTACCCTCCGTCTTCTAGCCGGCAGTACTTGTCTATCGATTTGAAGATCTTCCAGCCAAGTTTTCTGTATCGAGAATTTCCCGTCAAGCGGTAAGCTAAGAAGATTGATTCAACAGTCTCTGGCCGGAGGATATATCGGGCGTCATAGACCGGCCATCCACCAGGCCTTGGGTTGAGAGAATATAAGATACCGAAAGGGGAAAAGGTATGGTAAAAGACACGCACCGTGCACCCTTGATGTACCAGTCCGCTTTCAAGTTGGCATCTGGTCGTTGAGTATCCTCTGGAGTATGGAAGTAGACAATCTCGGGAGACAGACCCCTAAAGGCAATCACCGCTGTGAATAAGGCCCGCTATATATATCGGGAAGACAGCGCTCACGTAGCAGTGTTGTGGGTGTTAATACACGTCTCGAGCAACTCATACCCTGTTTTCCAATCTCGTTTCCCGGTGCTCGTCAATTGTCTTCCACGAGGTGGTCGTGATACTTGTGTACCACGCGTGCCCGCAGTAGTAGCGCCTAGCATGAGTGAGCCACCGAGGAAACAAACGAGGTGATCTTGTTTCCGTGACAGAGTGTATTTACTATCTCGTCGTAAGCCATCTGGGGAATCAGAGAAAAAGAAAGCGTACTTTTGTGGATCTCTGGAATGGGTAGGCATGAGTTCCGCAGTAAATGTCATGCCATTTTTCACCCCTGTGACGAGGAGCTTATCGTGAATCCCTTGCATCGCTGCGTTGTACATTTCGCGGTATACGTGTTCTGTTCCATTCTAGATCACCCTTCCGTCAGACAAGTGTATTTGAGGTCAATCAGCTGGCATACAGTTTGAAGATATTGTTTCCTATACGGTTCGCGTTCAGTAGATGCTCGTAGCCATTCAAGTAAAATGCGACGGACAATAAATATTCGTAATAGGAGTCACCACGGGACCCTAGACGGATCTCTGAGTCCAAGAAGAGGCCCGTATTGGCACTGTTATACTTGAGTCCAACACCCGCTGAAGATTCGGCAACACTGACTTCATATATATGGGTACTAGATTTGAGTATTGCTTGGACTTTTTGAGGACTTGCATAACCTGCAAGTTTCGTCTGAGCTTGATCCAAATGTGCCCTGCATGCCTCAGACCTACCCACCTTCTCTGCTTTGTCCCAATAGACAGGGTTTCCAGTGGCATGGCTGAGGTATCGCCATTCAAGCTGGAGGGTGGCAGCTTCAGCTGTACTGATGAGACCCGTTTGATGCGGGTCATCTACGGCCTTACGGAGACCAAGATTTGCCATTGACAAGCGGCAACCCTGAGGGAGTGTCGAAGACGGGGAGCATGCGCGTAGCGAGATCCATCGCTTTGACGAGGAAAAGTCTGTCTTGTGTGAGGTGAAAGATTGAGAGGAGGCCACCGAGGACACGGATAGTTGTCTGGACCAGCGTCGTGAATTTGAGGGATCGAGGAGGAACATACAAAGGCACGTACTTCAAAAGTGTTAAAGTTGCTGTCGCGGTTAAACGTATGTGCTGCTTCAATCCAACGTCTTGCCCGTTTGTACTCGTCCTTGAGACCCATAATGTGCATGGTATCGATTGCATCGATGACTGCGTACCCGATTCCGCCTTGTGATGAGAAGTTGGATCCGGTGCGACTTATTGGGTGATATTCATCCGAGCCCATAGCATCTCGTTCTGACGTTTGAAATTAGACCTAGGTAAACTCTGGCGCGAAGAGAACTAACCATAGGCAAACCACGAGTGCTAAGTGGAAACATATTACTGTAAGAATTCGGTAATCAAGACTAACCATTCACTGAAGCACACCTTGAAAGCCTCAACAATTGCATCTCTCTTCTCCACATCAGCTCCCGAAGTAAATCTTCCCCCCGTAGGCAATGGCTTCCAAGAGTCCGCGGATGACAAAAATTGGAACATTGAGAAACTCGTACTGCCCAGGCATCAGATGAGACCAATAGTGAGCGAAGCAGAGCGCCTAACCTGATAGAAAAGAACGATGAAGACAAAAGTAGCGAGTCCAAAGAGGACTCTGGGCCACGCAAGAAACCTTCTTCGTCTCGGGTTTCGAGGACTAGACTGTCAAAGAAAGAGTCAGGCCCCAACATTGGACCACCACATGGGAGAGATCTGTGAACATTATCTTCCAAATTGCTATCCATAAACACGTCGTCCTCTTCTATTCGTCTGTGCCGAAGCACCGGTTTGTTCATGAAAGTGAAGTTTCCGCGAGTGTAACGCCGAGTGTGTAATTGAGTTCGTGGGATGCCACGTAGGGGATGGCACGCGACGGAAACGATGTCGGTTGATGGACCGCGGTATGAGGTCACTGCAAAGCTTAACTGCGCGCCTGTGACTTCTCAGAGCCCGCCAGAAAAACTTCCCGAGCAAACCCGCACGCAGGGGACAGTATGAACAAGAATCACACAAGAAGGCAGACGCTGGAAATCCGTGGGATCATATTGAATGACATTCGCTGATGACATGTTGGACTACGACTGCAATTGATTCCAATAATTGGCGAATAGAGAACGCTTGCAAGATAGTCGTATGTATCTTCCTTTGTCTGATATTTTATTTCCTGGGGTCCCCTTGTGCTAAGCCGACACTGACGGACCGCTTGGGCTTCCCAACACCGTCTCGACCAAATATTGTGAGGTCCATTTCACCAGGCATCCGGGACAACAACTCCGCCTGTCGCCCACTCGCTATTACTAAGAAATCTCCTGCTGCGGGACTCAGGAGATTCCGACTTCCCTCACATAGTAGGATACGATGCGGCTAAAGCTATACTTGAACTTGGACCTTGTCGCCATCCGGTGATCAAACCAGTTCTAACGGCGAGCTAGGTGCGTACAACCTATTCTCGACCTCTAAGCAACGACATATTTATTGCGCCCTCTCCTTGAAGAATAAGTCCCGCATCGGAACTGATCTCAGGGCGGCTGCCGAAGTCACCGGGATGTGCGCATCAATACCAACAGCTCCGCTACTATGAAACAAGCGAGACTGACTTGAATCACTCCATTCCGTTTAATTCTCGATATTCTTTAAAGAATAATACAGGCGTTGTGAATGGAGAACAAAAATATAGTTGGAGACATGATGGTAATCTGACTCCCCAGTCGTGAGCCAAGTCGATTTTTGATTCAAGAAACTCGACTCTTGCGATCAACTGCCTAACATGTAGCGGTTAAATCCGCCCGCCTCTTGCGATTCCACCCAAAAAAATAAAGCCGTTGCACAGTTGGACGAATCGGATAAGAGTTGGTCTAGAACACTAGATACCCGGACCCGGACTGCACCAATACCGGCTCAGTGCTTTTCAAGATCCGTTGACGCTATTCCCTCTCAACCGGAAGTTTGCGGCGTATAGCAGGAGAAGGCCCCTTTGATTCAGTGATCTCTTTAACACCAGCGAGGAGCTCAGTACAGCACAACCAAGAAACCTGATTATGTGTATCCGGAATCCACACAAACCCGAGCACAGTTGTGAAAAACTTTGGATGGAGAATGATTGAGTCCTCTCACATTAAATTTCTTGACAAACCCCATGCGAAACGGCCCCGTCGGCTAGAAGTCAATCTTGCCTTGGCCCCAGACTGCGGGACCACACGAATTAAGCCTAAAACCCTGACAGCCCCATCACCTCTGTCCGAAGCGGCGGATCTCCTGGGCGGTCAGCTGAGGCAACCGCTAACATCATCCCCTTGGTATGCTCGTGTGTCAAGAGCGCGTAGAACAGCTCGCATATTTGGTTCGTGGTTTAGGTATTCCCATTGACCTATTGCGGCACAAACATAGGCGTCACTTCTTCTCCGCTTGATGGAGGTAACTGATGCGAAGTACTCGCAGTTTTTGAAGAAGAAATTCTGGTGGGACCAAGATCGTGATTCTGGATGGAACCTGCTGCTCCTTCGCCAGATCTGGCTTCCAAAGGGAGCACTGCGTAGTACTCGAGGTTCCAGGGCAAAAAAGTATATAACGGAGCAAAAAAAAACTTGATGCACAGGTTGTTCAACCTCCTCAAGCCTAACTTTTCTGATTGTCCCGCTTGCTGTGCTTAACCCGCTCATGTCTTCATTCATTTTCAACATTTCCTCTTTCATCGTTGGCAGTGCTGTCTTTTCACTGCTTGCACTCATTGCCTACGAGCGGTTTCCGTCCGTTGCCAAGGAGGTAAAAAACAAGGCAGCTGATGCAAAGGCACGTTTTGACTATTAACTCCGGTTAAAATGTTTCCAACCTTTGTTTCATAGATCGCTGTCGAAAGAAAACTTCCCGTGATGCAATCCGTACCCACCAAACCCCTCACAAGGTAAGGATAACAGACTTTTATGAAACTATTACTAATTGGATTTCATCACAGAGCTCAAGTTACTGAACGGTACCCCGAAGGAACCTGGCAGAGGACCGCCTATGATGACTACAGTCGTATCCTCCTCGACGAGGAGCTCATCTTCCCTTGTATCTATGCAACCAAGGGCTACAAGGCCGACAACCAAGTTTACACCTTTATTGATTCTGATGACCTCTCAAATCCCAACCACATCCGCCAGTTGGCTGACTGTCTGACCGACTACCTCCCAAAAGCACGTGGTTTGGGACCTAACACATCCCTGGTTCTTCTCGCCAAGCACAACAATAACCCACGCTCAGTCGAGGAATATCAGAGCCTCTTCTGGAAACTTCTCGACGGGGTTGCTAAACTCGACAAGAAATCTTGGCCCGCCCACATTCCCCGCACCATCGACCACGCTCAATGGTGTTTCTGCTTTGCCGGAGAACCATTCTTCACTGTCGTTCAGACACCGGCTCATCAGGTCCGCCGCACCCGCTATGCCAAGGGACTCACAATTGTCTTCCAACCTAAGTGGATCTTCGACATTCTATTCAGCACCGACGCAAAACGAGCTGCCGCTCTTTCCAAAGTCCGCGGCCTGCTGGCCAAGTACGATCCAATTCCCGTGAGCCCGGATCTGAAGAATTACGGTGAATCGGACTCTCGCGAGCTTCAGCAGTACTTCTTGTTGGATGAGAATGTTTCTGCTACCTGCCCCTATGACGAGCTGTCACCTTCCGAAATACTTTGAGCACGAGGTGAGTGGGTCACGCCTCGCTTGTATTGTCATGGCTTCTGTCGCTTAGAGCCGCCTCTCAGGTGTTGAATGTGTGATGAGCGGGAAAATGGGATTAAATTAGACCCGATGTATACCCAAGAACGTTTTTTTACGAACTTCAGTGTCTTCAGAGATCTCTCTTCTCTTTACCAATCTATCTAATTAGATGTGACGAATACCTGAAACTGAAAGCGGAGAAATCTGGTAGAGAAGGAGATGAAAATAGGCCTCAAGAAGTTCCCGAACATATGTCAAACCCAAATGGACAACACCAACTTTATAGTCAAGCTCCGGGAGCGGAATCCCACCCCAGCACGGCGGTATGATGCCACCAGTCCTGGTGGGTTCATATCAGCGCTTCTTTTTTCATTGCGATGGCGGTGTCTTAAAACACCGTGTCCCAAAGTTCCTGCATGCTGTGGATGCTTACCCCCATTTCTTCATACCATAATGACAGATCGTCCGTTAAAGTAGGACCAACATGGCTTACTCCTCGGAAGCAAGGCAATTGGAATGGATGATGTCCCCCTTACTTCCTGATGAATCTGCTGATGTGTTGGGGTGGAGATCAGCACGTTACAACACCCCATGCGGCCCAGGTGTATTGGATTTACACGCTCCCATACAATGTACGTTTCTACAATGACCCAGGTCGATGTTACCCTGTGGGAGCCGTCCGTCATCGTCGCACCCAGCGCCCAAGCAGGAAACACTGAATACTCAACGAGACAACCATTTAGCCGAGTTAAACGATGCGCCCCATTTGGCTTTTACCTTGAATGAGAAGTCTCCGCAGTGGTGTGCGCCGGTACAACGAGTAGTGTAGTGAAAGGGGGGTTGGGCTGTGGAGTTCAATAACTGCTCCATGCGTCTGCTGGGAGCATTTAGATAGAATGTAGATGCGAACGCCCACAGTTAGGTGACTCCTATGTACGCTTATGTTAACAGGTCTGGCCAGTTGAGTCGATCAGGAACGGTAGACGCCAAGGACAATATAGTTTATTTTTACCTCACCTTCCCAACAAAGTATCTGGAAAGCTCTGAGGCACACGACTCTTGGAGAAACGGTATCGTCAAAATACCGTCTCTCAGTTGTGTCAAGCCATCCTAGACTCCCCAGAGTTTTATTTTCTTCGCGTTTCGACGCAGTGGATTCAGGGTATTTCCCGATAAGGCATCACGGATATATGTCACGCGGACGGCAGGGTTCTTTTCTCCGGTCTCCCGCTTCAATAGGAGCGTCTGGAGCTGTGATTGATGTTGTTTGGGTTCCCAACGGTCGCTACATATCGCGCCCTCGTACCCAGGTTGCCCTAGTCGCACTCGTCTACTTCCATCCAAGAATCCCCATCTTTGCGATATGTCTGCGCCCTTCACTCTTATTGGCACTCCCTTCTCTACATTCACACGCACGATATCTTTGGGGTTGCAGTTCAAAGGGTTGAAGTATAACCAAATTCCCACTACGCCACACTCAGATCTCGCCGAGAGGTACCATCCTTTTGGATTCCTACCAACGCTTGTCATCCACGAGATAGATGGCAAGAAAGTGGATGATATTCATCTACGCGAAAGCCACGCTATCGTGAGATTCATTGACCGCATTGCCCCCGAGCCAAGTCTACATATCTCGGCGGGTGAAGGCGGTGCTGTCATTGAAGAGAAAATGTGGGAGCTGGTTAGTCTGATCGCCTTTCTCGGTAAGCGGATATGCGACTCTGTCGATGCTTCTTCAGCTTAATCAGTGCTATTCTTTACCCCAGGCTTTCCAACCGTCGAGTATGGGGTGGTAAAACCACGAGTTGAGGCTCTTGATAACGGCCACCCCTCCGATGCCAGAGGTTAGGAAACAAATTGCAGAGGGAGTCCAGAAACTGCGTAACTATCTCAGCATCGTCGCATCCCTGATGGGACCAGAGAGTCATGCTTTTGGGTCGAGACCCAGCTGGGCTGATTTCTTCCTCTATCCTCTGCTTGATGATCTCAGGACTGTTCCTGAGTGGGAAGAAGTCACGAACCCTAGAATTCGGGCATGGATTGAAAAGATGGATCAACTGCCAGAAGTTAAGGCAACCAAGCCTGGAACGCTCTCTGTTGGCGCACGTCCCTGATGGATTATGGGGGATAAGCATGGAAAATTATGGAGAGAACATACAGAGTTGTATTTACGTATATACCAGCTTTGATTGATCGACCATTCCAACCCCAAGTTGAAATTGAATGAGGTGTTCGAAGTTGATGCGCTGCCAAGGCAAGGGTTGAGCAAGCCCCCGCTTAAAGCTGTCATTTCCTAGTGCTTGCGCAGCGTACACAATAGACGATTGAAAACCTCTAGAAGGTAGAGCCAGTTAGGGCATCTCATGAGCAAGAGCGTCGTCATGTTCCAAATTCGACAGCTCCTAAGCGATTTCTGGATGACAGTGGACACTTGTGCCACTTGGCCAACCCATTCGAAAACGTTGTGACAGAAAAGGACTCCATTCCCCATTCTCATAACACCACTGTTTCAGGGATGGAAAACATATGAATTCGTCCGCGACTCTGCTCCCATCATCATCCATGCACACAATTTATCAGAATTTAAACGTTATTCATTCATCCATTGCTCGCTAGAAGCACTCCTGAGTCGGGGTGTGAACTGAATGAAACGCCGTACGAAACTGTCACGTGCAGCTCCTTTGGCTGTCCCGATGGTTCGGTACCGTCAACTTGCCACCGCTGTCGCTCGCTATTCCGAACGGTACGAAACCTATCATGCGCCCACGGCGACACAATATCGCAGCGGGATGTCACCGGAAGACTGTATAGAGATCATCTGCGGTCCGGATATATGGATATCTTCGAAAACTGCCTCATTCTGGTATCCATACATATCGTTCTTTTTTGGGCTGTTCATGACTGATGTCCCCTCATCCTGCTAGGGAATGATAAGCTGCAACTGAGGTGGGCGGGGGGCGCTTCTTTGCTTCTGGAATTTGTAACAGGCGAGCGGCGCGCCTCCATGGCGCAGAGACTGGCTTTGATCGCGTGTCAAGGCAGGGATCGCATCAATATGTAAGGAGACACCTCCGGATCCGTTACCTATTTTCCTTCTCAATCTTGCTATTTTTGTCGATCTGCATCGCAAATTTCTGCTTGGATACTCTTTGGAAACCTCTGGACTACGCTCAACCTGTGTAACCCAATTCGCTCATGAAACACTGTGGAACGGAAACAAGCGAACTAGGTCCCAAAGTGCAATTCTTAAATGGGATATGGAATACCCGAAATCATATAATACGGCTGTTTTTTCGTCTCTGAATTTCATCAACCCACTCCTCCAACCCACCCATCTCCTTGCTTGAGGTCTTTTTCAAAGATGCTCCTCGCTCCTGCATTCGCACTGTTCCTCACCAAACTGACTTTTGCTGCGTCCGCTTCCAACAAGGACCCTCAACCTCAATTTGACCTGTATGCGGGCACAACGGTTCAGTCGCAGCACTTCAATACCCCGGCTCATGAGCTTCAGAATACGCTCACGGGAGGTCAACCGTACGTCCGATTTTTTGAAAACGTTGTCCTCAACGGGTTGTTCACATTTCCTCAGGTTTTTCAACCCTTATGTTGCGGATCGTCTAGGCACCACCGGACCCCTTCTCCTGAAAAGTACCAACCTGGTAAGCTCACATCTCTGCGAATTAGTCGAACCAAAAGTTGACAAGATCATTTGGACATAGATCCAGCAGATTGCGCACTTTGTTCGTGAGCGTGTGGTTAGTACTGATGTCCCTCGCTTTATCCATACACAAGACTGAAGTTTATCAAAAAGCCCGAGAGACAAGTGCACGCCAAGGGTGCAGGAGCTCATGGCTACTTCGAGGTTACTACCGAAAATGGTGCCAAGCTCAGCATGGCAGATGTTTTTTCCACGGTTGGGAAGCGCACTCCGCTTACCGCCCGCTTCTCCACCATTGCGGGAAACGCGGGTAACTCAGATACCGTCCGAGATCTGCGCGGTCTTGCCTTCAAGTAAGAGAGACAAAGCTGTGCCACCCTGAACACAACTGATCCGGTCCTTGCTTTTATTAGGATGAGGACGCAGCAAGGTATCCTCGATTGGGTATGGTGACTCTGATTCCGCCGCATAATAGACCAACTGAGATGCCTTTAGGTGTTCCTCAACCATCCTGTGTTCTGGCTTCGCGATCCTGTCAAGTTTCCTCACTTTATCCACTCGCAGAAGCGCCACCCTGCTGTGAGCCTGAATCTTCCTTCTCACGATACAAGGATACTAACGTCAATTATCCAGACACATGTCCTTGATTACAATGTATGTCGCATCTTACGTATTAGTAAAACGATCTGAACATGGTCCTCTGGCGATCAAACAGGACTTCTGGGGTATGCTAGTCCATTAGCCGTTACGTTTAGTAATGAACTCAAACCGTTGACAGATTATCTTTCCGCTAACAACGAATCCATTCACCAAGTGATGAGGACTTTCACTGATCTGGGTATGTGATGCATTGTATCATAGTCAACAATTCGACATTCCTGACGTGCTTTCGCCCCTTGTAACCAGGTACTCCTTATGGGTTTAGGTGTGTTATATCTCCCAGTTCTCTCTCTCAGGTCCGAAAAGCTGACCCTGCTCCAGGCACATGAACGGCTACGCTGGGAACACCTTCCGAGCGGTGGCAGCCGATGGCTCCTGGCATTACTATCAAGTGGGTACATTCAGCCTTACTCAGGAGTGATGCTAATGAGAACTGTTGAACAGGATCTCCGCGATTTCGGATCAAGGGATCAGAAACAATACGCAAGAAGAGGCTGTAAAGATGTCTGGAGAGAACCCTGATTTCGGTGTCACCTGATCTTTGGGATTCTATTGAAGCTGGAGATTTCCCGAGTTGGACGGTGTACTTTCCAGGCCATGAATGCTTCAGCAGGCAGAGACCTTCAAATGTAAGTTAACAAACATGTTTGTGGCCCCCCCCCCCCCCCCCCCTTGCTTACGGTTATGACCAGATAATATCTTTGACCTGACCAAGGAGTGGCTGCCTGAAGACGTTCCCCTCATTGAGATCGGACGCATCACTTTGAATGAGAACGTGTATGTCACAACTCACTTCAAGTAGCATTATTTCTTCGACTAATTTGACATTCTAGTCGCAACTACCACCAGGAAGTTGAACAAGCCAGCTTCGATCCCGGTCAGATGGTGAGTTTCATAAGTTTGTATCCGAAAGCAAGTGTCCAACGTCCCGTGCCACTAGCCCCCTGGTCTCGAACCTACCGAGGACCCTACCCTCCAGGCTCGTCTCTTTGCTTATGCTGGTAAGGCCTCCCCTCCCCTCCCACATTCATGCCACCTAACCGAGCTTTTGTTTCTAGATGCCGCCCGTGCCCGTATCGGTGTCAACTACCAGCAGCTTCCGATCAACTGCCCATTGAACCCAATTGGTGAGTTCCTTGCATGATATGAGCACTCAGCCCCCTCTCTAATCTATCCCCCCCCCCTCCCTCCCAGCGACGTTTACTCGTGACGGTGCAATGTCATTCTACAACCAAGGCAGTCGCCCTGTATTCGCTTCGACTCGGGACGCCGTCCAACTCCCCCCTCGTCCGTACAATGATGATAATCACACCATTTGGACTGGTGGAGCGGTCAAGTTTGTCAGCACTCCTAGCGAAATCGATTTCGACCAAGCCCGTAGCTTCGTACGTGTTCCCTCCATTTTCTACATAAAGATATCTTAGTGACAATTGTAAACAGTGGAACCGCCTCTCCAACACCGACCAGGAGCACTTTGTATCCAATGTCATCGGACACTTGGGTAAGGCCTCCGACGCGACTATCAAGCAGAAGCAAGTCAGTATCTTTGCCCATGTCAACGCTACGCTTGGCGAGATGATTGGTAAAGGCGTCAATGCTACTCAGTACTAGCCATGTAATACCTCTTCCTTCTTTTCCACTTAATCATTTACGCTACTGGGAGGTTTGAGTAATTCGTAATCATGTAATCACGGCTCCTTTTAATACATACATCTATTGTGATTTTCTTGAAGTTTGAGGCTCTGGCTTCTGAGATTGATCTCCGCTAGAGGTTGATCTCCTTTTCCCCTTATACAATAAGAGTTGGATGCGAGTTGGATCATCTGGACCCTACCACTAAAATAGCAAACTCTATATTTTTTTCCTCCTCTCCTTCATAAGATGCTTGCCGAGTTGGAGCCGGAATCACAATAGCTATGGTCATACATGACTCACTGGAATTGGACTTGCATGGCGTTTTGTATGTTACTCCAAGACAACTTTTCGAGTCCAAAAATAGTCGTCAGCTCGGGTCAAAGCCCCCAGATAGCGCCCGACTACTACAAACTTAGCACAACCCAAAAGCTAAATAACCCCAACAAGGATAGCGAGTTGATTCAACATACTAACTACTTTGAGGAGGGGAAATGCGGTGTATCTGTACATCACTTTCGGCGCCGCCGACATCAACGTAGACGGTAGCGTTAATACACTACATTAATAGGTGAAACGCTCCCGTTTGACATTCTCGGGATTCACCCCAGCATTCTTCATGCCTTCCATCGCACTTGTGACAAAAGGAAGAGGCCCACAGATATGTGGTTCCCTTTCTTTAGCTTCTACAAGTGAGAAAATATCTCCATTAGCGGGGAGGCGACCCGGATGAAGGCGAAGACCTATAGCACGGGGCCAAGACTCTGGTACCGACACAGTGTCAGGAGAAGGAGTGAAAACGTGCAAAGTGTAGGTGAAGTCTATTGGTTCCTGGATGTCCTTCAATGCATCGAGAGCACCGGAAACGAGTAGCAACACGGCGTCGGGTTCCCTGGTAGAGAGTATTAAAACGATGTCCCAGAGCCCAGACTCTAGCGCAGCCCACTGAGCGATGTATCGGGTTAAACTAAGGAAGGGAGTTACTCCGATCCCGCCTGCAACCCAGAGCAAGCGTCTTCCACCGTCACAACGCGCAATGGGCTCGGGAATCGGAAGGTCCCCACCGATCCCCCGAAGGCGTGCGGTGATGTTGAGCGATGATAAAGGGATTTCATGGTTGAAACGCCGTGCCTCGGAAATTTGTTCACGACTTGATACATAATAGGCGTTATTAGGCCGCCCTTTATTTGACGAACGGTTATGCCGAAGCGTTGGGGGTCTTCATGAGTTGGAGGGATAGAGACAGTCCATGTTCGAACACAGTCGTCGTTCTCGGTGTCACTACCTTCGACCCAATCTATGAATTCGTGCGAACGGACTCTGAGGAACTCGGACAGTTCCAAAACCACGTTTTGGCTTGGACCAATTTCAACAGGTTTGGAAGACTGTGAACATGAAGGTGGCGAGAGTCTCGTTATGGATCTTGGCGCTCTGCAGGGAGAGGGTGATGTCACTGTAACTATTTTCAGGTGGTCGTTCCTCTGCCAGATACCGTACAGGTGGGCTATATGGACTTCGTGTTATGGAGATGTTAGGAGCCTCCCTGAGGGGCAGGGCGTTTCTGATGAAGGTATACCCTGTCACTCTGATGGTCGTGATGACGTTGGATTCGGGCATGATTTCGCGTGCCGGGCTTCCAAAAAGATTCCGAGCATCGCCAGTGAGATACAGGATGGAACCATTGGTGAATGATGGAAAGGCTAGACTGGCCAAGGGCGTGATATGAATATTACCCATAGAGTTCATCAATCGATTTCCTGGGAGCATGAAACTCGTTACTCAGAATTCCAGAGCCCTCTCAAAACAACAATATCAGATGCTTACCCGCATAATTGGGAAGAACTAGTGTACGACCGTCGCTTTCCCTTACGCGGACGAACCCGGGTCTCCCTCCTCGGTGATTGGTAGACACATGGGATGGGTAGGTCTCAACATCCTCTGGGCGTGCAACATATGAAGTTCCGAGGTATGTCGTGTCGGCATTGTGTATAAAATCGATCACATCCTGGGGTAGACGTTCCTCAGGCTGTATCATCGGCTTTTCATGGATAATTTGGGGATCGGTTGGGTCGTAAGAGTCTAACTTGCGTAGATTGATATATTTAGGGCACAGACTGCGGACAGAGAGTTCATCAGATACGAGATGGGGCGGGTAAATCAGGCATACCCAAGAGCTTGATTAACAACGAGGTCCAGTACAAGTTCCTTATCTGCCAGCACTGCATCTGCAACACGACCAGAGAACTTGTTTCTCCTTCGGGTGGCTACTTCTATCCCGATGGCAGAGATTAAAGCCCCTGTCCCCTCAGTCGCTGATTTTCCGTAAACGTCGGCCAGATTGTGAAGAATAGGATCTTTATCCCAGACGTGTGCCCGAATGCGCAGCGATGTCGGCGTGGGACTGCTGATGAAGTCGGGCTTTCCATCCCTGGAGGAGAGTATAGATACCCAGGGTCGTCCATACTCATCAAGTGTTGTTACTGGGAGGAACTGCAGACGTGTAGTGTGGAACAATCGATGCTGGTCCGGAAGATGATTCACGACAGCGGTTATGGCTACCCTCGCAGGTAAATTCATAACACCTTGCACTGCAGCCTCTCCAGGGTGCCATCCATTCAGTGCACGATCTGAAGGCAGTAGGCCATTTGCAGAGATAGGGGAGCTGTAAGGGTCAGATGTTTCGGGTATGTGGTTCTGGTTATAACGCGAGGTTCCGGGTAGGGAATGTAACGGGTCCTCCCCTTTGGGTGATGCCTCGAACCGGGCTCCAAGAATAGAATGCAGGCCTGGGGGTGGTGTCCAGATTGGGCTGATGGCCTCAGGCAAGTCCGAGTCTCATCAATTGAGATACTACTTGTGCCACTAGACAAGTAGTAAACCGCAAGGCACTACAGTGATGCCACGAGTATTGTTTAATCTAGTCATACGCTATAGTAGTAATAGTGAAGTTGGTGCTGCCGGCGGAATTGTGGAGGTTGATCATAGCAAAAGTTGGCCGCTGCCCGTTGGTGAATGTAAAATCGAACGGCAAAGCTTGGTCTCCAAGGCTCTGGAGAAGTTCTGTGTTTATTGCTAAGGCTGGCAGCCTAGATGGTTGGGAAAATTCTAATTTTAAAGTGGACTGTTGTAGTTCCATCCCAACGGCCATCTTGAACTTTTCGAGCACAATGGTGCTTCTTCTCGAATAAATCTAGACGGAGCGTTCCAACTGCCGCTTGTTGATCACGCTCTTCGTGTCGTCTTAGGTTACTTTCCGGGGTATGTAACTTCTAGCTCTTGAACAATATGATGCCACATCAGTAGATAACTACTGTACCAGGGCTTCCAAGCTCGAAACATGATAGAAGAGCCATTAGAAGGGGCTGAATGAAGTCCACGCGACCTGAATGCAATAAGTATGCCCGGCATCCCATCAATCGACTTGGATGCATCGGTGCGCCCTTGAGATTTTTGTTGCAAGTCTCTAGCTGATCTTCTCAGACGCGTGTTACGAGGTGTTGGGTTGTCGCCAAGTGGTACTGTGCACATAGAACCGTGCCTGCCGTCGTCCAAAACCATCCGTCCTCTCGGAAATGAATTATTCTGCGGCTGGCCACCGGACAGTTCGGGATAGACGGACATAAGGGGGGCCGGTTCAGGAAATAGTCATCACCGAAGAGACGCCCCTAGGCTCCGCACCTTGATGGTTTCACGGTGCTCCAAACATGTCATAGTGTTGCACATGCCCGGTTCCAGAAGTCACGGCTCAGGGGAATAGCAAGCTGATGGATTGTGCTAAAACAGTATGCAATTCACAAGGGTCACAGCCTTTAAGCACACTCGTCACTCTATGTTGTTTGAGCCCTACTGACTTACTGTCATAATAGTTCTACATCCTGCGGGTGCCATCTACCTCAACGATCTGATCGGTAGGGGGTTGCAGCCAACGGCCTGTTGCTACTTTAACCACACCATCACCTTGCTTCATCGAATATATCAGCCAGCCCTGCCCGCATCCCCACCTCGTGTTCTACGTGCCCCTAGCTCGCGGACTCGGTCCCATGCTTTGCTTCAAGAATGCGCCCGCGATGAACATAGGCCAAGACCTCATAGACTTGTCAAAGGACACCGAGATTCTGCGAAGTGGCGTGATACGCATTAGAGGAATCGGGGTGCTGTCCAAGAGGTTGTGGAAGAAGAGGCAGCTCACGCTGGTGGAAAATGCATTGCTTATTCGACATGTAGGTTTCTCTCTCTCTCTCTCTCTCTCTCTCTCTCCACGGCGTACCCCCCTTCTTCCGTTCTCCGAATCTCAGTCTATATTTTTCTAGCCTCGCCGTCATGCATCATCACAACGTCTGGTGAAACGCATACCACTGCAATCAATCACCAAAATCGAGAGGATAGAGCTAACACCAGCATGCCTTCTGCTCGAATCTTCATGTAGAAGGAAGTACTACCTATCCTTCCAGGATGACGCAACTCTTTATGACTGGCAAGACGACATTTACCCCCGCTCCCGCCTAGGAAACTTTAGCAGCCCTTTCAACTTCATCCACGAAGTCCACCTCACCACCGACGACTTTTTCCGAAATTCCAACCGTCTATCCGCCCTGCGCAACCGTATGCAATCCTCAAAGTCCCGCAAACGAAGATCCTCGGTTGGCACCAGCTATCGAACGAGTTCCGAGCTCAGTCATACCCCAACGCACCGCCAGTCCTTTTCCCCTAAACGTGCATCCTACTCGGACAACCCCTGCGCGGACTCGCGGCCCAACCCAATCATCAAGGTTGCAACACACAAGCGAACCAACTCGGCTTCGACATCGTCCTACATGTCGCTATGTATTCGATCCCTCGATACACCCAACCGGCAACTTGACAAACTCGGCACCTCCAATGGTGCTCGAAGGGCTCTACCAAGTCAGGCATGTTGGAAGGCGCTCAATGTTCTCTTTCTGGCATGAGCGCTATGTGGTGTTGACATCGCGTACGCTCCAGATCCACAGAACCCAGGTATGGGCCTCCATCATTCGTCACCAAGAAGGCTGCCTGATACTAACAATCTCAACTCCCCATTGTAATAATATACGCTTTCTCCATCAATCGACCAATCGATGATGCCATCCATCAGTCCTCGCACCCAGAAGTCACCATCCGATTGCCTCATATCACTGATGTTTCTCAACTCAAATTCAATTCAAAGCCATTCGTCCTGCGTCTTACGGCGGAAAATAGTCGCAGATATTACATTTCCCTCCCAAACACTTCGGATCTTAACAGGTGGGACCACTTGCATTGCCTCCCGCAGCAGACGTGTCCATATCGGTAACCCGGACGGATTCGAGTTTCATGTCCATGTGGGCTGGGATTCAAAATCACAGGCGTTCACTGTAGGTGTTCCTTACCCGTGTCTTGTTGCACGTGGCTTCTCGGAGGCAAAAGCTAACGGGGGTGTGTTCTCTTCTGTCTCTTTAGGGCCTCCCTGATGAGTGGAAAGCGAGTTTGGAACAACAGGAGCAATCCCCGACGTATTCATCCAAGACAACTGACGCGAGCCCAACCAAGCCAATTGGCCCCTCCTGCCCCATGTGCTACAACGATGTCCAGTGCAATGCCTGCAAACTGGACATGAGCAATGTTAGTGCCAGCGGTTCCCCGAAACCCGAATACCAAAGCCGACCCCGCCCGTTCTCTGTGACCTCTGCAACCACTTTGATTGGTGATCACGAGAATCATTGTCGGTTCTAAAGCTTGACGGAAGGATTTCCGAGTTGCGCTGTTTGTGCGCCTTCTCGTGTGTGTTTTTTTATGGCATCTGAGCGGCTCTTCATCATCATCATCATCTCCCTTTGCGATTCATACCCCCCCTTTCCCGTGATCATGTTTCTTTGTGTGATGTTTTCCTTTGCGCCCATTTACTTCAACTGACACATGATGACATTTTCATTTGTTGGTTTGTACGTCTAGTAGCTTTTTTATGTTGAAACGACTCTAGTTGTTTGCTATAGTGCTCTTAATTCTGGCACGATGCACTTATTTATAGAAAAAAAGAACAGCAACTGAATACGATTGTGTAACGATAGTACGGTATCTATGGTGTATTTGTGGGTAAACGTCCATCATATCATATCACTGATCATTTCTTCCCAACTATGCACTAATCATTATTACCTATGTTGAACTTGCCCCCAGTGCAAAACCCAACAACATCATCATCCATCACTATGCATTTGTAGATCTTGCCAAATCGCGACGAATAACCCCCATCAGTGTCTGTACCCGTCTGCTTTTGACGAGGGCGAGTCACGGGTAACTGTTGATTTACAATGGATGTCAATGATGTCACCAGGGCGGTCGCGACTGGGCAAATGACAAGTAAACATGCTTTGACATGAGACGACCCTTCCCCCCCCCCCCCCCCCCCGCCATCCAGCTTGCTGCTTTGTGACCATGATCACCATTCTCGTTGTTGTTACCCGCGCCGGCATTCCGGTGCTATCTTTTTGACTCTTGAGAGGATAGATGTGGATATCAGCACCTGATGTGGCAAGAATCAGAATCAGCGATGAATAGGTGATATGAAATATATGGGGGCTTGTCAAAGGCGAGGGCAGGGGTGGTGGTTGGTGTGATGACGTTGGAGGTGCTGCTGCTGCTGCTATTATTATTATTACCCACCTTCGGTAGTCCTCCCTCGGCCCGTACCAATAGCTCCCCATTGTTATTTGTGGACAGGGTGGTGCATGTAAGAACATCAACGAGTAGTTCATTGGCTTGGAATAGACCTGATGATGAGGGTATTGTCCACGAGGCAGTCGTTGAGGCCGTGCTGTTTGACCCAATGTTCGTCAGAAGGGTGAGCAGAAAAAAAAAAAAGGGGGGGGGGGGGGGTTGGAGATCACCAGCATCGATCGGTTAGGTTGCGGTATGACCTTAGCCCGTGATTTGGTGAATATGATGAAAGTAAAATAGCCGATCGCCCGATGCGTACCGGTGTGGATAGAAACCCGATTGTTTCTCGAGTTCGCAACTCGCCTTGCTGCGTTCAATTTTTTGAACGTGATTCACGATTGCGGTTTGTTTGAAGTGGTGTATCCGGTCCTGCCCCATTAAAACTTGTGAACCATTTCAAGATGTGATGGGATGGGATTTCTTACGCCTCAACGGTTAAAGGGGAACCCTTGCTCTTGACCTGATGAGTGTACGAGTTGACTGATACAGGATCACGTTTCGTATCAGGGGGAGAGAAGACATCATACCGTAGTGTAGTACTGATATTCCATCTTCGCTAAAGGTCCATGTTATGGCATTTCGGACGAGCTGTCACTCAATTAAATGGAAGGGCGGCAAATGAGGGGAAAATATGAATACGGCTTGGTCTTGAGTGATAGCCTGAAACCGTGGTTGATCACGGTTTTCAGAAAATGATCCTGTCGTGAATAAGCCATTCCTATAAAATTTTGCTGTGCTGTAGTGAGGACGTCTATGAGTATTGACAGATTGCCGAATGGGGAGCCGAACGCCTTGATCAGCGCAAACCACATTAGATGGTCCAATACGCCATCAAGGACCTCTATGGAACAGAATCGGTAAGTAGGATTGAAACAAAACGGGCAAGGGGTCCTTTACGGGTGTATACTGAAATATAGGGGACCTGATCTGTGATGACCTTGGCACGGCTGTACAGTGAGTGTCATCTTCCTCAATCACTGGTTTGAAATTCACTCCGCCGATTGTGTTTGCCCCCGCGGACTTCACAAAATCAGGCCAGAAATCCTTGCGAATGTGTTTAGCGGCGTCGATTCAAAGTCCGTCAAACCTGGTATGTCTGAAACCAAATTCTTGACCCAGTCGTTCACGGTCCGGACAACGAACGGGTCCTCTGTATTCAAATCAGGAAGAGCAAATTCATCATCTCCCAACCAACATTGTTCGATATCAGTTTGATTGTTGTAGTTCGTGATAAGGACATCTTGGATGATATTGGGAAGGGACAAATTGAAAGGCGAAATATTGGACAAGTCGATGTCTCCCTGTTCTGTGGCGTTCATGGGCTGCGAAACTTGATGATGATAAGGATAAATGTATAGGGGTGGCAAGTGGTTTGTGGAGTTCTTACTGATTGACGACAACATCGAGCATGAGAAACATGCTTCTGGAATGGAGAGAATTACTCAGTTCGTTGAGATCCTCTCGGGCACCAAAATGCGAGTTCAAGGGTATTGAGATCCTGCGCCCAGTATCTACAGAGGGAAGTTAAACCGATAGGCATAGGGCAGACCTTGACACTAACCCATGGTAAGCTTCTCCATAAGGTGTTGTAAATTCAACATTTTTGACTACAGGGAGAAATCCTAAATGGCGTCGAAGCCTAGTCCCTGGATGTAACCGAGATGATTGGTTATCCCTTTCCATGTACCACCACAGTAGTTTTGATGTATCGCAAGGGGCTGGGGCATTTGTCACTTCTCGCAAACCTGTCTGTCACAACCTGATCATTTCAAGTCAGCGTAGACCCGAAACTGAAATGGGTCAAGGAGGACCTGATAGATGCTCCTCGACTTCCATTCGGCCGCACTGGCTGCACTGACAACCCGGATTGTCACATAGATGATGGCATACGAGAGTTTGAACTAGAACATGATATTTCTGGATTATTGGAGGTTGCGGTGGGCTCCGGATTGCATTGAGACTTTGACTGCATACACGAGTATCTGCCAAACTCACCATAATAATGGTCAGTTGGGACAGCCAGTAAAGAGGAATACCCCAGAGAGGGCGCGTTGGCTCTATTAAGCCCGCAAATGTAGACGCGTCGAGTCACGTGCGTAGAAAGTGCAGTGCCGTCCGTCAAGCCTCGTCCTTGTCGTTCCAAGCCGATATCTAGCTGTCCCCTCTGGGCCAGTTTTATAGGTGCTCACAGGTCGCAGGTATTGCTTAGTGACGCTCTACCTTGACTGTTGCACGCAACGTCTATCAGGACGGTGGGCGCTATGGCTTTGCTCCGGTTCGCGCCATCACCTACGGGACCGCTACACCTCGGCGGCCTACGTATGGCATTGTATAATCACCTATATGCGAGAAGATTGGGGGGGAAATGGATTCTGAGGATAGAAGATACAGACACCGTGAGAGACTTGTCGTTGGGCGTTATGCACACGGCTGATGATTTATTAGACAAGGACTGTACCGGGTTCGGTGGAAGGTATTAGATATGCATTGGAGTGGGCGGGACTTGAGTATGACTATGGTGCGCAAAGTACCTGTTCTTGTGTCGCTGGGCTAATAACAGTCATAGGCCCTGGAAAGGATGGTCCACAAGCACCCTATTTCCAGGTGGGTTTCGTCTCCAAACGATCCCACGCGACAAGCTCTAATCATATCAGTCAGAACGCCTAGACCTCTACAGAACTTACTCAAAGAAACTTTTGGAGGTCCATATACCAGTTTCAGGTTCCGGCCCGTCAACACTAACCTTAGGCAGTTAGGACACGCATATCGCTGTTTCTGTACGCCCGATCGACTTGCGGAGACAAGAGAGAAGCTTGCACGAACAGGTTCCAATGCAACGTATGACAAATCGTGTCTTCAACTCACGGACGAGGAAGTTGCTCGTCGCGTCAGGGCAGGGGAGAAGTCCATTGTTCGTTTAAATGTATATCTCCAAATTTCTTCGGCGTTTGTTTTGGCGCTAATTGAACATTTAGGATAGCAACCTACCAGTGCGACCACCAGCAGTTGATCTGGTATTCGGCCAGCTCAGAGATGCGCATGCCTCACTGCCAACCGATCCAGTCCTTCTCAAAAGTGATCTATTCCCGACCTACCACCTCGCCTCTGTTGTGGATGATCACGAAATGGGAATCACACATGTATTGCGCGGAGAAGTCAGTTTCCAAATACCGGTGAACCTTCTCTCATGGATTCTGATGTCTTAGCAGGAATGGCTTCCTTCACTACCGCTTCATCTCGATCTATATGCTTCCCTGAAACTCACACCCCCGAAATTCGCGCACGTCCCCCTGCTTGTCAACCCAGATGGTTCGAAAATATCAAAGAGAAACGGGGATGTCCAGGTCATCGACTACATTGTACGTCTTTAGGAGCTAGTGGTACACAAAACCTGACTCAATCTTCTTCAGCGTCGTGGCTGGGAGCCAAACGCGATCCTAAATTGGTTGGCCTTAGCAGGCTGGGGTGCACGACATCCTGAGAGGGAGGGAACTTCAGTACCATCCGGTTATCATGATGCTCCGGACAGCACTGCTATTATGTCGCTAGAAGAACTCACTCATGAGGTGAAATACTTTTCAATCCGATAGGGTGACATGTGGAAACTAAGATTCCGATAGTTTGATCTGTCCGCCATGACACACCGAAGCTCAAGCTTGGACCCTGCTAAGCTGGAGTACATCAACAAACGCCACTTAATGTGCACTTGGTCAAGTCCAGAAGGGCTGGAGGAGCTTGCTGAGAAAGTTGATGATGAGCTCAAGGATCGGTTCCCAGGAAGGTGGGTTAAACCCGTCATTTGCCTGTTCGAATACCGATCTATTGCCTCTAGTCAGTACACGAGTATTGAGCACATCAAAGACGCCATCCTCCTCCTTGAGGTGCTCATCATATTTCATGAGGCTTTGGTGGTGACTGATCGAGATCTCTAGGGCCGACTGACTAATCTCTACGACGTCTCTGTTCATGCCCCTTGGCTTTTTGTTGAGCCCGACTTCAAGAGTCAGGAGGCTCAGGATATGTTAAAGAGAATCCCAGCATCTCAACGTGGTAAGTGATTTCCCATTCTGTAGTCGTGGTCCTTACCTCATTCATGCTCGCAGAACGACTTATTATAGATGTGCAGGAGAAACTGAAACAAGTGCCCGAACCCTGGAGGAACTACGACTTCTCTGCGTTGCTGCACAGTGAGCAGGACCGCCTGGGCCACCCCCCTAAAATCTTCATGAAATCTTTACGGCACGCCCTCACGGGCATGAAGGTTAGCTGATTTGTGTATTTAGACCTGGCACCTTCAGACTGGCTTATTACCGAACGCAGGACGGACCTAGTGTTGCTGAAATCATCAGGGTGTTGGGGCGAGACCGGACTCTATCACGGCTCGTCATTTCACCCCAAAATGAGTAGCCTTAGGATTCGGGTATGTGAGCTTATGCCTTGCCAATTGCCCGAGACAGAGGCTGTATACTTGATACATAATAGCTACAACCGAAATCTTTTCGACGAATTGTAAATCGTACAATGGACCGCGTGTTCACATTTAACAGATTGACTAGCACAAGAATGCAGCAAAAAAAAACAAACCCTCGCCTATGTACATTAGTCTAGAGGTCTGTGGACCTGGCAATTAACGAGGAGTCCAAAGGATCAGCGTTTCAACCCGCCAAACGAAGTACGATAAAACTGCGCCCGCTCATTAAAGGCAATGTTTCTGTGTTTGCTCGGAAGAGACGTCCTAACTGAAAGATTAAAATGTTTCCCAACCACCTGGATCGATAGTCGCTTCCAATTTTCTTGTGACAACTGTAGGAATGCCGTGATTGATCCACGTCTTGCGTACGTCCTCCCATCTCGCGGCGTGAAGGAACTGACGCCGGCCGCGCCTGATGATCAAAACCAGGTGTCAGCTGCATGGTATCCAGGTAACTGAAATACAAACGAACCTCATGGATATGTCCACTTCGCCGTTCCCGTCCATGTAAGGCGAAAGTGCAAACGTGCCATTGCCTGCGTTTAGGTACAGGAGCGAGCAGCGTTTCACAAGGAAATAAATGCCTATCATTCCACCACATCTAAGAAATTCATCAATGAATCGGTCAGCCGCCAACAAAAAGCAGGGGAAAGCCGGGCGTACTCTCTTGTGTGCATATTACACTCCCCACGCTCGTTATAGTCAATATCTGTACAGCAGTTACTCTGGAAACAGCATGTCGCCCCACAGATGAGACATATAGCAGCGTCCATTGGGACGGTGTTACACCGCTGGCATGTCAATGCCTTGTCCTGTTGACCAAACAGGCTGTCTAGAATCAAGGGCAGTCGTGCTAAACGATATATCGCCGGGTACTCCAGGACTACTCCGCAGTTGAGCTGTGACGCAGCCTGCGAGTGGCCGTAGTGTGCACACCACCCTGACAGCGCGTTCTGGAGTGTGTCCTGATTAGGCAGGTCCGAGAGAGGAGGAATGCCGAGCATGTCGAGGAGGCGTTTGTACTCATTGGCTTGGGATGTACCGTGAAGTATAGGTGTGGGAAATGAGGAGGGGAGGATAGCGCGGCAGAGGACCGCGGCTCGGCGGAGAAAAGGTAATGTGAATTGGTAAAGCAGCTTCTCTATTCGTGCTTCACCGAAGGTCTCGAACGCCAAGGTCGCAGTGTGTTCGAATACAGGTGAGTGTCGCACCACTGACATGAAGAACATGCGGACATCGCCAAAGATATCTTCGTGTGCCCGCGCCGCGATATATGGAATGTTGTAACTTCGCGTTTTAGTGAGGATGTAGATGAGCCCAATGACGGTCCGAGCTAAGCATGCATAATAGGTGAGTATTAGAATCTGCTTGATCATCTCTGGGGCCACCGTAGCTGTTTCCACTAATATCGTGAACGGATCCCGGAGTAACAAGGGGTAGGAGAAGGATGTTAAAGTGATTCGACTCCATTCTGGTAGGAGTCGTTTGATGATGGCCTGCCGAATCGCATCCCGTCCTTCGTCAGGTCTTCCCTTAAACTGCATCGCCGCGAGCCTCGCCAAGCATAGCAGTAATCCCCTGATCATTCTCATCTGTGCCTCCGTTACATTATCTGCCACCAGGCCATGGTCGTTTTTCAGCCCTCTTTGCGCAACCTCAATCCCAGCAATCGTATAACCGATCAATTCCTCCGGAAGATAGATTCCCGCGCCCCTATCACCTGCCTCTGGCTCCGGTCTGTCTCGCAGGTGTCGCGTCTGCTGGGAGAACGATTTGGAGACAACCATAAGGGTATCCAGCATCTTCGCTGTATCAACGTCGCCCCATCGATCGGGATTCCTCAATGCCATCGCATAACCCGGGTCCTGCACACCCCAGAACGCAAACTCGCCCGTCCCGTTCCTGAATTGTAGCGCATCCATCAGTGGGTCCGGTTTTGATTTCAGGATGCTGATTCCCGCAGCGCGTATCCAATCCGCAAAAGGCACAGTATTCAGAGTCGTTTTGATGGGATTTGTTACAGGTAGTATCACATTCCCTAGGCTTTTACAGAGGGGACAAATGTACTCCTTTCTTGGGATGTTCTCTGGATGGTTCCTTGTAGCCTGAGCGCGGTGTCGGTGTCGTATTGAAATGCTATACACCTGGAAACAATCCAGGTGCATCATATGCGTGCACACTGACCCGTGCAGCCCGAACTTGGTATACGCAGATGAGAACCCTTCAAAGTTGGGTGCGAGATTAGACTTGGACGTTTCTAGTATTTCCGTTTGCGTCGGCGGGAACTTGGCAGGTGAGATAGGCGGTGCTCGATCCAATGAGGTCGGCATTTGCAGTACCTCGTTCAAATACGAGCTCACAATATCTGGCTGCTTGCGTAACAGCCGACTTGGCTGTATCAGGCCTAGCGCGCCAAAACCCCTGCTGGCATTCAGGTCCTCCTGACACACAATACAGGTCCCAAAGCTCGTTTGTTCTTTCGTGTCTGCCTCCTCCATAACTTCATCCTCATCATCACCTGCATCGTCGAAATTGATCGCAAAGCTGGCTTGTTGTGCTTTCATCTGTTGCATGATAGCTTCCTGCCTTGCCTTCGCTGCGCGTTTCTTCGCCTCCTCAGCACTGATATGTGGTTCCCTTGTCTGGTCCGGGATGATTCTTCTCCTCTCCACCTCCTCTGGCATATACTTCCCTATTTGATCCAGGATCCATGCGACTCGTGAGTGATAGAGCTTGTATTTATCGTGGTGCTCCAGAGCGCAGATCACGTCCAACAATGACCGCATATCGTCAAATGTCTTGCTCAACGTCAGGGATGCGAAACTCTTCCCACGTTCAACAGTGCCCAGCATGATAAGGTACAATGCCTGGTCTAGTATGGCCTCGGCCGAAGGCGGCGCTGCACCCGATGAGTCCGTCAACACAAGGACATTGTAGAGTGAATAGAACATGACTTGGAGCAACGCCTCCGCCTCCAGCGTCTCCGTTAGTCTAGAGAATGTTCCTGTTGTCGCGCCAAATGGCTTCGGCACAATCACTGGATCCTGAATGCCCGTCTTCTTTCTCAATCTGCTCCGCAGAATATTCTCCACTTCTTCCCTTTTATTCCTCGTGTAGTGATAGAAAAAGGGGTTGACCTCATCATACATCTCATCCTTAAGCTCATACAATCCCGAGTCCGTAGACGACTCTGGCGCCTTGAAGTTGGCCACCTCCCTGAGCATACGCTCGAAACAAATGTCATCGACAAGACGTTCGGCAACACGTTTCACGAGGTCAGAGAAGGTACAAGGTCCCATGGCGAGCGCATGAACAATTTCGCGTCGAACCGCCTGCGGGACGGGCATTCGTGATGCGTTCGCATCCTCGCTCAGAATCGCGATGAGGACGTAGAGGACTTCCTCGACCATACTCGACATTTGTACTGGCTCAAACACGGGGTGCACGAAGACACCGGAAAAGTAGCTGAGGAGACCGAAGCGATCGAGGATGGAGACAATGACGATATTGGGGTCTAGGAGAACGAGGGCAGTTTGGAGAATGTAGAGATCTTGGTCGTAGCAAAGTTCCCGGAGCATATAGTCACGGTAATGCAGCAGTTGGCCCCGTATCGCAAAACCGTTGCGAACCCAGAGGCCGGTTCTGATCTGAGCAATCATCGAGAGTACTGGGATGCGTAATCCATCAACGAAGAACTTGTCTAAAAGGTGAAGGGCAGACCTACCTCGCAGTGGGAAGTCAACAATCGTCAGAACCGCCTGCTCACTCGCATGCTGCAAAAACACACTCCTCAAATCCTCATACCCAATCGGATATAAGGCCTCCTTTGTCAACAGGTGCGTATGCTTCAATAACTCCGCGAGCAACCAGTGCAATGAATGGTGGAAGCTAACCCACCCCTCCAGCACATCAAACTGAACTATTTGGTAAGTCACCTTCCCAAACTCGATATGGTGGAAAACGATCGACGTGAACTTGGACCTATCCAACCTATCCTCAGCCAGTGTTACCACCAGGAGGATAGCATGAACGACATGTTGGATCGCCGCAACGAGTTGGGCAGGAGTGGCCTTAATGAAAGCTTCACCATAGACCTTGATAACGCGTGAGAGGGAGAGAGTCACGTTGAACACGCTGATCCAGGCGTCGGTTTCGTACTCGACGTGACTTGTTACGGCACGTTTATTGGGGTTGACGCACATGAATAGCTGGCAGGTCCGGCCGAACTGTATGATGAATTCGCGGTTGTGAGCAATCATTTCCTGGACTGGCTCGGTGTGGCAAAGGTAACGAAGATCGCTGAAGACAGGCATGAAACGTTTAGATTTGAATGGGTAGCTCTCGACGTCTAGGGGGCCGGTTGAGGATGTCTGGTACTGGATATGCTTCTCTGAGATTTGGTTTGTGAAGAACGAGGAGATAATGTTAAGAAGCCGTGAAATGAGATTGTGGTTCTTGACAATGTGGCCAGCGACAGAGGGTGTTGTGAACAGTTGTAATGCAAAATATTTGATAGATGTCTCGGCTTCGCGATCCACAAGGAGGTACGCGTCTATTACTCGGTGGTAAACGTTGGCAAAATGACCAGCTAAAAACAGAGATAAGAATAGGCTAAAACCTTGATATTTCCTAAGCTCTCACCAATTGCAAGTCTATGGTTCCGACTCAGCGATGTAACCGATGCATAAACCTCTTTCATGCACAGGCGGGGTTTCTTCCACAGCCTTGTGTGGTACAAGAACAATGCATCAATCCTCGCAGGGCTTGGGTCGTTGATATACAAAGGTGACCTCGTATTGATCGGATACCCCATCTCTTTCCTCCTAGGCAAAAGCAATTCAGCAGCTACAATTTCCCGGATCACCAAGTTATCAGCCCCAATGCGACACCTCATCAGATCCGCGAGCCATTCAATGAGCACCGACACCACCTGTTCGCAAAATGTATCATACGCGCGTCGAATAGTGACTCCAAGATCAATCTGCGCGATCGACATGGCCATCTCGTACAGTTTCGACACGTTCGTGTTCATATCGATGATTTCACGCCCCGCGTCGTCTATCCGCTGAATTACCTCTAGCGCCTCCTCTCTCGCTCTGTTCGTCAAATCACAAAGCATCTTGATGAGTTCATCATAACAATGCTTGTCGTCGTTCCATACGATGACGCAATACTGATCCTTTGTCATCGGGTCCGCGGTGGGCTGCAGTCGTAGATCACTTTCGAGCAGTGGAGGACCAGGTTCGTCGGGGGAATAATCCATCGTATCCAAAATATAGTCCAGAACAAAGCCAACGGTCTTATGCATCGTGGAGCGGAGGTCATCAGGTACGGTGACGCGAAATGGGTAGTTTTGAACTGGAGGAATATCTCGAGGTAGAGGCCGCGAGGCCACTCTTGGACCGGCCTCGAACACCTCCGCCAGCTCTTCTGGCTCGGAGGCGGGTGGATGGTGTGGACATTTCAGCGGTACCCTCCAAACCTCTTCATCACCACAGTCACAGGTGCCTCCTGGCTGTTGGGAGATGAAGAAGCTCACGTTGTGATCTGAGTGATCTGTTGCATGGAAACACTTTGGGCACAAGACGCAGCTATCGTCCAGCGAACAGTCTCTTTAACTGAGCATCAAACACCCGCAATGACATGAAATACAACAGACTACGCACTTGCACCGAAAACAACATTCCCCCTTCTTGAATATGTGATTACAAGGCCGCCCAGGAATAACCGGCTCTTCCTTCCCCGCGCCAAAAAACCCCAACGAAGCCTGGTATTCGGAGAGCAACACATGCTGTGGGACCTTGCTGACGGTATTTGGCAGAAAGAGCTGCGGATAGTTGCCCAAAAATGACGAGTAGAGCTTGGACAAGATCTCCGCACGCGCGCCTGGGGTAAACAGGTATTTGCGCGAGCCCGGCATGACCTCGAGGGCAAACCTGAGGTCAGATAGCTGGTCTGGATGTTGCGGTAGTGTCGAGGGTTGTGGCCTGCGTATGTTTGGAAATATGGAGGAGAATGCAGACATGACGGGAGCCAACGAAAGAGGAAGGGGATGAGATCATGACAACATACTAGATAAGATCCTGGAAATAAATAAATAAATAATTCTTCCTTAACAGCCATGTCCACTCGCCAGTCCCTCCAGGCTGCACCCATGGCCTCTCTTGCTGCCCTCGCAGACCCTCCTCAGCGTCAGATAGACGGCCCCGCGATGGATTATTTTCTGATTGAGATGGTCAACACGCTCAGGACATCCGCAGCAGTCGCGACAGCAAGATCGAAGAAACTCGAACAGGAAATGATTGAAGCTGGGCTTATACCGCCTCCTGCAGCCATTCCACCGCCGATACCGCTCAAAAAAGAGTCTGCAAGAGACTCAGTTACCAGTCTAGCCTCGCGAAGTGGAAGCGCGACTGGCAAGGCGGCTCTCGATGAGGATGAAGAGGCGCTACGCGTACGATTGGAGAATATCGGGGTTCATGTTGGTGCGAATATCACAGAAAAGTACGTTCTCGGCGCTCGAGACTTGGCCTTATTGACACGATAACACAGATTGTGCCGGGATCGAGGAATGTTTGCAGACACACTCGACGCTATCAAATTTATATGCAAGGATATCTGGGCTGTTTGCTGGGACAAACAGGTCGACAATCTACGGACAAATCATCGAGTATGTAGCCTACTTTTTTCCTGAATCCATGCTGATCTTCCCTCAGGGGATCTATGTCTTACAAGACAATCAGTTCAAACACGTAACAAGAATATCATCTTGGGAAAGCAGAGCGGAAGCCATCCGACGGGCAAAGATTGTACGTGCACATGCACCATCTTCTTGATTATGGCTCTCATTTCGCCTCAGTACGCTGTTATGCCAGCGGGCATCATCAGGGGTGCTCTCTCGCGACTCGGATACAACGGCACGGTCACCCCCGAAATTACATCGCTACCACAATGTATGTCCCTATGCTTGCACGCGTCCATTTAGCTTTAATTTGCCGCCAGGTACCTTTCAAATTAAACTGCCCAAGAATACATGAACTCCATATACCAAATAACTCATCCTTCACCACCTCGTGATATCCACCTCGGCTTCTCCAAACACGCTCGTCTTCTTAATCGCAAAGTCCTCGTCAGGAGTATCCTCCTCATCAATATTTTCATAATACTTGGGAAACTCCCTTCTCAAAAAGTCCAAAATATGCCCGTTAATTCTTTCGAATTCCAATAAGAATCCATCGTGTCCATCAGGAGACGGTACTGTCACCAATTCCGCACCTGGTATGCTGCCTGCAATCTCTTGTTGTTCCGATGGCGTGAAAAGCCCATCAGTAGCGATACTGATTACAAGCGCGCGTGGCGGGAGGGTGGAGAGGACTCGCTGAAGCCCAGCGGATTCAGGCGTGCCTGGTGGCACCCGACCACGAGCGATATCGTGTGTATCCATTTTGCGCGTAATATGGATGTAGCAGTTGGCATCGAAGCGGGCGATGAACTTGTCGCCCTGATATCGGAGGTAGGATTGGGCGGAAAAGATCAGCGGTCTGGAAGATGTTGAAGCAGGGGAGGTGGTGTCAGGAGGGATCGAATCTCGTGGTAAATCACTAGCGGTGATAACCCGTGTTTTTGCGTTCTTATGTCCATCGTTGTGTAAAGCGACAGCGTCCTCTCCTTCCGTCAGTTTTGGCGAGTCTGGAGGCGTGATAATCCTTGCGTCCTTCTCCCCCATCTTCGCCCGAGCCTGCGGTTTCCTGCCAAATCTCGCCTCGAATGAATCCCTCGATCGATACGTCAACAACGCACTCATACGTGCCGCAGCCAATCCACTCGCGGGTTGCGCTGCGTAGAATCCGTCTTGGTATCCCGGATCACTGTAGATCGATTGTCGCTGGGCTTCGCCCCAGGAAATACACCAGGCGGAGTGTCGGGCCGAGGTGGCAAGCGGGATCAGGTGTCGGACGTAGCCTTTGGGTGTGCAGAGGGGCCATTCGAGGACGGCCATGCCCCCCATGGAACCGCCAATTGCAACTGCGACAGAAGTGACACCGAGGTGGTCGAGGACGAGTTTGTGAAGTCTGTGCTTGGGCAGTCCTACGTCAGTGGACAAGTAGAATGGGATAAGGGGGGTAGAAGGTGTAAAAGACCCACCTAACGTCGTCTCGGATTGTGGTTGGGGGAAATTCAGGGCCATAGTTGCGGCCCGTATCTGGATTGACGGTGATGGGTGAGGCAGAACCATATGGTGACCCGAGAACGTTGCCACAAAAGATGAAGAAGGATTTCGGGTCGAAGGCTTTCCCTCGACCCATCATTGGTCCCCACCTGTACGAAAACAAATGAGGACATGAACAGACTTCCGTAGGCAGAGAACGTACCAGTCCTCTACATCTGCGCTCCCAGTGAACGCATGACAGATAATCATAACATTGTCCCTCTCTTCATTGAGTTTGCCCCAAGTCTTGTATGCGACAGGGACCTGTTTCAGAGCTATCCCACATTCGAGGCTGAACGAAGGAATTGTCAAGATTTCTTGCTCGATCAACTCGGTTAGAGGCGGCATATTTCGTCAAGTCGAAGCTTGTCCGTTGGAGATTGCAGCGCTGAAATTTTTTGGTTCGCTTCAAACCCTATGCTGAACAGTTGTGCCCATGAACCTCTGAACATATTGGTTATTCGCAAAGCAGGAATATGTACCTGTTTGTGCCTCTGGAAGCGTGCGACACTTAACCGGTGACACCAGCCCCTTGGTCTTGCACTATTGGTTGTGGGTTGTAATTATCGGGCGGGAGGGTGCTTGGCGCAAGGGAGACAAGTGTATGTCGCTTGCCTGTGCCAGGAAGGCCGTTGAGAGGAGTGGTGTGGTAACTTCAAGTGCTGGTTGCAGGGTGAAAACCGAGTGACTCAGTGGGGAAAAGACTTGTCAAGATAAGATAAGATAAGATTACAACGTTGTGGCACGTAACCACGTGAATACCTGACACACACATTGCAAAGGGTCGCCATACTAAATTCACGCCCCGATAACTACTCATATTCTCCTAAATGCTCAGAATATTTCCATGAACTTTATTGATAATTCGGCTGATTAATACTTATGGAACTAGTGTTGATCGTGACAGGCCTCGACATCCTCGTTTGTGCCTCAATTTCCGAGGCTGGCCCGCGATTCTTCCGCCCGTTACCCACCCCCTCGGTGTCACCCCAGGGACACGTTAAGATTACATCGACAATGTTACTCACTGGGGTCTGAATAGCGATGGGCGCGTCGGTCCCAGCCTCTGGATGACAGGTCCCGCTGGTGTCGGGAATCAGCAGTCGTACTGGGAGAGAAACTTGGCGCCTCTTTCTTTTTTAACCTCCAGACCCAATTCCAGAGATGACTACAACCGACTCTTTCGCCTCGATAGCGCACCAATTGGCCACAAAGATTGACTCCCATGGGAATATTATCCTTGACAACGAAATCTTGCAGTACTTGACGTATGACTTGTGAAGAATACAGAAGAGCACGACATATCATCTTCATGGTTGTCCGAACGAGATATCGGGACCCTCGTTGACCTCTCTGCCTGACTGTTCATTTATGCATCCACAGTAGTTCGCTTCGTCGGTGAACGCAACTCTTCTAGTCCGGAGGACCAGCTGCGAGCAGTCCTCGCGCTCACAGAGCACCCAGGAAACAACAGCTCGAATCACCCCTTATCGGAGTTGGACCTTCTATACACACTCCTCATGCAATGCATACCATCAAAACACTCCTGATCGCTCAGAAGATTCTTCTGGCCACAAGCTTCATTAAAGGCACGAATGTCATTGTCGTTGCCAACCTGCTTGGTCCATCCGAGTTGCAATTCTGGAACGCTTGTCATACGCCTCATTCTGTCCTTGCACTGGACGTTATTTCAATACTCAACGCTCAATGCTCGACTTTTCAACGTTCACTCTCAAGCTCTGAGCGCGGGCGCTGGGCTAGCCTTCCAGTACCTCTGAGTGGGGAACGGAAACACATACACAACCGCTCCCCAAACGCAGACTTTTTCTCATCTCGACGAGGATCCAGCTTTATTTTCGTTTGCTTCTCGATTGTAACAGCTCATTGCTTCTTCGAGCTATGAAGGTATTTTTCCCATAGTGCGGAGCTGCAGTTCAACCTCCTCCTCAAGCGACTCGAGGAGAGGTTTCTTGTATGTCTCCGTCGCTTCCCAGCCTAATCTCCTCATTCGCTGAGGGATTGCCACATGGTTTCCGCCAAGCAACGACCATCCATCTGCATCCCCTCTTCAGCACCAGTACCATAGAGGAAATATGGGACCCACAATGGCCGAGCGTGTCAGTAACTTCGGTCGGCATGGGTTGAGAGCCAGGTTTCGTGACCAGGCCTTTTGCAAACATGATCTGATGGAATGATTTTCAACGTGATATCGTGGACGAACTCGGAGATATCTACATCACCCATTTTTGCGGTTATCTCTCTGTTACTGAGCCTGGGAGCATCACTAGCAGCGAAATCTGGTTCATGCAACACATCAGCACCTTGGGTCAACTCGCTAGAGCCATTTACCACGCACACAGTCCTTCAGCGCCTTCATCGGCCCGCCCCTCCAACGCGGCCTTGAACACCCGAATCATGGCGTCTGCAACGTCTTTCACATGGACATTGTTCATAATGCTATGTCCGGGTCCCCACGTCCCGGCAAACCCACACTTTTCAAACATACCCAAAAAGATCCGTATAGGGGTTGTGACCTTCTGGATACCTTCCCCAACTCCGTATATCCATCCGGGGAATATGATGATCGTACGGATAGGATGTTCTTTGCGGGTCCCTGCTTCGACAATGAGTTTGTCTTGGTCCACGTGCATATTGGTTGGTGGGCATGAGTTGAGGTCGAACCCGATATCGGTGTAGTGGGAAATCTGGTCCAGTGGGACACATTCGCCGCGAGAATTGTCGCTTAAGACGCCCAGTCCAGACACTTGAATGTAGAGAGGCGGCTTGTCTGGGTTTGACGCCGATCTCTTTTCCAATCCCGCAAGGGTAGCTGGATGGCGGTGGGGAAAAAAGAGAACATTAGTACCGTGTTACCCTGATACTAGAGGCAGGAAGAGAATGAGACGCAACAGATGATACTTTGGACATGGTCGCTGCTCGCCGCGTTAATCACATAATCTGCTTTGGCGGCTTGCTCTTTGATGATTCGATCTGAATCAAGATCGCCCTCTACCACGGTGATACCTTCGTATAATTTGCCCAGGTGTGCGATGCGTTCCGGAGTAGGATTGCGAAGGAGAGCCTTAAGGCTAAATTTTTGTTTGAGCTCTGGGTCATGCCCAAGTTGGAGAAGGAACTGGGAGCCGAGGAACCCGGTAGCGCCGAGCAGGAAAAGGACAGGTTTAGACTGGGACATGGATATACAAGGCGGGGTCGGATAGCGAATGAGAAAGACTGGGAACTACGTCGACTGGCCTTGCTTTATACGCACTGGTACATCCCTAGCCACGCCGGATTGAACCCGTTCATCGACTGGAGCCCTGGCAGACGGACCAAGTACACGGCATCTCGCTCCGATTTTCCTTCGACCCTCCATCCCCAAGATAAGAATATCGCTGGAGCCTATTATAAATGTCGTAAGTAGCTGAACCATCAAGGGAGGGCGGATGGTGTCTGTTTACTTGGATAAGTAGATTGCCTGAACTAGGGTACAAGGGTCGGCACAGGGGTGCTGCGTGGATGGAACTATAATCTTGAAATGCGGTGCGTATCCACTCTATGACCGTCGGATGGTACAAATCTCTGTGTTCTTCTAGCGTTATACTTACAACGAGGACACGGGCATTATGCGAGTACAGGCCCTATGCGTTGTTGTCATAGTAGGACTCCACCTTGGGAGTTATCGTCATACTAAGCCTCTAATCCTGTGAATATTGTTATCATAATAGAACTCTACTGTGGAATTTAGGGTCAAAATCTAGGGTCAAAAAGGTCTCCGCTATGAATACTATTGTCATTTTGGATTCTACTCTGGAACCCATTGTCATAGCAAACCGCTATATCGCCCAAAACATCCACGATAAACATTACATTTTTTGGTGACTATGTATAGCGGTGGGAGGGTGGACGTTGTTGCTATAAATAGCCCAACTCTAGCATGACAAATCAGACTATGAATCGTGTATCGTCTACAACGTCTCCTACAATCAAGTCATATGCACAGACTGCCGTTGTATTCTCTCTGTAGATTGGACTGTATGTAACACAATCAGCTAGTTATATGTGTTACATGCGGCCCGTTGTATACCCCCTGATCCCATTCAGGTTAGTTTACTCTCGCGCTCATTTTGAGCAAATGTTGGTTGCCTGACTTACGACAGCCACCCCAAAGGAACCACGTTTTAATTTTGCACCACCATGTCCGATACCTATAGCCGCCACTCCGTTTTTGTGGTAGACGATTACGCGGGCGGACGGCTAGCGTAGTGGATCCTACAGGAATGGCGATGTCGTTCCAACCCGATATCCCAGACCTCGGTTTCCAGAGCTATCCATAGCTCTCGTTTATTTTTTACACGCAAATGGAATGTGTTATAACCAGCCCTTCCCTCCCAGCCCTACCTTGCCCCCTCTCCCTCCCTCACATCCATTTTACCCCCACTATGGTTATTCCTTTATCGAAAATTCGCTCTCCTGCTGCCGCAGAAGATGTTGCTCTTGGTCAACACATAGCGGAACAACTTGCAGGTTCAAGAACCATTAATTCGTTATTAGATTGCCTCTGTTCAACACTACGTCCTGCCATCTTCTCTCCCGACACTTCACGGAGTGCTCTCACGCACAAGCAACTCCATGCCTTCGTCTCAACATTTGTATTACCTCATTCATCCTCGCGCACACCACTCGGACCAAATGATCGGGTACTTATAGCTTTACCCAGCGGGCCAGTGAATGCGGTCGCGTTACTTGCGGTAGCATGCTACCATACCTGTGCTCCGGTCAATGCTTCGTGCATGCCGAGCGAACTCCGAGATGACACGAAAAAATTCGGAGCAAAGCTGGTTCTTGCCTCGAAAGATTCAGTGGAGCGTCTTGGGCTGGAGTCGTTGCAAGACGAGCTGGGTTGTGATGTGGTCCTCCTTGAACCCCTTTCCGATGGACCAACGGGTTTGTTCACGATGGAGTGCCTGAACAGGAGGAGCGTTATCCCACGTCGACCTTCCCGACCTCAAAGACTGGACGATCAAGCTTTACTCTTGCAAACTTCGGGAACGAGTGGGAAAAAGAAGGTGGTGCCCTACTCACTGCGTTCCATAATCATCGGTTCCTGGGCCGTTGTGCTATCTTGGGAACTTCGAGAGAGCGACGTAAATTGTGAGTATCTCCCTCATTGTTATGTTCACACTTACAAATCCTTGTCAGTAAACATGATGCCTCTTTTTCACGTCGGGGGTATCGTCCGAAATTTGTGTGCGCCTATGCTTTCCGGAGGTAGCAGCGTCATGTGCGATGGTTTTGACCCCATCGAATACTGGAAAATCGTCATTCCATTAAAAGTGACATGGTAAGGTATTGCATTTATTCGAGTTTTGTCATGCAATTAAGTTGGGTCAGGTATTACGGAGCGCCCACCATTCATCAGGCTATTCTGTCATCCCAGCCCGATAGCGTCGATCCCGCACGAGATCTGAGTATTCGAATGATATGCAATGCCGCGGGGGGTCTTCTACCTTCATTAGCAGCGGACATGAAGAAAGTTTATGGGAATGCAGTTATCCTTCCATCGTATGGCATGACTGAGTGCGTTCCTCAACTTAGCTCGTATGTCTACAATTCACTTAGAGCACCCCCATATGAGGTGTATGCCCATAGCTTCTCCGCCCCAGAATTATCAACTCGAGCGCCCGGGCTGCTCAGGTCTTCCTTGCGGTCCAGAAGTCTCTATACGGAATCCATCCAATCTTGAACGTGAGATGGCAAGGGGCGCAACTGGTGCCGTCGCAGTCCGCGGTTTTCCCACTTTCTCTGGCTACGAGGTTTCACTCAACAGGGATGTACCGTTGGATACATCCTGCTTTTCGAAGGGAGGGTGGTTTGATACAGGAGACATGGGCTATATGGACCGTGATGGGTATGTTCTAATCTTACAGGAGCGTCAATCTTGGAGTTTAAGTGCTTGGTAGGTATCTGTACATAACGGGTCGATCAAAGGAGATCATCAATAAGGGTGGCGAAGTTATCTCTCCCTTCGAGATCGAAGAGGCAATCCTTATCGCAGCCAAAGGCAGTGTCAAGGTTGGTTACTTTCACGTTGTCTCTTAATGATTCCGAGTCGTCCCAACAGAGTAGAGTACATTGGCATTTGCAGTCGAACACGACGTCTTGCAAGAGGCGATAGGCGTTGTCATTGTCTGCGCACCAGGGAAACCAAGAATCGGGCTTCATCAACTTCAAGACGCTCTCCGGTATGCTTCCCTCCAAGTTGATCAGAATGCAAAGAGAGTGACAATAATTTTTCAGAGACCATTTACATCCTTCCAAGTGGCCTTCAGTTGTTGTATACATGGATGACCTTCCCAAGAATAAGTTGGCCATACTTCACTTCGTCAATCCCGAATTGCCCTAACAATTTGCCCAGCACCGGTAAAACACTCCGCATAAACCTGGCGAAGCGACTCGGCCTTCCCCGATTTGGAAATGGTATGCCGGCGTCACGGTGTCACTTTGAGGCCGAGGTTCCCCCATCCCGAGCATCGCCAACAGAACCCATTCCATGTTCAGCGGTTTCGTTTTCGACGGAATCCCTCGAATTCATTCTAGCTCAAATCCAAGAGATCAAGGATCACGTCTTTAACTGGACGCCGGATGGTTCTTTTGAACTCTTCCTCGCTGTCGGTTCCCAATGCCCTTGGAACTCGGAATCACTCAAGGCCATCATGGCACAGGAAGTTGATGGTTATCTGGTACCTGAGGCAGTTTACTTGCTATCCGGTTCTTATAATTCGCTATCGCGATACAAATCCGGAGAGGCCGACTTCGACGAGGCTAGGAAGGCCTCTGGTCGCCTTGCGTCGTCCACAATGTCAAGTACGGAACTAAAGATGCGAGATCTGGTATCTGAGCTCCTCGAATTAGACACAGCCAACATAAGCGCTCAGTCTGATTTCTTCCTCCTTGGTGGAAACTCTTTGCTTCTCGGAAAATTGGCATACAAGATCCGCAAGGAGACCGGAGCACAGCTGGGAGTCTCAACTCTTTTTAGCAACTGTACTATCGCGGGAATGGCGGCTCTTGTGGAATCTAACCTACGCGTCTTGCGGAGAGAATCCTCTCGCTCATCTGATGGCTATTCGGAGGTCCAGGGATTCCAACGATCATCAACCACCTCTTCCACTGCATTGGCCGCTGATTTTGAGTACGACTACGAGAGAGAATACAAGGGTCTCAAGAAGAGAACAGAACGTGGACAAAATCACCCCGTGTGTCTCATCGTCCAAGCGATCCCCCTACTATTTTTCTACCCGCTTAAAGCAGCACTGATGTGTAGGTGATCATTAAATAGGGATTGATGCAGACTGACGGGCATCTGGATGCTAGGGTCATTGCTCTTGTTCTCTCTCTCTTACATAACCGAATTCCTTGGCGACCAGGTTTGGCTCCAACTGTTAACCCTCCTGGGCGCTCTCTTTGCATCGCAGATCGTGGTCAGGATTGTCTGTCCGGTGTCTGCGATTCTATTCAAATGGCTTGTAGTTGGGAAATACAAACCCGGAACGTATCGCATGTGAGCCACTACTTGAGCGGTGGACAGCCGCTACTCAGTACTTGTACTTAACTATTGAGTCAGGTGGTCTTCGTATTACCTTCGCTGCTGGATTGTGGAACAATATCTAAGGTGAGTGATTCTTTTCTTTTTTCTTTTTTGCTCCATTGCCAACTCCGTATAATAAAGATCTTCTGGCAAAGGCGTTTTTGGCATCCACCCTTCACTTTCTAATTTCTATTACCGGGCGTTAGGTGCTAAAATTGGCAAAAACGTGGTCATTGAAACTGGAGCAAAGCTGGGCGAATACGATCTTCTTACATTCGGCGATGGATGTCGTATCGACAAGTCGCACATCAGAGGATTCTGTGTCGAACGGGAGGGGAGCTTCCGCTTGGGTAGTATCACAATTGGGAAATGCGCCGTCATCAATACTTTCACTACCATTTCCCCCGGTGCTGTGATTCCCGATCGCGCTGTTTATGGTCCCCATGCTTCTTCACACGATCCACCCTCTTTCAAGTACTATGCCGCATACAATCGCACGTTGTTCCCAGAGCCGCATTTGGCACTTCAAGCCCTCATCGCGTGGCCACTCATCCTACTGGTAATCTTCATTTCTTGTGCGTATTACCCTCATACCACGCCGGTTGGGAGCTCAGGTGACATAGATGTACCCTGGTTATTCTTCATCGGGCTCATGCTCAAGGAGGTGAACATTGTCGTTGTCAACCTGAATGCGCTGAGTGCAGTGATCCAATGGTTCTCTGAACCCCGCCGGGTCTTGTTTCATATACTGTCTCGCATCGCCAGGGAACTGTTCGCTCCAATCCTTCAAGTGGTATTAGGCATCGCTCTCAAACGTCTCCTGGGTCTCAACCGGGAGTGTTCATCACAGAATTTCACCCAGATGATGCTTCTGCGACGCTACATTAATTCGGTCTTGCTGTCCCGAGATGCCTTGCATAGATGTTTCTCTATCCTCGGGGCTCACTACGAAGTCGTTTCTGTGAGTATGGGTACCCTACACAGTCCAGTTTCGAACGTTCGAGCTAAGCCAAAATAGATTGCATATCGAGCCATGGGCGCCAAGATCGGAAAGCGGATATACTGGCCCGGTTCCGGCATATATTGTCCAGACCCGGAGCTACTCGAAATTGGAGATGATGTTGTGTTTGGATCGCGTTCCGAGGTGTTTACAAGTGATCGACTGGCTTTCAAGAAAGTAATCATTGGTGCTGGAGGTATGCCTCACCTCGTTTGGTCTACTCGTAGTTCTGACGGTAACAAAGCAATGATTGCTGATCGTGTCGTGCTTCTTCCCGGGTCCCGTATCGGTAGAAAAACCGTGATGGGGTCAGGAGCACTGGGCAAACGCGACGGAGTATATGAAGATGGTTCGACTTGGATGGGATGCAGTGAGCTCTTTTTGTAGTTCCTGATCCACGGTATTCTTACCACAGATCAGAAAACGGCGAAGCCATCTCGTTTGGAAAAAGCGAACGAAAGCAGGAAGATGAGGACACTATCACCCCCTTTGGCCGCGCGTTCTATCAGGGGAAACGCCAACTACTGGGTTTATCCCTATGTTCTCATTCTCGCAATCAACTTGATAGTCACGGCAGTTTCAGCTGCATATTGGGCTCTTGGCGCTATCACCACTGCCCAAATACTTCAGCATCTGCGTACTCAGTTCAATCTCACTCAGCTTTTCAAACCAACCTGGTTCCGGCTTGCCATCCTCTATGGCATTATCGCTCTCAGCTTTATAGCCATCCTCACTGTACAAGCCCTTCTAGTTATCCTCTGGACGATTCTTACCAAGTGGCTGGTCATTGGAAGACGTCGTGAAGGGGTGTATAAGTGGGACGAAAGTAGTTACTGCCAACGATGGCAATTGCACCTTACGCTGTCCCGTATCCTTATACAAGGGCTATGGTATAGGTGGTATTCTCGGTCACTTGAATGGGTCGGCGTACATCGTTTGGTTTTACCGCGCCTTGGGAGCTAGGATTGGAAAAAACTGTTCGATATTCGCCGGGGGCATTGGTGGTTTAATGACGGAGCCTGACCTTGTAAAGGTGAGTATACGATGCCTGTCGTTTAGCGATCCGTAATTTTGATGTGACTCTTCAGATGGATGATAACGTTAGCACGGACGACTGCTCGATTGTTGCTCACCTCAACTCACGAGGTGTTTTTGTTCTAAACAAACTTAATATTCAAGATGGCTGTGCCTTGCGCTCAGGCTCACGCCTCCTCTCAGGTGCATCAATGGAAGACAATAGTATGCTCCGGGAGCACACACTACTGGTTTCCGGGGAGATTGCCGAGTCTGGGCGTTCTTATACTGGCTGGCCCGTGTACAAGCAGAATAAAAGGGACACAGGCATAGTTGATGGATTGCCGAAGGTTCAGCTCATTTGTCCTCTCTGCGGTCAGTTCCCACAACGGGGAGTAGTGACACCCTGTGGTCATCTTTTCTGTGAGAAGTGCGTAACCGATTCCAACTCTACCGCTCCACAGGATACATGTTGACTTCTTCTTAAAATACTACCAGGTGCATCAGACGGGATATAAGCAGCAGGCGCACCTGCCCTGTCTGCCGTGCGTCCTCCCAATCTACCCAGTTGCGTCAAGTGTTGCCATCCTTCGTGATCAACAAACGCGAGGGAGGTTCCTAGCAGATGCCAGGTGATTGGCTTCCCCCGCTCGCGTCCAAGTTTAAGAGCTTTGCACTCTGCGCTGTTGGCCGTAGTTGCTCCAATGCTGTATCCAGTCCACTGCGTTGAGTGGTGGTGGATATTCTTGGTCGTGGCTAATAATTAATTCGCTCTTTTCTTTTATTAAATATGTCGCTTTCATTCGGACTTCGGCATATACAACAATTGGGGTCTAGAATACGTACATATATATATCGTAGTTTTCGTCCTTCACTCGCTTGGTTTGGGGATATTTAGCCGCCCACCTCATTCGTTGTGCTTCCCTTCGCCGCAAATATTCCAGAGCAAGTTCCAATATTCCACCCTTTGGAAAGATTTTTCCAAGAGCATCGGGGTACGATTCAAATCTCATCTTCATCAGGCATTATCTGTCGACTTCTACGGTATGTTGCATGTCCATCCAATCCTCATGCGAAATAAGGCCCTCCTTCGCGACGAGGATCCGGCCATTCTCATACAGGTGCACAAGAGGCCCGAGCCGGTCCCTCGAGGCGATTTGTCTTACACGACAAGAATATCCCAGGAATCGGAGTGCATTGTTGATTATAAGACTAACTGTGTCAAAAACGGTGACGGGAAGGGGCGCGGAGGCACGGGTTAGGGTTGGGATCTGGCGCTTAATGTCATTATGCAGTGTGCACAGAAGAGCGCTCGGGACAGCCCTGTTCCTCCTGTACCACCATGTCAATGGAGGTATTAGCAGATGCTCATGACTTCACCATTACCAACCCCAATTTTATTGACAAATCCCGCACTACCAACAATATCAACTCCCAGACCATCAACCATATCGCCTCCCAAGCTGTCGACAACGGCGGAACGAGCGGTGAGTATTACCCTCTTCCAATCCCCCTCTAGCCTCTGAATTTGGGTTCAGGTTTTCGAATTCTCCTTGAGGCCTCTATTCCAAGCGCATTGTATGATTCCTCTGCCCGCTATCCCCCGCCACTGTGTCATCCCGGAACTCGCAAAGAATACATTGACAAAATCACCAGCTGGGGACTCAACAGCGATGGCCGCGTCGGTCGCATTCTCTGGATGCATGGTCCTGCCGGTGTTGGCAAATCCGCGGTCGCGCAATCCTGCGCAGAGGCTATGGCACATAACCTTGGTGCCACGTTCTTCTTTTCTAGTTCCAACTCCCGAGACAATCCCAACTGCTTCTTCACCACCATTTCATATCAACTTCGCTACCAAGATCGATTCGTATGGCAGTATTATCGACAACAAGATACGTCGGGACCCCACACTCGTTGAAAAGTCCATAAAACAGCAATTCCAGGAACTTCTTGTCGCCCCCTTGCGGGAACTCACATTGAAGGGGGAAACTATCGGCGAATTGGTCATTGTTGTCGATGGATTGGACGAGTGTAAAGATCCCGATGCCCAATGTGACATCGTTGACATCAGTTGTCGCATCCGTGCGAGCTCGGTCGACCCCTTTCCTCTGGATTTTCGTTAGTCGCCCCGAACCTCATATCGTCGCCTCTTTCACTTCGGATGACGTTCCTTCGCTTTCACTTCATGTGGAGCTTCCTGTGTCACGCGCAATTGATAGTGAGATTCTACTCTATCTCACGGATGAATTAGAGAAGGTCCGGAAACGAAGTGACCTACCACCCTCGTGGCTATCCGAAAAAGATATCTGGACGCTCGTCGACCTTTCGGCTGGGTTGTTCATCTATGCGGCCACTGTTGTTCGCTTCATCGGGGAGTACCATTCATCTGGTCCAGAGGATCGGTTACGCGCAGTCCTTGCTCTAGCGACACGCTCAGCCAAGGATGGCTCATCGAAACATCCCCTCTCAAAACTTGACATATTTTACACCCTCATCATGCAGGGTGTTCCGTCGGAGGTTATCTTTACTGTCCGAAAGATTCTGTTGATCAAATCGTTCAGCTGGACGAATGCTAATGACGCTGCCAACCTACTTGGTCTGTCCGAATCACAGTTTCGAAATGCTATTCGAGCTCTTCACTCTGTCTTGAGACTAGACCATGAACCTAAACCAGATGTTTTCTTCTACCATGCATCCTTCATGGAATACCTGCAAGATCCCATGAGGGCGAAGGAATTTTGCATCAGAACCGATTGTGCAGTGGACTTGCGAAGGGGAATACTAAGTATGTTGAACAGGATACATGCCAACAGCAGCTCTCGTGAGTATTCATATTCGCACCAGACGATCGAATCTCATTAACACCGAGCAGCAGAGTCCATCGACATACCAATAACATGGCCTGGGAGCTCGTCGACAAATGTATAACGGCATACTTGAAATATTTTTTACCCTCTGCCAATCAATCGCACTAGAGCCTGAAATGGTCACCTGCTCTGGCCCAGTTTGGCTATGCGATGATTCCTGTTTTATGGGAGGGGGGTGGGTACTTCGATACCGAAGAATTAAGTCAGGAGACATTTCTGGAGAATGTACGTGGATGTTCATGCTTTTGGTTTGTCTTGCCCGTCCTAAAGCATATCTCGCAGATTCCAAAGAACTTCCGCCGGAAAATATTTCGTCCCTACCCCCAAATTTTCTTCCGTCCAAATTTACTCGTGAAGCCAGCTCGTGCCTCTTGGAGTCGACCATATGTTCTTGGGCACGGAAAAAATAGGGCTCTCTGCTGGAGCTGGAAAGGCTATGGATCAATTATCGGTCCTTGTCCCAGCCGCCAAGAGGTGGTAGTCAAACTGCTTAAAAGCAAAACCATGGCTAGTCCGAACGCGGCAATCACCCACGCTGTTTCTAATTTTTCTTGCAGGGATTTCTCAAAAATACATCTCAAGCTCCTGGTGGATCGGGGGGCTAAGCTTGAACGTTCGGTTGTCTTGTGGGTTGTGGCTCCAGATCCTGACTATCAGGATTTGCGTCTAACGACTTTATTAGGCTAGATTCTACAGTGATCGACCGTCACTTGGGACATCACCGTCACTTGGGACAATCAACGATTGTACCTCAGCCCCTAAAGTAAATACCTCAGGAAAATCATCAAAAATGTAACCTACCTGTATCTACATGAATCCTAAAATTTGTGAGGATTGAAGGCGAGATGAATGAGGAAGATATGATTTTTTCCTCAAAACTACTCAAAATGGGCCCAAACAACTTTCAGAGTCAGATCAAATGTCATTCAAGTCCGAGAAAATGCTTATTTTGACCCAATTTTTGGCTAAAACTGTAGGTATGCATTCAGGTTATTCATAAGTGAAATTTGGCATGCCTGGGTGCTCAGAGTGCAGTGCTAGCTGACTTTTTTGAGAGTGTGACATTCAGCTTAGGTAGAGGCATGCTCATAAAATCAAAAATCTGTATTCCCTTCCAACCTCTCTTTTGTGGCCATATTCTGACACATATATTTCATGATTGCTCAAGCCAAGTCTATTGCTCAAAAAAAGCAGAAAGAGCAAGCAGAACTCAACCAGAAGCTTGATGCTGCTGCTGCTGCTGCATGCCAGAGCCTCAGGGACTTCATTCTTCACTGGAAAAAATAAGTAAAGTGGCATAAATGTGCTACTAGAGCCGAAATTCAGGCTCTAGTGGAGCAGGAGACAGGGATTGGTGAAGGAGAGGCTGGTGGGGATGTCAAGGAGGCCGACTAATAACTGAGTGTCACACCTTGATCACACTGTCCCAAATGACGGTTTTTGGCAAATTTGAGCGTCAAACTTTCAAAAAAACATACCAATAGTTGTCATATCAGGATTTATTTTAACGAGCTTCCATATTATATAGAACACTACTTACTATACACCTGCATAATTTATATGGTAGCATGGGGCCAACAGCAAGCAGAAAAAAATAATCTCAATGTGATAACCCAAGTGACGGTCGATCACTGTATAGCACGGATGATTGATGTTGTGTTAACACGGGGTGGGGTGTTGTGCGCATAGTTTTGTCGTGGGGTAGGAATGCAGGCACTCAGAACTAGCCTCTCTCGTTCGCGAACTTATTACGGGCGGGTGGTTAGGGGCTCGCCTTCGTGTCTGGAAAGCAGTGTGAGCAAGGAGCGCAGATAGGGAAGATGGGCGCGTGGCGTCCAATGGACATGAGTCGGAACGGAGTATACAGCCTTGAACAAGGTGATTCTCGTAAATGAAGTTGAATACAGTGCCGCCTGGGTTCCACACAGTTTCTAACATCTAAAAGATTGACGCCTCGAGCTTGAAATTCGACTCCGGCATCCTGGCACGTCCCAGAAACAGCTCCATATGTGATACGTGTGTGTTCATGCACAAGTGCCCACGCATACTCGAGCGACTTCGATCAAGCAACAGCAAATAGGAATTATTTCATCTAGCCCGACGGAAAGGGGTACGATTGGCCGCGTTTTGGCAAGGGAAGTGATTATCGTGTGGTATACACGTGAGATCAAAGGATTGGCAAGGGGTAATGGGGATTGGGGGGGCCAAGGCTCATATGTAGAGGGGTAGAGGTTGCTAATTGGGAATAAGATAAACTTAAACCCAGGGAAGAAAGAGTACAGAGAAGAGAGCTTCGGGTAATGATTCAGTGGAACTAGGAAGCTACATGCGTCATTCGATTATGATACAGCACATTTATATATCAACAGATTCCACCCGGAGTGAGTACAATTGAAGCACTTATCGCGAGGATAAACCAAGTCTACAACCCTAAGATGCATTTTCCTATATATAAAGTGGAAGGCGGGCACCCAGCTGTCACAGGCCAATTACGAAGAAAGAACGAGAGCCGTAGGAGGTGGTGGCGAAAATGCAAGTCGTGTCGACGGCCTCGTAAGGTTGCTCTCATGGCTTGTGTACGGCAGACCACTGCAAAAGCATCCACACCCAGTCGGGCAGATCGGTACTTCAAGGGAATTCCAGCAGGATATGTGCGAGACGTGATGACAGTGGAGACAGTTCCTCGATAAACCTTGAAGAGGAGTTAGACGTAAACAAGATGCCGAAGGGGTGGCACACCTTTCACAGGGAGTCGGCAAATGGAACATAACGCCATGTTCCTCGGTACATGACACCCATGGCACTCAAGGCTTTTGCTGTGGAGGATATGTCCACAATGATTACACATTTGCACAATTCCTGGGAAGATGTCAGACATGATAGGCAACCATAGGTAAGAGACTCACCTATTGTATGTTGCGCGCCCTTGACATCCTCCCTCGCATGATTCCTTTTGTTCAGGGTCTTCAGTAGCTTGATCCTCTTCTCATACATCCGCCACCGGAACAAAATTTCTGCGTAAATATGAACGTGTGCGACGAGCTGCTTCGTAAAGTCATCCGTAAACAGTAGCTTCGGCCTAAAACGAGAGTGATAAGTCCAGCGTCTCGTTTTCTCTACGGTCAACTCACCTTTCCCCTTCCGTTGGTGGCTCAAAGACGATAACCTGCTTTTCGCTGGATGCATTGGTTCCGCTTTGGTTTGAGCTCGTCCATCTCAGGTTTGGTGGCTTCTTTGCTCCTGCACCAAGGCCAACCTGGCCCGCAGAGAACGGCATGCCTGAACTCGAACCGGTACCACTAGGCAATGAAGGCACTTTCTGATGTGGTAGCGTTTCGTTCCACGACTTCGATGTTGTGTTTGGCATTGTAGAGGTCAGAGCCAGATATGAATCCTTCCTCTTTCTCTGCCCAGCGTTTGTGGCGATAGGCGAATCCGGGGCTTTCATCTTCTCAGAGGCAAGAGTGCCTTTCCGTCGGGATTACGATCTCCGAAGGTGTATTGAGACCGGGGTTGAAGGTATCCTGAATGAATTGTCGGCCAGTGTTGAAAATACTCGCCAAAGAACCTCGAGATGAGGTGGAGGATGACAGGGAAGGTGCAAGCAGCGGAGCAACGGGGGAAGGAAGACGTCCCCATGCAGGCGAAAGTGGCTGATTGATGGCCTGTGTGATACTGAAATAGTCAAAACCACTCAGCCTTGGGCTACGAATGGAGGATGGAAGGATATTGACTGAAGGCCTCTCAGGGGGTGCTGGGGCAGGCGTAGTACTTCTCGTGTAGGGCGTCTGTAGGATCAAAATGGACAGCATCGCCAGCATCTGAATATCCTTATGTTTTGCAAGATTATCATATCTTATCAGTGGGTCAGTCAGCACCGGAACAGGTGTCAAGTGAAATAGACACTCACATCCGCATGAACACCCTCTTTGCAAATCTCTCACACTCTGGACTTGGCCACTTGCCGTCGGCATTCACGTTTTGGAACAGTGCCTGCAACGCCTTGAACACCCTCTCATGATCATACCTCCCATACCCGTTGGCGACATTCGCATTGGCTTCGCAAACCCCTGCCAACGTGTCTGCTTCAAACACATATTCCACCGCAACCCTCTTGTCTGGACCTGCCATAGAATTCACATTCGCCATGAAAACTGTGCTCCGTCGCACATGTATCACTTGTGACTGGAGCCTAGAATAATTCCGCTGCTGCGCATCACCCCCTTTTACTTCGGACTCCCTTTGTTTCTGCTGTGACAGGTTTAGAAGGTCCGTCATGACACGGGCCATCTCATCGCCCCTCTGCCTCCGGGTATCCGGGGCATAAGTTCGATCAACAGCGGCGAGGGTCAGCTTTCGAACGGCATCCGATAGGAGGGCTGGAGATTGGAACACTCGGGGTCCCATGGCTTCAGGTTGTTCTTTTCGGGGCTGTGGTGGTTTTGGTTGTGGTTGATGCTGCTGCGATGTAGCCCCGTCAGGGTTAGCTGGCGAGCCTTCAACGCTTCTCAGGATTGTCCGCACGAGACGGGGAGGAGCGCGGAAGAAACATATTAATTCACCTATACCTAATCAGAAACGCTGGCAGTTATGAATCAGTGAAGCCACAGCAGCTCACCATTGGGCCCAAATGTACCTTGAGATGTCCTAGGTTCTGCCAAGTTCTTATTGTTTCTAATCAAGGAGACGGTCAAATCCCTAGGGCGTCTCGTGGAAGGGATCATCCTCATCCGAAGACTCTGCATCCATGAATGAGGGCCTGCCGGATTGATCCTCCTCGTCCCCAAGCAGTAAGAACCTCAAACAGGCCTCCAAGCATGGCCGCTTCCTTTCTCGTATGGCTTTCAGGCGCTTGAGCATAAACGCCCGGTCCTTCATCGAGATCAACGGGTTACGCTCGAGCTCAACCGCAGGCGTTCCTTCAGGGTGAGCAGCTTGTGGGTACTCCCGAGGAAACGTGAACGTCACTCGGATGAAGACTGAAGATCGCTCCCCCCACGGGCCATGTAGGCCCAGTGTGCAAGTACGTTTCTTTGCCAGATCGTGCTATGCTCAGTCAGCATGACCGTATATCGGAGGAAAGCGAATATCAGACCTTCTCAAGCTTTATTTTCGATGAGACCAGTCCAGTCAATACTGATGTGATCCTACCTAACGGTCAGTATAGGATGAGGTGATATCGAAGCCAAGAAGACGACGGACTCATCCTGCAGCGTTTGATTCCCCTCCCCCTTCTCTCCTGCCTTCGGTAACTCGATTTTTACTTGCGCTCCTTTTCCTAGCTTCATCCTGATTCTGGGTTTGGTTCTGCCCCTGAACTTGAGCCGACTGACTCTGATTCTGTACCGGACTCTGCAGATCCAACGCAGAAGGCACTCGTGATGTCGAGCTTAACCTAGACTGCTGTCCACCTGGACTATCCGCATTGCTAGTAGCACCCGAGCTACTTTCTCGTCTATTCCCCACCTTCACATTAGACAACCATGTAAACGCGTCCATCCTCGCGACGCTTTTTCCACCCACGTATCCCCTGCTCATCGTGCCACCCGTGCCCTTCACGTCCACCGGTATCGGTTTGGCGCTCCCCATAATAATACCCGCGTTGCGTGGCAGTGACATGGCAGAACTCAAAGAGGAAGCCCCGTGGAGTGTTTCTAAAACACCTGCCCGAGCGGCGGAACCGATATGGGGCTGAACAATCGGATTCGCCGACGTCAGTTGGGGAGGAAGAGGAGCGCGAACCTCGGCAAGGATAGCACGGTTCCCCAGTGGATTTGACAGCGTTGGCACAGCTAATTTTGTTTCAGGTGGATTGCGGTACGAGATAGTGCTATCTCTCGTCCTCGTTAAACGTGAGCGACCTCGTGTTGGTTCTGAGTGATGGCCAACTTTCTGTGGGGCACAGTCAACATGGATGTCAACACAACATTGTCTATATACCTGAAGAATTTCATTGTCCACAGGCCAGAAACGGAGTGTTCTATCCTTGGACCAGGTTATGAGTTGGAACTCGTCTGGAGCCGCTGATTAATACATGCCCACGAACTGGGAACAAAACGACTCACCTGGTCCCCCCTTACGCCAGACGAATTCCTTCACAACATCTGTGTGCCCTTCGAACACTTCAACCGGACTTTCCGAATTGGTTGTTGAATACATCTCTAGCATCGTCTCCCCTCGCTGTGGCAAACTCAGAAGTCCTTGCCCAAAGGGCAAGTTCAGAGCCCTCCAGACAGGATACGTGGTCCGGATGGTTGACTTGGGTTCAACCACGACATCTGTACCAGTGGATTCGTTGATGTCCCAGATTTTTACGGTTTTGTCGAGGGAGCAAGTGACGATCTCATTTCGGACGTTGTGCGACCAGTCAATGCCATAGATCTTTGCAACATGCGCGGTAATGCGAGAAACAGGGAGAGATCCTTTCTACGCGGAAGGTATAACACATGCAGATGCAGAAGGACAGGATTACATACCCGTCTGTCCCATATCAGCACCTCGTTGGAATGAGATGAGGCTAGCAGGTTGCCGTCCTTGCGATTCCACTTTACTTGTGTTCCTCCAGCTTTTATTTATGTCCAGTCAGGATTGGTTGTACGATATAACTTGAAATGGTACCTTTAAAAGCGGAGAGGCCTAGAAATCCTTGAGAAGAATACCAACATATAGCAAAGATCCCATACCAAATATCGGCCGCTGAGGTGCTCTCAAATCCCATGCGTATACCCAAGAATCTATTCCAGTGCTCGCAACGGTGTCACACTCTGTAGTGTGCCAGTTGATGTCGGTGATTGCTCGGTAGTGGGATTTGAGTAAATGCTGGATCGATGTCTTCCCAACAAGCAGTAGGTTCCATATCAGACTAAGATGTGCATTAGCGAAGATATTGAAACCAGTCAAGGACACATACAGCTTCTCGCTCGATGTCGAGACGATATACTGGTCCCGTTGAGGATGAGGGTTCCATTGAACATCTGCTACATCCCATGTACCTCCTTGAGGAAGGAAGCGAGGCACTTCTAGTGGCGATTCGAGGTCTAAGATAAACAATCCCCGCCGACTAGGAGAGTCCGTCAGCTAGAAGAGCTTATGCGAACATGGAGAACACACGCGGCGAGGACAATATCGCGAGAAGAAGGGCTAATGCTCATCTACACCAGTCAGCAGACACCTAGCCCGACAGAGCTTACACTTACATTCCCTACTGCATCGCCCACCAAGCCTTTCATATCAATCTGCAAGCTCCGTCGCAGATTCGACCCATCCTCAGGAGAGGCCGGCTCCACTAAATGCCTCTGGGAGCTCTTTCGTACTCTCCGCGAACGCATCCGCATGATACATCCTCTTCTTGGGCCGCTCCACCACCTCCGGAACCGAGGGTACCAGCGAGTTGCGCCTCAACAAGTTCGCGGAGCTGGGGGGCGCAAAGTTGAAATTGAATGACGAGGGATTCGGATTTCGCTCCAGAGGCGAAAACGAACTAATATCCTCTACCCGACGTTTCCTCGAGCGCCGTTGTTGCGAATATGAACTCGACATGAATAGATTCTCGCGTTCACGATCACGTTCTGGCGTGTTTTCAGGTAAAGAAGGCGTCCATGATGGGCGTCGTGTGCTGAGATAATTTGAGGATGGTGGGATGAATGATGGTGGTGGCCATGCGGCGTGTGGTTCGTCACGCTCGAAGACGCCACTGGGTTTATGCGGTGGCGTAAGACGCGGCATTGGTTGGTACTGTCGAGTTTGTGCTCGAGGCGTATACTTGGCAGTAATGTAGTTTGCGAACGATGAACAGGATGAGGATTATGTGGGTCCAGGTGTCCACGCACTCTACGCTCCAGGGTCGACGACCCCCGGATTTGTCACGCTATGGTTGATCACCGGGCGCTTCACGAATATAGACCGACATTCCCAAGCACTCTTGATCTCTCCCAACACATTGCAGATAGCAATGAGGCTTCTTGGCCTAATCTCATGTTTAGGCCTCCTCCTACCCACTGTAAGTTCTGGCCAGAAGCCGCTCGGTCATGGCAGACATATATCGGGCCGACTCACCGGTATACTGTCTCCAGTTAAATTGCCGGGGCTTGCGCTGAACAAAACATACAGAACAGACATCCTACGACGATGGTCTTTTTACCCCCTTGGAAGATCTTTCCTTCATTTCAAGCGATCAACACACGGTGCTGACTCACCCAGCCTTTCCGTGCTACGAAGTGCGTATCAAGAAATCCCATGAATTCTGCGATCCCAGCATCAAGTACCTCGCGACCCTTATCATTCTATTACGGTGCTTGCTAATCTTTATCTAGCTCGTATACGGGTTACTTTGACATGGAAGCTCGCCACATATTTTTCTATTTCTTCGAGAGTAGAAACGACCCCGATCATGACGACGTAATTTTCTGGACCAACGGAGGCTAGTGGTTCAGGAAAGAGTCAACTTTAATGATATTCACACCAACAACACAGGTCCAGGATGCTCCTCTGAGGTTGGTTTATTTATGGAACTTGGGCCCTGCAAGATTAAAGACGGAAACACAACCATTCCAAATCCCGAGTCATGGAATACTAATGCAAATGTCTTCTTTGTCGACCAACCCGTCGGCGTAGGCTTTTCATACGCAGAGTACGGGGAAGAAGTTGTAAGTCCAACGCAAGACTGCGGCAACCACCTGACTCGAAGCTACATGGATAGAGTACTACAGAAGAAGCAGCAAAGGATATCGCCAGATTCGTCGCCATATTTTTCGAGCACTTTGTCAAGTTCAAAGGCCGTGCCTTCCACATGGCGGGTGAATCCTACGCAGTAAGACGACGACCCTATTATATCCTGAGTATACTGACATACAAGGAAACCAGGGAAGATATCTCCCGCTATATGCCTCCGAAATCCATGACCAGAACGCCCGTCTAGTGGAAGCTGGTCTTACACCAATCAACCTCCAGTCGGTTATGATAGGTATCTTTGCCTCGTATGTGTGTCCAATCCAACTCTCCTCGCTAATATCCATTCAGGCAATGGCCTAACCGACTTCTTTACTTGGATACTATCTTTCTATGATTTTCCGTGTACGCACGCCTCCCTTCCCCCAGTTCTGAGCATCGGGTGAGTACAGAGCAAAGTTCTGTCGAGTCATCGCATGCGTTGATACAATCCCGCACTAGGCAATGCGTGAGCATGAAACAAATGGTGCGTTTCACCACCTACCAACGATACATTCTATTCACGCCAACGTCTAGGTCCCACGATGCACTAAATGGATGAAAGCCTCTTGCATTGATCAATTCGACAACATCAACTGCGCGGCCGCTACAGATTTTTGTATGACCGCCTTCATGGAACCCTACCTTGCCACAGGTAAATTCCCCACGTCCCATATATGCTTTCAACTAAAGCAAAAGCTCACACAGGACTGAACCCTTACGATATGAGCCGCAAATGCGAAGGCAAAATAGAAGAGACGCTCTGCTATCCAGCCATAGGGTAAACAAATCCTCCCTCCCAAAAAACGAAAAAAAAAAACACACCAACCCAACCTCTTTTAAAATAGAAACATAACCAAGTATCTGGACCAACCCTCCCTCCGATCCAAACTCGGCGTTGACCCTTCAATATCATCAAAATTTGTGACCTGCAACACTAACCTAGGTGGCCGATTCTACCTCAACCTCGATTACGCCAAACAAACCACACTCCATGTCGCAGCGCTACTCGAGCGTGGAGTACGCGTACTCATATACGTCGGAAATTACGACTGGCTCTCTAACTGGGTCGGTGTTGAGAGGTGGACATTAGCACTCGAATGGAGCGGGAAAGAGGAATTCAGTGGACAGGCGTTAAGACCTTGGAAAGTAGATGGGGAGAAAGTGGGGTTCACGAGGAGTGCGGGCGGGTTCACGTTCGTGACCATCGATGGTGCAGGACACATGGTACGTGAATTTTTTTAATTGAAAGCCATCAACATCTTGTTCTGACTTGGTCGTGCAAGGTGCCTTATGACAAGCCGAAGGAGTCTCTAACACTCGTCCAGCGTTGGCTCGCGAAGGAGGAAATATGATTCAGCAGCAGCGAGCTTGACGCGGTTGTAAAATGTAGTCTATTACCCCCACTTACACTATATACCAAACCGTTTGTGCATGTATCTTCTATGGCTCCCTGCCCACCACCATAAAGACAAGGCCCGACCCCAGTGACAACAGCGCCTTGGCCATAACAACTCCCATTCCCTTTATGACGGAATCAGACACACAATCCCCAGGAGTACTCACGCATATGGTAGATATCCTAGACATCCCTGCGCTGGAGGAGAGAGCATATCAAGTAGAACAGTGATGCTTGGTGGTAGGGAGCAAACAGAAGATCACGTTTACGATACTCCTGAGCGACATGGTGACCCTCGAAGGCAAGTATGTAGGAGGCGCGAGCCGGGAGTATCATTTTGCCAGCCCCGGTAATACGGGAGGGTCGGGACCATATGTGAAGCAGGGAGGCGGTTCGACGAACCCCATGAGACGATCCACCCCGAACTGTTCTCTCGAGAACTCACGATGGTCGGAGAAATGGTGGAACCAGATGCCAGTGAAACGAGTTCAGCGAATATATAAAATCTCCAAGATTGGTAAAACCGAATGTTGCATACGGTTGCTTGGCGTTGGGTCAGTGAATTGGAAAGATCCAAAGCCAGGATGGATAGAACATTGAATAAGACGTTGGGAGCATATTTCGTAACCAGCACACTATAGGCCCATATCTTTGGGAGCTAGCCAGTTGAAGTAGTGATAAAGACGAGAGAGTGAACTGGTGAAGCAGAAGCAGGTTTACAAGGTCCTGTAAGGGATCAGCTTTCAAAGGGTCTGATGTCTCCATGGCAAGTGGAGAGAAAGGGGAAAGTGTCCCTGGATATAAGCGAACTTCATCAAAGTAAGGACGACCCTGAGTAGTCAGTCGCACGTATTTATGATTTTCGTAAGTTGGATCGTCGCAAGGGACATCTTAAAATTTCATTACCCTGGGAACCCGTGGTTACCAAGAGTCCTTCATCTTGTGATCAAATCCCGGCAAGGGGATCCAACGTTCCACAAGAAGATCCCACAGAATGAAGCCTGGGCCTGTGGACATTCTAAATGGAAATTTGAAGCAACCTGCTCTAACAGTCACTGTTGTTCAGGAATGCTGTATATATATATATATATTTATTGACCGGACAACGGGACGCCAGCGCCGTGAAACTGAGAGCCAGTGAGAGGACCCTCAGTGGAAGTAGACAGGAGCGACTGACGGCAAGGTTCTTGTCTTCCAACAGGCCAACTGCCCTGCATAAGGTGCGCATGCCCAGGCGGGCCCTGGAATCCATACGCAGACAACCCTGTTGTGGGAAAATCGTACGATGGGATAGATTTTCGTGCGACAAGTGCCTTGTCGTGAGGTTGGGACTCATTGGCCCTTGGTAGCAGCGATGCCCGTTCTTGAGCGAGTCCCTTTTGGCTAGACTCTCACAAGGATGCAGGAAGCGAAGCTTCAAGGAAGGAGTGGATCTAACATGTAGCACATTGGGCTGCACGTCGACTATAGATGCCACCTCCGAAAATCGGAAGTTGCCGCCAACAAACCAGGAATGGGCCCACTCGGGGGGCGCAAGCCATCAGAACCTCAGTGGCTCATCATTGATGGAGGGTGGTATGGGTAGTAAAGTCTTACGAAAGTGATGAGAATGCCTCAACTCGATGTTCTAATTGCACCCTTGGGTGGGAGAGGACATGGGTCGATCGATTGAGAGGCCCATCGTTGTTGTAAGTATATACTTATGCTGAGGCTTTTGGACCGCTCGGTTGGGTCTGTCTCCACGACGTTCTTTTACCCTGGTGCTCAATTCATTTAAAGAATTAAGACTCCCAAGTCTTGACATTGATCACTTCTTCCACCCAGGGTTTCTTCAGTTGGAAGTGCTGGAAGATGGTTGTCACCTCACGGGTCAACCCACGTTATGCAGATAGCAATTTGTAACTGGCGGAGGACCAGCGTCGGAGTGCTCCACCACAGCGCTCAACCTCTTGCTGCGTGTACAGCGGATGATACTTTTAACGCTGCGGCGTGCGCAAGCCCCTAGGCGACTGCCACGAGTACGGAAGCTGAGCATAACAGCGGGTTTCTAGCGTGCATTGACTCCGCAGCGGGTGCGAGCATATCAAAAAGAAGCTGTTTCATCGCTATTCTTGTGCATCAACATATAGCTTGGCTCGACCTTGTACGGGGTCTGTGGGCACCCGTAGGATTTTAAAGGTCAGGTGACCGCCGTTTCAAGCCGTTCGGGTGCTTTTTTTATTACTGTTCTAGGACGTTTAAGTAGTGCGCCTCATTGTCGACATGGTGGAAGCCACTGGGATTCCAAGAGCGTTTTTCTGTGAATTGGTTTGGGGCTTGGCCAGGGCGGGTTGTGCACAAGTCGATGGGTTGGAATTGTGGCAGCCGTCATGATCATGTATAAGAATAAACTCGGGCTGATGGAACTATCTGTTTGACAATCGCAAACCTGGCATGGGAAATGCTGACTAGGACATGGAGGGAGAACAGAGGTTACTGCCAATGTCTTGCGAGGAACCTTTGAGCCGGAGCTTGATGTGATGTTGATGATGCTAAATCGACAGTGATCTAGGCTCACTGATGTAGAGAGCCTGAGAGAGACCGTCAAGGCTGGGCTGCACGAGTGTTATAGAGCAGCAAGACACCAAGCTGTACCCAATTCACCGGTGTCGGTCGACGAGCGCTACATACGTGAGTCGGAGTCGGGCTCTGCTGAAAGGGGGATTCGGCTGGAGAACTGAATGAACTGTCAGGCTTACATAGCCCCGGATAAACTGGACCGGGCGTTCCTTCTATTTCGGCTTTTTCTCATCCCTATCTCTCACCACCACCATCTACTGTCTCTGCCATGGGCTCGTGTATGTCGGCGCCCGCTCCAACCGTGGAGGTCAGCGAAGAGGAGAAAGCCCGCAACCGTGAAATCGACAAGCAACTAAGAGAGGTCTGTCTTGCCACGGCTCTTGCTCACCATACCCCGGATCGCTGATCCTCTCATCTCTGGCCTTGGTCACCCTCAGGCAAAGGTAAAGATGGCATCTCAGGTCAAGGTTCGTCCGCCGCTGTCCTTCGTATCGCAACCCGTGCTAACCTGCGTGACCAGGTCTTGCTGCTAGGGTCTGGAGACTCTGGAAAGTCAACAATACTCAAGGTGTGCACCTATCCCGAGTTTCTGCTTCAGCCCACGCTCATTCATGTTCCAATTAGCAAATGCGTCTCATCCACAAAGTACCATTTTCGCCGCAGGAGATAGAATCGTATCGGCAGCTTGTGTTTGATAATATCACCCGTGGACTGCGGTACGTCCTCGACGCTATGGACGACTTTGAAATCAAGGTTCTGGAGGAGAATATCCCACATGTGGACCTCATTGATAACGCCAAGGATATCGGCGATGGTGAAGGTTTCCCGGGTCGCTACATGGAACCCCTCAAGGCACTATGGGCGGATCCCAATGTACAAAGAGCTCTAAGCAGAGGAAATGAAGCTGCCCTGCCGGAAAAGTAGGTCTCACATTTGAAAGCTTTATTGGGAGCCTCTGTTTTGACGTTCGCGTAGCCTTCCATATTACTTCTCAGACCTTGATAGGCTCTTCAAACCCAACTACCAACCCACTGAACAGGACATCATCCGATGTCGGGCACGGACAATTGGCATCACCGAGACATCTTTCTGGCTGCGAGATACCGAACTGTTGATGGTTGACGTCGGGGGCCAGAAGAGCGAGAGGCGAAAATGGATACACTGTTTCCAGGATGTTACGAGTATCTTATTCTTGGTCAGTTTGAGCGGGTATGATCAATGTTTGGTGGAGGACAAGGATGCGGTATGTGTGCATTCCAAGGCTCTTCGCGTGTTGAGCTCATCCACTGTGCTCACAGAACCAAATGCAAGATGCAATGACGATCTGGGATTCGATATGTCATTCACAGTGGTTCAAGCAAACTTCAATTGTAGGTTATCCTTCGCTCTCCCTACCCTTCCATTCTTGGCCAGTCCACCATTACGACGCCCCATTAACCGTGTTACTCGCCATCCTACACGATGCTGCTTCCCTTCACCACCACCGTTGTCCAACTCAAATCCCACTCCACCGTAATTGCAGTCACTAACGAAATGTTCAAACAGATTCTATTCCTCAACAAGAACGACCTGTTCGAAAAGAAGGTCCCTTTGTCGGACATCAAGGCCTTTTTCCCCGTACGTAATACTCGTTCGTCCCTATTTCCAGGGAACTCAACAGTCAATCCGATATAATACCTGTCCGACATTCGTCCACGCTGCAGGACTATGATGGCGAACGGGGTGATGTAAGAGCTGGCAGGGATTACTTCAAACGAAGATTTGCCAAGTTAGCGCAGAAGGCTGGTAGGTCAAAAGAGAGGGAAATCTATATTCAGTAAGTTTCCTATTTGCTTTGTCCCTGGCCACTGTTACTCGTGGTTTTTCTTTCCCTATCTCATGGTTACTGACTTCTCTTCCCCTCCTACAGCATTACAACGGCAACGGATACAGCTATGTTGAGGGTAGTGATGGCCGCTGTTGAAGGTTAGCCTCGTCAACTTCTGAGTGATTTCTGGTCCCCGGCCCCGTGACTGACTGTATAATCTTTCCTATTGCTAACCCTGACGCTTACGAATCTCAGAGTGAGTGTTCAATTTTCTGATGACCCTTTTTTTCCCCCACTTCTATTGCCCTTTGTGCACTTTGTCCCCGCACCTGGCTTGGCGTATCCTCCGTTCGGACTGTTGAATGAGTGGACAACCGTTTCTTACAAGTTCCTTTACCCCACCTAGCATCATCTTGCGGTCGAATCTCGAGGTTGCTGCACTCATCTAGCTTATAGACTTTGCTTCTTCCCCTTTTTTATTTTGGGTGCCCATATCTATATTGCCACATACGTTCTCCTTCGATGTGTCCCACTCGTCGCAACATTGCCTTGCTCGCTTCCATCCGCCTTTCACCATACCCTGTATCATCTACTCTATGGTCTCGAACCGTTTATTAATGATTTCTCTCTTTTTATATCAACCATCAACCTTAAACCGAAATCGAAATCGAAACGAAAACGCACGATTAAATTCGAAACGAAACCCCTAACAATCGCCCAAAACGATCAACGGAACCTACCACTGGGACGCAATCGGGATCGGGATCTCGTGGAACACATCTGCGCGGGTGGGGAAACGAAATTTACTTTGGGCTCGGTGGCTCATGCCTGGGTGTTCCTTGGATGGCGGGGTTATGTGTCATTCTGGGTGCACAATTCCATCACAATTTGCCGCTTACGGATACTATTACAGCTTCGCGTGCTGGACATGGGGTTCTTGACATGTCGTCCCGTTCAAACGGTGAACCCTAATTATGCGACCCTCTGGCACATACACGAATACATCCATTCGTCAATTTGTCAATCCGTCGTCGCCCCTTTGACACTGTTCGTTCGTCCATGGAATGACTGTTGCTGCTGGGACGACCCCTATCCGGCTCGCTCGTTTACATTGCCCGCACACCGCCGATGCTAATCCGCTTGACTATATTCCGACGTCTTTCCTAAATTGTATCGATCGGCTCCTCGATCAATTGGGTTTGGTCTTGTCATGGGCTATTGGTAATTTCCTCATTGTTTTGTTCTTTTTCGCCTTGACCCTTGACATTTCGGATCACGCATTGACCATGGGCTCCTCCTTTCTTCTTTTTTGTTCTTTATTTTCCATTGTGGGCTTTACCATTCACTTGGGTTTTTCCTGCGATGGCTCCTCACTGTCCATTCATCGCCACGATTGACACCCGGTGCCTTCACGCATACTCAACATGGTACCGGTACATGTGCTCCCCCTTTCGTGCTCCTTTGGTGTGCCTTGCTATTTATGGCCGCACTACTGATGGAACACCGTTATCAACGCACTGGTTCCCACTAAACTCACCATGACTATACCAAAATGGCTCGACTCTATATTCGGACCTCGTGCTCTGTGTTCTAATCGGTGTCTCTTGCAAACCTCGACGGGCTTCTATTCCGTGTGTAGTGCGATCGTGAGCAGAAACGTAGGTCTCTTTTTCGCTCGTTCTCGTTGGTTCTAGATAGGTTCTGACCGATGTCTATTTTTTGTCCACCCTGTGTCGATCTAGATCCGCACGATTATGCTGTGATCCTGACCATACGACGGGCGCCGGATGTCGACGAGTACTGGGGGGGGGGCTAACAACGGCGCTCGCCCTTGAGTGTCTATTTCCTCTGTCCATGGAAATCATCAACATAATATTTGCCGCGGCGTATCATTTTGCAAGTGCGCCGCTGGTTGGCTCTGAGCGCGGCTGTCCTGTTTTTCCGCTGCTCGAGCCTGCGATATATGGTATACCCCTCATCGTCTCCTCACATCTTGTTCCCGTGCCGCCACTCGCATTCACACCCACCTTTTTTTGTTCCTTTGATCATGTTTCACCCCACCGGCGTCATGCCATCGACCTGCTCTACGTACCATCCATCCATTCTCCCGCCCGTCCATCATCCCATCAAATTTGTTACCCTCGAACCAAAGACACATCACTCCGTCCTCGCCCTCGCGACTTCAACTACCTTTTTCTCACCCTATCTCACGCGTGAAATCTGATAAAGATAGTCTCGGATCTCTCTCGACTTTTCAGAAGAGACCCCTGAAATGGTCCCTTCACAAAGCTGGCTATTACTGTTCTAATTTATTTACGTTGTGCGAAGCTTCGTTTTCTCCAGGCTCTGACATGCATGTATTTCACTTGCACAAGTCGTACATGCAATGTTTCCCTCCTCCTTCCTGCAACCCCTATCTCCCCACACGACTGTCTCATTTGCTACCTAGGTACCTCTATCATTTTGTCTGTCTTTACATGCTATTTGCTCTCGTCGTTTCCTGTTTTTCCACCTCTCTCTCTCTCTCTCTCTCTCTCTCTCTCTCTCTCTCTCTCGTTATGCTATCGCAATCTTACATCGGACTAGGCACTAGTTATATTATCTTTCTCCCCTCGGACGGCTTTGCGTGCATGCGACCTTCTACTGATTAAGGCTGGAACTTGTGGTGTTGAGAGACTTCCCCGAATCACATGAATTGAGCATATATCCGATTACCGGCGCGAGACAAGAGGGCCCCACTACATTAATCGAGCTTAAAGAGTTGTTTACGCCAGGTCAATGATGACAAACAAGAAGGGCCCCGGTTGTAGGTCACCGGCAGCCGCAAACACCCCCGCGGGTGAACACATACAAGGAAAGGAGTTGTTTCTCGGTGGTGGCTACTACGAGACAGACTCCCGGTTTTTTCCTTGTCTAACCAACTACCACCTTCGTAGCCGCTGTTCGAAGCTGGGGTTTTTTCTCTACTCGTTATCTGCCTTACCCTCCCTCCTCTCCCTTGTTGCTGCTCCTTCTTGTCTAGTCCTTAATGAAACGGCCATACAGGCGTGTACTGGTAAACAAATAAATTCCACAGGGCAGGTGGGGGAAACCCACCTGCTTGGTTCGCTAACAGCGTTACACGGCGTGACACCTACAGGGCACCTTGGAATCATTGGATTGATATTACGGGGGATTCAGGTCCATGCGTGGTAAAGGTATATAAAAACCGAACGATACAAGACATATCCATATGGCGAAATGTAATGGCTTCGCAGGGTATAGTAATGTACATGCTGTATGATGACCCCCCTCCCCCGGGGTAGATTCAACGCCGCGAATCGGGATAAGCCTTGGAGCATGCGACGTTATTTTCTTTCTTTTTTTTTTCTTTTTCTTTTTCCTTTCTTTTTTTTCGACTTCCCAATCGGTTATGTAGATCAACTTGCTCCGGCCCGAGGTAAGGCATTTTTTAAGATTGATCTCGTCAAAATGTCACGTAGTGACGAAAATTGCAGCGCAGAACTTTTTTTTTTAAAAAAACAAATAGGGGTTGGTGTTATGGACAGAGTGCCCCGGGAATAGATTGGGAGTTTGATATATAATCAAGATGGGGCCATGTGCGTGATCATGTTTGTTCGCCTCTCGACTCGTTATCATTGTACATCGATGGGATGACGCGAGTATCCCCTTGGAGAGAGAGAGAGAGGACGGGTTATTCGGTAAAGGGGATGTGGCGCCAAGGGTGGTTTATGTCATAGTAAGAGTCATAGAGAAGAGAAGACTTCGACATAAGTGGCCCCCCCACATGAGCGGTTACGTAGCATCGGCGCAAGTTGAAACAATAACGGTGGCAGGTGCAAGAGAAGTGTCTAAAAATGAGTGAGGACGAACCAACCCAGTGACCCAGCAAAGCAGATGTACTAAACCTATCCCAGCCGGACGCATGGATTTATATCACCATTGACGAAAGGCTCCAAGGACCTGCTGCTTACATACGTAGACAACAATTGGAAGGAAGATAGCTCCAATGATGCTTGCGAACTGTTGCCAGAACTTTCGAGTACTTAATGGAAATGTGCATGCCCGGAGAAATCAGACACAGGGGCAATGAACGAGGCACGTGATGACTGTTAATAGCGCCCCCCCCTCTCATCTTCACTAAGCCCCATTTGCTCCAGCGACTTGTTCGGCTGCGAACTACACGCACAGGAGGGCTGTTTTCAATCAACCATCGCGTTTAAAAAGCAGGCATCAGCATCCACAACTTTTCTGATGAGAGCGGAGATATCTACCGCACAGTTTCTGATGGCAACAGTCCCTGGGGGTTTCGGGCAACCCGCATTGCACTAGGGGCGCCAAGCGATGCTGAGAGTCTATTACATGGATTTGGTGGGGCCTCGCTTCAAAGTCTCCCAGAGCCCACAGCGCAGGTGGTTGAATTTCCGCCTGATGGTATAATTTCGGCTGATCGTGGAAGGTTGCGGCGTACGGGAGCAATCTTATCACATGGGAGACGAGAGCGAGAGAGAGAGGAACCAGGAACACAGAAACCGCGTGGTTGTTTCCCAGAGGAACGAATCGCCGTTGCCACCGTACAGCACGTCATCCACGACAGAGCTTGGCCTCTATGATGCAGGGAATGAAATAGTTGGATCGGGGCATCATTGCCGCAATGGGATATTTGAGGCTTCGGCTTCAGCTTGGACCCGCCATCACTGCGCAGGAATGTTCTCAAAGATGTTAGACTAAGTGCATTTATCCGATCCATTACACGTGGCCAGTAGCCTGGAACATATTCTATACGCCACCCACCACACTCCCCTCAGAAGCTCCAGCACTGTGTCCGCTGAATTGTATAGGTGATATGACGTCCTGTAGCCGGAGGGAGTCATTGTCTCTACGAGCATGAGTTACTTGAAGCCGAACCCAGAGATGTGACATTAGCTAAAACCAGGGTTTGTCAACATTTGGGACAAGAACAACAACAACAACAACAACCACACATCAGTCCGAACGCGGGGAAACATACTCCAGCTTGTGGAACACTAGGCAGTATCATCCTCCATGCCCCATGATTCGCGCAGAGGAACCCAATGAAGAGAAGTGAGACGATGGCGTGGAATCCATAGCTTTCGACTAGGACATGAACCAGAGATGTGTATGGGCGTATTATCTCTTTTTCTACGCCATCTCCGAAATCGGCCTGCAGCTTTCTTTTTTGTTGGACAAGTTTCACAACGATTAATGCGGTTGCGAGTACTTTTGTCGAATTGCAGAGGGCCATGTGTGGCAAGAAGCTGGAAATCGACAAGGTATGGGTTTCTATGAGATAAATACCCGAGCCTGAAAAGATAATATGTTTAGAAACGACTTGAAAGTAGAGAAATCGTTACCTAATGAAGAAATAAACAAGAGAGTGGGGAGTAAGAGTACCCATATACTCTTCTTGCGCACAGAGTAGATAATAAAACACTGGGAAAGCTGTGGATCGTGACAGGATATTAGTTATCAAGGAATTACCAGTGGAGGGAGACCCTAACCAACCAGCAGTATGTCCAGAACCCAAGCAGACACTAATCCCAAACACCGAGCCTGCCAACCAGATGCCTCTAAATTGACCTTCTTTCATCCATGCGACGGGGCCTCCCCCGGGATAATCACCATGTTCGCTGAACCCGACCACCGGTCATGTAAAAGTCGAGAGATAGATACCCCGAACTGCCAAGCAAAGAAATACATGTTATCAAGTCGAAAATGTGTCTCGTCCTGTCTGAAGGAGCTTGTCCAGAACGGCGGTGGTTATATTTCGTTATCAGTTCAGGTGAAGAGGCGAATGTTGAAGCCTATTCGTTGGGTGTCATGTGAGGGTTGAGAACTGGTTGATGTAAGGAATATGGATGGACCTGCCGTATAATATAAGTGAGACCCCAGTGCCGATTAACTTGAACCTGCTGTCTGAGTCTACCATTGGATATTGTGTAGTTGTGCGAACGAACGAACGAACGAAGAAGGGGACGACTGAGGATGCTTTCTTCAGGAAGCTTTAGGGCCGTGGGGGCGCAGCAAGTTGCTGCGCGCAGTGGATCTTGAAATACGTTACTGCGGTCGGGGGGCTTCAGAGACCTTGCAACGAGCAGTTTGATCGGCGATTAGGATCCTCATGGTAAAAAACATGGATCAAAAGCCGGAGCAGATAATTATTCGGCCTTTTTGGTTAGACCCATTTTGATATTGGTCATAGTGCTGCGATGAAAGCCACGCTTCCAGCCATGATTCAGCGCTTCAGTGTCAACGTTAAATCTGATCAATGATCCATGTCTCAAGCCTATCTTATCGAATCACTCAAAGCAAGACCTAACCTTTTCCTACAGTAGTTACTTGAGGCAATGCCCTTGGGCTCCCAGCAGCACTAACCACCGACCTCCTTCCATGTCTGAAGACATCTTCATATTCCGGTGGGAGTGTCTCCAGTTCATCCGTATCCTCCTCTCTCATAGGTCCTCCATCGGTCTCTCTCCTTGGTACCCTCGGTGGTGCATTGGTCGTAGCGTGTGGGCAGACCTGGAGACAACGTCTGATCTGGCCTTGAGCCGGACAAAAGGTCAGTTCCACGCCGTTGCGGCTGCTTGCTTCTACGCCCTGAATGTGGTATTGTTGCTTGCATAGTATCAAAAGGTGACACAGATAGCAAGCCCTCCCCAACTGTCAATATCCCTGGGCCTTCTTTACGAGCAGCTTCACGCATCTGATTCCTCCGTTTCTTCCACAGGCACCACCATCCAACAAGCAAAAACAAAAGTACGGCAAGTCCACCAATAACAGCACCAGCGATCACACCTACGGGCACGGCTTTACCCTTCTTCTGTGGTTCCACTGCTGTAGCCCCAGGACTCTCAGTAGGTGGTGGTAAACTGTTACGGAAATATCAATTGACCATGTGGATCACGGTGGTGGTTTTTTGGCAACAAGAGGTGACATACGTGGGAAGTACATTAGAAGAGAATACTTCGAAACCACCTGATTTGAGTTGCAAGAGACCACCGTGATTGATGAGGGTGATGTGGTGAGTGGTGTTGGCGTCGAGGCCAGTGGTATAGAAGAGGAGTGTGTTTGGGTTGCTGAAGGAAGAACGAGCAGAGAAGATGGGAGACTGGATATCATCAAGAATCACAGAGTAGTTGCCAGCTTGTGGGGAAGTGGTACCAAAGATCCGTACAGAGATACCTACAGAGCAAGTGTGTTAGTAACAAGGCTTGACACTTGTGGTGATGGTGTGTGTGTGGGCCGCAACATGGTATTACACATACCAGAGAACGTCACCTGAGCCTTATCGCCGTCTGCCTCAGATTGATGAACGGCAGATCGATCAGAGGAAGGAAGGAAAGACCAGCTGCCTGAGAACAGAATGTCTGTGTCATCCACGAGATGGTCTGTAAAGATGATACTAGGGGGGGAATGATTGAGGGGCAGTCATAAGATGAGAGAGAGAGTATGACCAACTTGTAAAGGTCTGCCGGGGGAGGGCTTGTGACGACGGCCTTGTCAAATACCAGCATGGGGGATTTAAGAGAGAGCTGGCCCTCTGGGATGATAGTGGTTAGTCCAAGTGTATGGTTCGTATCGGGGAGACCATCGAGGGAGGCCAGAAGATTGTTGGCAGGGTCAGTCTGGCTTGGATCGACGGAGGCACCATCAAGAGTCAGAGAGAACTTGGCGAAACTACTGGTGTTGCCAAAGAGCTGGATAGACGTTCCTAGTTGGATGTCAGCGCCGTTGGAGAGAGGGTGAGGGGTGCCAAAGAGAGAGACTCACCATGCCAGCTGATAGAGATGGAGGCTCCACCGCGGGAGGTGATATGCTGGCTCTCACCAACACCGGTCTGCCCAATGGAGGATGCAAAGCCTGACTGGACAAAGTAAGGGTTCCAGCCGGCAGACAAATTTAGAGAAGAGAAAGTGTCCGAGAAAGGGAAGTATGTAATCGTAGGTGAGGTGTCGTCGATGGAAAACTGGACAGATTTTGCCATGAACTCGTGAGGGGAAGGCTACCCAGCCAACTCGCCCGCTTTGGCGCTCAGCGGCTCGGGAAAATTAGTATATTAATTGTTTGCCCCTGACAAACAGTCTTCCCAGCTTGCAAGGCCATCGCGAAGTGAGTCGGCTGGGGGGGAGCCTGATGGAAGAGTACCAAGATCTGTCCCCAGGGCGACTTGATCGGGCAATGCCAGCCTATTACACGATCAGTAGGCTATCAGGCCTCATCACCCGCACACGGAAAGTCGAGTACAAGTTCATCCTTTAACATCTGCCTTGCTCATCCCCCCGGAAGCCCTCCTCCGTCTTTGAATACACCACATGCGAGTTCAAATCCGTCACAGACAAAGTCCATCCTCATCGATCCCTCCTCCTCTGTCCATCACCTCACCCAGCTTTCTCGCCCCTACCCTCGCACTGGTGTTTCATTGCCCCAGTCGTCCATGCATAGGAGATTTGGTAGACTGACAATCAGACGAGGAAAGAAGACCTGAGCCCCAAGCAGATGCAGGGAACAAAGTCGCAGCCGCCATCTATGCTATAAGCTTGTTTTGCTAGCTTTTCCAGAGACGAATTGTTGAGGAATGACTTTGGAACACGGTAAGGAGGGAGAGGTCGAGGGTCGAACGTGCATAGGACACAGCGCGAGAGTCGAGACAGCGAGTCTGGACCCCGCTGCATGCCATGTAGACATGCAGCAAGTATACCATTCCTTCTCGGACACGATCATATAACTACGCTGATTTATATTTAACCTAGACCTTTCCTTTGAGACCGCTTGCCTCAATTTTCGTCGCAAACGAGTGCTGAGCTTAGTGATGTTTCTTACATCAAACACTTCCGTCTTGAGGTCATCGTAAGCAGAACTCGAGTGTTTGTGAAAGGTATAGAGCGTGCCAGTTTCCTGTCGATGGTAAGTTAATAGATGAGTAGTGTTCAAAAGCTCGACAAGGGATGGTCAATTGATATATAGCGTACTATGTGTGTAACTGCGCTTCAGCTCTCGCGTCGAGGCTGAAGTGAGTATCTTACATTATTCTTCTCTAATTACTGTACTCACCACGTCACATAGTATAACGTGTATTATCTTTCAGGAAATACATGTTATCAAGTCGAAAATGTGTCTCGTCCTGTCTGAAGGGGCTTGTCCAGAACGGCAATGGTTATATTTCGTTATCAGTTCAGTGAAGAGGCGAATGTTGAAGCCTATTCGTTGGGTTATGTGAAGGTTGAGAAGATTGATGTAAGGAATATAGATGGACCTGCCGTATAATACAAGTGAGACCCCAGTGCCAATTAACTTGAACCTGCTGTCTGAGTCTACCATTGGATTGGGTAGTTGTGGAACGAACGGAGGTAGCGCTTGAGGATGCTTTCTCAGTAAGCTTTGGGCCGTGGGGGCGCAGCAAGTGCTGCGCGCAGTGGATCTTGAAATACGTTACTGCGGTCGGGGGCTTCAGAGACCTTGCAACGAGCAGTTTGATCGGCGATTGGATCCTCATGATAAAAAAACATGGATCAAAAGCCGGAGCAGATAATTATTCGGCTTTTTGGTTAGGCCCATTTTGATATTGGTCATATAGTACTGCGATGAAAGTCACCCACATGGGAAGTTGAGAGAAAGTGTCCGGAAAGGGGGAGTATGTAATCGTAGGTGAGGTGTCGTCGATGGAAAACTGGACAGATTTTGCCATGGACTTGTAAGGGGAAGGCTGCCCAGCCAACTCGCCCACTTTGGTGCTCAGCGGCTCGAGAAAATTAATATATTAGTTGTTTGCCCCTGACAAACAGCCTTCCCAGCTTGCAAGGCCATCGCGAGGTGAGTCGGCTGGGGGGGAGCCTGATGGAAGAGTACCAAGATCTGTCCCCAGGTATTACACGATCAGTAGGCTACTGAAATACAGGCCAATCCCCCATCACAACACTAGTCAGGTCGCTCTTTATCTACCTCACTATTGACAACGATTATCTCATCACCCGCATGAGCCGAGCCCCAAGCAGATGCAGGGAACAAAGTCGCAGCTGCTATCTATGTTATAAGCTTGTTTGCTAGCTTTTCCTGAGACAAATTGTTGAGGAATGACTCTGGAACACGGTAAGGAGGGAGAGGTCGAGCGTTGGATGTGTGGGCTTACATCACCTGGCCCTCTCAAATGTCGGAGCGCGCAAACGCGTCCCTGAGACCACAGGGACACAACGCGAGAGTCGAGACAGTGAGTCTGGACCCCGCTGCATGCCATGCAAACATGCAGCGGGTATATCGTTCCTTCTCGGACACGATCGTTTAGCTACGCTGATTTGTATTTAACCTAGACCTTTCCTTTGAGACCGTTTGCCTCAATATTCGTCGTAAACGAGTGCTGAGCTTAGTGGTGTTTCTTACATCAAACACCTCCGTAGAAATCAAACTTGAGGTCATGGTAGGCAGAACTCGAGTGTTTGTGAAAGGTATAGAGCGTGCCAGTTTCCTGTCGATGGCGGGTTGATAGATGTATAGCCGAGAGCTACTCCCATCCCGGTAACGTTTTCAAAAGTTGAGAGACTTTTAAATGAGGCATTAATGGCACTTGTTACTATAATTACACCTGACTAAACCAACCCATTAGATTCTAGTCGATTGTCCGTATGTCCGTTATATGGGACCAATGGTCGTGAACACATCCTATTCGTCACCCGCCATACTCCCTTCGAAGGTTCCAGCAGTGTGTCCACCAAATTGTATGGGCGTTGTGGTCTTCTCTAACTGGGCAGCGACATTGTCTCCACGACTATGAACCACCCGAAGCCGAACCAAGAGATGTGACATCAACTAAGTCAGGTTGTTAGCATTGAGACAACAGAACGGATCTGAAGTGACAACAAACATACACCAACTTGTGGAACACTGGGCAGTACCACCCTCCATGCACCATGGTTAGCAGCGAATAGGCCAATGAAGAGAAGTGAGACGATTGCATAGAATCCATGGCTCTCGATGAGGATATGAACGAGGGATGTGTATGGGCGTGTAATCTCCTTATCCCCTTCAAATTCGGTCTGCAGCTTATTTTTCTGTTGGACAAGTTTCGCAACAATTAGCGTGGTTGTGACTACTGTCGTCGAGTTGCAGAGGATCATGTGCGGCAACAGCCTGGGAACCGAGAAGGGAGATACTATAAGGTAAATACCCGAGCCTAAAACACGCTTAGAAAAAATTGAAGTGGAGGAGATGCAAGTAAGTCGTTACCTAGCGAAGAAATAAAGAACAAAGCAGGGAATCCGAGTATCCATATACTCCTCTTGCGGACGGAGTAGATAATGAAACACTGGTAAAGCTGGACTGTAACTGAGTTTAGCTATCAAGGACCCCATTGAAGAACACCAACCAGCAGCATGTCCAAAACCCAAGCAGACGCCAACCCGAAACATCGAGCCCCCAGCCAGATACCTCTGACTTGTCCTTCTTTCATCCAAGCAACAGGTCCCCCGGGATAATCACCATGTTCAGTGAACCCGACCACGGTTGTGTAGAAGTCGAGAGATAGATACCCAGAGCCGGCAACAAAGGAAGCACATGTTGCCAAGTTGAAGAAGAGTTTCGTCCTGTATGAAAAGGTTGGCCCAGAGCGACAGTAAAGTTTCGTTATCAGCAGAATACAGAGGCAAATGTTGAAGCCTATTTATTGGGTTGTGTGAGCTTGAGAAATATGAGGGGCGTTAAATAGGCTTGCCGTATAGTGCAAGTGAAGTCCCAGTGCCGATCAGTTTGAACCTGCTGTCCAGGTCCATCATACTAGGGCAGAAGTAAAGAGAAATTATGCCACTATATCCTCATCAACGAGTTTGCGTTATGAAAGACAATGGCAGGGAGCTCGTGAAGGGGGGGAGAACAGCATGTACCGTACGCAGTGAGTGGAAATAGGGTACAACGGCAGGAGGCCGTCGATGTTGAGATCAATGACTCGGTCATGGTCGGACGAGCAGGATTGATTGGTTATCGGATGCTATGCTGCGCTCGCGGTAAACACGGACCAAAGGCAGGTCAAAATTATCATCCAACGTTCCGGCGGTTGACCATGGCCGCTAGGACACACCTTGGCTTGACTCATCTGATGTTTGTCCCAGTAAAAGTCGGAAGTTGTTTTTTTTATGTTATGGCCTAGCATCAATGATGTTAATCGATTATCCACGGGTGTCTCTAACGTGGTCCTTGGTTATTTACCACACACACCGTTCCTTCCGGCGAGATCGCGCTCAAGTTCGGGGAAACCAAGCGTGTACATGACACCGTTGCTCAACGTTGCAACGACCGGATCCGAGAATCGCGCAAAAGAGTTCCCGCTATTATCAGTGTGAGGGAGGAAATGCGCTCGCAAGCGGAACTTCATGCGCGCTCCCTCCTTGCAATTGTGCTATCAGTCCCGACGTGTCTCGACTCCCGAGACATTGTGCTTCCCGGTGGCGCAATGCCCCTCTCCTCCTCTAGCGTAGTTCTCACCTCTGTTTCCGTAGATACTCATTCTTCTCCCTTCGCGACGTATTCTAGTAGTCATAGCTAATTGTCCTCTAGGTAGTATAAAGCTCGGGTGCTCGTGCACCTCAGTTAGTTCTTCAGACCCGCTTTTCGTCTCGATCCTTTTCTTCCGTCTTTTCATATCTCGAACCCACTGTCTTTACTCATCTAAGTATCACACTCGTTTGTCCCCCTTCGCTCCCGACGGACTTGAGCCCTGGCGACCGTTTCGTCGGTCCCACTCGCCTTTTCTTTATCTCAGTCGCGAGCACGACTCGTTAATCTTCATCAGGCGGTGAGAACACATTACGAGCCATGTTGCTTTCTTATCGGATAGCAAGCACTAGGCGCACATAATGAGTAGCAAAGTAGGTGGACTAAGGATAGCTTATATCGACGAGCTGACAACGGGCTGTCTCTCTTGTGCTCAATGTCATCGCCGCAATGCAACTTGCTAGCGCCCAAAACGATATCATCACGTTCCAAATCAAAATATCCGGATGGCTGGTTGTTGTTCTTTTGACAGAAGTCGCCCATTCACATATCCAAGGTCAGATCCACTGTAGCTACAAGCACTCTATATCACCCCGCCGGACCCCCTCTCATATCAATCCGTTGATAAGCAAGGGCCAAAATCACTGACGCTACCATTTCCAATCCTAAGCATTGTTTCCGCACTGCTAGAATGGTAGGTGTGCGCCGTGGTGCAGAAAGTAGCATTTAGTGCTTTGCCTAAGACACGTCGTACCTCATTTGATGCTGTGTTAGTCAAAAGCTTGATGAGGCCAAGGTAAAGTGTCTTTTTGCAACTCCCCTTCACATAAAAGAGTTGGGCTAGTCTAGAGGGCCCTTAGACGAGCATCGCTCTGATAATGAATCCCAGGATCGTCATGAAAGAGTCAGTTGCAGCCATATTCTTGACATCCTGCAGCGCCTGATAGATAGAAAAGTAGAACTAAGTGAACCAATGAGTCACTGGAAAAATGCGAAATTCTAGCAGTAAAGATCAGCGTAAAACGAATGGGAAGCATTAATAACAGGTCAAGATACATTGAAACAGGGAAAGTGAAGAGGAGAGGGCCCGAGGAGACAGCTAAAAATCATGATATGTCTTGTGAATCGTTCCGGGCCTCTGCCAAACACACCCAGCCCACACCTCTAGAGACACCAGGGATCGCGAGAGATTGGAGAACTATCGAGCAAGTTTCACTGATTGATTTGGGTGAGTCTCTCGGTATTCATGCTCTATTATTCCGGAGCCAACAAGCCGTGGTCTAGTAACACAACCCGGGACTGATCATGTTTCCCGTCTGTCCGAACTGTCTCACACAGTGCCACTGAAGGGATGGTTTATGGAGTGTTAAAGAACTCTGGGATGTGAGCGCAACAGCATTTGTCTGTTGCTTATATTCCAACCCAGTAGAATAGCCAGTGGTATGGTAGAGTTGCGTAGCGATGGCCAGTTTGCTGAGGAACCGCCCTGCGCGTGGACTTGATGTGATATGGGGCAATGAGCAGATACAAGACAAACATGTCCCAAAAATTGGGGCACCGATATAAGGTAAAAATGAGACTGGGGGAGAGGATCAGTGAGAGATAGAGAAGGAATCAGAGAGAAGACGGAAGAGATGTCAAGAGCGAGTTAAAGTTGTAGATTAGCTGTTGTTCCTACTGAGTACATGGGGCTTTTGTGCTCTGGGAACAATGGACGATATGTATGTCCCAAAATTTCTAAGAATCTGGAAGAGTGGAGAGAGGGGGAAGAAAGATGAAGAAGATAATGTTACATAAATTAACAGAGTTTTTTAACTACCATGTATCTTATGTTGTTCTGCGGTGTGTTGGAGAGGTGGAAGGGGGGGGTGTCAGGCCAGGCTTGTGGAGGGTGGACAGCGGCTGCTCGCACAGCACTCGTCATCCCCTCTTCCACTAATCCAGACGAGATCGTGGAGACAACCACAGCACCCATGTGTTTCCAGCCCGTTCACCACTTAAACACATTAAACGCGACCCACCAGTACATGTGGACACCTCATGCAAACAACAGATCGCGTAGGCAACTTTCTTTTTCCTTTCTCTCGTGTCTCCCCCCTTCCTTGGTAAAACCATATGTTACCAGTTTCTATATAAAATTCCGTAGGTACTTTTTTTCTTTTCTCCTCGCGTTTCAAACTGCTCTTTCTCCATCCAAAAACATCCCCTCGTAGTATAAAAACTTGCCAGAAAAATGTGTTACGAGGTAGAGAAATACACCCTTTCTCATTTATGAGTTATCTAAGTTTTCGACCCTCTCCCTCTCGCTCTCTCCCTTTGCCTCCCTCTCACTCTCCTGGATCGAAGCCTCGCGACTGACGGACCCAACTGCACTCGCTTTCTAACCCTACTTACCACATGGATTCAAGGGTGCCGGATATGGAGTTAAAGACGTTGGTGAGTGTCAAGAAAGTTTGGGATGGTAAAAGGAGCGGTCGGACAAGGAATAGTGGGAGATAGTTTTTGGAAGCCTGTTGAAAGGCAGCCGAGGCGCAGTCCCCAGACCACCCTCCATTATTTTCCTGGGGGGTGCGAGCCTCAGGTGCAAACTTGGTCGTGCTTAGATAGGGGAAACTGTCGTGCACCCCGACTTGAAGACGGCTTTCGATGTGAGACACCCTATGGGCTGAAAACTCCCGAGGTATTGTGCTCAAGCCCCCCGGTAGCACAATGCCTTCCTAACATATTTTCTATATTTCCAGGACCCTGCTTACTCTTGTCTGTCTGTATCTATATAGTTTATCATCAGATTTCACAATTTCCTGTCATTCTTTATACATGCATCGGTTGCAAAACTTTTGCTTTTCTGTCAAATTTCTCAAGCACGCTACTCCTGTCACTCCTCCCTCCATGTGAACGTGCATATACCTTCCCTGAAATGCTAGATTACATGAAACTGTATGTTTATATTGTGTAGGGTGGTTTTGAGGTCAAGCGAGCCGTCCGAGCTGATGGAAGTAGCGATATTGGGAGGACTAGAAACATGTCCCTAATGGCAGTGATAATACTCAGGCTGCTCAAGAGTTAGGTGCCAGAGTAGATGGCACAGCAGCTATAGTACGCGACGCAGGGTTAATCATCGTTAATCTAATTGGCTATTGGTGGACGCCACGCAGTGGCGGCAGGCCGAGATAAATCCCATATTCTCGCTTTCTTTACTATTATCTCGCCGGTGTGACGGTGTACGACATAGGGTCCGTGTGAACTAGGACCAGATCAGTACTTCTTTCGTAAAAGTTAGACCGTGTCTGTATCGGCAACCGTACCCCTAGATTGAACAGCATTTGGTGAAATTATGGGCGCCTCCCACTAGGAATGAACCTTGCGACTTCTCGTGCACCGCAATTCGGGCTAGGTCTAAAGACTAAAGGCAGGCTACCTCGTTACATTAAAATGAAGATACTGATGGAACGATGCGTCTGCCTGCAGGCTACCCGTGGATTTCCACCGAACGCTCTCACGTAACCAAACTTATGACAAACCTGGGTTCCTCGTGGTTGACGGGCGACCAATTGACGCTGAGAAGCTGCAAAAGTAATGACACGCTGTGGGAACCCTGCTGCAAGACCCTCGATGTGGTGACCGGTCGATCAAGCTCATGCAATGAATTACGGTCGACTGTCATCGATTTCATTTTATGCAGCCTCGCCCTCTGATGAAACACCGTTATCAACCCCCTTCTTCCATTCTCTCGGTGACTAATGACCTTCTAGTGTGGCGTTGCACGCTGTAATGCTCATTGCAACTACGAGTCTACCTCGAAATAGTGCCTCCGAATCTCAGATACAGCCCAACCTCGCTAGCGATATAAAACCCCCTCTTACTCGCTGTGTTGAGCGCAACGAAGTTCCCAAACACGAAACAAAGTGCGTATTGCCCTGTTGTTTGCACCTCGCTTACAAGTACTAAGTGGCCAAGTTAGACGGATGAGTCCAACTGGCGGTACACGACGGCGTCAACGGAGGTGCCATATCTGCCTGGTAGTGACCGCAATACTAGGCTACGTGGCTGTCGCTGCAATGGTAGCGGCACTGGTGATAGGAATAGTCGACGGTTACTACGTCAGCATGTCCTCCGAGCAACGGTCCATGACGAAATTGAGCCAATCGAGGGTTACAACACTTGTATCACTCGGCTCGACTCTTGTCCGTGCAGTGGGTGCATATTGCTGCGGGATAGCGTCCTGGCATGTTGCATTCATGATGCTCGAAAAATCAGGAATGACGCTCTCGGAGTTCAGCGCGATGGGAACGTCCTCTCCATTCATCTGGCCGCGGCCATTGCGGACTCTCCGAATCACCATTATTATCCTCTCCCTCGTTTTCATCTCCTCCGGAGCATACTCCGCCATTCTCAATGGTTCTGTTACATGGAAGCCGGCGATCAACTATGCGACAAACCCACAGACTCTGAACAACATTTCGCTGAGCGATCTCACACTATGGCAGCATCATGGTGCATTTCCTGATCAGAGGGAAGGTATTGTCAACCGGGCGCTTGGCTATATCACAAAGTCCGTAGACAACGGAAGGAACACCACTGCCGGCAGCCAGACTGAGCTCTGGCGGGTGGTAGATTCTGCCAGCGGAATCCCGGTTAACAGCACTCTATCCAACGTCACGCTTCCCTTCTTCGTCATCGATTCTCTCGAGTGGGTCGAAGATCCAGCCGGAACATTAGACTCCACGACGCTGAAAGCAACGGATTCTGACAGCAGCCTCCTCAACTATACCTCTCTGAGCAACCCAATGCAGCAGGAAGCACTAGGAATCCTTGCCTTGATTCCCCACACGCGCTGGTCCAACTTCTCTGACCAAGCCCCCGCACCCCCCCAGCCATCAGTGGTTTCTGCTGGTGACTACTATTATGTCGCCCTCAAAGTTGGCTGGATTGGCATAACTCCGGAGGATTCGTGCGAGTCCCAGACGGGTCATTGGTTCAGCTTCTTGCCCCCCAACATACGCTACTATCGTAGCCGGTATGCGCTATACCCCACTGACCACTGCATCGCCTTTGCGCGCGTGTCGTTCCGAGCTGGAGCTGGAATATGCAAGAACTGCCCCGTCATCGGCAACTCTGTCGTCCGGAATGACTCGCAGCTCGAATTCCGACCAGACTTGATGACAAGCGAGACAATTTTTATGATGCCGGAGGTGTCTGTCAACTTGGCTAGGATGAACGTAACGCTGCTATCGCCAGCGGAGGGTATTGACCGATACGTCATCGACGCGCTCACACAGTCATATGCTGGTTCCTGGACAGCGCTGAATGATTACTTTGGACAACGCTCGGAGGGGCTAAGCACGTCTGTGCGGGTATCAGTGGAAGTTTTGAAGGCACGCGTGGACCACGTGCGGGTGATAATATGGTTCTTGCTACATGTTTTAATCGCTGTGGTGTGCGCTATTGCGGTGTGTATGCAGTTTATGAGGTGCCGACGACGGATTCTTTTGGATGGAACACTATCGGCTGTGTTACTTGATGCTACAGGGGTGGTGAACCATTTCGCCGGGTGGGGACGAGGGGAAAAGGCTGACTCAGATTGTGTTTGCGATACGTCGGCGTTGATCGATGATGAGGTAGATTTGATTGTCAAGATGGACGTTGAGGATGCGGCCGCAGGGAGCCATAAGCATTGCCAGATGGTTCCCAAATCGTAGCGGATTATTTGTTTGCTCTTTACTATTGTACTCGTCTGCTTGACTTCGTTTCCGATTTCCTTCCCAGATTTATGCATAACCCTGTTTCATGTTGTACAAGAGTCTTTCTTTCTGAAAATCCATAGTCCCTACTGGTCGACTCTTCACAGTCTGAAAGTCTCTTATCTCTCTCTCGTGTGCCCATGACCGACTCACGCTCACCTCACGCACAAACCCGCTGATGAGGACAATAATTTCATCCACGACAAGCCAAAATGGATATTCTCTTGACGTTGTTAGATGAGTGAACTTGCGTCGAGAGTGGAGACCGCCAGCAGTAGTGCTCACGAGTACTGTTGGCGAGAAGGACATTGATCTATTTTGACCCGAAAGGCAGGTCTTGGCTAATCTTGGCGAGGTGGTCGTTGTGACACTTATGTTATCTGTAGACCTTTGTCATCCAACAATTCGATGCATTTTATTCCCTTGTCAAATACCTAGCAAAGGTAATATTCTCAGAAGCTGGTAGATCTCCAGAATAAGGCATTAAGGGGCCTCGAGCACATTTTCTTCATCACCCACCACACTCCCTTCAGTAGCGCGTCCACCAAACTGTATGGGTGTAATGGCCCTCTGTAACCGGAGGGAGTCATTATCTCTACGACCACGAATTATTTGAAGTCGGACCAAGAGATGTGACATTAACTGAGCCAGGTTGTCAACAGTCGAACGCAGCATGTCTGAATAGCAAACATACACCAGTTTGTGGAACGCTAGGCAGTACCACCCTCCATGCACTGTGCTTAGCAGAGAACAATACAATGAAGAGAAGCGAGGTGGCGGCGTGGAACCCATAGCTTTCGGTGAGGATATGAACAAGGGACGTATATGGGCGTGTAATCTCCTTGTCCACACCTCCAAACTCGGTCTCCAGCTTTCTTTTTTGGTGGACAAGTTTCGCAACAATTAGTGTGGTTGTGACTAGTTTCGTCGAATTGCCGAGGGCCATGTGGGGCAACAGGCTAAGAGTCGGGGAAATAGGAGATCTCACGAAATAAACACCCACGCCTTAAATGAGCTTAGAAACGTTGAAACAGGGGAGAGACAAGTTGACCATTACCTAGCGAAGAAACAAAGAATAGGGCAGGGAATCCGAGTATCCATATACTCTTCTTGCGGACGGAGTAGACAATGAAACACTGGTAAAGCTGGATCGTAACGGAGTTTAGCTGTCAGGGGCCCCATTGAAGAACACCAACCAGCAGCATGTCCAAAACCAGAGCAGACGCCAACCCACAACATCGAGCCGCTAGCCATATGCCTCTGGCTTGTCCTTCTTTCATCCAAGCAACAGGTCCCCCGGGATAATCACCATGATCAGTGAGCCCGACCACGGTCGTATAGAAGTCAAGCGATAGACACCCAGAGCTGGCAATAAAGGAAATACATGTTGCCAAGTTGAAGAAGAGTCTCGCCCTGTATGAAAGAGTTGGCCGAGAGCAACGGTAAAGTTTCGTTATCAGCTGAGTGAAGAGACAAATGTTGAGGCCTATTTATTGGGTTGTGTGAGCTTTAGAAATGCAAGGAGCATAAGTAGACTTGCCGTATAGTGTAAGTGAAATCCCAGTGCCGATCAGCTTGAACTTGCTGTCTGGGCCCATCATACTAGGGTAGAAGTAAAATATGCCTGGTAATGCATTCTCATCAATGGGTTAGCATTATGAAGGACAATGGCAGGGAGTTCTTGAAGGAGAAAGAGCATAGCATGTACCATACACTGTGAGTAGGAGCGGAATATAACAGCAGAAGGCTGTTGATGTCCGATGAACAAGGTTGACTGGTGATCGGGTGCTCGGCTCGAGGTAAATCCGGACCAAACGCAGGACAGATAATCATCCAATATCCCAGCGGTTAACCATGACCGTTAGGGTACACCTTGCCCTGACTCATTTGATGTTTGTCAAGGTAGAGATCGTCCATGGGTGTCTCTAGCCCCATGGTTATTTAAAATTTACCACACACACACACACCATTCCTTTTAGCGAGGTCGCATTCATCTTCGAGGAAACCAAACGCGTACACGACACCGTTGCCCACCTGAAAATCCAAGGCATACGCTCAATGACTAGACCCGGGAACTGCGTAAAAGAGCTCCCGCTATTATTGGGTGGTGAGAACACATTACGGCCTCGGTTGGTTTCTTAGTATCGGACAGCACTACGCACATATAACGGGTAGCAAAGCAAGTGGACTAAGGGTAGCTTATACCAACGAGCTGACGACGAGTCGTCGCTCGGGTGCTCAACCGTTATCGCCGCAATGGAACTTGCTAGCGCCCAAAACGATGTTATCACGTTCCAAATCAAAACAGACGGATGTCACTCATCCACATATCCAAGTTCAGATCCACCGTAGCTCCGAGGCGCCGCGAGTCCGAGTCCGCTCTTGCTGGAGCGGCTCCTCGGGCAACGATTGATAACCGAATATGTTAGGGTTACCGTCAACTAGCAGAGGTTGATGGAAAGTCCATTTTATGATTCAAAGGCTTTCTTTGCTGAATGTCCCGCCGCTGCAAAGGCACTTCCCTCCAATCCAGGTTCCCCTTGCAGAAGTCGTCGACTCGACTGCACAGGAATTTCACTTGAGGATGTTTGTGAATGTAGGTCCCCGGTCTTCCTTCACGTAGTAAAGGGCGAAGAGACATGCGTGGGGTTCACCTGAAGGTGGTAGAGGAATGTGAACTTGCTCCAGAAAGCTCCAGGGTCCATCGTTTGTGAGCGCGGGGGGCGACAATTGGTCGTCGGCTCATTGTGTACATTGGGCTATATATGCAAGAACGCCTTAAACCACCAAAATCAAGCAAGATAGTGAAATTTGTTCCTCTCCGTTTTATCCCTCTCCAGATAATCACTTTCCACGAGGGAGTCAACTCGCTGTTTTATCATCTCCACCTGCGGTACGAAGTGGTTCTTGACCGCATCAATGGTAGCAGTCTTGAGTTTCTCGTATGTCATCGTTTTGTTGGCTTTCATAACTCGCACAATCGCGGCATCGAGGTAGAGTTTCCTGTCACCTTCAATGGCATCATTTGTCTTCCTTGATTCCTCGGGCTGGCACACAGAAAGCGAGTGTTAGCTTAGAGTCAAAGTGGTAGGCTAGGGCAAGATACCCACGGAAACTCTGGCTTGGATAGAATTGATGTGGACCTTGCTCCGAGGGTCGTCAAAGTCGGTGTTGAAGTGGAAAACATCGTCATTATTTACGTCTTTACCGGGTGGGACTTTCTTCAGCACTTTCTTTTTACCACAAGCCAAGCTCTGCAAAGTCCTCCTCAGTTCAGCGTCCTCTGTGCGTAAGGGAAAAAACATCAGCATGGGAGGGGGTCCCGGGAGTCCGAGACTCGCACCTAGCCTGGTCTGCTCTCGTATGTCTAAGAACGAAAGTTGGGGTGATCCATTGAAGAGCAAAAGAACAACGGCCTGATATAAGCTGACAGAGAGTTCTTTCACACCGGGGCTGAACCTTGCTTTGAGTGTAGCTGTCCCGAGCCCATGATCCCAGTCCAGGGTATGACCCGAATGCTTATTCTTGTAGTAAAGCACGAATTTTGTCAGTTCTTCTTGCATCTAAAATTAAAACATTAACTCTGCATTTGATTTGGGGATCGAGGGATTTCACATTTGGCGGGAGATCAATAATCTTCTCGTTCTTGCTGAATGGCCAAGCGCTACGCTGCAATACCATAACATTTAGTTTCCCACCCGGACAGTCAGGGTCCAATTTCGAGTGGTAATCCCTCATGTTCTCTCTCGAGAGTGCGAGGTCCTTGAACATATCCTCTCCCATCCCAAACTCTGGGTCATACTCTGGGAAGGCGTGTTGAATTAGTGGGTACGTTGGTCGAATCGTGATAGATACACGCACTCTCTTTCAGTTTCTTCAGTGTGCTTGCCTCAAAGTCATCCGAGGCGCTCTTTCCCAGCAGCAATCTCTTCGCCAAACTCCGGTGATAGAAAGTCCTAAACACGTCCCTGTCCTCCGAGTACCGATACAATCCAAGCACAGGCGTCCAACATAGCGTCAAACTCGGCGTCGCTAGTTGCACCTTGACCTTTCCTCATCGCTTTGTCGAGGTGTTTTGCGATCATCTCTGCAGGGCTTGTTACGACGTATCTTAAAGCCAGAGGTGAAAGCATCTTTAAGCGCGTAGACGAACGTCTGATTGGGTCGTTTTTGGACTGCGGACGTAGAAGGGGCTCCGGACGAGTTGGCCGACGAAAAACGAGTTACCAATGGCCTCATTCGCGAGGAGTTTGAGCTCCAAGAGTCGTTCAACCATGTCTTCATCCCGAGTCTGATCTTTGACTATATTCTCTACGTGTGTCTGAACTTTGCGTGTCACTTGAACGATCGAACAAGGAAGCGCTTAAACTCACCCTGATGTGCTTTCGGAAGGCAGCACAAAGAACTTTAAGGCCGTCGACGCGAGCGAACAGCGTATACATTGTCTCCAGTGACTTGAAGTCCTTCGTCGTCATGTAGGGACCAATTGCTGTCCGTCGGTCAGCACCGATGACACTTAGATACAAGCCTGGGACCACGTACTCTCATCTGCTAACCATTCGAGCCTGTCATTCCATAGAGCTCGCTCAGTCGTCTCCCTTAACAACCCCCAACTACCGGCGGGTAATACTGCTTTGCTCCTTTCTTCTTCCTCTTGTATCCTGGATTGTACATGCTTGAAGAAGACTTGAGGCTCCTTCTGCCTTTCCTTTGCGAGTCGTTCCGATTCATTTGTATAGTACTTTCGTGTGATGTTGACGTAGTGTTCCTCGAATGTAGGATATTGCCCGTGGGTAACGAGGTACCCGATGAGCAGGGGAATCTGAGGACGACTGTCGTGGGGGGTTCTTTATTGAGGTTAGTATAGATAAACCAGATGCACCCTCGTAGTTTCTGAAACTTACTTTGTGTTACGCTCGATTTGAACCCATTCCTGCACGCATTGTTTGATACTATCAATAAGAGTCGGGTTGCCAAACATCTGCTCTTCAAAGATTGAATATGCGGTCGTACGAATGGGTTTCAGGTCATTCTTAATAACATAGTCTTGATCGAGGTATGTAAGCAACGACACGAGAAGGTTCTGATCAAATCTCAGTATTCTGAACGTAGTACAGAGAGGGTCACACTCACGATCCTAGTTTCGAACCACTTGCACGTCGTCACAAAGAAACCAATCCACTCAGCCGTGCCCCTGTCCCTCAAAAGACAAGTCCTAGTCAGCGTGCTAACACATTTCTCCAGTTCCATCTGGAGGGTATCATGCAGCCCCTCGCCCTTGTTCGCGATACACACAACAGCGCGGCAAGCAGCGTAGATGGCCTGGTTCGTAGCGGGTAATATCTCTTCTTCATTCGGATTGAGAATGACTCGGATGCAGCGACGAAGGAGCGCAAGCTCCTTGTCCAGGGGAACGGGTCTGTTAACTGTACCAAGCGGTTCAAATGCGACCGGAGTGAGAAATTGCGTCATTTTTTGTCAACCATGACGCTTACATATATCCCCACCACCGACGATATGCAATGTCAGGGGGCCTGCTTTGCTCCCTGGAATGAGTGTGGCTTGAGATCTGGAAGCAGAGGCAGAATCAGAGTCGGTGTCCAACCGAGGCACTTTTCGACGAGGAGATGCCGACCCAGTGTCATGATTTTCTGCGACTGTGCCCTTGATCTCAGTGAATGCGTTGGACGTCCTTGGTAACGTCAAGAGCATCGATATGCTCGCCATCGTGGTGAGTGGTAAGTTGTAAAGGTGATAATATGGCTTAGATAATTTGTTTCCAAATCTGGATACCAAGTCTAGATACTCTCCGCAAATCTGTACACAAGTCTAGATACTCTCCTCCGCAAGCCAGCGTCGTACGAGAGCAAGAGATTCTTTCGGTTTATCATAGGGTACCTTATATAGGATGTTATCAAAAGTATATTGAACGAAAAAAAAATCACATACCATATGTCCAGCACCTTCCACAGTCACAAACGTCAACCCCGTTCGCGCTCCTCATCAAACCAGCTCTCTTCCCATCAACCATCCAAGGCCTCATCTCCTGACTTTTAAACTCTTCCTGCCCATCCCACTCAAGCGCCAACGTCCACCTCTCGTTACCAATCCAATTACAAATCAAATCATAGTTCCCGACATAGATAAGTGCCCTAATACCGCGCTCGAGGAGTGCCGCAACATACAGCTGCGTCGGATGGAGCTCATCCATGTTTTGAACGAACGCGAGCCCGACATCATAATCGCAAGAAGAAAATTTGGACGTAATGGAAGGGTCGACGCCGAGCTGTGTGCGGAGAGAGGGTTGATCGAGGTATCTCTCGATCGTCCTGTATGCGGTGTATGATGGTAAGAACGGGTGAACCATTCCCTAGTCATAAAAAAACATATTTACCGGGTAATTGGATAACAATGCAAGTTAAATCGACGGATCACATTCGCTGCTAATGTCGTACGAGTTCAACCCTGGGGCAATATGAGATAACCTTGCCGGTTTGAAAAAACAGAGAAACATACCCTTTCTGGCGAAAAGGACCAATGAGCTGGCCTTGGCAGAAATTCGCAGCAGCAGCACAATTGATGCCATCAAATTGGTCCACACAAGCCTCCTTTAACCATTTCTGACACCGTGGGACCTGGAAATTCTCGATGAGTATCGCCCGACATGTAAGGCTGAGCATATGCGAATACCGATCTTTTCATGTCTACACACTGACTTTTCCACAGCGAATGTCAACCAGCATCCAGATTGGCAAAAACGCAAAACTCACGATATGCTTAGAACAGGGGGAAGAGAGGCAGGCGTGCATTGCATATCATAGTATGATGGCAGCATAGTCGAAAAGTCGGTAAACCCATTACCTGAAGCTCTCTGTTGAGTTCATAAATTCAGGGATACTGATAGCAGGATATCACCTATCATGACCGATTGGAGGTTAATCGGAGTTAGTCCAGCTTCGACTAGACGAGAATTCCGGTCGTAGACTTCCGTGGCGAAAACAGGGATGTATCGTCCCTGAAGAAATTATATGAACGACCCTCAGAGGCCCAATACAAGGGAACGTACACCGTGCGATTCACCCGCCATATGGAACGCGCGTCCTTTGAACTTTGTAAAATGTTCAAAAAATATCGCAACGAAAGTAGCAATATCCTTGGCCGCCTCTTCTGTCGTTCCCTGCCCGAAAACATTCAGGATATATCTCGCTCCTCAAGTCGAGTCCGCGGTGGACTTTCACTCACAACAGATTCCCCATACTCCGCATACGAGAAGCCCACACCTATAGGCTTGATCGACAAAGAACACATTGGCGTTCGTGTTCCAAGATTCAGGATGAAAAACGGTCGAGTTTTCATCTTTGACCCTACATGGCCCAAGTTCCATAAACAACCCCAAGGAAGAGGAGCACCCAGGTCCTGTATAGCGCATGGTCAGCAAAACCCCGGCCGATCACCGCATGCACTATACACGACACACGAACCCCCGTTCGTCCAGAAAATCACATCGTCGCGATCAGGATCATTGCGACTTTCGAAGAAATAGAAAAAGATGTGTCGAGCCCCTACATCAATATACCCTGTATACGAGCTAGGAGAGCATGTTCACCATGAGTTACATCGACAATGTTGTATTTGCTCACTTGACAGTGGAGTCACAGAACTCGTGCGACTTCTTGATCCGGACGCTGTGTCGTGGAAACACCGGATGTGTCAGAGTCGTATACTGGTGGCCAGTTACAAAAGACAGGTCTTCGAGGGGCGAAAAGAGTCCGTCATCATAGAAGTCCATGCCCTGTTTCTAGTTCAACACGTCGTCAAAAAATCAAGAAGGGGCACTTGCCAAAAGTTTCTTGAAAGGGGTCATCCCTCAGCGGTGGGTATTGTGCAGAAAACCCATGAGGAACGCAGAGCCCCAAAGTCAATACCACGCCAAGTAGTCTCATGGTTGGGGACATGTTAGGTTGAAAAGATGCCACACTTGGACATCTGACGGCCCTTATTCTGCTCCGTCCGGTGTCGTCGAAAATGTTGCCCTGTCCGGCAAAATTGCCTAGTGAGCTAGGCCTGGTTTATCCAGTTACTAGACAGGCGCATCAGGCGCATCAGCCTACGTCACAATATGTTACTTTTTTTACCATTATTCTGGCAAAGCCAGACGCGGCTATGGAGAGTAGGAGGGTCCCAAGAACCGCGGGCAGTATCTACACTACCTATTCACCGGTGCACAATCGCAGTCCGTCGAGGGAGAGTACCCTGATACATAACCCTCTCATCAGCCCACCACACAAACCGTCGTCCCTGCCTACCGCCAGGGTCCCTCGTTTGCACCGCCAGTCCTGATCGCCGAGGCTTCCAGCTGTCAGTTTCCCGAATAGTTGGGGTACTGGCCAACTCGCTAACGAGCGTGTCCCATAGCCGTCCGGATTTCAGAGGAGCTCCACCCCATTCTTCGGGTGTCGGAGTGGGTATTCCACCTAGTGTGATCGACGGGCCGGAGGAGAGAATGATAAATGAGTAGTCAACCTTGCCCCTGATGCTACTCCAACCGTGTCTCCCCCTGTTCTCTCTTCTGTAGCCCACTGTTGTCCTGTCCCATCGCCCACACTGCCCCGATTTGTTTTGGCTTCCTAGCTGTCTCCCCAAGAGGTGAGGTCCGCGCAGGGACGGAGCCTCGGTTCGGGTGCTAGTTCCCCTTCCTCGGGTGCTGTTTGGGTAATATCGGTCGAAACAACGTGGTTGGCGCGTGTGTTTAGTCGGGGCGTATGCTGAGCGCCTGAGGCGTATTGACGAAGCCGTGGGCGGGGCCAGGAGGCCTCCAGCAGTGTGAAGGAGGCCGTGCAACCAGCCACGATCTCCTTCGATAAGAAGAGAATGGAATCAAAGAAGAGGGATCCTGCAAGAGCCCCTACGGCCCTGATGCAGGTGATATGAGGTGTTAGGTAAAGTAGAGTACGGCCATGGTGGGGGTGACGAAGTCCTACGGCCGGGTGGTGATGGTAAAAGATCAAGAAGCGTCCACAACATGTCACATTGCTTAGATAGCGCATAGATCTTGTCCTCTCGACAATATACAGTCAACTCTGCCTTAACACAGCAATTTTCGAGCTATGGATTTTGATAGAGTATGGGTTACGAAAAAGATCGATTAATTCTAAAGTAAAATTAAATCAAAATTCGCTAGAAATAATCTGGCTATTGATGTCAATTGTTAACTGAATCAGAGCTGCCTTGCTGAGAAATAATATGCTGACCCAGTGTCATGATTTTCCGCAACCGTGCCCTTGATCTCAGCAACTGCGTTGGATATCTTTGGTAACGTCAAGAGCGTCAATTAGCGAGTAGCTAGCAGGTTATGTGAAGGTGATAATACGGCTTAGATAATTTGTTTCCAATTCTGTACACAAGTCTAGATACTCTCCTCCGCAAGCCAGCGTTGTACAAGGGCAAGAGATTCTTTCGGTTTATCATAGGGTACCTCGTATGGGATGTCATCAAAAGTACGTTGAACAAAAAATAAAACACATACCATGTGTCCAGCACCTTCTACAGTCACAAACGTCAACTCCGTTCGCACTCCTCACCAACCCAGCTCTCTTCCCATCAACCATCCAAGGCCTCATCTCCTGACTTTTAAACTCTTCCTGCCCACTCCACTCAAGCGCCAACGTCCACCTCTCGTTCCCGACCCAATTACAAATCCAATCATAGTTCCCAGCATAGATAAGTACCCGAATACCGCGCTCGAGGAGTGCCGCAACATACAGTTGCGTCGGATGGAGCCCATCCAGGTTTTGAATGAACGCGAGCTCGACATCATCATTACAAGAAGAAAAGTTGGACTGTAAAGGAAGAGTCGACGCCGAGTCGTGTGCGGAGAGAGGGTTGATCGAAGGTATTTCGCGATCGTCCTGTGTGCATTATATGATGGTAAGAATGGATGAACTGTTCCCTAGTCACAACAAAAGGATATTACTGGGTGATTGGATAACAAACTAAGTTCTTAGATCGACTTTCACATTTGCGCCTAATGTCGTACGGGTTCAACCCTAGGGAAACATGAGGCATCCTTGCCAGTTTGGGAAGACAGAAAAACATACCCTTCTGGCGAAAAGGATCCCTGAGCTGGCTCTTGCAAAAATTCGCAGCAGCAGCACAATTGATACCATCAAATTGGTCGACGCAAGCCCCTTTCAACCACTTCTGACACCGCGGGACCTGGAAATTCTCGATGAGTAATGCCCGACATGGAAGGCTGAGTAGATGAGAATACCAATGCTTTCATGCCCGCGCATTGACTTTTCCACAACGAACGTCAGCCAGCATACAGATCGGCAACAACTCAAAACTCACGATATGCTTAGAACAGGGGGAAGAGAGGCAGGCGTGCATTGCATATCGTAGTATGACTGGCAGCATGGTCGAAAAGTCGGTAAACCCATTACCTGAAGCTCTCGGTTGAGTTCATAAAACCAGGATACTGATGGCAGGACATCACCTATCATGACCGATTGGAGGTTAATCGGAGTTAGTCCAGCTTCAACCAGACGAGAATTCCCGGTCATAGATTTCCGCGGCAAAAACTGGGAGGTATCTTCCCTGAAAAAAATCATATAAGCGAGCGTCAGAGGCCCAATACAAGGAAACGCACACCATACGATTCACCCGCCATATGGAACGCACGTCCTTTAAACTTTGTAAAATGTTCAAAAAATATCGCAACAAAAGTAGCAATATCCTTGGCCTGCCTCTTCTGTCGTTCCCTGCCCGAAAACATTCAGGAATACATCTCGCTCAAATCGGACCCCGCAATGGACTATAACTTACAACAGTTTCCCCGTATTCTGCATACGAGAAACCCACACCTATAGGCTGATCGACAAAGAACACATTGGCAGTTCGTGTTCCAAGATTCAGGATGAAAAACGGTCGAAGTTTTCATCTTTGACCCTACATGGCCCAAGTTCCATAAACAACCCCAGGGAAGAGGAGCACCCAGGTCCTGTATAGCGCATGGTCAGCAAAACCCCGGCCGATAACTGCATGCACTATACACGACACACGAACCTCCGTTCGTCCAGAAAATCACATCGTCGCGATCAGGATCATTGCGACTTTCGAAGAAATAGAAAAAGATGTGTCGAGCCCCTACATCAATATACCCTGTATACGAGCTGGGAGAACATGTTCACCATGAGTTACATCGACAATGTTGTATTTGCTCACTTGACAGTGGAGTCACAGAACTCGTGCGACTTCTTGATCCGGACGCTGTGTCGTGGAAACACCGGATGTGTCAGAGTCGTATACTGGTGGTTGCCAGTTACAAAAGACAGGTCTTCGAGGGGCGAAAAGAGTCCGTCATCATAGCGCCCATGTCCTGTTTCTGGTTCAACGCGTCGTCCAATAATCAAGAGAGGACACTTGCCGAAAGTTCCTTGAAAGGGGCCACTCCTCAGCAGTGGGTATTGCGCAGAAAACGCATAAGGAACGCAGAGTCCCAAAGTCAATACCACGCCAAGTAGGCTCATGGTTGAGGTTGAAAGGGATGCCACATTTAGTAGACATCTGATGGCCCTTGTTCCGCTCCGTCCGGTGTTCTCGACGATGTCATTATGCATCACATCTCTCAGAACCGAGGCCATCTATTTCACAGGTTGAGCTGCGTGTCATATTCCCTGGTTGAAATCTAAAAGAGTAGTGCTATCATGCAATACATTACGATCATAAACCAATAAGGCAAGAAACAAACATCAATGAGTAGTTCAAGTCCCAAATGCAGAACAAGAGACGAACAATGAAGTTGGGGGGTGGAGAAAAAAAGAGCGGAGAGGATATTTAAACCAACCCACACACTACCTCCTCAATCCTGCTTCACCTTGCTCACCACCGTCGAATCCAAATCCAGCTCACCCAACTTCTCAGGCACATCCCCCAACCTCTGGCCCACCTTCACCTTCTCCCCCGCCGCAACAACAAACTCAAACTCACTTGGCGCCTCAAACACAAGCACAATCGTACTCCCAAGACAAAACCCACCCATCTCCTGCGCAGGTGTCAACGGCTGCCCTCGTAAAATCGGACTCGCAAGCGAATACACGGCCTCCGTATACGTTCCCACGGGTGGTGGTCTTCCCCGCACATTCGTTCTAAGGTCCTTGTCAAAGTTGATCTTGATGGATCCGACGTTCGTTGCGCCTACAGGGACCATGCTGAAAAAGCCGTGTTTCCACCGACCGAGGAGCGCGACGCGTTCGTTGAGGATGAACAGGTTTTCGAGACGTTTGGCCATGTAGGGTGACACCGAGAATAGCTCGCCTGTAAATCAAGCATTTCGTACTTCAAGGACCCATGGAAAATTCAAAACTATGCGCACCGACGAAATGTCTCCTTTTCTCGACAACCCACGCCGTTGGACTATGGAACCGGTGATAATCCCCAGGCGCAAGATAAATAACGGCGAAGAACAACGAATGGCCAGGCCTCAATGCCTTGATCGACGCGCTCGGCTTCCTCTCCAACGAAGGCCTCACACCCATCTTAAGAGCAACCGAAGTATCATGCTCAAGCGCCTTCTGTATATCCCTCCCAGGGTCAACAACACTCGCATCCACCTGATCCCCAAACTTTTTCGGCTTCCCATCATCCTTATTCTCCCCAGGTGCCACAGGACTACTCGGCGTTGACGCCCCGCTCGCCGAAGTTCCAAGCAGTTGATCTAGAGAATACTCGATGCCATTGACATTAGCAAACTCCCGATGATCAACCACCTCCGCATCCGCATTATGAAAATGCACCAACACGCTATCCGGACTCCCAGGTCTCTCAACACCCAACAACGCATCGAGGGAATACGTGATACCCTTGACTTGTTCAACCCTCACATTGCTGGTGACACCACCCTCCACCTCGACTTTACCGAAATGCAGCATGCGCCCGTCGGCGGGGGAGACAAGGGTCGCGTCATCGATAGGCCGGACACCAGCTTTGAGTTTGCGGTAGAAAAAGTCACCCAGGGAGGCGTAGGATGTGAGGTCTGCCGGTTCGATTTCGTCAAGGTTACAACCGAATGCGTAGGCGTAGAGTTTGATGCCGTATGGGCGGAACCAGATGGGTAGCTCGAGGGAGTTGAAGTACCCCCAAAGACGGGACATGTTGCGGAGAGGAAGTGCGCCGAGGACGTGTACCTAGAATTAATTTCGTTAGACGGGGAATCCGTATAGGAGGCAAGGAGAAGAGTTCAATGTACCTGCCAGGGACCTCTAAGTTTGATGACCTCTAAACCGTTTTCATTGAGCTCGACCTCCTTTTGTGCGCGCCTAGATTTGCGACGGTATTGAATGGCGACAAGTAGAAGGGCACCGACAGCTAGAGGAAGTGGATACCATTTCGTTGGAGTTTCAGTCCACGCATTGATAAGTTTGCCTGTGCAAGAGCTATGAATAGGTGACTACAAAGGGGGGCAACAGGGGCGACGCACGATAGAGGGGCACACCACCCGAGGGCAAACCACCACCAGCGCCAGCGCTTTCGGCACTATTCTTTGTTGTCGAATATGCCCTCCTGAAACCCTGATTCCTCACCGTACGAATCAGCGCCGAGGTCTTGTTGGTGCTGTGCACCCAACACCTGCTAAAGGCGGAAGACGCTGACGCCGAGGCATTGAGGACTCGCGAAGCTGCATACAGCGGCTTCTTGCCCTTTGTGAATATGTTCTTCCTAGAGAAATACATGGGAATTAGGAACAAGGCATGAAGGGGGGCGTGGTGGTGGTGGTGGCGGAGCAGAGAAACGTACGAGCAATTTAGCCCTGAATAGCGTATTGCTTGGGGCGTCACACGAGCGGAGTTTGGGACCAGCATCCCGGGCTGCAATATTCCTGTGTTGGCAGCAACGCGCGATGGACGAGCGGCGCACAGCGATGTAGCGACGCTGACGGATGGCGATTCGTTGCAAAAATACAATTACAGGCGGAAAGAACTACTATAAGCGGTCTCCTCCACTTGCCACCCCTGCTACGTCAACTGTTGTGGGTGTTCTACCATCACTCTGCCCAGAGTGGAGAAGAGCTCTGCGTCTGTCCCTGCGTTTGCTGGGCAACAGGGTCGTTGTGCTGCTCGTTGCTCAGCAGGACCACGTCAGGGCAGAACAAGAGAGAATTGGGATAGCCTCAGTATCGAGGTCATGTGACTGAATTCAGTTTTTGCAAAATAAATCTTGATCTAAAAACCCTTGCATTAATGACAAAACATGGCTTATCCCAGAGAAAGTCCAAGAGGCAGAAACTCACAGCCGAACCACTAGGCTCAAAGGCGACTCTAGGACCAGTTGCTTGACGAGGAAAGCAAAGATGACGAAGAGAGAAGGCTCGAGAGTATGCTGTTCGGTGTGCCGTACGTGCCTAGAGGCAGCACCAAAGAAAAAAGGGCTGAAGGCGGGCTCAGCATTTCCAATCGATGAGGATGAGGATGAGGAAGAAGCCGACGATGGTGGACGACCCATGGCCAATCTCCTTGACTCGGATGTGCGTCTTCTTTTCTGTAGAAATACAACTATTCATTATCTCTCAGCTATTTTTCGTTGATGACGGCCCAGGCCCACCACCTTCACAAGTCGAGGAAGAGGACGAAAGCAAAGATGAAGGGGAGAGCGAAGGCGAAGATTCTTCCACTCCACCCACCCCCCAACCCAACCCTATCGTAACCAAACCCTCAAAAAAAGCCGCATGGACCGACCCCGCGGACTCTTCTCTTAACCAAATCTCCCTCCTCTCAGGACCCTCGCGTCTCCGAAAACTCCGTCTCTCCCAACAAGAGGACACCATCACCGAAAAAGAATACGAATCACGCCTACGGGTTCAGTTCGAGAGCATCAACCCAGAACCTGGATGGGCCAAACGCGCACGCAAGAAGAACCGCGAGGGGCCCGAGGCCATCGACAACGATGTTGACGACGAAGAGGACGACGTTCGTAACCTGTTTACATCGACAATCCGGTATTCTCAAAGCCGCAGAGCGGAGAAAGAAGTCTCTCGTCCTGCCCCTCTGGTACAATATCCATCGAACGACTCCGCGACGTAAACCTCGCCGCCCAAAGTGCCGGCGCAGGCGAAGTAAAAGTCGTCGCTTTCCACCCAAGCCACAAGGTCCCCATCCTCTGCGTTGCAACCGCTGACCGTCGAATACGGCTATACAATGTGCGTTCATCTCACTCTACTAACCCTCTCCTATACCCCTGACACTTGAACCCAGGTTGACGGACATACCTCTCCCCTTCTCCAAACCCTCCACACCGCCTCCCTCCCACTCACCTCTCCCACGTCAGTCCTCTTCCACCCCTCAGGATCCAGTCTCCTCCTCTCCGGTCCACGCCCCTTCTTCTTCACACACGACCTCCAAACGGGACTCACAACACAACACAACCGCGGTCTCTGGGGCACCACTTTCAACTCCTCTTCTTCTTCCTTGGACCCGACTCCAACATCAGGCCACAAACGTTCTCGAAACGATAAAGGGTCTAACGCAGATTCAATCCACCTCACATCTTTCTCTCCAACGGGTGAAGTACTAGCAGTCGCAGCTGGAAAGGGTGCGCAAGTACACTTGGTCGACTGGAAAAGCGGCGCTGGCCAAGTCGTCGGTTCGCTCAAGTGCACGGGCGGGGGTAGCGTGCAAGGTCTCTGGTGGTTCGATGGCTCTTCAGGAAATGCCACTGGGATTCTTGGTAGCGCCGGAACGGTGGGACTTGGTTCAACGAGACGGCAGTGCCTAGCCGTTCTCACTTCGGATGCGGAAATGTATCTCTGGGACGTTGGCGAACGGCGCTGTCTGCGGAAATGGAAAGACGAAGGCGGGTTTCGTGGCGCTGGCCGGGTGTTGGCTGGGACTATGGCCGGAGGTAATGGAGGGCATTTGAGCGTTGGGTCTGTATCTTTCTCCCTCCTGGTTCATTATGACCCATAATTACGAAGACTGACTTGATCACGACTGTAGCTCGTCTTCAGGTTTCGTCAATATCTACTCGCCCACGTCTTTCTCCTCACATCCCTCCGAGCTCGACAAAACACCAAAACCGATCAAGACAATCGGGAATCTCACCACCGCCATTACAGCACTCAAATTCAACCACGATGCACAATTACTCGCTATTGCTAGTAAAGAGAAGAAAGATGCCATGCGGCTGGTGAGTGTTCCCTCTTTCATCCAATTTTCCATTTGTCCCACTCCAGCTTACCACTACCCTCTACTATTATATGACAGATTCATTTACCGACATTCACGGCTTTTGCAAATTGGCCTACGTCGAGCACACCACTTGGACGTGTGACTGCTGTTGACTTTTCTGCGCAGAGCGAGTATGTCGCGATTGGGAATTCGAGGGGAAGGGCGTTGTTGTATCATTTGCGGGAGTATGGTGCTGGTGCTGGCGGAGTATAGGAATGGAGATGGGTGCGTTCGGTTTGATGAGGTGTGGAGCACTGAGTGGGTCCTCCACCTATCGTTTACAAGATGGATTGGGTACAGCTAAGCTCGCCAGCCAGACGCTTATGCGGCGCGATGTGCGCATAGAAAAGGCTGGGAAGGGCGCAAGCTTTGTCCTTGCCTTTCTTGCTTTCTAACTCCCGCTGTGGCACTACCCGGTACTTGCCTGTTTTTTTCATTGCTTTCACGCCTGGCAATATCTGTAAAGCTGCTATGGAGCACTTGCAAATGGTGTTGGTAATAATTTCAAGGCTTCGTGTTAAACATAAGATCGTACCACTTGGTTCACATGAAACATTTCTGTGCCGCTTGTTTAGCGAGCAGACCAGTCGAGTGGTTCATGAACAGCATCCAACCCTCACGGGAAAGCATTCTCCCATTTTATGTTAAGCGTAGCGAACCATTTTCTTACTATGCTCTGCGCGGGTAGCAACCATAACATCTCTCGCAACCGCACAGCCCAAGCCACAAAATGATTTTTGAATGGGGGTATCCATTCGGCTTTCCCCCTCCCCAGGTGGTGAGCAATCCAGGAGCATGAATACATGATGCATTCGTACATACGTAGGTCTCGCCCTCATACCCGACGATTTACACATAACCGCAATTCATTGCACACATCGCCTCCCAACCCCATGAGGGGAGATTGGCACTCAACACGAGCTGCGGGCGATAAATAGCAGAATAGCCCCCCCTCCCCTTGGCAGAAGGGTCCTAGAGACGGAATGCTTCTCAATCTTTCTTCCCCCAGTGATAGTAAGTATACCAGCCTGTTGGAATCATCATACCTCGATACAATCATATAACTCGCTATTTTTATCCTCAATATAATACATACATACACACTTAGTTCTCCACTTCCCCTTCCCCAGCTGAGAACGTACGTATCTCTGGCCTTCATGTCGTGTACTAGGCTGACGTACCCCACAGTTATCATTCCAAGGCGTAGAATCAACACATTCACGTCTCTTGCACCCTAATTGCACGAGCAGGCCTCAATAAACCGGATGTGGCTCTCGGGAACGGTGGTCCTCCCTGAACTCATACTCTCGGCGTCAGTTCTACTGCTAGGGAGGCTTGTGGATGCAAAGGCAACACTCACCGCCCTCCCTCTTTCTGTGAAATCACCTTACCTGCACCACTGGATCATCAACCCAGACGGCTCGGATCTCACAGCGAGCCCTGCTCTGTTCTGGACCACGGCACGGGTATATCTTGTCCCTTTTTTTAACTGCATACCTATCCCCCTCATAAAAGCCTCCCTCTCTCCCGTTAGGCCCTCAGCTGGACTGGGCTCATGCGCATTGATGGAGTGGTATATCAGTGGCTTGGTGCGGGTGATTGGTCGGGGAGGTATACCTCGGTACCAACGGTCGATCGGTTTCTAAGCCCTACGAGGAGCATTTTTACTGTCCAGGCAGGACCTGTCAAATTCAATGTCACATTTCTGAGTCCCATAGAGGTGCGGACGTATTCTACTTGTTTTGTTGGCACGGCTACCGACTGAAAGATGTTGGAAGCCGGATAACTTGGCACTCCAATCTCTCCCATTCACCTATCTGTATATCGATGGCCTGACCAGCACTGATAATCAGCCACACGATATTCAAGTTTACTCGGACATTTCAGCGCGTGAATACTTCCCATTCGGCTTCGGAGGGGTATGGAATTCTAAGCTATCTGTGATTTAGAATGGACGAGCGCAAGCAATCAAGAAAGCGTTGCATGGTCGACTCAGCAGACTCGAATCCGTTGTCTATCACGCCTGCAAAAGGGCACCATTCCCCTCGATATCTAAAACCCTCAACATGGCGGAGGATGCAACTGTATATCACGCGATGTCACAGGTACCCCGGCCTTTCTTCTCGAACTCGAAGTCTTTGATTAACAAGTAGATCTTGAAAGGACCAGTCCACTACATGGATGACTGGCGATCATGAAATAGTCCGCGGTGCTTTTGTTGAAAATGGAACGCTACCGAACAGTCAAGATACGCGATTCCGAAAGATCAACGAGTAAGTAGTCTCTTGAGACCCCCCAGAGTGCAATGCTACATCTCACAACAACACACACAAGCGACTGGCCAGTCTTTGCATTTGCACGGGATTTGGGTAACATCTCAGGTCTGAGCTCGCCCGTTGTCTGGGCCGTTGGTTTGGTTAGGGATCCAGTGATAATGTTCTCTAACCCAACTTCATATGACCCCGGCCCGCGGATGTCACTCTTCTGGTCTCGGTGGAGCTCCATTGACGATGCTGTGAGTCCTAAATCGCCGAACCTCCGCTGAACCGCTTTCTGAATAAAACAGATACAAGATTTTGTTAGCGGTTTTCCAGATGCAGAAGAGAGGTCTCGCAGCCTCGACGAGAAGATCCAACGAGAGGCTTCGGCTGTCTCGGATGACTATACAGACCTCGTATCACTCGCCCTCAGGCAAACCTTTGCAGGCGTCGATATTACTATCCCAAGCACCGAAAGTCATTTAGATTCGAATATTTCCGATATTCGTATATATCTCAAGAATATTGGATATAATATGTAGGTTATGAACTTTTCATACTATTCTGCCGTTGTGAACTTTACCGCTCGACAGGGAAACCAGTCCAGTTGAGACCGTCTATGCAGCATTTCCAGCATTCTTATATATCAACGCAACAATGGCTCGCTACATCCTAACCACTATCTTGGATCACCAAGCTCAGCTGTATCCAAATGCGCCGTTTGTGGTTTCAAACTTAGGTATGTGTATCACCCGCTATACCCATAACAAGTACCTTCACGAGTGTCAATACAGGTGAGACGTATCCCGTGATTTTGGAAGCCGTGCAAAACAGTTCCACTGCTCGGAGTATCGAAAGTAAGCAGCAGTCCTCTAACTCTGTGGGGCAAGAGATCCTGATAATTTCGCAGATTCCGGGAACATGCTTGTCATGAGCCTTGCATATTCCATCAAAACGGGCGATACTACCCTCATCGCTAAATATGTGGGCACTCACTTTCATATCATTTTTGCGTTTTCCCAACATGAATCTAGTACGAAATGTTCGCTACGTGGACAGGCAACCTCAAGAGTCAAATGTTCCAAATACTTGCCAGGTAAAACGACCAGTAATCAACAACAGGCGTTACTGACCCTCCTTGAAGCTCAGACTCTGGATCTCTCTCTAATCCTGACAACGTATCGACCAATGCTATCTTACAAGGGATCATCGGCCTCTATTGCATGGCCACTGTAATGTCTTTGCTGAAAAGAGAACCGGACCCTACCTTATTGGTATGCCTCTCAATGGTCTTTTGGGATATATTACGCACTCATGTCTGGGGATATACCTAGCAAGACATATCTAATCTCAAGTCACAATGGATTATGCAAGCAGTCAAGTCGAACCACATTCTTACGACATTCGGCACTGACTCTGCCGGATTGATATATAACACTTTTCCGCTGGCTTTGTTGGGAATAAAGGATCTATTGCCTCAAGAGGTGTGACTATCGCGTCAGTCTAGACGTCCCTTGACTCTTCTTTTTTGAAGATTCTAGACATACAGGAGGAGTTCGAGAACCGGCGTATAACCCGTCAACGTAAGATAATTTGCATTCTCATCTTCAGAACAGCATAAGCTGATAGCTCCAAAATGAATAGAAGGTCAACTCGGACCCACCTTGGAAGAAGATAACGGGTCTTCCGAGACGATCGCAACTCGTATGTATTCAACTCCCTCCCCACCTCTTGACCGGAACCAATCCAGATATGCTCCTTTTCGCAGATTTGACGATGCTCGCGGCTGCTACGTTTAAGAATAAAGAAACCCGAAATGGCTTCGTTGGATCAGTACATGATTTAGCATTCACATCTATCAACCCAAAGCCATTTGCATCAACATTCAACGCCACTCATAGAACAGACGACCCAAAAGGTTTAGCAAGGCAAGCGACCGTTTTTGACAAGGTCTCCTTCAGCTGAAACCAGTGTAGTCCTGCGCAAGGAGCCATGTTCGCACTCTTAGCTGTCAAGTAAGCCTGCCTCTTGCTTTTTTTTGCGCACGTTCGTTGCTCAATGAAGATAAGTCTGCCCAACACCATGGAGCTAGAGGTGGTGTTGCCACCAGCATGTCTAACTGACAATCCTTCATGCTCTAAGAGTACATCCAAAGCAGGAATTATTGCAGGAGCCGTGATTGCAGCCGTGACCACTTTCGCCTTGATACTCGCCTTCCTTTACCACTGTCGGAGAACTCGACGATTAAAGAAAGAAAAGCTATTACCATTGACCCACCCTGTCCACTTACACACCAAGAGCTGCGCCCAAGATGCCCGATTGATGACGATGAATCCACAGTCAGGGTCAGCCGACGTGACCATAAAGCAGCTCCCTCCCAGGGCAATCTACCGTCCTGTGCGGGCCGAACAACACTGGAGCAGCGAGTCCATTTCGGCTGGAAGCCTGCATCCGCGGGATCCCATATCCAACAACAACGAAGAGGATCTTACGCCGGTGCAAGGTACCGCTGGTATATCGCGGGATGAGGTTTACCTCTTGCTCAGAGAGATGTGCCAAGGGGTTAGCATTGGGGGGGTGACCAACCCCGAACGACCCCCTTCGTATTATTTGCAGTAGGAAGTTGATAGACAAAGCTTCCAGCTGTTTCCCCGCCCCCCCTTTGATGAACAGTTCTCAGGGTTGGACTACATTTTAGTCGTTGATTTTTCTAGAAGGCCCCCAGCACGAGTGAGCTGTTGGCGAAGCAAAGCAAATGGAGGAATGGGCAGGATCAGAGTAGAACAAAATGATGAAAACATAACCTGGGGTTCGCCGGGTGGCCCGGGAACACCATCGCTCTAGCCTGGGCGCGATCATGAGCCGATGGTGCAAATGGGGGGTAGAAGATCAGAGCCGGGTCAATAACAGCACGCTCAACAACAACAGCGTCGAAGATCCTGCGTTTGGGAAAATGAAAGACCTGTTGGCAGTGATTCATAAGAGTCGCCCAATATGATGAAGTCCTGTTGAGGGTCTAATTTGGGGTGGTCATCGGTATCAGGGCCCACTCAACACACGCATCGATGAGGGGAATACGAAAACATAACCAAAGACGGCAGGTGCCGACAATAACCACAACACAAAGGATTGATCCCCTCTAACTGCAACAGCAATCCGATCAGCCACGCCTAGCATCCCGAAAGATATCCTGCCCCAATCAGGTCGAATGACGCGCCACAATATCGCCACCCACCGTATAGAGCACAATGAAATGAAATCATGACTTCCTTGTCCTATCCCAAGCAGGGATCGGAGGGATTTTTTCCGGCTTCGGCACTACACTCAAGCTAGCGGGACAGAACGTTGGTTCAAATACGCCACTTCGGGTACATTCTCTTGCAGCTCTCTACGAGCCCTCGGCGAAGGTTGGGGCACTCCATGAGGAGACTTGGCTAAAGGGTTTCATAGATGGTATCAGGAAGCACCTGATAGGCACTCGAATAAATCGGTTCCATTCAAGCACCGTGCCTCTGCCTCTGGCGAGGACACATGCAACGATCATAATAAGGGCTGCTTGCAAGCTCGGAGAATAACTTGAATTGAGTCTAGACAGATGAGTACATTCTGGTGACGGCACGGTGTAAAATTGAAAGACGGCTGCAAGGCAGACCCATACGTATGACATATTGCGGGAATCCTGCTGTCAAGTAGAGTAGCTATACGAATATGCGAAGAGAAACATAGAAGAATTCCTGGTCTATGTTGACTCTTGCTCTAATAGGACTTGTTGGGATGATATCGAGCTAGCAACTGCTTATATGACTCTGAAATCTGATGGGGTATATGGTTTTTTTTTTAGGACATCGGCTGTCATCTGTCACAACGGGTCGTAAAAACGGACCTTCTCTGCACGTTCTCTTCCCCCAGGAACAAACCGGCAAATCACGGTAGCAGCCTCAAACCAGCGCTTCGCCTCGTCAAAAATGGAAGCACTAGGGCAAGAGCCGATGAATGAAACCATGGTACCAGTGACGGTTCTAGTGAAAAACAACAGACTGTAAACATTCTGTCCCGGTATTGTATACCGTAGCCAAGAGCCATTGCCGTTCATCCACAGGGTAGGGCTGCGTTTCAACAATACAGCGGCAAGGGTCGTGAGCAAGAATACCTCCAGTTAGAAGGGAAACCAGGGTCGGACCTCAACACCTTCATGATGTTGTTCAATTACCGAAAGTGCTTGCTCAATGTAACCAATGGCTTTGAGCCGATCACCAGAGGTATTCCTAGCAAGGCTGATAGTACACAAACCACGCAGCCACCGAGCGAACTTTTCGACCGATAGGGAATGATGTTCCAAACTTGCGTGCAATATGGCCTAGAATGTGAGACCCAGTATGAACGCTGTAGCGATCCACCCAGGCGATAACAATGAACCTCTAGACACGAATATAGCACTGATAGATAGCCGCCAGTAAGTCGCAGGAGGGGCCATCCCAGGGGGAAGGAATGCCGGCGCACCATTGATGGGAGACCCTTTGTTCGTCCACTGCTACACGTGTAGGCGGAAACATTGTCGGAGTAACGGCCAGTACACACCAAGATATCAGCGATTGCCTCGTAGGTGCCGACAGCCGAGGGTCCGGATGTAGCAATTTCCTGTGAAGTATGACCGACGTGCTCGCACCATGTGAAAGAGTGGTAAAATACCCCAACGATCTCCGAAACTTGATCCCATTCCTCGAGTTGAGCCAGGAATTCCACCTCAAAGACCCGGAGCATGTGGAGAAGATATTGGACGTGGGCAGCATCAGTGTCTTCTGCCACTTTATTCTTACCAATAATACTTGCGATCCTGTTCTTGGATGCTCTGATTTCCGCGGTGATGACACGTAGCCTTTCGCGCTGGGCGGAAACCAAGCAATGAGGATCGGGTCAATGTTGAAAATGGCTGGACTTTCGCACATCAACCGATTCGCTTGTTCTTACTGTCCCACGGACCGAAAAAACTCGGTGAGAGGAAACGAATGTGAGGAACGCTTCAAAAACAGAACAGCCATCAAATGCTTAGTCACCTCGAGCTGATACTGCGGCAAAGGAGGCGTTGATAATATGTAGGGCGATGTCAGAATTTATATCTGCTGGAGAAGCATTGCAATAAGCTTCGAGCAGCTGGATGTGCGTTATTGTCAGCCGGCGTAGATAGTCCGCTCTTGTCGCGTACAGCCGCACTCACTTCCCTTGATACGTCAAACAACTCCGAGACCCGTTCTTCACAATTGCTCCACTCAGAACAGCCTTGAATAGCGCAGTTATAGGCAGTTCGCCAGAGCCAGGAGACATCTTTCATGATTAAAGATATAGCGTTTTGTGCGGAGGCAGCTTCCGTAAGCACTCTTGCTATATAGGCCCCGGTGTACATCAGTCAGCGCCGACAGATGAATGCGGACAGAACGCAAGTATAACACACCCATACGGAAGTGAGTTACCACGGTGTCCATCAGGAGTGGCCTAACCGCAAAATAGATGTTAGCACCTAACCGGCGGCAATAGCGAAACAGACTTGTTTGCGACTGGCTCTGGCAGGAGCTTCAATGCCATCTTGACAATACAACGAACCAGCGTCATTGCTTCCACGACTGCCTCGTTATTGCCTTCGATTTTGAGAGTCTGCAGAAGGGCTTCCAAGGCCGAAAGTAGCACAGGTTTCATCTCCAACTTGTGAGATATCTGCGTGGCTAGAAGTAACATCTTCCTGTCAAAATCTGGGGCCTTTTGCATATTTCGGATGGCCGTGATAGCTAGGAGTCGGCAAATGAGCGATATCACTAAATCGGAATGAAGGGCGTGGCTAACCTTCCTCGTCCAGTCCTATGGTACAGAAAATGATATGGATTAGTATCGCCACGTCGTTGCATACACACATGATGTGAAAGCCTGCAACGGCGCACCTTGATGAGCAGCAGTCAGGAAGATGACATAAAAGGTAGCAGCCTCGTTGGTAGGGCAGCGGCGGATCACCGTAGAGGCTTTGGCATATTCCTTTTGTTCGATATAACATAATGCGGCCTTGCGGAAACACTTGGGGAATGTCGAAACGGTGTTGGCCTTGAACAGCTGGTGACTACCTGTGAGGAACCAATCCGCAGCCTCTAGCCATCTCTTAGCTTGATAATGGCGGTCGCCATATTGCCAAATCAGCTATGACAATGAGAATGGAATCGGCCGGCCGGGATTTAATTGTTGTTGATCAGAAACGTACCGTGAGGCACGCCGTAGCTGGGATACTCCGAAGTTCGACCTCGGCTTCGAGTACGGCTGTAGAGCGCTTATTGAGGCCACCCACAAAAGAAGCGAGGGAAACAATGTCACACACATGTGAACGCGATGTCAAGTGTCTTCATGGCACGAGCATGGTCACTATCCTTCGCACAGTGGAATATCAAAGACAGGAGCAACCGGTCGACGCTATCCGAATCTGTTCCGTAGCATTCCAAAGCCCGTTGTAGGCAAAGCTGATTGACAGCAGTGACAACTGGGCTGCGATCGAGTGTGCGAGATAACCAGTCATCAGTTTCGTTAACTCCGACCTCGATTGATGAGGGACACTTACAAAGGTGTGAAAGTTCTCAGTTCTTGGAGAATGCTGAGGTGGGAAAGGCTAAGATCGCTAAGCAGATGAGTACATAAGGCGGGGGCTGACTCTGTGATAGTTGTTTCCGACATTTCCATATGATTGATTATTGACCTGAAGGCTATAGAATCAGAAGTCAGCTAGTGGTTGGAGCCAGGAAGATCGAAAGAGTGGTGAACCAAAGATCGACTAACCGTGAAGGAGAGCTGTGTCTCCTGCCCCTCTTCTCTTTAGAACAGCTAATCTGAGCCATCGGAGCTCTTGATGCTCGGGAGATCCCTGAACAACTATTAATTTGATCGACTTGCCAGAGCGCGAGGCGCGGAGCTCACTTGATCTTTTTGGGAATCTATGGATGGGATTAGTTCATCAAGTGCAGCCTCGGCTTGATCGTAAGCCCCATCTAGGAAGTAAGCTCTGGCTGTGCGCGTCACGCTGAGATCAGGATCAACGCGCGAACACAGGGCATCCACGGACCCATTGTTCTCAGTAGTGATACCTAGGGTTTCAACACCATGAATATACACAACGAGGGGAAGTGCTTCGAGAACCCACCCTCAGTTCTTGCACGTCAGGTGTTGTACCTTCCAGGTGGTCTGCTATTTTGAAAGCAGTCCGCAGCCAGTGCATTGCGTTCGATGGCCTGACCCCACCATGCTCCTCTCGGCTCCTCACCAGCGATTTTCCTATTTGATAGAGTTTATTGATCAGAAGTTTTTGCTACAGGCGGTATCTGTTCAGGCATCGTACGCTCCCATGACTATTTCGGGCACACTTACGTCGTGAGGAGGTAGAAGGGCGAGACGTTGATCATCACCTACATCTTCCACATTAGGGGTAATCGGATGTGTACAAATATAAAAAAAGGCTTCACCCATAATCATCTGGGACATGTATTCGGCCACGGTGTAATTCCCTTCCTTCCAGGCCTAAGCGGAGGCGAGGAATCAGTATTAGCACACTGGCTGCGGTCCCCCAACGTACAGCTTCCATTCTGCTGGAGAAATAGACGATGGTAGCGCATGCTACGGATTGTTGGTTTGTTTTGTCCGAATCACTCATGCCTCTTAGCATTTCTTCGTACTGCGAACAAGGATGATACCGCTAACTCGGGGTGATGAGCCAAACGAACCTACCTTGGCTGCCGCTGTTAGGACAATTGCCGCTACATTGTTTCTTCCGACTTCTGCGTACGTTGGCGTTAAGTACGGGTTTTCCCAATGCGGTTTCCACCAAAAAAAAAAAGAGCCCATACCCGAAAGAGTATTCCCTGTCTTGCTGGCTAAGCGTAAAATATGAACAAGAGCTAGAACGAGTAACGTATCAACCAGCGAGTTCTCGAAGTCGACTTGGGGGAGTTAACGAGAGGACCGACTTTCGACACCAGGCTTCAGTTCTAGTCCTGCTTCAACAAGCCGGAATGCTGCAAACCTAACTGAAATAACAAAGTATATTCGGCGCCCAAAGAAGACGGGCTACGGCGAAGGCTTACTTACGGGCAGCCACTAAATCCTGACCATCATCGCCCGGTAACGTGTGAATGAGTCCAGATATGTTCCAAAGATCAACGCCTGGTGCCGTATGGATCATCATACATCGGCACGTCCAGAGTTGGATAAGCGGGGTGGAAAAATAGCCTGAAAAAGCGATAGCAGACCTTCCAGATCCAGGTTGTTAGCGAGCTGATTCCAACCATTACTCGACCTCGGGCGCTGTTCCGAAAAATCCTCTGCGAGGGAAGCGATCTGATGAAGATTCTGTACCAAAGAAGCCCGATCAGGGATATCGCTATCATTAAGGCGGGTCTTGGTCTTCATGAGGAGGTCTGGGTGAGCTCAGGGTATGATTGACGGCATAAAGTAAAGCTATGAATTCCAAACTGTACCCATGATAGAATCATAAATCTGTTGAAGGTTTGATAACGGCCTTTTCTTCCGTGCAGACATGGTACTATATGCGTCTATGCAATGTATCAGGGGATATGGGGAAAGAGAATCAGGGGCCTTCCGAGGCACACACACAGCTCGTGTGACATTACGCGAACACGTGACCGAACACACCGGGTTGGCTCAGTGTTGGCTCGTCGGAGCTTGCAACTTGTCACGGCGAACCAGTGTGACCTTGTTAACCCGGACACGGTCAACTGAGGTGTGAAACTCAATCATGCACAGCGACCATCCAAGGCCAGCGGAGGAAGTCAAGTTGGGACTGCCTCCTGATGCCGAGTCTCGTGTTATCAAAGTATACCCTTTCCTCTCCTCGGTTCTATTGGTACAGGGTTCTGACGACAGCTTTTCAATCTCCCTTGCAAGTATAGGAAGCTCGGAAGGAAGGCTTATTCGCGGGCCTCACTGGCGGTCTTGCATCAGGCAAGCGCACGTTTCTGGAAAATTATTAGGCAAGCTGACTAATTTTATTTTATTCCTTGCGGCTCCAATTTCCGTTGCGGTCAGCCGTCTTGGGAGCGAGACTATATGGTTTTAATAGGAACAAGACCATCATCTGCGGTATCCGTAAGCCCTCCATTTTTCTCGAAATTATTTGAAAATAACCCTTAGCATTTCCCTTTTTAACCCCTTTTCACGCGGCCCGTCAACAATCACACAACACACAAGTGAGTGGCGTTCTCTCCGGATATCTGTTCACCCAGGTATGTGTATCGTGATGTGCCTAAATAATCCATATCCATGTAACCACCTTGTCATCCCCCTTCATCTCTTTTGCTATGCTTTTTCATCGTTAGAAGCCACCCCGATCTATTCTGCACCGGTCTTGTGTATTGTTTTGGCAACCCTTACTCACTCCTGTGCCATATCTAGGCGTTCACATCAACAGCACTAGCGCAACTTCGCGCAGAAGAGGCACGCCGGCACAAGGGGCTCGACCAAGTTTCCGAAATCGAAGCCGTTGTCCCTCCCGGCCGCAGTTAAGTCCATATGTAATGACATCAGGACAAAAAAGCTTTCCAGGAGGGTGACCAACATTCGGTGCTGCGGCGCGATCCAGAATGTATTGACGCACACCTGTACTTATGGGATACACAGAGAGAAAGAAACTTGTACCCGCCTCCTTGGGAACACTGCACGCCCCTTCGGCTGTTGGCGATAAGACCCGTTTTACCGAAAAGTCGTAGGAATATCTCATCCGGCTGTCACATCGCCGTGCCCGACTTCATCGCCCAGTTTTAAATCATCCCGATAAGTGACTAACGGCATTTTCCCGGACGTTCTTTTCTTTAATTGAAGCAGAACAGCAACTGGCGGTTGAGTCATCATTTCCCGAATCATGCTGGACCTAAGGTCCAAAATACTGTTTGATCTGACATAGAATCAGATTTCGTGTAAGCAAGGAGCTGAGGGGTAAATAACCGATGCATCTTCCCTTGGTTTCGAACAGGACCCATTCCCAAACAGAAAGAGGACATGTTGTTACGGGATCAAGCTGGGAAGTTTTGGTTAGCCCTGCCAGTTGACTACTCTCAGCCTTCAAACTTGAAGCACCCTTCCACCTGGTCCTCCTCGGGTCTTTTCTCTAGCCTTCACGTGTTATTCATGTCTCCTAATAGAACACCGCCGCTGGGCCAATGACAATAGGGTGGCACCACCACAGGAGATACACCGGAAGAGGGCTGCCGCGCCCTAACTCGTGGAAGGGGGTAAAAAACACACGAGCTCCATGACTGCTCCCCCCCTCCCCCCTTCAATCTTGGTCCGAATGCCAGCTCCTTGAGGTCATCCTGATGACTACAGCCTTGCGCGAGGATTGAGAGTAGGTACCCACCATCTCGTCCCCTATTACGAATATCCAGGAAGAGGTCGTAACCCGAACGCTCAGGATAGCTGTCCACACACTCGCACTAGGCAATCTCCACAGCAGTTGTCATTCCAATTTGCATTCGTGTCGCCCCGAGCTGCGTGGTAACCGCTAGGATCAAAATCGGCCCTACGGAAACACGCCATTTATGATTTTCTCGTTCTATAATTCTTTATTACATAGCATCCCGTGAGTTAAGATGCAAGTTATTCGGGAGTAAACGAAACTTGAATCAAACGATTACTCTAACAATGGGCGTTGAGGCTCGGGCGCGAGCTAAGAGACACGCCTCATCTCGGGGTGGGATACTCGGAGTCGGGGGGATCTATTTCATTTTTTTCTTTTTCAGGTTTGGGCTAAATTCAACCCTGGCCACATTCTCGCTCTTGCGGTCTGCGTGGCGCCCAGAGCCCGATCCCCCTAATTAAGGTGGAAGAGATATATTTAATTATCGGGCTAAGTGCTTAGCACTATTAAATAATTGTGTATCGCGAAGCGAGTAACCTCGGACCCAACAACCTTGCAGGGGCTTGGGAAACACTTCCGTCACCCGCATCGCCTGTGGGGGCTTTTGATATCCTTGTCATGTCAACTCATACTCCCAATCAATCCGCAACCGCAACGAAGCAGCCAGCTTCGGTACTCACACAGCCTCACCCTTGGCTCCTTACTACTGCAAAAAGGGATGTCGCCTACGCCGTTTTGGATACATGTGGCTCAGCCATATCCACTGATACCACACGCAAATGATTGCCCCCCTCGTTCCATAGCGCCCCCTCCGGTGGCCAAGGCTTCTTTGTTTGCGATATTTGGGTCCTCTTCCCTAAGCTTACCCCCCTTGTCCGGATACGCTTCCTTCCCCTTCCACCACGGACCATGCATGACACACAGATTTTATATATCCCCACCCCCCCGACTCTGTTGATCACACAAATGTTCGTCACCGATCGGGTGTGGTGTCTCCCCAAACCCGCATCCCCATCACGTCATGCTACTTTTTCCACCTCGGATGATGAGCGGCAAAACGCAAGCAACCGCAAACTTAATAACGCGGCTCAACTGGGTAAGTTAATGGCATAGTTAAACCAGGATTTTCCGAAGGCTGCTATGCCTGAACATAAATATTACGATATTCTCATCGGGGGTTCCACCCGTTCTTGTCAGTTGAACCGGCGATAACACCCATCATGTTGTCCAATGCCACGACTAGTTCGTTTTACTGATCGCCAAACGTTATCCTAGCCTACTCTCACGTACCCTGTGTGCTACTCATCATTTTTTTTGCGTACGTTCGACGGTTGCCTGACACACACACTATACACACACACACACACTTCCTCACCCCAAACCCAACTTGAGCTTACACAAAGTCCGAGAGAGTTCGACTAGTGCATTGAATCATCCCCATCGAATCGTACGCGTACCCCATTGACAGCTAGGCTTGGGAGGAAGGGGGGGTGGGGGAGCCCAAAGTCAAACGAATTCTTCCATCCGCCGTTTGGATTTGATATATTGTAACATAAACGTTACTTTTGTTCATGAATCCATCCCTCCCCCCAACCCCCCCCCCCCCCTCACCACTTCCCTCCTTCTGAACTCGGAATTGGATCAAACTTGCGATATTAGGCTCGCACGATGCCATACACTCATACGCCGGGTCATTGGAACTACTGAACCTTGTTAGCACCGCGCCGCTCACACCGCATCAACCTTCCACATAGCAGCGCTTGTCAAATCTTTTTTTTTTTTTGCTATTCCCCCCCTAGCATCTGCTTCAAGGTGTTCCTGGGCGTATATATGCATGTAACATTACTCACTTCACGCGGATCCTTTACCGACATGACAGATGGGCGATGCAACTATTTTACCAACAGTTTGGGAGTCCTCCCAAGGGCTTCTTCTAACTCGCGCCCCAAATTCTACGAGGCGTGGACGGGGACCTGTCACTGGATCACACACACACTGCCTATGTATAATCTTTCTATTGGTTCCAACGACACATGCAACATGAGTAATTCTTAGCTGTGGGTTGCGGATGGGCTATCTCAAGGAGCCAAGCTGTTCCCATACAATTTTTTTTACACTGTAGTGATTCGTTCATCATTTCAACCCCACCAATAAATCTCTTATACGAAAATGGAATCTCATCTGCCCCACCTCCCTGCGCGCTCAAACCTAAGAACCCAGCTTGACAACCCCCCCCCCCCGGGCGCGCGCTAACAATAACAACAACTTACCAAAAACGGTTTTTCGAAAGGGGTGTGCGGGGGGGGGGGCCTTCCAAACGCCCAACGCCCAACCCTGTGTTGCCCTTTAGACTCCCATGGGAGCCACAAAAGATAATCAAGTCCATTCTAAATCCAATAGCACCACAACCCACAACTAGACTAAAAAATTTTCATCGCGCCCTTATCCTCAAACTCCGCCAATTACGGTTACAATGGGCTAATCAATACACATTGTTTCAAAGAAGGAGGGAGGGGGGGGGGACTGAAGAGAGGGGGGGGGGGGTAGTGGCAGAGTTGTTCGGGACTCGATCGTAAGCCCCACACCGGCGGATGATCGCAATAGTTCGATGGATTGCTTTTACACTTAGATTCCCATCATTCGTTGTCAACCCATGACCCACAAACCCGACTGCTCGTCGAAGCTTAGTTCTGTATCCGATATCCTTCATACGCGGGTGGGAGGGGGGAGGTGGGCTAATAGTACGGCCTTGGCGATTCCCAACTCGAGCGGAATTTTGCCAGGGTAGCAATCCGAGCATCGGCTCTTCCTTACCTCAAAGTGATGCTCGGCGGAACATGATCAGAGCGGGCCCCGCGTCCTGTGGTCCAAAAGCCTGCCTGGGGGGGGGGGGTTCAGACGGAACGCTGAGTCACCCTGGTACCAGCGCTGAGCCCCGGAGATAGCTCCCCGACTCCTCGCTGATGTCGATGGCCTTGTTGCGCTTGCTGCATATCCACATTGTGTTGTTGATGAGTCCGGCGGAGAACATCAGAGCCTCAAGATTGCACAGCACCATCGATCTTGGTTACTCGTATTAGGTATCAGCTCGATTATTTATATCTATCAATACCTGTAGCTGCTGTAAAGTAATGGGGTAACTGTATGCGCATAGAAAACATAGTTGTATGTGGTGGTGGATGCGGTTATGGTATGCAAAATGAAAATGGTTTGGAATGGAAGTCAGATATGCGTTGAGCATGGATTGCAAAAGTGGATGTGTGGGAAGTACTAAGCATGAACGTGGGTGGAAACAAAAGGTGGAAATGAAATGAGACATGAATGATGCGTGGACCAAGATGTACAAGAATGGTGAACAAAGAAATAGAGATGTCATAAGTGAAATCGTTAAGCGGCAGCCCCAAGTCCCAGAGAAACTTAACGCATATCATACCAATAAAAAAATTGGGACTCATAGTTCTTGCAATCGTGAAGGGGATTTCCAAATAAATAAATCAGCGCCTGTAACCATTCACGTATCCTCCAAACTCGTTATATCCGTATCCACTGCGTGCGTCAGGGGCAGTGGTAGCCGGAGGTGGTGCTGAATAGTACTGCAGGTGATGGACTCCTGGGGGTCCGGCGTTGGCAAAAGGGGCGGCTGGTACACCTGGGCTGTCGAACTGTTGCTGTCTAGGCTTCTGGAGTTGTGCCTGAGCCTGGGCAAAAGCGAGTTCCTCTCGGGCAGCGTTGGATAAAGTATTGGGAACATAAGTTGCCGGGGGTGGCAACGCAGACACCGGTCTACTGCCAAACCCTTGAGGAGGGCTGTATTTTCTCGCATCTATTGCGGGACTCGCGTAAGCCGAGACACAGCAACGTTCATAGTTGTAGGTGCTACCATTAGCAATGGATGGGTACGAGGGAGTTCCAGATCCACGGATTCCATGGGCATTAGCGTGAGTCACTTCGTAATTGCCATGTCCATTGGTGCCGTGTCCGTTGCGGGTCAAGGGAATGAAAGTGATGGGAGAGGTCGAAGTCGAAGTAGCGGGGGTAGGCGGACTGTGCTGGGGATAGGGGTTTCGTCCTTGGGGTTTGCTGGCGGGTTGGGATGGGGGAGGAGCTGGCTGCAGGCGGGGATGCGTAGATTCAGACGGGCCGTAGTAATGTTGTTGCGCCTGTGATTGGAATTGGCCGTATTCCTGCCCATTTCTCGTTGACTGAGGTGGCTGTTGGTTGACGCCTGCGGAGGGTGCATATCCTTGTGTCCTTGCAACCTCAAACTTAACTGCATCAAAGTATCTCCCAGTCACATTGAAGGTGTTGCCGGCAGCTGGACTTGTTCGTGCGCTCTGACTTTGCCCGACAGTGGAAGTCGTATAAGCTGGCGGAACGCACGTCGTAGATGCGACCACACACATAGGGTGAGCTCCATTGGTAGCTGGGATGTCCAGTCACCGCCGAAGAAGAGACATAGGGCATATACGCGTAATCGGAGTAGCGGACAGTAGAAGGAGGTGGTGGCCGGTGGACACGTAGACGTGCTCTGCGAAGTCGTTCCCTCTCCCTTTCCTTTTCCTTCTCACGTTCAGCCTGAAGTTCCCATTGCCTTTCCAGCTCTCTTTCTCTTTCCCTCTCCAAGGCAGCCTCCCGCTCCACCTCGTGCTCTTCCTGTTGGGGAACACGGGTCGGGGATGGGGCTCTTGTCGGGGCATTTGATGCATATTCCAAAGGCGAACAAGCCAGCGTATAGAAATACAAATTCTGAGAACAATAAGAGATCAGTACAATGAGTGATTTGGCAGCCCTCGGCTTCGCACTTACCTTGGGCGCTCCACTCTTCCGCTGATCCTCCATCGCATACGCATAGGGTTGGACAAGTGCGGTCAGCGGAACTGGTTGCTTCCTGGACTCCTCTGCCCTCCTCTCTCGCTCGCGTTCCCCTGGCATCGGTCCCAGCGCTGAGCTCAAAGAATTTGAACTTGAGGGCATTATGTAAGAGGTTGTGGAGGGGGTAGGGATGGGGGCGGTTGAACCCAGGCTCATTTTGGCGAAGCCTTGCAGGGGCAACCCATCCATTGGTGAATATGAGTGGACTTGTGTGGGTCGCTGTTCCTGTGGAATCTGCAGGGTTATGCCTGGTCTCTGGTGGTGGATGTGGCTTGTTGTCTGATCCGTGACAGCAGGTGCGGTCGAGGTTGGTGCAACCTGCGATGTCGAACTTGCGATAGACGGGAACGCGTCTGTGGCAACCCCGCTCCTCTTGGTTGGCACCTGCGAGAAAGTGGCTGACGTAGGAGAAAATGCTGCCGCAGCAGATCGTTTGAGTGAGGATGGGGCGGGAGACGGAGAGTGGCTATACGAGGGAGGATTGTAATTGTAGGAAGGTTGAGGGTGGGGTTGATGGATGTGAGGCTGGGACGAAAGCGTCGGTGGAGGCAGTAGTTGGGTCTGAATCGGAGGGAGGGGCTGAGAGAGAAAAGAGGACCTGGAGACAGGTGAAATTGAACGAGCCCTTGGCTGTATCACTGCCTGTTGGCGGTGATGCGATTCCACTGTAGAAGAAACGGGTAGAGGACAAGGGCCATTACCAGTTGTCCTGTAATACCTCGCTCGCCCACTGGGCGTGTGCGCTTGACCATGTCCAACTCCTCCAAGAATTCTTCGTCTGTGCTTGCGCCTCTCGCGTGCCCTCAACAAATCGCGTTCCTTTGCCATGACAAGGCCCTTTAGGAGGTTCAACCACGCTTCATAGGTGGCCTTGTCAACATAAAGGTTGTAGCGGACGCCCTCAAGAAACTCCTTCTCCATCGCATTGACTTCAGCAAGCTCAATACCCGATACTTCGGACCAGGTTTTATTCGTGTATGTGTTGCTGTGGCGGGTTAGTAAGAAGAATAGTGAACGAGGAAAGGAGTGACGCACTCGTCAAGAAACTTGTTCGCCATCATAAGTCCCGCGACTGCTATCCGAAACTCGCTGCCAGGCGGACCGACCAGTCTTGTCTTCTCCTTTAATTTGTAGATGTAGTGCAGCGAAAGGACGATGACAGACTGGGAGACCTGCGTTGTCTCAAGAATCTTCTGCAGAAAAGAAACAAAGGCAGGTGTGGCAACGAGTTGGTGATGTGATGTCGCGGGCGAAAGGGATGATGTATGTGTCAGTGCGGAGTTGGGAGGCGAGTTGCTGGGGCTGGGGTACGCGTTTGCGGCAGACACCATTGAGGATGTATGCACATCGGAGGACGTGGTTGGAGGCTTCGCATGCCATAGGTAGCAAATCATCTCGCAGGTCTTTTCCGCAATGAAGTGGGCTGAGCGTGAACGTGTAAAATCGAGCCAGTCGACGAGATGGGGTGCGTCTGCAGGCATTACTGGCTTTCCCGGTACCATGTCTACATCCGCCGGGGGTGTCACTACAGGGAGTGAGTGGATTGTCATTAGTCGAACAATGACGCACTTACGGGGTTGCATTGCATTCAGCTGTCGGTCGAGGTGGGTGATGGGGGGAAGGGTGGTGGTGGTTCGGGAAAGAAAGGTGGAGGTATAGGGCGGCGTCGGGGGCGCGTGTATGGTGTTGCGAACGGCGAGCATGGCGGACGTGGATCTATACGCCTCTGGGGTATAAAAGGAGTGTAATCTTCATTTCATTTCCGAAAAAAAAAAGAGAGGGAGAGAGAGAAGGAATAATCTCATCAAGTTCCGTTCGGGGACGTGACTCCTCAGATCCGCGTCACACCCCCATCAGATCCAGCTTCCCAAACCAACCCAGCTCAGCTGGTTGGACTTCTGCTCGTTCTGGACACGGCTCAATCACGCTCGGGGGGAATCCCCAGGGATTCCCCATAGCCTTTCCCCAACTTTTCCGCACGTGACTCTATTCCCACTGGCCAGCTTCCAGTTCTTTCGCTTGCTCCCCTGGCTGGGAGATGGCTCAAGGCTCTCCTCTACCCCATCCAGTGCGAACCATTTACTCGCGGCGTCAAATCCCTAGAACTACCACAACATTGACCGCCGTACCGTTCCGTGGCGTATCTTGACGCGCTTGCTGGCCTGCAAAATATCAAACCGGAAATAACATCTCCTCCCGTTCCCACAGTCCAGTTTCCTATTATTTGTGACCTCCAAGTACCCCGACTAGTAATTTATTACGTTGAGGATCGTCAGTTTGCGCCGACAAGTTTAACGGCCCTTCCATTCGTAAAACGTTCCATGCATGCCTTACACGTCCGTCCATCTGCGGTGCTGCAAGCATCAGCACCATCAGTCTTGGACGTCTGGACAACAGCAAGTCAGCTCCAGTCTTCTAAATATGATTAATGCCTGATGAGCCTCTCCTTACCTTCTATCCATAATAAAGGTAACCACAAATTCGTCGCAGCAGGGAAGGACGAATCGGAAAAGGCAACATCAACAGCAAAACCGCCTCCAGAGCCTGAAGGAACGAATGCACTAATAACAGCAGTGATCATACATTTTTAGCCATTACTCACCCTTCTAATTAGGCACTCACTACAGGTATCTCCTTTGTATCTACCCGTTCCTCCAGTGCGACCTCCGAGTCCCCGGCAGGCATCGCCGACCGAGGAGAGAACAACGAGTTCCAACAAGCATGTTGAATTCTATCAAAACCCATCGTGTCCCTCCTGCCTCACGTCACGCGCCAACTCCTAAACCTTCCATCCTTCATGATCAATCTCTCGTAAGAAAGAAAGGAAGGACGAACGGGACAAGGTGGAACCAGAGCGAATCCATATCTCACTAACCTAGACCCACCCCGTCCATACCCATTTTACACCAAGTACCAAGGGATCGGGCTTTGAGACAGAGGGCTATAGCCGACGAACCTGCAACGATACAAAGAGTTCCCGAACTCTGGAGATCTCGTCATGATATTGCCCTCCTACGCCTGCCTCAGAAGAGATCCTGTTCAGACACAGGAAGAGTTATCGCCGGATATGGCAACCACCATCCATCGCTGTCCATCATCAAAATGGCACTTGTAACTGGGGACTTAGCTAACTAAAATATATCCCATAATACAGCACAACAAGCCGCCGGTTCCGCAAGATATCGCAGTCCTAACGACGTATCAATTGTCAGAAACACTCAATAGCAAGCATCATCATTACGTGAGTGATTAAATTATCAAAAAGGAACGGCCCGAACCGAATTAACCATGGGGCTGAGAGCGCTTGCAGTGCCGAGCTGAGATCAGATGTGTCCAGCCGCCCATCAGCGACCTTAAACTCTCTTCCTTACAGGAAATCTTGGGTGAGATTGGCTGGGAACCCCCCCTCCCATGCTGTTACATAACTATTGAAAAAAATTGAACCCCCCTTCCCTTTCCCCTCCGTGGGCCTGTGGGTCCCGTTCAGATCCACGGCCGACATCTCCGCCATTGCCCATGTCATGGACAGCTTTCATCATGGGCTGATTCTCCCAGCCCCGGCACATGGTGACATGGCATTACTTTTACCAGCTCCTAGGCCGCGCAGTTACAGGGCGTCCTTCACCCAAGCTCCAGTTCTCAGGTTACTAATTCTTAGACGTCCAGTGTGAATTCAGGAAAGCCGACACCGAACCGCCCATTCTTGACCATTTGAGCCACAAGGGACGCATTCCAGGCCAGTTACGAGGTGTCAACTCGTCCGACAACTCGCAATAAATGTATCCTAACCTGATCCCTACTGTTCGGCACCAACGAACGATCAATCACAGTTATAGGACGCTCATTATCTCCTTTACACATTCATACCACCACGCTAGGAGCATTAGAATGACAGGTATTCTCAACTCCAAACTCCGTCGTAATCCTCCATCTCGTGGCTGACGAAAAAGATGCCGGTTCTTACACATAGGGATGAATGAGTCATCAAACACTATTAACCCACCAGCCTCATGCCTGAACGCTGACAAAAATGAACAACGCTGGATCCTCAACGTCACCCCTGTTGCTGCACGGGACTTGTAAACTTACAACAAGTTCAAAGGAGAGACGAGCCATAACCCAGGTGTCAACTCTGCACCATTGACGTAACCCTCAGTCTCAGCTCCTCCATACGATGTTCTCGGGCTCGGGCGGCTCTGGTGACAGTTCTCCGCAAATCTGATATCCGGTGCAGGCTATGAGTAGAAAGTTCGATGTTGTGTGCCATTGTCATGCGGGCTAGAATTTCACCGTCACCACACCAAACCCAACAGATGGGGTCAAGGCATGACATCAATAGATCATATTCGTCTTCTTTTTGGGTGCCGCTGCAGTAAAAAGTAACCTCCGACCGCTAATTCGCGAAGCCCTGTTCGCCAACAGCGGCGTGGCGTCCACATGAAATGCACCAAAGCCCCGCATGTGTACTCGTTATCTGCTCCGCCCGAACAATATCTCTTCTCCATCTCAGTTCTCGTTCGACTTGACTGAAGCTTCGGTATCCATGGTGCACGTATGCGTCTATCAGACAAGCTCGCCGCATCCGTCGGTTTTTTATCCCAATGACACATCTCACGGCTTACTTCTATCTCTCGCTCTCTCTCTCTCTCTCTCTCAAACTCCGCGGGACATCCGTGCTTGTCGAAACTTGAGTCCAGTGGTAAACATCGCCCATCTAGAGTTATGCGGGTTAAATGCTCGTAAGGTCCTGACGAACAAAGGGAGCCTGCCTCCTTCCCTGCCGCCGCCAGAACAACTTCATAATTACCGCGCTTGTCCGGCTCGTACGTCCGATACTCGCACTCTTAACATTTATCAAGCAAATTCTGAAGTCCTGAGGTCTAAGGCTAGCTGAAAGCGGGATTCTTGGCCGTGGCCCTTGTTGAGAAGCGATTCTCGTTGCTAGCTCATTGTTGGCTCCGCCGACAGGTTCATACGTGCCTTGTCCATATTGGGATGTCTCGCCATCCCGCTTTAGCCCTTACGGCTCAAAATCGGTAGAAAAAAACACGTGCTATTATCGGCCCAAATGACATATTGAAACAGAGACCTCACGTTTTAGGAAATATTGATATTGTTGTTTTCTGGGCCGGGGCCCCGAAGAGAGAGAGAGAGAGAACGATGGGCCCCCATCACTCTGAGCCGGACGGCCTCCGACCACGTTATTCCTCCCCTTGTCGGTTATGTCACTGTGACAGTGGCCGTGACTGGGGAAGCGGGGAGCTGCGTGGGGAGACGCCGAGAGTGAAATGAATCACACACAAGAGGCAGGGACTATCTGCAGTGCGAGCCAAGGAGTAACTTGCAGAATTGGAACCACAAGCAGGAGTGCTCTCCACTCACGTAATGAATGTATATCATTGAGCTTGATTTTCCTGGTCAGGCGCTGCCATCTGCTCCTGTCCATCCGTGAAAAGAGGAACACAGCTATTTTTGACACAGTGAAGGACGCAGGGGGCAAAATATTTATCAATGGCAACGGGGACCTGCTACCGGTGTCCATGACTCCTCCTTGCAGTGTATCACCCTATCCATCTTTGAGGGTCGCGTTACTCGACCCTTCCGAGTTTGTCTTGAAATTTAGCGGTGCTGGCCCGACATCACGGTGCTATGGAGAACTAAACGGCGTCAAGAGTGAAGGTACTTCACTCTGGTGCTGTCATGGTCATCATCGCTAGTGCTTGATTAAATCCGCGGGCGGTTATGGTAAGTAAAACGTATTCCAGTCAAACTGCGCATGTGGTGTAGTCATCTCCTACATAAATCACCGTATGGTCGGGATTGCCTCAGGAGGTAAAAATGATGACGGCTACTATCTCCAGGGATGGACATGCCCATCTTTGGCTCGGGTCGGGGCTATTCCGTACGAAGATCAGGTTAACAGTTTGAGAAGTGCGTTGCGTTGTAACCTTGAGCCATGTGGAATGATGTTGATTCTCAATTCCCGCCATTTTCAAACAACAAAAAGGCACAGATACAGACAGTTCTCCTTGCGATCTATCACGCGGGGGGCCCCTACGTCGTTCGCAACAAACCTGCGTGTTAAGTGACGGTTCTCCGACAACGGACTGAAGGATCACCGGGTGCTCAGCTAGAGCGGGACTGCCTTGGACGGCTAACACCTAACTAATGGCGATATCAATTGAAATACAACACCTTGGAGAGCTTGCGATAGGCCCACGGGCCAAACGAGCCTAACATTCCCGACATGTGGGGCCGTGCGATATCCGGGGAATGATTATCCTTCATGTCGCGATGGTCTTTTTTGCGTTGTGGACAGGCCTGAACGTACTTGGTGGGGTCAGAATAACGACTAAGTCGGAGGGGTGGCATGCTGGAGCAGGCGGAACATCCCGGAGTTAATGCCCTGTGTGGAACGGAGGATGATCGTTCGGAGGTGGGTCGAAGATATTCCGACGGGTCAGTAATGCTTGTGGTCGGGCCAGCGCTCCTGGATTTGAGACCACGATCTTCGTTGTGTCGGTGGTAGGCTAGCTGTGACTCCGGGCTCACACACCCGCGGAGTAGTAGTATAGCCCCCTAGTCCCTTAACTCCTCAACGGACGCACTGGGGCCACTGAGGGCTCCATCGAACTAATCGGGGGTCGCGGTGCCAGCTGGCGCGGTTTCATTCATAGGAATTTCACTCTGGCATTTCTGATGGTAACGCTATCACTGCGACTCAACCTCGAGTGGCACTTGGCCATGATGGTGGTACATTTGTTTTCAAGGCTCCTGAGCCCGCTGCCCAAAATTTCGTACATGTTCCATGTCATTGCAAGGGTGATTGCCATCTGATTTCCACAATAAAAACGTGATTTCCCCATACATGGCAAGGCGGTACGGTACGTCCGACTCGAGTGGGCTGTGGCGACTGAGTGCGGTCCATCTACAGGGTCCGTTCAAGTCTGATCTCGGTCCGTAATTACCTATGGCTCCTTTCTCTGCCCCTTGCATTCCTTCGGCCCCTTGGAGCCTGGTAAGTTCTTCTCAGTCGGCCCACGCCAAAAGTATGGTCCACCCAGAACGGCCGCGAAATCCGATCAACCGACGAGATGGACAAATTCTTGGGCACCGCAGAGACGACGTAGTAACTACTGGCCCTACTAGGAGCCAGTTCGGACCAGAAATACTTGGGGCAGGAGAAATGGAGATTAGGTCGGAGCTCGTCATGCATTTGAAGATGGCAAACAGTCTCAAACCCATGTCAGAACGACGCCTCCAACTACCCAGGTCAGGATGGTTCACGCTGATGAATAAGAATCATGACAACTCCTAGTCGAGCGTGTAGACCGAATAAGACGCAAAACCCTAACGTTGGTGCATACCCCCCAGTCAATGTCAGACAACCTTGACAGGGTGTATGTCCCTCTTACAAGAGTGTATCTTGAGGACCCGGGTTTGGGAGCGAACGGACACATAACCCCTTAGAATAAAACTTCCAACTTCCTGAGGCCTAGCCTGGAGACCTGATTCATGTCGCCCCCAAGACAGCTTTATTGGGCGGGGGACTACGAGCTTAGTCAGCAGGCCTGGGAGAGTTGGAGTTTGTTGTGCGGGAGGCTGACATCAATAACAACGTTCTCGTCGACAACACCGTTCCCATTCGCCTCCTGAGGGTTCAGCTGCCTCACAATTACACTCCTGACCCCTTTGTCTCTCCTTACCACTACCACCACCACCACCACCACCACCCCGCCTCGGAACCATGGGCGTTGAATTTGGCTCCTTCAACGCCATCTGCCGAACCGCTGCACTCGTTATTTGTCCCCTCGTAGGCTCTGATCAAGGCATTGAGCCCACTTGTTACAGCAGGAATGTGGATGTTGGAGGGACTCTGATCTTTCAGCCATGTGAGTAAGGAGTTGTCGCTCTGCCGTACCCATAGCCTTGGCCTTTTTTGGGGGCAAGGGCCAAGCCACCCTTGGTGCTTGCACTCGCATCAGGGGTTTCCCATTTCGCACATCTAGTCGGGTATGCAACATCTTGTGCGGGCTGAAAGGGAAGGATGGATAGAAGACGCTGTGGGCGCACATAGCTTGACTTTTGCTTTGATTTCAGATCTGCGGTTGGGGTCTGTGATCCTACTGGTCGCGATAGCCCCTCTCTTTTTTTTTTCTTCACCCCAGTTGAATATTTATCTTTACTGACACACCCCTCAGCAACATGTTTTGTTCACATAGTCGCTATCATCATGACCGCCATTATGATCCTCCACATCCGGAGCAAGTACACCGCCGTTGGTGGGTAGCAGCAAACATCCTTTTCCTGAAAATGCTTCTTGCTCATCACCTCGCTATAGGTCGTAAAGAGATCGTGACGTTCTTCTGGATGTATGCTGTGATCGAGTTGCTTGCAATGTTCCTCGACTCTGGTGTCATTCCCACATCAAATAGCAGTTACCCTGTGCGTATACCATGGCTACAGATTGCCAACCAGTCAACTGACGTCAAAACAGTGGTTTGCTGCAGTTTACACCGGACTTGTAGCCGCGACTTATTGTTGTCTCCTCATTAACGGATTTGTGGGATTCCAGTTCGCTGAAGATGGGACGCCATTGTCTTTATGGGTAAGGATTACCTCACCCCCCTTTTGAAGGCAGTTATTGACACCTTCACGACTCCAAGTTCTTGCGAATCTCCTGCCTAGCCATCTTTGGTGTATCATTCTTCATCTCTATCGCGACGTTCAAACAATTCGCTGGATTCAAGTTTGACAATCCAATTGGATTATGGATCATCTACATTCTGTGGCCCCTCATCTGCACCGTCATCTACATTGTATCTCAACTCATCCTCGTATTCCGAACCCTTGACGATCGATGGCCTATTGGTGACATCGTATTCGGCACCGCTTTCTTTACTATCGCCCAAGTCCTTTTGTTCGCCTTCAGCGTGACGATCTGCGACGCAATTAAACACTACATTGATGGGTTGTTTTTCTTCACGCTCTGTATGCTCCTGAGCGTGATGATGGTGTACAAATATTGGGATAGTATTCACCGTGAGTGCTCAATTGCGTTTTATCTTTCCTCGTGTCTTCGTGTTGATTCGGTTCCTATAGCGCGAAGACCTAGAATTCTCTGTCGGCTCTAAAGCTGCCTGTCTGGGAGGTTCAAGGATCCGCTACTTGCCGGTCCTGGGGGTGGACCAGAGTACGAAGAAGACACCGCGAGTAACTATCATGGTGGCGCACCAGCGAGTCTAGTCGGCGGTGTCAGTGGACAACAACTTTATCAGAAAGGGCGGATTTACCCCAAGGGCTTATCCACCGTCAGCTGGGGGTGGCTACTGAGGTGCATTCGGATTTTGCATTTACACTCTGTAGCTTGGATGGCAACGACGAACCCTTCTAGTAGCTAGCAGTTTAGTCTCTACTTTTCTCGTATACCTACGCATGATGATTCTTTACCATTTTTCTTTATCAAGTGCTGGTTAACCATTACGCTACCTTATGTTATTTTAGATATCTCTTGGAACACTGCAAGCTATAAATCTAATGGAACAGCAGTTGATACCGGCACGGTTTGGACGCTCTACTGTATATTCCCTATTCGTGTACCAAGGATATGAAGTGTACGTCGCACTTTGTCCGAGGTCCTCCTGTACTTCCCTTGGGTTAGAGGGGATGCTGGTGAGTGACCTTATTGACGCAGTGATCAGATTCAACGTGTCATTTTTTTAAAATTTTTTAGATTTTCGTACTTCCCCCCTGCATCCGGGTTCCAATAGAACACACACAGCAATTTCGTGCAAGTCCATGACCTAATTGCCGCATCTAGTTATGTCCTGGGCAGTATGAATGAGCCCCGAGGTGGCAGAGATACCTAGTTCGAACCAGGTCTTTGAACGATCACCCCTTCCCGAACATGGGGGAAGTAGAGAAGCCAAATGTCTCGCGCAGAGTGCCCGCACTGGAATTCCCCTGCACGGGGGACTAGAGAGCTGATGAGTGTTGCTGGACTTGTGAAAAAAAAGATTGGATCTGCCAGCGGATGACAGCTTGGGTTCGGTTTGTGAAAGAATGAGAGATAATGATTATTTGTTGTGTTACAAGTTTGCCTCGCCGACAATGTGATTACTCGGAGAGACAATCTGGAAAAGACGAACGAAAATGTTAAATAGATGTCAATGAAAACGGGTAGAAAGGTATGCATCCAAAGCGAGAAGAAAAACGATCGAACAAAAGGGTTTTTTTAGGTATACAACGGAGGTGGTTCATTCAGTGCCCGGATGGAATTCATCTCTCTCCGTAACATCTCCACTTCCGCCCTCAACTCTTCCGTCCCAGTCGTCGCAGAATGAGGATTCGAGACTGAGGTCATAGCCGAAATACTTTGTGTCGGGGCATGCCCCGGTTGACCCATAGCTTCTCGAAGCTTACTCGCAGCCGTATTCAAAGTGGCAGGGAGTGCGGCCGCTGCAGCTCCAGTAGGAGGTCCAGCTGTGTTGGTCTCTGCAGCCTGTCGTGGCTGTGACAGGCCGTCCCAATCCGGTCTCCACTGACCATTTGGCTCGGATTGTGTTGGACTTGTCCACTGACTGCTGCTCCCACCCTGGGAGTTCTGCTGAGGCGGAGGCGTGTTGTTCGTATCAAGCAACATCGGCGCCGACCCTGCCAAAGCTTCTTTCGAGGCAACGAAAGGATGAGGGGTGGCGTAATCATTGTAAACGGCCTCTTGATCCCGGAGCCTCCGTCTTCTCCAGAAGAAGAGGACCAGGGCAGCAACAATGACGAGAAACGCGAGAGCACCGATAACGCCTCCCACGATCGCCCCTACATTCGACTTGCCAGAGGGTGCTGTTGTCGGCTTACTGGTTTGTTGGACCGGGTCAGCTTTGATTTGACGGTTTTCGAGTCTGTTAGGAAAACAATTTAGGGGGGATGATCATCAGAACAGCAGAAACGAGACGAACCCTAGTGCTAGGATTCCAAATGCAGCGCCATGGATTGGGCTAAAGTCAAGTCAACTGGAAGTTCGCAATGAGTAGATGGGTGATATACCTTCCACCGCCAGTTACTGAATCCCCATCCGAAGTTTGGTACCTCGCTGGGAATGGAAGTGGGGTCTTTAAGAGGTAGGCCCGCTTATGAACCATCTGAATGAGTGTGTTGCGTATGGTAGTTAGTGCACCAGGAATCGTGGCGGCGGTTAGTAAGGTCCAGTCTAGGAAGTGGGCACTTGAGTAACTTATCCAATACAGCAAATAGAGCGAAACATACGGGGATAGGCAACATCAGATAACGAGCTGTCGAGCCCCCAGCCAAATTCCAGGGCTTTTTGGTAGGGTGGTTAGTAAAATTTGAATATATACCAGAACGCAGTGAGCTTACTAGGTTGCTGGGCATAGAATTGAGCTTGAAGGGCCAGGGTCTATGGAATAATGAAATGGGTATGGAACTTGGTCCAAATTGCATTGCTCACTTACAGTTGTCATCGATCAGGCTAGTATTCAGCCAGACAGCGGGGAAGAGATTATACATTAAACCCCAACTGCTTTTTTGGCCATAGATAGATTGAATATGACTATCTGTCAGTGACATATTTTTCCAGCCGTTGATCAACCGGGTTGCATGGTCCTAAGGAGGTAATCGTCATCTTATGAAACGTGGACTTCTGGTATTCGACTAACCATGTAGGAGGTATCTGCCGACAGTCCGACTGCCTCATTGATTTTTGCCATGGAATAAACCCCAAGAATACCCTTTATTGCTAAATTGGACATGCCGTCGTTATCAAGTCCATCGGCCGTAATAGCGTTACTTGAATGAAGTGAGTTTTCGACGAGGTAGTCTGCCCAGCGTTGAAGTACGGGGTACTAACAATCAAAGTAAGGCAGGTTCAACATGCTTGATTTCAATACACTCACATAACGAGAAATAAGCTGAACCATCACCAGACTTCAGTGCATGAGCATAAGCCATGATAAGCATGTTTCCGCTATCTGGAAGGGCATGTCAGAACATAGATTCAGCATTCTTAGTCTAGTAGCGCATACGTTCAACACCAAGAACCTGCGTATCAGTAGTGTTACCGAGAATCACCGGGTAGGTGGTTCCTGCATGCTCAAAGCATCAGTCAACCAGTCAGAAACAGAGGGCGATGACGTACCCAGATCAGGGGAAGCGAATCCATTTCTATAACGATTCGAAGACTGGAACTCGAACAAGGGTTGTAAAAGGTGCCCTGCTAATGATGGATTGAAATACAACAGCGCTGGGAAAGCGCCGTAAATGACTTCAACAGGGTTTGTTCGTCTGGGAGAGGTTCAGTGGCGATTCGTCGGAATTCAGTCCATGTACACACAAAGAGGTTCCGATATCTTTCATGAAAACTTTCACGTCAGCAGTGTCAGCCCGACCGGTCTGTGGGGTTGGAAGCGTAATATCCATGGACGCGAAAATTTGTCGAGTCACCAGAGAGAGTATATCAGCATACTCTGGAGATACAGCAGATGCAGCCGAGGTGATCTTGTTGTCCAGGGCCGCGTTTCTACTTCTGGCCTGTGGGAAATCACTGAGGAAAGCGGAAATCTAGAAGTAGATGTTAGTATTTTTCCATACACCGTGTTCCCCACGTACCACTTGGTCGGGGTTGGAATAAACAGAGCGGTAATACGCGCTTCGGCTCTTTACAGACGAATCTGTGGTGTACGATACCAGAGGTTCTCGGACGAGCCCGAGTGCCCAGACCACAGGATCAGGTGGGTTTCCCGTCGAAATACTGCCCAGGTCAACAGAAATAGCTAAAACCGGCCAGGACCTACAACTGTCAGTCGTCCATCTTGTTGCATTACGAACAAACTCACTGAGACACTGGTCGAAAACTGCTATCACTTGAATTCGCCATACTGCCATTATTTGCGAACCGCGAACGACAATCATTATCTGACCCCGTTTGCCATGTGAGGCCAGGTCGCTGGTAAAATGAGGTCATGAGCACGGGGAGAATATTGAGGGAGCTTACAGTTGCCATGGCATAGTATCCTGTGCTGTCCTCGGCGATATTCCCATTGTCTAGCATCGGTGAGGGGCTCTGCCGAACGATGCGATGATACACCATGCTACTCCTCTCCGTTGTGTCCCAAACGACTACTGCTCCATCATCCCTGGTAACCCATTCTACGTAGGCAACTCTGTTGAGGATTTTCGTCGTCTAGCTATGGTAGAGCAACTCACGGCCGGATATATCGGTATACACCTGGACGGTATGTGATGCAGTGTCATTTGCGATAAATCCGTCGATGTACAAGTACGAAAATGGGATGGATTGGCGGACAAAATCGGTAGGCTATGTCATCCATGAAAGTTGAGCGCAAAACAAACACAAGGCTAAGGACACATACTTCGATCGGACTAAAAAACGTCACGTTGAACCGAATCGCTCCGGCCTCGAGTCTGAAAATGCTCTTCGTGGGGGTAATCTCGCTCGTAATGGTCCTTGTAAAATTAAATCCCCTGCCCATCCACTGATAGGCTTGACCATCGACCCGAATCAGCCCAGCCCAGCCAAACTCCTACCATCACGGGTCATATTCATATTCGTGGTTAGATGGCGGGAGATCGAAAGCACTGCTCACTCGGTTCCCGGTGTAAAAGTTTGGCCAAGCATTGGAGGGAGAGCTTCCCTGATTGCTGACGATCCACCCGTGCAAATATGGACTGCGGACTGCGAGCGGTATATATCCGAGTTGAAGAGGTGATTGGGCATAGACCAGCAGCCCATAAAGAAGTGTGATTTGGAAGAGAAAAGCAGGAGAGCTGCATGGTGGTAGATTGCTACGTCGGCTCCCTTGTGGTTGTTCAGCAACGCGTTGGGATAAGGCCGAGCCTTCGAGGCACGTACAGGTTGGGCTGTTTTCTGCTATAGCCGATACCAGAATGAATTACATCTGTTCCCCACGCCCTTGTGCGACCAGGTTCAGTCCTGTTGCCAAGGATAGAAAACCCCTCCCGTGGAGCCCGACGAAGCGCGTGGCATGGTATCGTGGACTTCCAGACCCATAGCCGGTGCTAAATCAGTGTTTTCAGGAGTGAGCGCTCCATGATCCAGTGTGAAACGAGATCAAGGCTTCGAGAAGACATGTCAACGCGAGTGAAAAAAAAAACATTGCGGGTTCAGAATGTGTCGGAGCTTAAATTTTAATTAATAAATCTTGTGAGCACAAACACTTGCAATAGCAGAGGCAACATGGATAAGAATGGGTGAAAATGCCACGTACCCGATCGCTTTCAAAGTTATTGCTTTACTGGCCGAGCTCAGGAGGGTTCTTCAAGACAAAGACTATACCAGGGTCAAACGTGGGAACGAATGGCAGACCAACATCCCCGAAGAAGCCCCGACGAATCCCTATGGGTGACTCGTTCGGTGAGAGTGATCCAGTCTTCCAGAATCAAGTTCCGATACTGGACACTGAACTCCCAGACTGCAACAGGCATTTCGAAAACCTCCACCCAGACCAGGCCAGGGCTCAACTGGTCGTTAGCATCTCTGTGAATCCATTAAAACATGCTAGAGGAAACTCGACATGCTACGCCGGACTAAGTTCACTAGTTACAGCCGAGAGACATGAGATGTTGCTACCGTGGAAGTCCGTTGTTTACAGGCACCTGCCGCTGGATCTCAGGGGGCTGGCTCGATGGTCGCTGCTCAATGTCGAGAAAATTGGCAAATGACAGCGAGCTGTTGTACAACCAATTCACTTAAACGCGACCGTAGAAAGCAAAGTTGTGGCAAGGAAACCATGGGTCGTCGATCCAGTTGCCATGTTTTTCCCTAGGCCAACGCTGAGGTGGGAATATCGGCGTCATCGGATTCGGTGATGGCCGAGCATTTCAAACACCGCTGATGCCATCGATTTTTTGTAAGTACCTGGAGCTTTTTTTTTAGTGCCGAGCTATTTTCTGAGAGTGATTCCTACACGAGCGGTGCCAAGTTCGTGATGATGGGTGAGCTGGAAGACCCCTTGGCTACAAGTCATCAGTACCACTGGCAACCTGGATTGTAGGCGCTCTGGATATAGGATATAGCTTAAATTACACGGCAACAGCCAAGTTACACATCAATGGATACAAATAAACATGCACGACAATCAAGTCAAATGTAATCATGATGATCACGATTCGAACCCGTATTTCACACTTGCCCTCCACTCAACGAAGCTCGGGACGAGCCAATACAAGCAGATGCCCGAGTCTCATGAACCATGGCATGAACACCGTCTTGTCCCTATTATCAACAGCCTGCAACACATCTCTTCGCTACTACCTCTCTCTTTAGACCGTGTCGGTTAGGATCCTCCTCTCGGGTTGGGCCACCATCGACAGCCGAACTGCGGAAGTCGCCTTCAACAGTCGAAGGAATCACGAGGGAAAACGCGATAGAACGGTGCTCGATCGCCAGGGCTTGGTATAATAGCAGTGAGGCAGACTTGGTCGAAGGCATAAATGGCACGTGTAGGTGCAGGGTATCACAGAGGCGAGGGAAGAGAGTAAGAGGATAGATGGCGATTTGGAGGTGCTAGTCAACATAGGAATCTAGAGAATGCATTCGTTCAGTGAGCTGTCAAGTTAGACATTGGAAATGCGCGACATACAAAAGTCACTGCTGCAATCAGCGGCCCGGTGTAGTTGGTTTTAGTCGCTGCAGCTGAGACGTCAACCACAGTCTGAATAGACTCTTTGTCGGCCTGGGGAGGATCGAATTCCTCTGCTTGTCCCGGCTATCCTTGTAGAGTCGAGTCCCGCGACGGCAAGCAGAGGCTTTAAAGCTGACACGCCTGCAGCAATGACAAGAGTATCAAAACCCTCCCACTCTGCAGCACCTCGTAAGCAAACCGAAAACCGGCGCAGAAACCCTAACGCACCTTCCGCGATAAGACTCCTCAGACGAACCATGTCTTGCACACTCGTAAAGTCAGCAACACATCCTAAAACCCCGTCCTCGTTCGTTCCCTCCACTTTACACTCCTTCACAACCTCCTCTACCTTGGCCTCTCGTCGCGCGACAATACACACTTTAGCTCCTCTCTTTGCGTATATGTGTGCAATCGATCTTCCAATCCCAGACGACGCGCCTAGAATCAGCACCCGTTCTTGTGTTGGTGGTACTTTTCGGGTGCGACTCCGTCTTCGTTTGAGGTACCTGTATATCAGGTAAAGGGAGAAGGGTAAAGCAACCAGTAGTGTGTTGGACATCGTTTCCGAGAGAAGGGGTCCTGTTTGTAGGACAAGTGCAGGAAAGAGTGTATATTTAAAATACCTGCTAGATGATGACAGTATGAATGTAGGCGGTCGAACATCGGCTATTACATACACCGGCCTCCCAGACTTGCACCTAGGGAAGTTTGCCAACACAAACCACAATTAAAAACCCTAGCCAAGACGCCACCCGCTGCGTTCTGTTGTCTCCGAAGGTATATATGTAGAAACATCTACACGTACTTTTACGCAGGAGAAATTTGTCCGGTCATTCGTGCCGCCGCGGAGCCGTAATAGCTGAGTAGTTCTCCCACGGAACGAAATTCTATCTCGATAACATTCAGGCCCCAACAGTCTGACCGAGAGACCACCAGGTTCGACACCAAAAATGCTACCTGCCTGCACCGGAACCACATTTCACCGGGTGAGTGCACATAAACAGAAGCTGCTATGTTCATATTCAAATAACACCCCTCCAGGCACAAAACTCATCGAAGATGGGGGATAACTTTGATCCAGTCCACATCTCGAAGCGTACCAGGCGGCAGATTCCACAACGAAATCACTGCCTGGACAAGCACGACCACCCTCGCTGCTAGATAGGCCGGAATCATAGGCCCAAAAGCGAGCGCCAACAAAACCCCACCAATATTCACCACCGCCTCCCTCGCCTGGTACCAGAAAGTTCTTGGCGTATCCGGTCCCGTGTATTTGTCGAAAGCGTCTGACATGAATGAAAAGACGAGCATCATCGCAGGCATACCCGTCATGAGCAATGACGACACCCGCCAAAGCCATAACTGGAATGTGGATGAAAAGGAGTAGGACCATGCGATGCAGTGGATAGCACCAAAGAGGGTCGAAGTGAGGAGCGTGATAAACGTGATGATATTTTCTTCCTTGTCCGTGATTTTGTCTGCGTAGTACATGGGTACACGGCTCGTGTAGGGAGGAACTTTGTCAGTGCCCCCCATTTTGTCGATTTGTCGGAGAATATAGGCGAGTAGGCGGTAGGGGACTCTGTAAATCGCGAACCACAAGACACCGAAGAAGCCGTACTTGGTAAAACGGTGGTAGTCCTTCGAGAGGTACCGAACTACCCAAGGACCTTTGCGCTCTCCTTGCTGTAGGTCGATACAATTCAGAGCCCTGCAGGCACATCAACAACCAGCTCGGTGGCCTTGTTGCCCGTCCTCTACAGGTGGCAGCCCCCCAGGCTCCATGATATCCTTTACCGAGAACGAGGATTTGAGATGCACAACAATTGGTGTCTGCACGTTTTGTGGCTTATACCACCAAACAGCATTGGTGGACCAATTTAAAGCAGCAAATGCCAAGGTAACGACCTCCAGCTTGCTCAAGGGGAGATTTGTTCTCCAGCGCGCAACACACTGAATGACGAACCAGACAGTCTGGAGTGTCACGAAGGCCTTCTGCAAAAAGTCGCCTTTGCTCTTGTCCTGGATCTCAGGCTCTGTGATGGTCGGTATGTCAATTGCACCAAGACCAATTAGTCGTTCAAGTTCGTCGTAAGTCAGCGTATACCAGGCCTCCCCATCTTTAAACAGCATGAATCCTCCCATCTGAATGAAAAAGCCGTGGACCATCGTCCATTTAGGCACAGGAGAACGCGTTGTTTTGTGACCACGGAACCAAGCATTGAATTCCTCCATGGATCCAGTACAGACATTGCGCAAAACCCCCCAGACTGTCAGAGGTGGTGGCTCTAGAATGAAGCATAACAATGAAGGCTATACTACTCCGAAAACAAGAACTAACACACACCTGGGTATCCCCGCGCTGAATTGAACTTGATAGCAATTTTCCTCGCATTAACCGCCTGCCGCATTGCCCACATTACAACCACTTCGGGCGCGAAAAACGCGTAGACCATCGTAATAAGCCGTTTCTTGAAGGTCATCCATCCCGTTTCTTCCAAACCTGGAATATTGGGGTGGATTGCAACCCAGAGGCAAGTAAACATTGTTCCCAGGCAGGCCCAAACAAGCTCCCAGACCGACCGATCTGCACAGTCGCCGTCAGCTCGTTTCGAAAGGCTCCTTGCAACGCTTTGTGCCCTGGTTTGTGAGGAGCGGCAGGAGGAAAGGAATGAGAGTCATGATGCGTGGTAATAGTTTGAGTCCCAGAACATGTTGCAAAAGGGGAGGTCAGCAAGCAAGTTTAATGGGGCATTAAAACATCCGAGCGTGATTGGCGCCCGCTCTGAGGCTTGAGATAAGATACCTCAAGATTCTGGAAACTTATATTTCGTCCGGATGTGTTAGTGACCCCGCGCCAGCGATACACCAACGAAGGGCCCTAGAGAGAAATTTAGCCGAAAGCAAGCGACAGTCTATTCTTGTCACAGTAAGACCCGGCTTAGATTTCGGTTCAGATTTTTGTGGTAATAATAACATTCGTTTGTGAATTTCTTTCGACCGCAGCTAAGTAAGAGACTAGCACCAGGGCCTGTTGGGTGCGCCCAATGCATAGCTAACGAACTCCCTGTACTAATTATTGAGAGAACCAACCGAGCTGTTCTACCTCACAATCCGGGTCACAGGTAAAATAAATCATAATTCAGAATTGTCATCATGAGTAATGAATACTAAGTGTACAAGAGCCATGCCCTGCCGATTGATCCTCTCAATTGAGGATCACTCAATGCAGCAGCGCTGACCGCTCGCGCAGGGCTTGGGATCATCGTAAAAGACCGGGCGCCATCCATCAGGACAGTCGGACTCTCTGTGGACGCAGACCGCCCCTCTACTTCCGCCTTGTTCCCCGCACGAAATTGCGTAGGAGCCAGTCGTGCCGTAAGTCATAACGACCATCATAGCGGCGATGACATTGGAGATAATAGTGAGCTTCATTGTGACCTGCACCAATATACCTGCAGAATTAGGAATGGGGCAGGACAGTCAAAGGGGAGGAGGGATTACGTTACAAAGCAGTGGTAGGAGGCTTGAAAACAACTCGAAGTGGTTGGGAGAATGTTTTAGCCTGGTGGCCTTCGAACGAAATCGTCTACCTTTTATACGTTTTGTGAGCGTGTAGATTGACGCCGAATGGGACCCACTGACGGTCCACTGTTAAACATCTGCTGGAGAAGAACTCCACGGCCAGCAGGGAGGGCATTTGTTATTCCCCCGTAATATTTCCCCGGAGTGGATACTTTCTCCATTACACAGTCTTAGGGTGGCACTGCACTAAACCGCACCTACTAGCTGGCTCGAGCAGCTGACCTCCAGCGGTGAGTACTAGTTTTCAGCCGCTCGAGGCCGTAAAAAGAGTTACCTATTAAGTGCTACCCTGCTGGAGTGGTTAGAAGCACCTAGAGGGGTGAACATTATGCCTTACTGCTATGCACAACTTGAGAGACGATAAGACAATATCCATAGTGCGATTAGGGGCACTCATAACGAGGCTGTGTAGTTTCTTTCAAATCCAGTGAGGTCTGAAATTATTGTCACTAGCACTTCACATACTGTTTTTCAACGAGGCGGTAGCCCGGAGAAACCTGGAGATAGTTTGGAGGGCAGCGACCCTGCTGCACAGGCCTCCAATGCCCGAAGTCCAGGTTTGAGAAATTCAGACCTGTGAGCTCCTTGGAATTACAGCTGATCGTCAATCGCCAACCCGTGAGCCGCGCGGAGCGGTGCATGAGACCATTATACGAAAAAGAGGGGCCAGATGCAGTGCCTTGCCCTGTCCTCGCGCTCCAATCGTGAGTCAACGCTTGTCTGTGGTGTCACAATCAGCTGCGCCATTTGATCCTCTATCGGGTTGATTTGTAGATGCGGAGTCCAGTGGGCTGAGGTATGGTCGCCGACAACCCGCATATACGGCTGTTTTCCTGAACCGCGGCATCCAAGGGCTTTGTATGTGGCGAATCCGGAGCCGAATTACGTTGGAATCGGCATATGTGTTGTCGCCGGTGAGGACACCGACTCTAGTCATAAAATGCGCGTAGCACACGGACACACGGACATCTGAGATCTTGGAGCGTATGAAATACTAGTGGAGGAAAGAGAAGGCGCCATGCGACATGACGATCTTTCCTTCGGTATATACTACTTCGGGATACATCTAGCGTGTTAAGGTGTGCTTCGATTGTCAAATACCCTTTTTCCCAGTGGCCAAAGACTCGATGAGAGTAGCCGGTTGGGAATGCTTTTGACCATGAACCAGGCTGTTCCAGTAGGTCAGTAGAGAACATAAAAGCGTCTTCATGCTACACCCTGTACTTTCCACAGTTGGGTGGACCAAATAACTTGGGTGTTTTCTGGTCGAAGAACAGAGCAGATGGCTTAAGCAGTCAGACTGACAGAGCTTGGGGATTCAACTTGAGGTGGACGGGAATTGGACTTTTATTAGGCATTCTGCGACTTACCCCATTGAAGAGTGACGGGATGTCGTTTACATCGACTGTGAGTAGCCAGTCTGACTGGGCATATTTGGGAGTGTACCATGCTCCTGCCTCTGTGGCGGGAAGCGTCTGAATGGGTTACAACCCAAAGAACAGCAGGAGGAGATCGTTCCGAGCCCGAGTTAAAGGCCGGTCGATTACAAATTCGCATTTAAGTCTTGTAAAGATATCATAGCAACAAGGAGAGGTGCATGGACTGCGTTCAATACCGAGGGCTTTAGTGAGCAATAGCGACGGTGATACATCACCAAATTCTCACTTTCGTTCTAACCCATTACAATTCTTGACAAAATCCACAATGGCTTGAAATGTACAAAAATCCGTTACGGCCCTCTGAATGAGTATAATCCCCAAAATATAAAGAAATCAATTCTGCAGGGTTTCAATGGATTTTGCACAATTGTGAGGAGTTTCTTAACATCATGGGCTTAATAAAAGACACCAGAGCAAATGTGAGGTTTTGTCGATGCAACACGTCGGTATCAACATGAGAACTCCTAACCCTAACCTATGGTTCTTTCCATGGTCCGTAATTTCTAACGAAGTTCATCATAATGCCATTCCACCTTTTCTTCCCGCCATGATATACCCTCTCCGTCGCCTCGTGGGCAGACCCAGTAGCGTTTACAGATATTACGTCTATAGGGGCTTCCGCTCCTCTTCGTCAGCTTACGCAAAGACACTGCAGAAGTTCAAGCTCGCAGACATTGGAGAAGGTATAACCGAGTGCGAGATCATCAAGTGGTACGTCAGGCATTAGAGAGGAGGCTAGTCGAAGCTGAATGTTGATTTAAGGTCTATCAAACCTCAGGCAGCCGTAGCTGCCTTTGACCCCCTATGCGAAGTCCAGTCTGACAAGGCAAGCGTCGAAATCACGTCTCCGTTCGATGGTGTCTTGAAGGAGATCCTTGTGAACGAGGGTGAGGTTGCTAAGGTTGGAGAGGGTCTTTGCCTCATCGAGGTGGAAGAAGATGTCTTGGACGGTACAAGTCCTGTTGAGATCGTGAGCAGCGACAATTCGCAGGAGCCTCCGACGACACAAGCGACCCCACCACCACCACCACCTCCCCCACCATCATCATCCCTGCAGCAACAGACTACTTCGGTCCCCGACAGTGAGCCCCAGTCACAGCGGCGCGCGCACCCGCTTGATCCGAACCAAGCTGCCTCGCCCTCCTTTAAGCCATCCCAGCAGCAACCTCGTGGTGCATATGATATTCTGGCAATGCCTTCTGTGCGGCACTATGCTCGTTCCAAAGATGTCGACCTTTCTCTACTGTTTCCTGGGTCTGGCCGTGACGGAAGGATAGACAAGTCTGATGTCGATGCATTCTTGGCTCAGTCCGGACCATATGCCGCCAAGGAGGCCCCAGGCTCAGCACCATTCGTACAGCAGCAGGATGTAGTGGCCGAGCTCAACCGTACGAGATATAACATGTGGAAGGCAATGGAGAGAGTAAGCTGTGATGATTAGAAGTACTTCGACTTTGATCTTCTAACTATGTCCATAGAGCCTCGAGATACCTCATTTCGGCTATTCGACGACACTGGACGTGACAAATCTTCAGAGGGTTCTGACATCACTCAACGCAAGTATCCCTGCTCGTTATCTGCCATCCTCTTCCCAGAAACCCACCCTTGCTGCTGTCAACCGCTCCGCTTTATGTCCCGCTCCGAATCAGGATAATGTACCAGAGTCCCACCAGTTCATCAAGCTCACGTTCTTACCGCTCCTCCTGAAATCACTCTCAATCGCAATGATGGAATGGCCATTGTTCCGAAGTAGCATCACGCCTGATGTTCAAGAGAAATCGAAACCGACGCTTACAATACGCCCCAACGCTGATATAACTCTGGGATTGAGCACGCCAACTGGTCTTTATACACCAACCCTCGTTGGAATCAACTCTCATTCCGTGTTTGATGTTCAAGCCAAGCTCAAGAATCTGCAGCACCTTGGTAGGCCCCTTCTGACACTTCCCGGAGTCTCGAACTCATCCCGTCTATTATGCAGGTCGTCAGATACCGTGTGCCCTTACGCCAAAAGAGATGCCCAAACGTGGAGGCACGATCACCGTCAGCAACGTCGGTAGCATTGGCAAAGGGGTGTTTGCGAGCCCCGTCCTGGTTCCTGGCGGTGGCGTGGCTATTTGCGCGATTGGACGTGCGGAATGGGTGATGGACGTAAGCGAGGAACATTGGGACGCTGTCTCTCAGACTGGAGAACGTAGACTCAAGTTACCGATCAGTTGGAGCGCTGATCATCGCGTCGTTGAGGGTGCGGAGTTGGCAGCATTTGTTGAGAGCTGGAGGGCGTATGTAGAAGATCCGAGTCGGTTGATTGGGGTTTTGGTGTAGGAGGTTTTGTGGTGTTGTTGCGTACGAATGCATCTTTTCTCGCGGACTATAGCCCGGATGGGTTGTTTTTTTTCTGGGACTGGGACCACCAGTATACTTTGACGGAAGACCGGCTGGTGCCGCCGTCGTCGGCGGGTACACTTTCAACTCTTTTGCAATAAAAATGTACCTCGGAAACAACTAGCTAACTGTAGTTGTTCATCACTCTGCGGAACCCTTGGCTGATATTCGAAATCACTTGGAAGCACATAAGACACTCTAGAGCTCTCCAGTTTGTAGAAGTGCAAGTCCATATCGACTCCAAAACTGCTTGGGTGAAGGGGACTGGTGGAAGAGGTTACCGTCGTCCAGGCAATTAAGTTCCGTACCCGAGGTGTAGAATTTACAAGAGACAGGGCCTTGTTGCACCAGCGAAGCCTCGAGAGGGAGAAGGTCTCCGAGCCGACTGAACCCATTCAACTTTGCAGTAGGCAGGAATGAGAGTGACCATGGAATGGAGCGAATATTTCCAAATAGCACAGAGGCCGGGCGAGCTTAAGGTCACGTTGATCACTATTTCAATCTGCAAAAGAACATGGGCACATGTAGCGATTCAAGTTTAGATTCTTCAAACGCCCGCTCCGTTTGGCTAGAGGTTGAACAAGTCCAAGGATGAGAATTCCAATTGCTGGCCAGCCAAAAATTCACTGTGGACTTTGATAAATACACACAGAAATTCATTCCCGTCTATGGACTACTGGAAAAATGCTGTTCAGTATTTTCTCCACCAAAACCATCCCTTTCATTCAAATTCCCCGGATGTCAGAGCCAGTCTCACTCTCCCATTATAGTTTGTATTTCTCTCATACACTTGAACCCTGGAAACTTCTTTTAGGTTCCCTCCAACCATGTAGGGTAGCCAACTCTGCTCCACCTTGGCCCGAGAGAGTGTGGAGGAGCAAGGGAATCTAGCTACCAGCAGAAGTTCATTGAGATTCTGGAGCTTACTCCGTTCAAGACGCTCCAAAATAGGTTTCCTGGGCCAACAGCACGAAAAGTAGGAAACATCGATACTGAGAATGAGCCGGTAGAGATCTGGAGAGTGGATAGTATCGAGAAGTCCCGGCATCCATTTTGCAAGACCTCTGTCAGAGGAGTAATGCGAGCAGCTTGTGATCATAGATACTGTTCTCAGGCGATCATTGTTTCGCAGTGTGAGAAGAGGGACTTTTGTGCGGGCAGATTCAACCAAGGGATTTGGGAGTATAGCATACAACGTGAGTCAGGTTTATTGTTGGGGAGGAATATGTAGCACTTACCAGCGTCGTCAGGTAAGGTTAATTCTAGTCCAAGCCTGAGATGTTTCAGTGTTGGGCCCATTGCCTTTAGAAGCTCAACGGAAACCGGGACTTCGTCTGCTTCGCTCAGGCGCAAGGTGAGGGTATGAAGGCGGTGGATTGAGGGTGAGGATACAAACATATCTATAGGGCGAGACTGGGGGAAGTGAAAATTGACCGAGGTGAGGCCACGAGGGAGTATGCAGATGGCCTCCATCGTATCCCCAGGTCCGAGTTGCACATCTATGCACACCAAATGCTGCAGATTCGAAAATGAGCATATGAAATCGACGAAATGGCGCTCGTGTCTCAAAATTGAACCACAAAACCCTTCTACTGTTAAGGTAGTGATCTGTCGAAACCCGCCGAAGAATGTCTGTCGTAACTTTGGTGACATTTTGTATGTCGGGAAATCACGAATGTGGAGGTGATTGATGCGTGGAAGGAGCTGGCCCAACTGTCCCACCCTTTTCTTGAAGCGACCAAACTCAAATACTGAAGTGGAAAATGTAAACAGGCCGTCGGCGGGCTCTCTTCTGGGGTCCAACCCGTTCAATCGTAGAATACGAACGTGGTCGGAAAATGTACAGTGCGGAGAGTCGAGGAGATGGAAAAACATATCCCAGTCCTGGATATAGATGGTCAAGTTACGGAACAGGTAACTCCTTGATGCAGAGAGCCACTCTGAGGATACGAGCGAGCAGAATGCGAGGGTTTGGAAATGGTCTCGGAAGTAGTGAATGATCAGATCAATAACCTCCATGGGTAATCTGGCAGCTGGGTGTATGATGAATTGAAGATAGCATTGAGAAAAAGGGATAAACTTACGGGGTAGTAAGCCCCTCCTTCGTTTGTTCGGTTGCGTCTTCCGTGGCATCTGGTAGTGTTGAAGAAATGCCTTGCGTAGTTTCATCCCCTATCTAGGTCTGAGGCTTCATTCCCACGCACCCCTGTGTTTTTTTGTTGATTATCCAGCTTTGAATTAGACAACCCTCGCCAATCCCAGGGAACAGTTCTCCTCTCCCAGCGTCCCAATGTTATCATCACCCCAAACCCAAAATCCGATATTCCTGATTGGATATTCGCACTTCCAAAGGAACAGAGGCAATAGGAACAATTGCTCGCTGACAGCCAAAGACTAGTAGATCAGTGATCCTTTCCCTCCCATCTCGTACTAGTTGGAATTGAAGTTGACCAGTGGAACAAGTATTCCTGCTTGTTATCTGCCATCCTCTTCCCAGGATCCTGCTCCTGCTGTTGAAGAGGGGTTGGTGGGGTTGGTAAGCGAGCACGACTGCGTCCGTCAGTCATTAAGCTTCGACCCAGGGGAGAGGACGAGATGAGAAGAAAAGTGGAGAGAGACGGGTATGAGAGAACGAGAGAGAGGTGAGGCCTCAGATTGCTTATAGATGAGTTGGGATGTATTTTCACTACTTCATAATTCAATTTTCCAGCTAGTTTTTATACTACGAGGTGAGGTTTTGGATGGGGAAAGAGAAAAGTTTGGAATGCGAGAGGGAACATGAAAATAGCTACGAATTTTTGTATAGAAACTAGTAGCATATGTTTTTACTATGGAAGGGGAGAGAGGAATGAGAGAAAAGGAAAAGGAAAATTGCCCACATGATCCATCGCTTGCTTGACGTGCCCATGGGTGATGCTGGTCGCGTTTGGTGTCTTTTGGGTGGTGAACATGCCAGGACCGTGTGGACACCGTGGTTCTCTCCGCGGTCTTGTCTGAGCTGGTGAAAGAGGGGATGACGGGTGCTATATGGGCAGCCGTTGTTCGCTCTCCACACTATCGTCAACTGATCTGCTTTGTGTCCGGCTCCCAGCTAGGATGTTGTATCAGAGTCCTACCAGTTCACTCAACACACACTCTGGCAGCTACTCAACCACAATGATGGGATGACAATTATTCCGAAGCAGCGTCATGCTCCATGTTCAAGAGAAATTGAAACCGATGCTCTCAATACGTCCCAACGCCCCATGTAGCTTTGGCATTGGAGACCAGTCTCTAAACGACAAACTTCATCGGAATCAACTATTTAATATTTATGCCAAGCCCATGAACCTGCAACATTTCAGTAAGACCTTTCCGACACTCCCGGAATGTCGAATTCATTCGCCTATTATCCAGTCGCCAGATACTCACGAGGTCAAACCAGGCAATAAAGTCCCTGTACCTAGCGTGTAGAAGCTACAACTTATTGCACCAGTGAGGTGTCGAGAGGGGGTAATCAGGTTTTTTGAGCTGACTGGATCCGGTCAACCAAGGATCCCTCCGCCATAGACGGGTATGGGAACGCGGGATCCAAAATAGCACACAAATTGCCACTAACGAGGTCATGGTGATGACCTTTACGATCTGCAAAGAACACGGGCACACGCAGCGGTTCACGCTTTGGCTCTTCAAACCCGCTCGATTTGGATGGGATGGTGGGCTCTGATGGATCAAATAATACAGAAATTCATTTATGTCTAAGGACTACTGGAAGAAATATTGTTGGGCATTCTCGCTACTAAATACGACCCCTTCATTCAAATTCCCCGGACGACAGAGCCAGTCTCACTTTTCCGTTGTAATCCGGATTTTCCTCATACAGTTTAACCCTCACTACTTTTTTATGGTTCCCTCGAACCATTGGGAGTGCCAAGCTTTCCCTTATCCGTTCAATTAAAGGGATATAGGAGGGGTAGCGGAACCTGACTACCAGCAGTAGTTCATTGAGGTTTTGGATCTTGCGCTGTTCAAGAACGTCTGCAACAGCTTGTCTATGCCAAGAGAAGGCAAAGAATGAATAATCAATGCTGAGAATGAGCCGCTTGAGGTATGGAGAGCGGATTGTATGGAGAAGGTCTGGTATCCATTTTATGGCACCCCCGTCGCAGTGGTGTGGCCAAAAGCTCGCGATCGTGGATATTGTTTCCAGGCAATCATTGTATTGCAGTGTGAGAGGAGGGACTTTTGTATCGGCAGATTTGACCGAACGATTTAGGAGTATAGCATACAGCAGTGAGTCAGGCTTATCATCGGGGTGAAGGAGCACTTACCAACGTCGTTAGGTAAACCTGTTTCTAGTCGAAGCTTGAGATGCTTCAGGGTTGTGCCCATTGCCTTTAGAAGCTCAGCAGAAACCGAGACTTCGTCTACTTTTCCCAGGCGCAAGCTGAGGGACTGAAGGCAGTGGATTGAGGGTGAAGATATAAACATAGCTATAGGGCGAGACTGAGGAAAGTCCAAGTCAACCGAGGTGAGGCAAAGGGGGAGTGTACGGGTGGCTTCCATCGTAATCCCAGGTCTGAGTTGCACGTTCCTACACATCAGATGCTGCAGATTTGGAAACGAGCATACGAAATCGATGAAATGATGCTCGGGTTCCAAAATAGAACCACAACACCGTTCTACTGTTAAGGTAGTGATCTGTCGAAACCCGCCAAAGAATGTCTGTCGTAACTTTGGTGACATTTTGTATGTCGGGAAATCACGAATGTGGAGGTGGTTGATGCATGGAAGGAGTTGGCCCAAGCGACCTACCTTTTTCTTGAAGCGACCAAACCCAAATACCGAAGTGGAAAAGGTAAACAGGTTCTTGATGGACACTCTGCTAGGGACCAAACCCGTTCAATCGTAGAATGCGAACGTGGCCGGAGAATGTACAGTGCGGAGAGTCGAGGAGATGGAAAAACATATCCCAGTCCTGGATGTAGATGGTTAAGTTACGGAACAGGTAACTCCTTGATGCAGAGAGCCACTCTGAGGATACGAGCGAGCAGAATGCGAGGGTTTGGAAATGGTCTCGGAAGTAGTGAATGATCAGATCGACAACGTCCATCGGTAATTTGGCAGCTGGGCGCATCTTACTAGGTAGTAAGCCCCTCCTTCGTTTGTTCGGTCGTGTATTGAAGAAATGTCTAGCGTGGTTTCATCCCCTATCCAGGTCTGAGATCTGAGACTCATTCCGTGTATCTTTGTGTCTGTTTGGTCATATGAGTGCATGAATACGTTGGTTTAACCAGGGTCCGCGATTATCCTGCTTCGAGTTAGACGACTCTCGCCAATCCCAGGGAACATTTCTCCTCTCCCAGCGCCTCAATGTTATCATCACCCCCAACCCGAAATCCCATTTTCCGGATTCTGAACCGTTGTGGACATTCGCTACTTCCAAAGGAACAGAGCCAATGGGGAAATTTGCTTGCTGACAGCTGGAGACTAGTAAATCAGCGGCCCCTTCGTACTAGGTGGAATTGAAGTTGACTAGCGGAGCGAGTATTCCTGCTTGTTACCTGTCATCCTCTTCCCAGGATCCTGCTCTTGCTCCCATCAACTGCTCTGCTTTATGTCCCGCTCCCAACCAGGATAATGTACCAGAGTCCCACCAGTTCACCAAGCTCACATCCTTGCCGGTCGTCCTAAAATCATTCAGTCGTAATGATGGGGTGGCATTGTTCCGAAGTAGCATCATGCCTGATGTTCAAGAGAGATTGAAACTGACGCTTACAACACGCCCTAACACTGATATAACTCTGATCTCTATACGCCAACCCTTGTCGGGATCAACTCTTATTCCCTGTTCGGTATTCTAGCCACTGCAACACCTTGATAAACATATTCTGACACTCAGAAGCTCCCACTCATTCGTCTATTATGCAGGTGGTCACCCTGTGGCCTTGCACCAAAAGAAATGCCCAAACATGGAGGTACGATCACCATAAGCGACGTCGATAGCATTGGCAAAAGAGTGTTTGCGAGCCTTGTTCTGGTTCCTGGATGTGATGTTGCGATTTGCGCGGATTGGACGTGCAGAGTGGGGTGATGGGTAGTGAGCGAGGAGCATTGGGACGCTGTCGCTCAGGCTGGGGAACGTAGACTCAAGTTGCCAGTCAGTTAGAGTGCTGATCGTCGTGTCGTTTGGGGTGCAGAGTTGGCAGTGTTTGTTGAGAGCTGGAGGGTGTATGTGGAGGGTACGAGTTGGTTGATCCAGGTTTTGGTGTAGGAGGTCCTGTGTTATTGTTGTGATGAATGGATCTTTTCTCATTGACTAATTGATGGCTTTTCTACTACTGGAACCACCGGTATACTTTAGTAGAAAGACTGATTGGGGCTGCTGTCATCGAACAGCACACTCCACCTCTCTTGAAATAAAATTATACCTCAGAGACAACCAACTAACGAAAGTTGACACCCATGACGTTCTTGAAAGATCGAGGAACCGAAATCACTTGGAAGCACATGAGACACCTTATAGCTCTCCAGTTTGTAGAAGTACAGGCCCACATCGACTCCACAACTGCTGGGTGAAGGGGATTGGTGCAAGAGGTTTCTACCGTTCAGGTAATAAAGCCCCGTACCGGAAGTATAAAATTTACGGGACGCGGGGCCTTGTTGCACCAGTGAGGTCTCGAGAGGGAAAAATCAGGGACTTTGAGCTGACTGAATCCGGTCAACTGAGAATCCCTCTGCCGTAGACGGGAATGGGAGTGACCATGGAATGAGTTAAATGCATCCAAAATAGCACAAAAATTGTCGCAAGAGGACCATAACGAGGTCATGTCGATGACTTTTACGACCTGCAAAGAACATGGGCACACGCTCATACTCTTGAAACACGCTCAGTTTGTATGGGGTGATGGATTTTGATGAGTCAAATAATCCAGAAATTCATTCGTGTCTAAGGACTACTGGAGATGGTGGGTATTCTCTCTACCAGAGACGATCCTCTCATTCGAATTCCCCGGACGACACAGCCAATCTCACTTTCCCGCTATGATCCGGATTTTCTTCATACACTTCAACCCTCGATGCTTCTTTATAGCCCCCTCCAACCATTAAGGGTACCCATTTCCCCCTTACTCGTTCAATTTGAGGGGTTTTGTAGGGGTAGCGGAATCTAAGAACCAGCAGTAATTCAGTTGAGGTTTTGGAACTTGCGCTGTTCAAGAGCGTCTGCAACATCTTGTCTAGGCCAACAGCAGGAGAAGTCAGTAGAATCAACGCTGAGGACGAGCCGATTGAGATCTGGAGAGCGAATCGTATGGAGAAGGTTTGCGATCCATTTTGCAGTACCTTCTTGGCAGGAGTATGGCCAGGAGCCTGTGATCATGGATAATGTTTCCAGATGATCATTGTATCGCAGTGTGAGAGGAGGAACTTTTTTACCGGCAGATTTGACCAAAAGATTTGGGAGTATTGGCATACAGCAATGAGTCAGGCTTATCATTGGGGTGAAGGAGCACTTACCAACGTCGATAGGTAAGGTTACTTCTAGTCGAAGCTTGATATATTTCAATGTTGGGCCCATTGCCTTTATAAGCTCAGCAGAAACTGAGACTTGGTCTGCCTTGCTCAGGATGCAAGGTGAGGGACTGAAGGCAGTGGATTGAGGGTGAAGATAGAAGCATATTTATAGGGCGAGACTGGGGAAACTGAAGATCGATCGAGGTGAGGCCATGAGGGAGCGTACGGGTGGTCTCCGTCGCACTCCCAGGTTCGAGTTGCAGTTGCATGTTCCCGCACACCAGACACCGCAGATTCGAAAATGAGCATATGAAATCAACGAAATGATGCTCATGTTTCATGATCAGACCGCAACACCCTTCTACTGTTAGGGTAGTGATCTGTCGAAACCCACCAAAGAATGTCTGTCGCAACGTTGATGACATTGTGGATGTTGGGAAATCACGAATGTGGAGGTGGTTGATGCATGGAAGGAGCTGGCCCAAGCCGCCCACCCTTTTCTTGAAGCGACCAAACTCAAATACTGAAGTAGAAAGGGCAAGCCTGTCGTTGACGGTCTCTCTTTTGGGGTCAAACCCGTTCAACCGTAGAATGCGAATGTGGCCAGAGAAGGTACAGTGCGGGGAGTCGAGGAGATGGAAAAACATTTCCAAGTCCTGAATATAGATGATTACGTCACGGAACAGGTAACTCCTTGATGCAAAGAGCCATTCCGAGGATACGAGTGAGCAGAATACGAGGGTTTGAAAATGGTCTCGGACATAGTGAATGATCAGGTCAATAACGTCCACAGGTAATTTGGCAGCTGGGTGTATGATTGATTGAAGACGGCATCAAGGGAAAGGGATAATGAACATACTGGGTAGTAAGCCCCCCTCTTCGGTTCTTCAGTCGTGTATTCCGTGGCATCTGGTAGTTGTTGAAGAAATGTCTTGCGTGGGTTTCATCCCCTATCCAGGTCTGAGGCATCATTCCCACGCATCTTTGTGTATTTTGGTATGTGTGTGGTCATAGTGCATGAGTACTCCGGTTTACTTAACTGACCACCGGGCTGATGGCCTTGTTGTTACCAGGATCTGTAATTCTCCTGCTTTGAATTAGATTCTCGCTAATCCCAGGGAACATTTCTCTTCCAGCATCCCAATGTCTATCATCACCCCCAACCCAAAATCCGGTTCTCCGGATTCCGAATCATTGTGGACGTTTGTCACTTCCAAAGGAAAAGAGTGCAGTGGGGTTTGTTCACTGACATAAGGTAAATCACCTTCCCTCCCCTCCTGCGCGAGTTGGAAAAAGGCACTGACTGATCAAGGTACTTGAACGCTGACAATTGCAAGGTGGCTTGATCTTTGGATACATATACACTGGGCGTGGTAGACATTAAGAGGGTACTGTCATTGTTTAGCGCGAGTATTCCTTGCTCGCTATTTGCCATCCTCTTCCCAGAATCCTGTCCATACTGCTGTCAGTCGCTCTGCTCTCCCAACCAGGGTGTTGTACCTGGGTTCCACCGGTTCACTAAGCTCACTTCCTTACCACTCCTGCTCAAACCACTCTCGCTGGCAATGATCGGATGGCCATTGTTCCGGAGTGGCATCGCGCCTGGTGCTCATGAGAAATCAAATATTCAAGTCAAACTCAAGAATCTGCAGCACCTTGGTAAATTCCCTCTGATAATTCCGAAAATCTCGAATTCATATGTCTACTATGCAGGATGTCGGACGTCTTGTGGGTCATGACCAACGACTGTCGGTCACTCACCAGCCTTGGCATGTATCGCATTGAACCTCGTCGCAATCTCTCCAGCAGGAATCCACTGTCGCATCGCCCAAATTGCTATGAACTCCGATGCAAGAAGCTCATAAATCACTGCCGCCGCCCCTTCTCTTCATTTACGCCAACCATAAATCTTGCGGTCCCGGCAAATCCGGGTGAACGGCCACCCAGGTACACACGAAAATCGTCGCCAGGCAGCTTCAGATGATGTCCTATTTTGTTCGATAACGCGCAACATTCCAGTTCTCAGGCAATTGCTACCCAAAACCTGCTAGTGGTACATGCTCAGTGTCTGTGCGAGGAGTTTCCAGGGGTGTACTTGAAGATAAGTTGAAAGCGGAGAGGAGAAGGACGATGATCAACATATTGACAATAGGATTTCAAGAGACCCCAGGGATACTTATAGGCCCACTTCGAAACGATGTATACCGTGACACCCGTGATCAACCTGAGAGGGGCCTTGCACAGGTCTACCTCACACAAACCATACATCCATCGACCATTCAGCTATATTCTGCATATCTTCTTTATTGGCTGTTCGGCTGCGCTCTGTGTATACCTCACCCAGATCCGGGCCACCCCAGGCTGCCATCGCCGAATCGGGCCGTGCTTCAGCAAGAGAGCATAAACGAGACCTAGCATTGCTTCAATTGTCTGTAGCAGTCTGCAGACCTAATTTATGGAAGTGTTTCAGCGCCGTCAAACAGAGTCATCATCTCATCGGGTGCTGTATTCATACAGGAACAGGTACGTGACAATGAGTGCCCTTCTATGAGGTCAAGGGTGGAAAATATGAATGCATGATGGTCATGACTGGTCGGGGGCCAAAACTTATCTGTAAGAACGTGTGATCCTGAGGCTTACACGGTATTACAGGCGTCATCTGAAGATCGACTCACAACGCAAAAGTGATCATCAAATATGTGCGCAAGGGAGGCGGGGATATGTAGACGACCAGGGGCTATTCAGAATGTCCATATAAACAGTAGATGCTAAAATGAGACCAAGGTCAGATATGGGGGAGGAAGGTTGTCCACTCGATCTTGGTGTATGCCTCTGGTGGGAGCTGACGCAAGGTCGTGAACGGGAGTACCAGGAGGGCGAGACGAGCGAAGATATAGAGGGGAGCACCCACCACGGAGAGTGCAGCTGTCAGGAATCCCAAAAACCGGACAAGCCAGTGTTTATTGGTGTCCACGGTGAGAAATGTCGGAAGCAACATTAGAGGTTCCATGATCATTATGAAGGCAGACGCACGCCATGAGCAAGCGTTCTGCAATGGACGGGAATGAGAACCACCATGGGATGAGGTGGATACACCCAAATAGCACACCAATCGCGGTAAGAGGAAGGATATCACGCCGTTCACGACGCCGGTCCGCAGAGAACATTGGTGTACGCAGCATCCCACGCTCAGACTCTGCAAAACCGCTCAATTTGAAGAGAGGATAAACGAGTCCAAGGACGAAAACAAATGGGACCCCGGCCAGCCAGCCATCCCATCCCTCGTTCATCGCTTTCTTTACGATCCTGGGTGATTCTACTTTCCTTCTCTTCACCCCCTCTCAGTCAGCTCTCCCGTCTCTGGAATATCCTCTGCTATGGAGACACCATTGTTCGCCATATCTGATCTACCCCTGGGGCGGTCTTTTAGCTGAATACGGATGGCAACAGAAGCATTCTGTGGCTTTTTCCACCACAACGCGTATGTGATCACATTAAGCGTAGCGAACGCAAGCGTAACGACTTCGAGCTCGGTAACTGGGAGGTGGCAAGACCCAACGAGCGAGGCATTGGAGTGCGAACCACGTCGTCTGGAGAACGACAACGAGTTTAGCGAGAAAATCGCCTTTGCTCTTGTCGCCTATGTCGTCCTCGGTATAGTCTGGAACATCCACTTTCTTCTCCTCGATCATCTCCAACAGTTCATCGAGCCCAAGCACCTTGACTGGTGTTCTTCCTCTGCACATGATGAATCCGCCCATCTGCACGAAGAATCCGTGCGTACGCGTCCATCTTAGGGGCGCATCGTGGCGTGGGCCTTTGAAGCATACCTCTATCCCACTCCTAAGTGCTGCCCACCGCTCCTTCAAGGCTTTTATGGAAAAAATGTATTGCGAGGCTGTATCGGGAGCGTTTCTTCGGATCTCTGGCCATAATAAATGAGTGTTATTTTCTGTTATTACATAGGGTCAGTTATGCGCCACCCACCTGTTGTGCTGTGTGTCTCATTGAACCTCCTAGCAATCTCTCCAGCCGCAATCCATTGTCGCATCGCCCAAATCGCCATAAACTCTGGTGCAAGTAGTGCGTATATCATTATCACTGTCTTTCTCTTGGCCCCTGCCCACCACGAGTCCCATGGTCCTGGCAAATTTGGATGAACGGCCACCCATGTACATGCGAAAATCGTTGCAAGGCAGCTCCAGATAATGTCTTGGTTCGTTCGAGACCCTGCAGCATTCAACGGATCAGGAGTTTCTCTCCCGAGGACTGACGGCGGTCCGCGTTCACTGTCCGTGCAATGGACTGCCAGAGGCATACCCGAAGTCAAGCGGAGGGTGAAGAACAGAAGGATGATAATGAACATTCTGGTGTTGGGACCTCTCAGGCGTGTTTCGCTCGGGGTTATATCCTATGATCTCATCGTACACATCGACTCCTTAAGGCCTGCACAGGCTTGCCTTGGGTAAGTGATGGTTCTCACTACTGGCTGTTAAAATCATAAATGTGCTAAGCTCAGATATCTCCTTTAACTGATCTCTAGTCCCCGGACATTCACGGCCTTCATGTACCTTCATGCCGTTTGGGCGTGCGATGACTATGATCAACTCATTTAGTGAGGGGAGTATCGATGGCGATTCGGCACCGTCAGATCCGACAATGTCACGGTCAAATCGTGGGGTTTTCTTTGATTGACCTGGGGACGTGTTGTATAAATGATTGGCAAATAAGTGCTGTGTGAGTTTTGATGCTGTACTGCACACTGCATTTGGTTTGGGTTTTGCACTCGTTTGTTAATCTACAAACTATCCACTTGCAGATTATACCCCCGTAGAGAATCGTATTTGATTGAGGGGGCCGCATTCACGACCCACCCTCCCCTATTCGATGCTAGTCTTTTGTCCTTCCCCCACCCGTAGCTCTGACACAGCCAAAGAGTGACACGGAACCACTGTTGACGTGCAGGAACCTTGGTTGATATGGTTACCCTCTATTTGACACACAGCCAATGTCCAAATTGTGCCTGGTGTACCTACTACCACGGAGAGTACAACCTCTTGGTAGATGAACAATTGCTGTTAAGAGGCCTATCGAAGCTCTCGGCTGGTTTCAATGACAGATGGTAGTGAGTGGCTGTATGCTCTATACTTACATACCCGATTTATGCCCGACTTGAGCTCATGTCCAGGTGTGTTAGGAACGGATCCGGAATACTCCTATGACCATAAACATCTCCCTCCCCCGCTGATATCTCGCATAGCCCAGTCTGCTCCTAAATTTGCCCTGCTTCTCTTCACTGTCCGTCTGACTTCACGTCCTTCTCCTGATTTTCATCTCTCCTGATTATAACACTTAAGACCAGCTGGCACACCAACAAAAGTTGGATTCAGTGGGGTTTCATCACAGATTGCACGTCAAAATACGCTAAAGCAGGAGCGACCGCTTATGCCTGGTTCACAGTGTGACAGGCGGGGGCGGTGGCCACATGCATCGAAGCTTGTACCAGAACCCGGCCTGTAGCTGAGGATACGTGATGCATATACCGACCTGGCGGCCATTAACTCTTGCTTATGGTAGGACCCGCGAAGATGATGATCACGGTGCTACAGGTATCATAGATTGAAGACCTGTAAGAAAGCTCAAGGGAACAGGGAACGTAGGAGAGCACAACAATAAATATAGACGTGCGACAAAAATCATATATGGGGGACAAGAGATATCTGCTCGATGTTTGCATTCGCCCCGACAGGAGTGGACAGAAGGTCGTAAATGCGAGCGCCAAGAGGATAAGGCGAGCGAAGATGTGAAATGGAGCACCCATGACGAATATTATACTCACTAGGCTCATCACTGGTGCCAGAGACTGAAAAGCCTGTGGTTGTAGTGGTCACGGACGCCCGCAGTGAGAGTTGCCAGAGGTACCATAAGAGGTTCAACCAGTGACGACGATAGCAGATGTGCACCAGAGGCTTAGACTGGTCACTCAAATTTAACGAACTGCCAGGTTATTTTATATGTCTCGATGCTCTTGAAAGAAGCTTGGTGGTAAATTACTGACAACCTTTAGTTATCAGTTTCTTCGCACTACTCAGTTCTCAGGGTGTGTTAGTGACACCAGTGTATTGGACTATGTAAGTCTGACCGACTTTGCATTGTCATGCCTACCGAGTTTCTGAATTTTGCTTTCGAAGGTGGTTCTCACTGGTATCCTGCACATGCCTATGTCCTCACTCCTTCGGACAGATCCCCGTGGCTCATCCAGGATTTTCTAAAGAAACAGAGCACTCGTCTCATCCCCAATCTTCGCGTAGTGAGCTGCAGGCTTACACGGGACCAGTGTTCCTGCTCAGTTATCAACGATACAGCTCCATTGTGATACTGCTACTCGAAACCATGGTTCCGATAGTGATTCCAGAGGCAAGCTCAATGATGGATCATAAACACTGGAGCTTACAGCTCCCGCTACCACCCTGGACCAATGGAGGGTGTTTCTGTTATTCCTATGACCGACAGCCTTGGAGTTTCTCATAGACCATATTAATTGAATATCAGTAGAGGCTCTTTTGATGATGGTGAGCTGACTCTGTCCCTAACGTGCGTCTCGCTCTCGCATTTAGCCCACTTCAAACGCGATTCTCATCAAATCCTGGGTATACCATGCCATATTTGAGACGATTTCTGGATCATATACAAAGAACATAAGATAAAGACATGACTGAAAAACGTCCTGTTCCCTCCAGCAAGCTGAAGCCCCTCGTTCATCCCACCCAGATCAACGTCCCCAGACCCAAACCTCGCTTCCCGGCTGCCCGAACAGAGCAAACAAAACAGGGTCCACCGGCACGTCGAATAATAGCATTCCTCCCACGCTCCGAGCACCAGGCCCTTGCCAGCACCTCAGCGCCCTTGCCCGTCGCATTTATAATCATCACATCATGCGCTGTCATTGTCCGAATCCTCATCGTCCCACTGCGTATGGTCCTTGAGCTGCTCGATAGACCAAATATTCTTCTGATAACGCGGTAGCTCACGCAAATGCACCTCATGCGGCCCCTTGGGCCCCGGGCGGCATGGTGGCGGTGTCACAAATACTGGGTTCGTGAGCAGCTTAAATGTCACGGGACGGTTCGGGATTATCATCGATAATGAACTCGAGGCTGGCACGGTATTTGGTTTCGTTCTCGACGTCGAGGTCTTGTACGTGATTCCGAGCGGCCTGACTTGCAAGATTGACATCGAGCGGGAGCTTGCGCAGCTTGATACTCTTGAGCTGGCAAGTGCTGATATCGTGTACGGGCGGCTCCGGGATGATCCAGTGACTTGAATCCTTCATGTCGGCAATGTAGGGGTTAATCTCCTCATCGGGCTGGATGTCAGTTGCATGGTCGCGGTCGTCCCACTCGTAGACGCGGTCACGGTCATTGATATCTGATTTGTGATCAAAGGGCGAAATGCTGCGCGCTAAGGTACGAATGTGGCGCGGCTTCTGTGAGTCACCTAGGGGTGGCTCAAACTCAACTGGAGGGCAGGGCCCTATCCATCCACATAGTCCTTGGACGCCAGGTAGACAGCCTAGCACTCGGCCTAGGACTGTGCGACAACGCCAGTAGGAACGTGTTGGAAGGGACAATCCACACTCATAGTAATGGGCTACACCGACTGTATCCTTGATGCTTGGAGTACAAAGGATCAACGCCGACATGATCTTGAAGGAAAACCATTTCCCGGGGAGAACGAGGCCAAACAACCAGTCGTGTAAGTTCAGATTGATAGTTCCTCCACCCCTGAGTCCACTGTATACATCCTCGGCGTAGTCGCGTACTTCGTTGATATACGGCCACTTGAGCTTTCCTGCGAATAATAACAGACCCTCGACCTGCTGTTCGTGGATCACTGAATGGAGTTCAGGTACTTTGCCGAAAATTTCAAAGTCCTCCTCGAGATAGTCGGAACGCATGGCATGCCGCTTTGCCTGATCCGTCTCGGCATTGATTGCCTTGACGGTTTCGTTGATTTTCGCCTTGGCATCTGCCAACCCCTGTCGCATTGCCGTGGTCGCATCTTTGCCGGCAACATGCAGTGCCATCTCGTACGTCTTCTCTGCCTGCTTGCCGCATCCCAGCTTTAGTTTGGCCATGCCTAGCCGGGACCATGCCTTGGCATACTTGGGATCAAGCTGCGTCGCTAGGTGGGCATCCTCTTCTGCGTTCTCCCAATTCTCCAGTGCCAACTGCTGCTGCTGCTCTGTTGCACCGGTAGACAGCATCGGTAAGGTCAATTTTGATGGCCTCCGTATATAAGTCAGATGCCGCTTGATAATCCTTCTTCTTCCAGGCCTCGTCCCCTTTTTTCTTAAACGCCTCCGCCCTTGCCTTCTCTGCAGGCGTCTCGGGCTTCTTCAGATCTCCTGTGGGTACTGTTGCGTCCGCCAGGACGATCCTTACGTGCTTCAGCCACAGGTCTGAGATGATAAGAGTGGCCAGAATGCGTGCAGTGAAACCAGTCCACCCTCCCCCGCCCAGGTTTTTCAGTCGTGTGGTAAGCTCCCAGGCGATGATGACCTGACGCAGGAAGTTCCAGATCCCAATACTGTCATCGCTAGCCCGCATTGCCCATTGCACTCCCACACTCGACTCCCCTGTGAAATCGGCGAAGATGTCGGTGCGATTTAACACGCTGTACAAATCCCCGATCCGACGGTTTCGGTCTCTTTCGTAGGCTGGATCAGCGTAGGTGATACTATGGGTACCTGTCAGCTGGCTGCTACTGGTAGCAGGTGGGGGATAGGACACACCCAAGAGTGCCGAATAATTTGCTTCAGGTCAAGCTCCTCGTCGCTATTCCAGCCAAACTTGCCGGGATTGGTTTGGAGCTCGTTGATCCGGCGTAATAGTCTCTTTGCGTCCAGCTCCGGCAGTTGGGAAGCATTGACAAGTATCGTGTCATGATCCTTCAAACCAGGCTTCAACCTCTCAAAATCCCAACACTCAAGTCCATAGCCCTCGACTGTTACGGTTCCGGGGTTGGTGTTCTCGAATTTGATGTGGCTCTCAGGGTCAAGGAGAACGTAATCTTCAGAGTCGCGAGATTCATATTTATCTCGGTATGACCTCTGCATGTATTTCTTCTTCTTGTACAAGTCTTCGCATGGTCAGCATACGGAAGTATTACAGGTTTGAGAAGGCGACTAACCAAAGCAGGCATGCAACGTGGGCACAAAAGCCTTTGTCTTTTTCACTCCAGCGATCCCATCTGTTCTCTTCGGACCGCTCTTCGTCCCAGTAGACGTGGGCAGAGCAGTGTGCAAGGGGTTGATAAGGTCCAATTCGACTGAGGGTCAAAGCTCCCGCACTCTTCTTCTTCACGTATAACTCAATATCCCTGAGCCGTTTCGACAGCTCATCCTGCTCTTGCTCTCCTACACGTGTCAACTCTCCCTCGTTTTCTACCTGACCGCTGCGAGACGCTCCCTCTCCCTCGTCTTTCACTGTTTTCCTCTCGCCTCTGTCTTCTTCTTTGTCCTCTGTAACCGTTGAAATGCTGTGACTATCAGACAGCAGCTCAGTCCTCGCGGAAATAGTCGCCCCCTAAAGCCTCCAGCCTAACACTGGCACACTCTGAGATCTCCTCAAGGCCTTGTTCCCCCGCTGTCGCTTCCTGTAATAGCTGAAGGTCCCTGACCTCGACTGCATCATCAATATCACGCTGCATTTCCGCCCTCATTCTCAGCTTTACGTCTGAGAATAGACTCTCCAGGCTGTCGTTGAACCCTCGCACTTCGGATACAAGCACCATGAATTTCTTGCGATCATGGACCGCCCACTTTGATTTGTGGACCAAGCGTGTGTTGCGTTGCCGTTCCTGCGCTACGCGACGCAGGTTCTCGTAGGCACGTTTGAAGACCCCTCCGAGTATAAACTGGCTTTGTGATGGTTGTTCGTCCTCCGTAGCCGTGAATTCATCACGTTGAGGCGCAGCCATGCTCGGTCGTAGCCCGTATGTATTCTGTAGCCTTTCCGAATCCTCGAAGACATGCTGGATGCAGCCCAGTAAACGTACAACAGCGCTGTGGACCTCTGTTTTCGTGAGTCGGGTATCTGCGTTACTTGTGTCATCGCCCAGCCCGACGGCAGTGGCCCCACGAAAGGAGCCGTACGCGCTCGACTTCCAGCTTAACAGATAGAATTTCGTAGTCCATGCCATACTGTCGCGTGAAGTTGACGATTTCAAAGACCTGAACGCAGGACTCCCATAATGCTACTATACCAACTGCTAGGCCTGCTGCCTCCATGGTAGCGAGGGGTGTGAGGCGAAGTACGAGATAGTGTTTATGAGTAACTGAGTGGATACCTGTAGAGAGCCTGGAGGGTAGCTATATCTCTTGAGGAGACGCGAGGCAGTGAGCGGCACAGCCGCATTCTGATGGTTTATGAACCCTGGAAACTGCTCAACAGCAATATTCGGGGGTAATATCAGGCCTGATATGGGTACACGAATGCTTTCACTGTCACATACCCTGACAATAATCTCGACACCCCCACTCTATTGGGTGGCTCGATGCTCATCTAATCAACTGGGGAAGGAAATAAAGAACGTGATATTGCTCGAGATGATTACCACTTGGTCAGAACGTTGATCTTCACTTGAACCTATGACAAAAATAATCTCTGTGACTTCAGACTCTAAATGAGGTAGTAGCATGTTATTTCAGCAAGCACGCGGAGCCAGAACATACAATATGTCAATGCGGAAAAGGATCACCGTGAGCTCAGCGCTTCCATCTTCAGAACTCTTTTCGGCGAGTCTGGTACAAAAATGATGAATGTATACGTATCGCTCAAAGTTGCTTGATATTAACGATTTACCATTCACAAAGGACCAAGCCCCAGCCCTTTCCTCTGATCGTTATCCCGCAAATCTCGACTCCTCATTTGCGCGCGTCCACCAGTCTCCTAATGCAAACCCTCCAAAGAACCCGAAATATGTTGCCCCGGAGCCCCAAGGATAAACGTATCATGGACTCTCAATCAAGACAACAGAAGAACAAGAGGTGAGGGGAGAATGTGAGGAGGTCCACTCCTCACATCGTCATCACCGTCTCCTCTCCCAGGTCACGAATTGACTGTGGCGAACCGCTGCCCTTCGTCCCTCCCTACGGTTTATTGCTATTCCCTGACGAAATAGAGGGTATCGAAACCGTAATCATCGTAGCTGAGAGTGTACCACCACTACAGGTTTCTCACTTCAATAGCACAACCTTCCTTGCCGAGGTTTTTCCACCACAGGCGTTACAGCCAAATCACTGGTACCTCCATCTACCACCACAGAAAGAGAAGATGCGACGTTGTTCGGATGGTTTTGCGGCGGGAACGAGCCCAAGATCCCGTATCAGGAGTCAATGGCTCCAGAGATGCTGAGTCAGCTATAGCGTTGATCACAGGGCTGAGTTGTGAACAGGTGTGTTGAGTCGAAATGAATATGTCACGCTCAAAAGTTTGGGCGTACGTCTATCCTCCGACATGAGTGGCTCCACAGGCAACGACACGATCACCTACAATACACTCTCAACATCCATAGTCGGTGAACGTTGAAAACACACACCTTCCCAGTGGTCATCGCAAACATATATCTGCACTTCTCCAGTCTCAATCCTCTCCAACATCGTCCGTCCAACACTCACTCTCTCACCCACTGCATCCAATCCAAATATTCCAAGTCCTCAGCCTCCGCATTCGTCAATTCGAGCCTGCTCATAGCATTGCCTCCACCAGCGGGTTGGTGATGCTGCAGTGATGAAGGATTAACGAGAGTTCAGAGCGTTATAGCCTGCAGCTAGAAAGGATGCTCCAGCGTGAAGCGTAGGTTTCGTATTTCTGGGCGAAGGTGGGTGGGGAGTCTACGGTTGGAGGAGAATCGAGGCTGAAAACCTGACGTAATTTGTCCGGTGGATAGTATACTGTTCGAAAGTCGTATTCTCTACCTCTGTTCGCCATGAAGGCTGAGCGCTGAAAATTGGGAAAGTCGACGTGAGGGAGGAACAAAGGAACGCTCAGGGGCATGTAGTAATATAATAGCCTAATGACAAGATCAACAAAAATAAATTTGTCAGTCTATAATAATCGAAACATCGACCCTCGACCACAACGCCTAGATTCACAGTCCGGTTGTTCAACAGTTCTAGTCTGTCGTATTACCACACTCATATCCAGCAAATAAGTCCATATGCAGTCACAGTCAACATAATCTCCCTCATACGCGTAACGAGTGTTATCCGAGTCATTGCTTCTAATAGGTATCGATGTTGGAGTTTGACGTCAGAACAACTCGTTCAATGACATCCTGTAGGAGTATTTGTTTAACAACGCTCCTCATTAGAGGAGACCTGTATGTTTCTCCGAATGTCCAGCTTTGTTCGCCGGACTTCAGTTCGCTGAACTTCAGAATGCATTCCTTATATTCTCGACTATCAACTGCGCTATACCACGACAATCGAGTCTATCGGCGTCGGGATGGAACTGAGTTTCGGTAGATTTGAAATTTCCTACTGCAGCCGTGAATCGTGAGCAGAGTATTCTTCCGACCGTTAACCAGATAACAGCTACAAACCGTTCATTCTGACGAAAACTAATAGTACAGAGTAAAAACCTCAAACTCCACTAGAAACATTCAACCGACCTGTGCTCATGTCGCATACTCTTTATCTATGCACTCTTCCCATTCTCTCCCGTACTTGAATTTGCTGAAATCCAACTTGGTTGGTGCGACCCCAATTACTGGCGATGTTCCTCGGTCGCCACAGTCCTTCCCTGTGCTCGACTGGGACCCAAAACAGTAACGAGTCACTGCCCTCTTCCCTAGCCCATCCATCTTGGGTGAGGTATTTATCTCCAAAATCTCCAACACCCCCAACGGGTTCCTGCGCCTTCCCACTATGGAGACCACGAGTATCCCAAAGCTTGACTATGCAAGATCCATCATCGAAATATGTGGATGCCAGTTTATCTCCATTTGGCGACATGACGATGTTGGATGCTTGGCTCAGATAATATCCACGCCAGGGTCCAGTAATTCTCCGTCCAGTGCGAATATCCCAAACCCATATCGCACCATCTAGCGGGGATACCGAAGAAATGAGACGGTCGTCGTGTGAAATAGATAATGATCTTGGAAGGGTGAAAGTCCAAGTGTCATCTGTTTCGATTACCCTTGCGACCTCTGTCCATCCTTTTGTCTCCCATACTTGAATTCGGAATGATGCCCCAGCATGTATGGAACTTGCCACAAAAAGCTGTCCGCTAGGCGAGAATGTTGCTCTGTCTGATTTGAACCGAGCATCTGCGATAAAACGTTCATGAAGAGAAAATTGTTCCTCTATAGAGCTTCGGCGGTGCCAATGAAGGTACCTTTCCAGGCGTGTCCACTCGAATATAAGAGCAGCCAAGGCATCAGGCGAAAGTAAAAGAGTCGATTGATTGAACTCGTGACTCTTTGGGCATGCTAGAGTCACCGTAGAACACGGTTCACTAAGCCCGTTATCTCCCCAAGTGCGCACCACATATTTTTCCTCTTCACCCTCCATCACGAAACTATACAAAACCAATCGTTTATCACTTGATGCAAAGAAGAGGCGGAAGGCGGTTTCTTTGGGTGTCTGAGTTACGACTAGACGACGGTGCTTTCCGTTGCCCACATCCCATATATTGATCATGGCAAGCTCATCGCTCGTCCAAAGGGATGCTAGGTATCTTCCATCACCAGAGAAGGCAAGCATGACATTCTCGGTTCGGATAGGGTGATTGAGGGTTATAGGTTTGCCGGTAGTGGTGTTCCAAAGCTCAATCTCATCTCCATAACTCGTTGCCAGCATCTCACCGGAAGGTGAAAACACCGGCACAACCTTTTTCGCCCGGAACATTAGGTGATCATTAGGAGTGGGATCAATCATAGGTGAGGCTTGCGTATGAGACTGATAGTCCCACATCCTGATAGTCCCATCGATATACCCAAGCAGACTTCTTCTACCACTACGTGAAGGAGAGCTGGAGGTTATCCGGGTCCCTTCATTTCCGCGATAAACTACGTCGCCTGTGGTAGCATCAAAGACCTTTGTTGACACATTACCGTGAATGCCAATGGCCAGGTTATCGTTGCCGTATGAATATAATACATGATGGGAAACCAAAACATTGTCACCAGGTAGAGCAATGGGGGGCCCAACTGGGACGCGTGTGTCCGTCCGCCAGACATGCGCTGTAGCAACGCTCCCTGGCGGGTCGGTCACAGTCATGAAGAAATTCCCATCTGCGGAGAACACCAGGGACATGAGAGAACACGCATAAATGCCATTCAGCTCAATCACACATCTAGGGGGTTTTTCTGTCAAATCCCACACACCCTTTAGAACCCCAGGGCCGGGGACCAGCGCAGCAAGGAACCGTGCACCCGGAGACAAACGATATCGATTGCACCATGCGGGGATATCCAGCAGGATGTGTATTAAAGTGCCAGAACTTGCATCCCACAGCCGGACACGACAGAAATAACCCTGGTTGCGGTCGGAGGCTGGATCACCGGACGTGATCTTGTAATGCGATGCAGAAACGATCATACTGCCATCCTTGGAGTAAAAAGCGGATGCAATATGCTCAGGCCCTTCGGGAGGAGAGCCAGATGTCTCCGAAAACGGTCCAAAACAAAGGTGTTCCTTGCCACTTTCCACATCCCAGATCGCCATCCCTCCTTGGTCATATGTGGCCACAAGGTGCTTCCCATCGGGACTGAAGTCAAGGCCGCACCCGGGAATTCCAAACCGAGCAGGCCGAATAAATGGGCCTGAGATTAAGATGCCCGTTTCGGAGTCCCAGATATGTATTGAGTCAAGCATAGACATTGACGCAAACATTTTCTCATCCGGAGAAGAGGCGATGGCAGTGATGTTCCATCCATGGCACTCTGAGACAAAAACACATGATGACCAGTGATTAGGCTTGCCTGTATCGAGTGCGAGGAGTCGAGGGAACATGGGTAGAAAATATTTGGCAACCAGTGATTCTTCGGGAGCAAAGGGGAGGGCAGAGAGGTAGATATGTGGGGCACTTTGTGTAATGGGGATGCTGAATGCTGCGACGAATCGAAGGGCATCGCGAACAAACTCGGTGAAATTCGTGTCGCTCACCTATAGGAAGAATGTTAGAAATGTGGTGCAAGCAAGCGGACAGAGTACGCACAGTAATCCAATCAAGGACTGCTCGTAGAATCGGCATTGTCCGGTTCATTTTCTTCAGTAGACTCATTACTTCGAGCCAGTATAGTAGCTTTCCTTTGAATACTATTCTCACGTCGTCCATCAAGCGCTCGTTGAATGCAGTGTGACGAAGATGCTCAGCCACGAAACAGCTTGCGTATGAGAGGAGTGACGAGATGCTGGTATTGACCTTAATTTTGATATCAGGAACATCCGCGTTCTTCAGACTTGATGTCTGCAGGCTGCAGACGTTGAAGCGTAGCTGCTTCACCATGATGGTCAGACATAGCGTAGAGAGTTGGTGCTGCTGTTCTGTTTCCTTGATGGCAAACTCGTCGGGGCATTCCGAAGAGACGAGGAAGTCAACGAATGATTGGTGGATGAAGCGGAGGGTAGAACCCTGATCAATGACGGAGCGTAGGCCATTACGGATGTATTCTAGCATCGAGCCAGTGACCACGGGACTGATTGCGGCGAACTCAGCGTCGTGGAAAGGCCGTTGAGCGAAAACCATTGCACCAACGACAGTCTTGAATGCCTCTGCCTCTTCCCCATGAAGGTCCCCGAATGAGACCTTGAGGACGCACGCGTACAGAGCATTCAGCGATCCTTTTCTGCCCCACAATCCTAACCCAGCATCAATTGCTTTAAGCCGCGATTGGGGTTCACCAGCCTCAATGAAATTCGCAATGGTCGTGGCCCAAATAAAGACGCCTGCCGCACGTTTGGTTAGGCGCTCGGCTGTCTGGTGGGCCCAGTCCACGGGCAACCTAGAGTAGGCATTCGCAATACCACCGAGACGATCCTCAAGGTACCTGCGGATATCAATGGATGCGTCATCGGTGGTGATGGAAATGTGGACGTGAATGCTGATAGGCGAAATATGTCGTTTGATATCATCTTCCTCCCTGCTGGTAATCACGAGTTTGAAGTTCTTGGGGAGTTTCGAGTGCCATTGCTCGAGTGTCCGCAAAAGAGCTTTGCGGTCGTCTGACCGGGGTCCCTCGAGACCACCACATTCATCGGCAGCATCAATGACAACCACTACGGGTTGATGGAGCTGGATGTTACTCAATCCACCCCTGCCCAGGCCAGATAATGGCTCGACGATGAGAGATGTAAAAAGGGAGCTGACGTTGTGAGTGTTAGTATCGAGGGTTTCATCATCGATGCACTTGAGCAAAGACTGTCGTGCGAATGGGTGTGACCGAGCGAGATCCCAAGCAACACGACGCCAGAGAGCTGCAGCGGTGGTGACGGTCGGCCTCGCACGGTCGAATACAAAATATGAGAGTAGTTCACCCCGTTCACGCAGTCGGCATACAATCGTGGATGCTAGGGTAGACTTCCCGACACCAGGGAAGCCTTTGATCCATATGATATTACTGTCCTCGTTGTCGTGAATCGTGGCGTCAACATGTGACAAAATCGCAACACGGGTATCTTGCATGCATCTCTTCGCCAGAGGTATAAACTCGAGACCCTCAATGAGTGCCTTCTTCAGCTTCTGGCCATCTGGCGTAGTGATCATAAATAAATAAACTCTAGGACAGTCACGGAAAAACGTACCTCTGGATTCGGTAAAGGACGGTGATTCTGTGGCAGGACTCGGATTGACTTCGATGAACGTTGGATTATTGATCTGGAAGTCCCTTGCATATGGGAAGAAACTCGACACATTTTCTGGTATCACGGGCTTGTCTCAGAATGCATGTCAAGACTTGTGTATAAATACCACGTACGATTTTCGTTCCCGGGGTCCTGGATATGGCTGGCCAGGGTCATTGCATTGCTCACTGCATGAGAATGAGAAGAATCGTGGCCCTCCTGCGGCGCTATCTCCAATCGTAAGCATAAACAGTTGCCCGGCAAATGGACTTTGGGGGGCGCACTGGAATTTCTGTAGATGGGTGTGCTGGTACCGCCAGTATCCTTCGCTCCTCCAGAGGTCATGATCGGGACTTCATTATCACTTGGATTCCTACAGCGCTGACTCCTTGTATCGTGAGCATCTTGTTCATTGACCTGAAGATTGCTCGTATTAGGAGGAAAATAGGGCGTATCTTCTGGTATTAAAGGGTCATCTCAGTAAATTTCCCGGTCGCGGATGAAATGTTACACACGATGTCGGTTTCCAGGAAGATCATGCACTTGAGTTGTCGTAGCCATTACCGCGCTCTTCAACGGGACTTCAAGAGTGCAAGGGTGGATTTTTGATCGCAATACTTCCGATTGTGAGAACGGGTGGCTGATGGGATGAGAAAGAGTCGTACTTGATCTTCTGTCAGGGGATGTACTGGCGTTGTCCTTGGAGGGTCGTACTTTACTACGAAGCCAATCCTTTATGCTATAAGTTGGTTACTCATCACTCAAAATGAGAAAAACATGTACCATGGTGGTTTATGGTGAGGATTAGCTGTTAAGCAGGTTAGCGCCCGCATCGTGGGCTGGCCAATATTAGCGTATCGATCACCGTCGGTTCCCAAGGTCACGAATCATGTCACGTTTCCTTTATGAGGAGTATCCCAGCACGTGCTTATGACTTGTTTACTATTATTGATGCGACTACGATGTCAATGTCTAGGTCTGGTATGGGGAAGTGTTGAGACTTTAAAATTTTAAGGGCCAATACGGCGTCTGATGAATAGATAAGAAAGCATAGTTAGTTGCACGCTCGTGTGTCGAAAGAAGAGTAGAGGATCGAACCAGACGATCGGTGTCACATGGCGCAGCGAATCTGAAATTCCTCCTTCATGAAGTCCTCGAGGGGATGGACATCGTTCCGTTGAAGATTATCGCGCCACCGCCTTGGAGCCGAAAGAATCTATCACCGGGAGAGTTAGTGATAGTTTGTACAAAAGAGAGGTGCACTATCCACGCGCAGTGACAACAGGTCGTACGCAAGCACACCGAATTATAGTAATCTCTTGAATGCTGGAGATAAGATACGGCGACGGGGATGACGGACCCATATCATGAGTTGTCCGGTTGAAGAGCTGTCGGACACGATAGGTACGTGTGCTGAGAGAGCAAAGTAGTGGCATCTTGAGTCCGCTAAAGCGTCCTACACAGACATGATGAAACCTTGAGTTAGTGTTGAGGAAAACCTGCGCGGGAAATGCGAGCACATCCTCACCTGAAGCTTGAGGCCACCATACAAAGTACCAATGTATCGCCGTTTCGACATTCGTCGACTACGGACAACCTAGGCAATGTTATAGCTCCTGTTACCAGAAACGAAAGGAATGGGAGCCCACATTGTTTGAGAGGTAGTAGTGACGGTTGATCATCTTCACCAGCAACTAGACGTTTGAACAGGGGGAATTTTAGGAGTACTGCAGCGCGGATGTTTGAGTGTTGGAGGGGTGTGAAATGGGGACAGCAGGGGTGTAAACGGAGGCGCTGTTGTATCTCTATTGTCCTTTCACATTAGCGTTTGCATAGAGGGGAAGCAACGGAAATATACGTCTGTGTATGGTGTTGCTGGTGGTACAGTTTTCGAGCTCGAGGACAAGCCAAAGTCGTAAGATGTGATATGACTTTTGAAGGGCTGGTGTGAGCCCATAGGCCAACGAGTAGCTCGACAAATATCCGCACTGTGGCCTATATATACCCTCAGCAAATACTTTAGGGCTATGCGAGTGCTTACCTTTCTAGTACCCATCCCGCTACAAAGCTCTGCTTGAAACCCGGTAGTCTTCTTTGCACTCGTGCAGGGTTCAGATTTATGCCTGGATTAGAGTTCCAGGGAGAGCTGCCTACCTCCGTTTCCCGGGACCGGCAGCGTTTAAGGTGAGCAAAGAAGCCCATGTGTTGAATTGATCGATCAGCTGCATTTTTGATGCCACCACTGACCTCGCCTTGGCCTCCGCCTTCCTGCTGCACAAGGAACGAATCCTTGAATGTGAAGATCTCCAGGGATCCAACGACTGCTCCTGCAAGCAGAACTGCCACGACCTCTGCCACTGCCAAACCCTCCGAAGGAACGAATAGCCGTCATGCCCACGTTACCGCTAGCGAAAGGACCATGCCGCGGCGCGGTACTCATTTGTGAATGTTGTGTTATTTTCGTAACCCCCATCGGGCTGACAGACTGCGCAGTCGCTTCAGGATGAGTGGATGCTAGAGATCAAGAAGCCAATCCAATAAAACTGGAGTCGCGCATATAATGGTAGAACCGGCTGCGATAGTGGGGGCATGAACACCAGGGGATGGGTAAGTAACATACTGTGCCCTCATCGTGCGCCTTTCTAACTAAGAATTCCATGCAGCCTCCAAGGATGCAATTGTTATTGGTCCCGTATTCACAGGAGAGAGCGCGGCTCACCTCACGTTCGAAACCTATCAAACAAGTCAAGCTTTGACGTTATTCGGCGACTCCAAGAAAACACACAAGCCTGCGACAGTCGTGAAGAATGATGCTCGCTGCTTGACACTGCTTGCTAACCTTGAGTCATTCCCTCCGTCATATCAGCTCCTTACCGCTTCATCTCGGTTTTGGACATCTCACTTCACATCGGGAAAAGTTTGTGTACGTCCTCTGAGTAGCCCGACAATGCTAGAACACAGCACTACCCCTGTACATAAGGCCACACCACCAAGCCGGGTCCTGATCCGAACAAACGAAACATTCCCCGGCCAAAATCCAATCACATTCGTCTTCACGAGGTCATTATCCTGCGATAAAACACTGCTGCACCCAGCGAGGCTCACAGGCCAATTTCGTGAGGAAAATTCACCCATTCCGGGTCGTTGCTTTAGTTAATGGCTACCTAATGGTGCCTACCGCTCGACAAATCCTTTCACCTCACCAACCGCCCGCTGTACCTTCGATAAGGAGCGACATCACCCCGCCCTAAACTTAGCCTTACTGTCACCAACAATCATCGCCAATATCGCTCATCCAGTAATAGAACCCTCTCCCGCTATCATACCAGCACTGCGAACGTCATTGGCTGCGCTGGTCAGTCGCACCTTTGTACAGCACCATCTCCACCCGCATGCTGACGATGCTACCCCGATGAAGGGTGGGTGCCGCGGATTGACAATAACCATGAACCCATTTGATCGAGATCTCTGAGCACGACGCCCTGATGCCTGCTTCGCTGATTCAGATCTTGCACAAAACCAAGTGTTTCCTCAAACAATTTAACCTCCATCGGACCAACAATCCGCTCCTCTTCGTCCTTTCCACCCCCACTCCCACCTCCACCACTAGCTGCCGTGAGCTCAGAAGACGAAACCGTCCAAGGTGCACGAACAAACGGGAACCAAGGTCCACAAAACTCAAGAACACGAGCTAATACCCGTTCCAGTATATTCACCTCTACTCCATCATGCAAACCGATTCAAGGCGGCAACAGGGGGATTCAATGAAGACTTGGCCTCGCGCCGTACACTACGAATCCATCACCCTGCCTACGTCCTTCCTCACAATTTTTTCCCGTACCGCCACCGCGTGCACCTCTGCCACTGGACGTGGATCTCCTCCTGTACCATTACCGCCTCAATCCCATGGAATTGAATGAAATAGAGCTCAAGACTTCGTACTGAGGCTGTCGGCGAAACCGCAGTCGCTAGCACAGGCTACGGTGACGGTGTAGGTGCCGGGCTGGAAGGTCGACTCCCAAAAAGTAAAGTGAACAGGTTCGGAATCCTCGAATGCGAAGAAGACGTGCTTGAGGTGGTAGCAGTCGATGTAACACCACCTCCACCGATACTAGGCATCAGCCGCGTACCAGGTTGTGGTGGGAGCGGTGGCTTTGGCGCTGGAGGTTTCGGTGGGAGAGGACGAATAGTTTGAGAAGTTGTGATTGTGAATGACGGAACGCCTGCATGGAGCAATTTAGATGTCGGGAAAGGCACAATTTTTCGGAGGGTCGAGTTCCGAGAGGTGAGATACAAAGTATGTGTTGATTGAAGATACAGTTTTTCTGGTGAGGTGCGGATAGACGATCGATAAAGGGGGATAGCATTGGACAGACGAGTGGACGAAGAAAAGTACTCCGGTAATTGCGTTTGCCAACACGGTTGCCCCTGCGAGCGGCCTGTAGAGGATTGCTACGGCTTTGGACAATGAGAAATGTTGAATTGGAGCATTGCACCACCAGCCTATGAATCACTCATCAATGATGGACACGTCTCTTTTGTTTGGTCAAAGTGACTGTTCTATGCGAGCACCTAGCCAACCTGGGAAGCAGCAGAATAGATTGTTCTAGGCCATAAAGATGATGGAGAAGGGGAACTCGGTTTTGAGTCGTTGACAGAGCGTGGAAGGAGGCAGGGAGGTGGAAGCGGGATAAATCCAGGTGTTGTATGAGCTCACGAGAGCTGGAGTATGTTGTGGGGGAGAAAAAGTTCGAACACGTGATACACATGAACTGCATTACCTCGATACGTAATGAAGAGGATGACCCAGGGAATTGGTGTCTCGCTACATCTTGCTAGTCTCATCTCGAATCCTCTCTTTTATTATCCTCTATTCTATTCCACACACATACACACACACACACACACACACACACACACACACACTCTCTCTCTCTCTCTCTCTCTCTCTCTCTCTCTCTCTCTCTCTCCCCGAGGTCAGGAAGATGAGCCCAACGACTGACGGACGCAGTCGTACTCGCTCTCAACCCACCCATCAACCTTTTACTATACAATGGGCTGTGTCCTTGATTTGCATAGAGTGTCTGATCAGATACTTTAGCAGAAGGGATAATTGGCGGCTATCATCATGATTCCAGTATTCATTTTTCCGCTTCTGTGAGGTCTCGAGCGGACCTCAGATAATCAGATTGAAATTTAATCTACGGCACACAAGGTAATTACTCGTTTGATACGAGAGCACGGTAAAGTAGGGAGCACGGGGCATGGGACAAGTCCAGAGCTGCGAGGAAAAACTAGTGCCAAAATGGCCCGAAGGCCAAACATGGGGGAACAAGGATGTCCATTCGATGTTCGCGTATGCTCCTGATGGGAGCTGACGCAAAGGTCGTAAATGCAAGAAATAAGAGGATGAGACGAGCGAAAATGTACAGGGGAGCACCTGCAATGGATATCGTAGCCATTACGGATGCCAAAGACATGGAAAGCCAGTGTTGATAGCGGTCAGCGATATCCCTAATGAAAACTGTGGAGGGCAGCATTAGGGGTTCCACTGTGATGGCAATGGCAGATGCACGCCAGAGCCACATCTGGAATCCATCCCTGCCCAGCATGCACCCGCCCACCTGGGCAAGGAACCCACGTCTACGCGTCCAAGCCAGGCACCCACCGCCACCGTGATAGGGTGCCTCGAAGCACCCTTCCGTCTCATCCCTTCAAGGCGTTTGGAACTAATCCGTATCGAGGTCGTCTTAGGGACATTCATCTTTACATCTAGCCATTGTAGGTGAGTACCATTTTCTTGTTCGGCTACTATAGGCCACTCGCCGATCTTGTCATGCTTCTCTGTACACTTAATAGAGATTCCTCCCGTTGCAACCCATCCCATCGCTCAAATCGTCACAAACTCCAGTGTAAACACTATAGAAACCATCATCACCGCCGTTCTTCGTTCTCAGTCACTACTAGCCCCAGGGTCCCGGTAAATCTGGATGGTCAACCCTCCAGGCGCATGCGAAAATTCTCGCCAGGATGAAGCACATCCAAAAGTTCTGGAGACCGTTTTCCGAGAAGCACTATCACTACGCGCTTGGTTTCAGTGCCTAAAACTGTCAGCGATGTACCGGAAGACAGGCTGAGAGCAGAGAGGGGGATAACCGACATGCCGATGGTGGAACATGGAATAAGTTCCACTCAAGGATATACCAGAATGGGATTGTGGCTTGTCTCGCTAACATCACATGTGTGTACATACGGGTGTGCCCCGCGCAAGCCCTGTTGCCATTTTCCCTCCACTCGCTGTTGCATAGTGCCTTCTCCATGTCACACCCAGATGGTTTGACTCGCACTTTCACCTGAGTCCAGATCCAAACCCTGCGCTACCTCAATTTACGATCAGGCCCAATTTATGGGAATGCTTCTATAATAATTCGACGCCGTCAATCCACAACAGCACTACACATGGTCTTCTTCGCTTTGACATGCGCAAAGGGGTTTAAGGTCGTATGACTGCATTACTTGAACACTAGACAATCCTTCCACCTGACAAGCAGTGATCACTCATACCTGCTCAGATAATATGGAATATCAGCCAGGCGCAGTGTGCCAAAGCGGCCTTGTTGCGCGAGTATACTGCGTGGGTGTATAGCAACCGATGTGGGGAGCATTGATGTTTTGTTATCATTCGAAATCTTTCAGAAGTCCAGGAATCAAAGTTTTTCGCCGGTTAATATGTCATACTCGTTCTCGATCATGGACGAACACTGGGCACCAGGGAGCGAGCGTGGGGATGTTGTAATCCGCACGGTTAGTATGGGAATTGAGGGCGGGAAGAGAAATCGGATTTCGGGTCTGTTTGACTTCTTGTATCCGTAAAACATATAGGAACTGGAGCATGGGGCTATACGGCGGCACGGTGAATATCGCCAAGCTGAGTGGTTAAGCAGTCGGGGGCGTGAGATAAATATTGATTGCGTTCCCACACAGTCAGTGGGACCCTTTACCATTTAACTCTATCACCCACGGCGATATGGCAGAGGCACCGACAGAGCTGCTTGTAGACATATTCGACATGATCCATCAGGCAGAACTATTTTCAGACACGAGAAGCTCCATTCTCACTCCTCTCGCGCTATCTCATGTCTCCCGTCGCTGGCGCGAAGTCATTCTTGACCTTCCCCACCACTGGACTCACGTACACCTATCACATACCCACCATCTCTCGGTAGCAAAGGGTATTCTCCATCGGTCCAAGTCACGTCCTCTCTCTCTAGCCCTTGGCCTTGCAAACACCACAGCGTTCGTTCAGTCACTGCCGGAAGCGAAGGCCTTTCTAGCTGCTCTGACAGATCCCTCTGTCGTTGGGCGTTTGCGTGATTTGCGCATCCTCGGCCACAATTACACAATTTCATCCGTTGCCGCGGGTTTCAATCACTTCCCGATCTTGGAGACACTTGTCGTTCGCCAGGTGCAGCCAGTTGAGGAGCACTACTTCGTCGGTCCGTTCAGCTTTGAACCAACCATGTTCAAAACGCTTACGCTGGAAGGCATCGGATTACACTGTTCCCAGTCCAGCGCTCTCTCTGGTATAACTACCCTCACTCTCGTGAGGGCGGCGGAGAGCATCCTCAACCAAACCACTCTCCTCGACTATAGCTATCCAACCACTTCCTTTACCCCTTGCATGACTCGGCTCTCGCAGCTCAGGTTGATCGGAACACCTCCGGCAACCACAGGACAGCGGGCTGTGCCAGAGTTATACTCACCTTCATTTGATCGAAGCAACCTCACCTTTGTTCATCTTGCTAATTTTGAGTCTGGCTTCTCCACACGCGTCGTTCGATCGTTGTTGAATCCGCTGAGCCTGGAGGAGTTGGAGTTGGAGAACATTCGAGAGATGGCTTTGCTGTGCCTGGTTGGAATGATGAGCGAGATCACCAACACGTCCTCACACCCCTTTACGCGGGTTCACACGCTCACTTTCGCCGATGTATCGGGTCTTTCTCGCTTGCTAGCCAATCAAGTGCTACACGCTGTTCCTCAATTGCGGGTATTGAGATTACGGAATGTTGATGTAGAGGATTTTGCAGCTGCTTTGAGAGATCCATGGATCTGCCCGATGATATCCTCGATATTTGTAAATGGTGTCGAGGTGCCACGCCCTTCTGCGATCACGATGATAGCTCCCCCAGCTTGAGGTCGTTGATAGTCATTCATTTCCCTTCTGGATTTTTTTTGTGTTGCAACTTAGCCATCTTTCTTGTACTGCCTGCTATCCTGTAACTAATTCAATCCGGCCTTCTTTCTCCAATCGATACTCTCCAAAGCTCGATGAATTACAAGAACGAGCACTGCCAATTTCATTCTTGGTGGTGAGGAGACAGACAAAGGGGGCAGGATCCAAGTGGGTATAGCCAATACAGGTCGCAGCTCAGACTTGTGTGTGACGAAAAGATGGAGTCGGCCGGGCCCTTGATAATTACCTAGTAAAGCTATCGTGTTTCAAGAATCCTGGTTGGCGTTGCTGTTGTGCGCGCGCCAAGAAACTTGCCTTAAATCGTGGAGAGAGAGCACCGGCGCAGAATGCGGTGTGTGCTGGTAGTGTGATACAGAATGCAATTGCGGCGGGGATATCGTGTCATTGTGCCCGGAGGGGCTAATAGGATTAATTGATGTAGTATACATCATATGGTGATACATAAATATAACGAGCAATTGTAGTTGTATGAACTGTGCAGATATGGAGAGAGAGAAATGGTCCTTTGGCCTGTCCAGTTAAATAGCAGAAAACATGAACCAAGCAAAACCCTCCGTGGCGCCGGTGGCCTTTGCCTATAGATCTTCCCACCACCAGTGAGTTTCGGATGATAGCCATCCAGGGGGGGAGTAGGGAGAACTCACTATGCATTACGAATAGCCTGATTGGCGCTTGGCCAGTGCTACAACCCACAAATGTGATCTACATCGTCAAGGTAGTCTGTTTCCTGGCGACAGATCAATGTCTTCATCGTAATTTCGGAATGGCCATCCAGCTGGTTGTGGTCTCATCTCTGCGTTCCGTAGATCCGGTTGAGCGCTCAACAGAAGCACACGCGGAAGCGGACGTAAGCACTCACGGCGATGAATGGCAGCTCCATGAACACTCTCGAACGAAGCCAGAAGGACAAGAACTGATACTGTCAAGAGGTAGCCGCGCATTTTCAAGGAGGGATGGTGTAGGGTGGGTGGGTAGAATGGGGGGGACAAACAGTGTAGAACTAGTGCACTTGTACGGTATTGCTTTTATAATTCGGCCGTCTCTACCCTGTCTCGCATCAATTATGTCACCCGAGGAGTGGGTAATACATAGCACGAAGGTGCAGTGTAACAGGGGCACGCATCGGAAAAACACCATCTTAAATCAGACTGGGGTTACCACCCAGATTAGGTGACAGCACCAGTGCGAACTGTCGAGAACCGTCCTCTCTGATCGTCAAATGAAGGGAGTAGGCAACCGAGGGGTCCCTGAATTTCGATGGAGCCACCATCTACACGAATAAGACCATTCAAGATGAATAAGGTACAACCAATGATTACGGACTAATTGGGTCCTTAACGGCGGAGCAGCCACGGCGACATATCTCTATAGTTCGTATGATAGTCCAGGTATGAGTCAACTCTAAGGGGCAACTGGTCATCGGGATTCTCCGTTATCTCATTCGTCGTCGTATGACCTGAAAGGCCAGCCATATTGCGCGCTACCATGCCCATGGTTGCTCTTGGCATGGAGTCCGGCATTGCCCTCTTCTGAGGGTTGCTAATGAGTATTTGACATAACAATTTTTGTGCACTGGTCAAACCTCACCACTGCTGTTGAGCGAACCAGGTAAAGGCAAAGAAGACACGGAGTAAGCAACCGAGACAATGGTGAACAACACCAAAGCAAGAAATTTCATGATAAGGTTATGTTTGCCGGGCTTGGAAACAGTCTTCTCAGAAGGGTCGTGCTTTATAGCCCACTTCTGTATTTGTTTCGGGGGTTCTAGCCCGTCGCGACAAGTGGTGGTTATGTTAATTCTTCGACCGACGATCAAGAGGTGTCAAGGCAGTGTATCAACCTCCTTAGCGCAGCTTTCATTGAAATGTCACTACCATCCAATGTACTGGCGCAACACACCTTTTAGTAAGGTCGCCTATCTGTAACTCGTCCCCCCCCCTGAACCACGTTGCCTTGCAACAATACTAAGCATAACCCCCGACTTGCACGTTCTCCCGCTGACCCCTTATTTTGAGATCGTGCGGTGAGCTTACAAGTGAACTGACATGATTCGTTGGATAAGGTATGACTTGCGCTCTGCCTCCGTCGACATACTGTATGGGCTTAAAATCAATAAATTAGGATCATGTGCCTACGAATTGACGGTCAAAGTGACTGTCCAAGGCCCACTGCTTTATTCGGGTGAAGTCACGACATGTATGCACGTTGTCTGCACTCTCTATAAGAGCGTCTAGTTCATGGTCCCATTCCCATGAAGCAACACTGACGTCGGCCATACACATCAAGGATTGCCTCACAGAGTTGACGCAATGCATGACGTGTTCCGGGTCGGCGGAGTGATGATAGTGATTGGGGTATAGGGCCCGCCTTACTGTGTCCTGTATACTGCTTTCTAGATAATCGTAAATGTAGAAGGAGAAAAGACGTACGAGGCAGTGAAGTTGATGGAAGACGTCTAACATACGTATCCGATTTCCCTTCTGCTTGACGAACTCCAGAGTCTCGTTGAAAGATGGAATATTTTCTTGTCCAGGCAGGGTAGAGCTTGAGACTATTTGTAGTGTTAGATCTTCTGTGCTCCCGTGAACATGTCTCTTGTGCTCACACTCGTACAGTTGTATCCAAGCTTTATCGACTTGAGGTGACGGATCCCGCTCGTATATAGAAGCTTGGTCTACCAGACCCCGCCGAAAGACCATAGTTTTATATCCTAGTGCACTCACAGCGGGCGCTACAGAACGCGCAATGGGTTTCAGTCTCTCATATGGAGTGCATGGGTGCTTACTGTGCGTCAGCTGTAGGAAGAGGGAGCAGCCATGCCCCTGACATTGTATCCATAGTCCCACGATGTAGAAGTTGAACCCAATCGACGCCATCCATGTCACGAGGAAGAACCACCAACGACCTTTGTGTTTCTGCTTGTGGTAATGCAGTTCGTCGTCTTCACCATCACTTGAGATAGGCTGGTATGAATGGGATCGAGAGAGCATAAGAGCGGGAAAGGAACGGGATGAAGGAGAATGGGTCAAGTAGTCGTTGTGCGGCTGGGCGCGTGTGGGCGCTTGGTGGTAAATCCCCCCCCTGGGCTGACAAGAACGGCCGTGGCTGTACATACGTCAGGGGCCGATGTTGCGAGATTAGTATCACCAGAGCAACCCAAGATGCACGAGGATGACGGAATTGCATATCATATGCGGACCTTCCATTCCTGCCAGGCGTTCATTGTTTCAGCCTTCAAAAAAGGTATAGTCAAAATCACCCGACAGCCAATCCACCACCTTCCCAGCTTCTCTCACGAATTCACTTGCAATGTGGTCCGTGGGAGCAGCCGGGTGATGACCCACGGGCGCGCGAGATTTCGAGTCTCAAGCCCTTTGGCAGTACTAACACGCGCAATCCAGGCTTCACCATGATAGGGCCCGGGGCGATTGGGGCTTTGACGGCTTCTTCTGAGACGTCCCCGTCAGAGCTGCGCAGCAGTCCTAATTCTGACGAGGCAGGCCGCTGAAGATCCTTTGGGAGCTCAAGCGTTTAAACTTCGGGCTTAGCATAACGGCCGAGCACTGGCCAAGCTGGAAATTAATTCGGGTTACCTTCCGAATCTGATAATAGGCGGCACCATTATCCCCGTGACCCGTCCTTGTCTTCCCCCTCGTAGTTGTCTCCTGAGCTTTAGTCGACGAAGACAATCATGGCACGACCTGCTTCAGAGCTGTCCTTCACGATACGGGATGTTGGGCTTGGAATGACTCTTCTGGAGAGCTTTACCAACGGTATGTCTGCTCGCCGGCTCAGGTATATTCATTCAGGAGTCAATGATTACGCGCCCAGGTATCTACACCATGATTTTTGGCTTTACTCTGTATTTGTTATGTATGTCGTCTCCTGTGACCCCAACAGTGGGATACTCATGTTATTCGGTTACAGTCTCTAGGAGAAACAAAGTCTACTCTGGCTGCAAGTATATGCTCGCCATCATTGTGGTGCTCTACGTGCTCTCTGTCATTCACCTAGCATGTCGCTGGAACATGGTTAGGCGGGCATTCGTGCTGGATGGTGCAACAGTGGACACCATCCTCCAGTCCTTCTTACGACAACCAACATGGTCCATCGTTATCTCAAGCCTCTCCCTGTCACTCATGACATTGATTGCTGACTGCATAATGGTAAACACTATGCCGCTCATCAGAAAGAAATATTGACTAAAATCGCTCGACTTTTCTAGATCTGGAGGTGCTGGGTTGTTTGGGATCGCGATTGGAGGGCACCTCTCCTTCCTCTTCTGTGCACCATTGTTGGAACAGGCAAGTAACCCAAAACGACAGACAGCTCAGAACTCTGAATAACGCCTCCTAACCTAAAATAGTGTTCTGCGCTTTCAGTCTCATGTATCAAATCCGGCCACAGGACCGGCTCTTCACCTCGAACCGAGCAAAGTTCCACGAACCCGGCCTCGTATACTTCTCGCTCTCACTCGCAAGCACCCTCTTCTCGACTCTCCTAATCGTGTACCGCATAGTCTCAGTATCTCGGCGAACCTTGATGATGAACCGCTACAAAGGAGTCATCGAAATTATCACAGAATCCGCTGCTTTGTATGCTGTCGCCCTCATCGTGTTCCTTCCTTTCTTCGTGCGGAAGGACTTCACCCAGGGTTATGCCCAAGCAGTTCTTGTCCCAATTACAGTACGTCCGCAATTTACTCCCCCTCCCCCTTTATTATTGGATCTCGTAACTCAAGATAGTGGATAGGGAATCGCTCCGACGTTTATCACAGCGCGGGTTTCACTCGGGTTGGCGAGGGAACAAACTCTAGCGAGACCTACGTCCCCAAGCTTCGTATTTAGCCGAGACTCAAGTTCCCTCCTTTCGTCGACTATTCGGGTCAACGTCAGCCGGTACGTTGATTCATCTATAGGAGAGCGAAAAGAGCCAGGCGAAAAAGAGGTTGTTTGACGGAAGTGCGGTTCTCTGCCGGCACGGTTGTAGATATTATTAGCTAGTCTGACCTGGGCGTTATTAAAGAATCCTGATCAAATCATTACTCTATATGCCTCCTAATCAAAGAACGGTTTGTTAAAAATCCAATGTTCAGCGATCAACTTTGCAATGTGGGGATTATCTTTGATGACCTCTCAGGGGAAGGGGGGTGGGGCAGTTAAGGCGAGGCGAGGGATAGGAGACAGTTGAACTTACGAAGTGCCCCGCATCATTGATCAGGATATATGTTATATTACCCGCTCCATCTCCTACAGAACGAACGGTGGCATCTGGAATGAGAGGATCCCGAGGCGCCCATGATTTGTCTTCCCCTTTGATGAAGTCTTCTTGGAAGGGTGTTCGAAGAAGTTTGAGCTATACCCATAAATTAGGGGATCGAGTCAACACAGTTCATGACGCTGAAACCAACTGATGAAAGAACCCCCGGCCATGCACAGTTAGCATCTTGCGCGCCAGCGTACACTGTTTGTTCAATTTAGTAAGCGATCTGTGAACATGTACTGGTCGCCTTACCCAGGAGGCGAACCCCGTCTTTTAGCAAAGGCTCTAGGAGCAGGTGATGCTCTGCCATCCTATGTTCATATGTAAAGTGATATAAATAATGATCGAGGAGGCAACACGCACAAATCACCTGCGTGATAGAAAGCTTGATTCACGGGAACAGCAAGGGAACGGTAGTCCAACCCCTGAGGAACACCCAAGGTCGTTTTCGTTTCAGTAGAATTGAAATACTCGTCCATTTCTGTAAAGTGAGTGTGACATATCCCTGGGTTGGTAGGGGTTGGTTTAGCGTAGCACTGCAACGAGCGGGTCAACTCTTGTAAGAGGGGCGTGTAGCGTAAGGCCTACTTTTTTTCGGACATCCTCCAATAACGTCCCATTTGTATCAGCTGACGCGATGTTCTTTTGGCAGAAATTAATTGCTGCAATCTTGTTCTCAAGAGTTGGACGAAGCAAGGCGAAGTCGATCATCTCCAAGCATTGAGGAAGGAGGCGGAATAAACGTTCACAGGTCTCCTCGTCATGGATTTGTTTCTCCACACAGCGATATTGAAGGAGCCAGCGGAAGTGGGAGTTGACATTCTTCAGGGGTGTAAAAATACTTTGAGAGAGGGGATAAGAATCTTCAACGCACCAGGACAGGATTAGTGAGCATTATCGAATCAAGGAAGATCTTGACCCTATCGAGGCGCTTGGGACGTTTGTTTTGCTCATGAATGACACTCGCGATGTGAGGCATAAAAATACCACCATATGAACCACTCGAAAGGACCAGTTTATTCCTGGACGTGATCAGAGAGATGACCATGATATCGTATCGAACAGCCTACATACTTGGCATAAGCTGGGAACAGGATGTAGAACTTTTGCAAGAAATCGTATACATCAAGCGCAGCGGAGTGACTGTTGTTGGCCATCACCCCATAAGAGTACCCTGTGCCGATAGGCTGCCCCACTGGTCAGATATCAACTGCAAATAATGTGCACTGAGGCTTGCGAACGTGGTCAAGAAATAAAAGGTTCAAGTTGTCATTCCATCGCCCTTGGTTGAAATATAGCCTAGGCCCCGACCCCAAGCTGCAGGCCGATTGACCAAAAACTGCGTGAACCAGAGCGCTAGTGCCAGGACCACCAGCAGTTACCAGCCTGGGGGAACGGATGACCGATCACGACAGGGACAGGAGATCAGTACCAGGAAATTTCCTTACACGACAGGGGCATCTTGTGGGTCCATTTTCGGCCTCGAAAAACCTGCTGTTATTCGTAGATATATAAACGATAACAACAAATTCCGCTTACCAAAAGAAGCTTCGCTTAGGCGTTGCATCTGTATCACCCTCGAGTCCAATATAACCGACGTGCATCCTCTGGCGAGGTCCATTGACGCTGCCATCCTCGCATAATCCAGTAGGCGAAAGAATCTGTCTGAACCAAGTTTGTTTGGTACCCTGAACCAGGCCCGCGCTTCGTGGCAACAGCAGGTATACAAGACTGAGAGTTATTGCTAGTAAGGAGCACATCCAGCGGAGTGTCAGGAAGGGTTTAGAGACACGCGCTCGAGAGGAACTGTCATGGCTAGCCGTATTGACATCCAAAGAACCCTTTACGATTTCGGAGTTCATTCGGGGGGGGGGGGGGGTGCAAGTGGGAGTTTGGGGTAAACGGCGATGCCCGCTCGGTTCAGGCGCCCGATTACAGTGCACGAGGCCCTCGCTGGTGTTCATCCGATTGAGTATCGGAGAGATACGTGAGAGCCCTGGGAAAATCACTTGCGGGCGCGACATTGAATCGGGGCTAATTCGGCCGGGAACCCAGGGTTGACTCAATCCGCCTTCCTGTTTCGCCTTGCGCCTTTTACCCCTCACCTGGAGCGGAGGAAACAAAAGCTGTGCGTAAAAACCCCCGTGGACCTATGGATCCGGCGCCACAAAAACAATTCGCACCAGGGAGATATTCCGATACAGTCATCCCAGTCGATGACGGAATTGATCTCGTTTCCAGTCAAGGGTTGTAACAGTCGGGTTGGAACCTCGTCTGTCACGACTCGGCTGTGCTGCGTTTGATTATGATGGAAACGCCGTACGGACATCAAGAATGAGCTAACTAATAGGACAACCCCTTTACACTTTGTTGACTCTCCTCTATTGATTCGTCACCCCCCCCACATGCCTTTATTCTCTCTTGGGCAGTCCTCTCGCCCTCGGTACACGCCCTTGGACACGCACGACAAGGAGATCGAAGCGCAGGAAGTAGCTCTACCACCCAGAAGAAATTTCTTCCTCCGTTACGCCTTTCTTGCCCTGTTCATTGCATCGGTTTCCCTCAACGTGATCCTATGGAACCGTCCTGCATCCACGTCAGGTGCACTCTGCGGGCAGTTTCTCTACTGTAAGCTTTTTACTAACGATAGGCACTCCGAGTCCGAGCTGACATGCAAACATTTGTAGCGCCGGCACAAGACGTTATTGAATACCGGACTCAAAAGTTTACACGAGGGCTTCTCGACGATATACCCATCTACGAACAACCGCCTTCGCACGAAGTGGATGAAGCCTGGAGGGAGCTTGCTCAGTGTGAGTGTGGTCATTTGCTGACCCTGGTTTTCCCTGATCGTTGACACCGGTGCTTGCAGACGCCTCCATCATGGTCCCCGCCTCGGATGCTGTGCATATGACGAATAAGACGTGGTCTGTACCAGAGCATGAGGGGTATTTCCTCACGTCGTTGGACGTTTTCCATCAGCTGCATTGTCTTGTCAGTAGCCCTTCCCCCTCGCCCCTCAATCTCCTCGTCTATGCTAGTAGCTAATATTTTCTCCTAGGATATGATGCGACAAACAATCCACCGCGACGACTACCCTGACCTCCACCTCTCACTTGTGCACCTCCGTCATTGCATAGGCGCAATCAGACAAGCCCTGATGTGTTTCTCTGATATCACCCCTATTGTATGGCAGTGGAACGAAACCTTGGGAATGGGAGACCAAAGGGACGATGTACAGCACACCTGCAGGAACTTTGATAAGGTACAAGAATGGGCAAAGGAACACTATTATGATAATATCCCAAACTTGGCGCAACATGTCGAGTGGGACTTGAATGTGTAAAAAGTTTTAATTCTGTGCTTTGTGTGGATACATTAGAGGTAATTGTCAATGTTTTTGTGTGGTAGATAGATTTTGGATGTTGTTGTAACTTATACCAACGGACGTCACTCGACTGTATTATGGATATGGTATCTCTTGGACCTGGGTGGCCCTATGATCGACTGATCCTGTGGTAGTGTAAGGAAGGGTATCAAGGGCGTTGACGCGGAATGGTGTGGATCCTTCCGTCATTTGGGATTGTTTCAAGAGTAGTCGTTTACTACGACGATTCGATCTCAAAATGATTAGGTTGAAAGCTATACCGACAGTTGGAAGTTCCTGTCAACATGCAAAAGGTCAGAAAATCGGGAAACGTAGGGGGCTGCGAGGGCTCACTATAGCGGTCATAATATATATTGCAGGTGCTTCGGGTAATGTACGTGACAAATGTCGCAATGGCACTCAGGCCAACTAGTAGACCGGACTCGACGGTGATGCAGATGATATAGTGGAGTGGGCTCCTCGGGAATTCGTCGCTGTCGTTAATTTGCAGCCCTGAGCGTTTGTTGGCTTCCTCGACTTTCCAGATGCGCAAAACAGTCAAGCCTAAAGAGAGATATGTATAGCTTTTCAAAGTCCCTTGGGGACAAAGTACGGGTACTACATACCTGTTGTAGAAATATTGATTACGATCGAAAGCACCCAGAAACTCGTGCCATACGGGATGATTTCCTCCGAGTTGAAGACGCCCTCTGTTTGGAAAGCTGCCTCGATCATAATGACCCGAATGGTACAGAAGAAGCAACCAATCCAAAGGAGAATCGAAACGGACACCCATCTCCACTGTTTGATCCACAATATCCAGCAGCGGTGGATCTAAAGGGGGTTAAAGAGGTGAGAAATACGCGAATCAGGAACAACGTATGTCGAAATCGTACGAGCACTAGGTCACCAACGATCGTGCCGATCAGCACAAGAGAAGTCTAGGAGTTGAGTCACCATCAGCGGGGGTTAGTCCCTAATGGATAATGGATGTTTTCGTCGTGATGACAGGGACTCGCCTCTGTAACATTCAGCCACCCGGAGACCTGGCTATACTCTTCACGAGCTCCATTTGGGAAAGGGGAGAAGATAAACGCGCGAAGACTTCGATAAAAATTCAGGCAAAGATTAATGGAAATGAAAAGAAATAGGCTTGTCGCCCCAGCGACCACGGGTAGATTCAACTCGTTGAGCCGTTTAGGTCTCTGTTTGGTGAAGAAGAGAACCTGTGTCGTATACGCAAAGGTGATAATGTAGAGTCCGTAAAGGACGCTCTCAATGAAGAGAGCGCAGAGGCGAGACTCAGCCAGAGGGAATGTTCCAGACATAGCCTCAATGCTGGTGGAGAGCTGGATGAAAACGAAGGGGTCACGGAGTCCAAGAGCCTTGGGGGAGGGGCAGCCCTGGCGACTGTGTGCGAATGAGAGGTCCTTGGGAGATATTACCACTGTCCGTTGGCATCTAGGATATAGGGTGGTTACGGTATAGGGGGACACTCTCCAAATTTAATGTGGGGGCCACAGAGGTGATTGATGGTCGATCTGGTGACAGATTGCACATTGGAACCGGCTTCTGGTGCCCACAGTATCAAGGGGGTTACATAGTTCCAGTTTGACAGGGAGGCTTCGATCAGCGTTCAGGGAAATTATAGATGGAACTGGCGGTCGTTCGACCAATGTTTTGTGGAGATCCCCGTTGTCAGAGAAAACCGACACTCCCAGCCGATAAGACGGACGAATCTTCCTGGCGTCTGTAGCACTGCAACTTAGGACGGCTGTTTTGAATAAGAAGCACTAGTCCTGAATCATAGTTGAGGTGAACTTGTGTCAGTCTGACGCAGGTTTTTTTTTAAGTCATCAAGATGATTCCCATGGAGATTAAACTCCGATCAGACTCCGCTTGATCCGGCAACACACCTGTACACACGCCCTTGGCTTTTGCGCTAACCCTCACAGTAATGAGCTCTAGCAGGCGAGAAGAGGATTATCGCCGCTCCAGCCATGGTCATGGTGAATATTTCTTTTTTCACTATCTTCTGTAAACTCATACCCTTCACGACATGAACCCCTAACCTTGGGCCGTCACACATGTGCACACCTGAATACATGTGGTGCTTGAAGACTATGAAAAGAGAAGATACAAAGATACTGACTCGGAGAGAAGAATCTATAAACACAGGCATGCCTCTAGAGACAGGGTGGGTTGATCCGTTTACTAACTTTAATATTGAGGCTGATAGAGTAAACGGCCATCTTCAGAGTGAGATCGACAGGAAGGACGTGTTAGCAGACTACAGGGCCGAAGTCGCAGAGGAAGAGACCAGGAAGTCGCGACACAGAGGTCGTCACGATGTCCCACCCGTGCGTTTCCTCATTGGACCCAAACGAAATATCCCCCTGACCTACTAAGGAATCGAATATCTGACGGGTGACCTATTGCTCGTAGGATGGGTTTGACGACACGCGCCGCAGAGAGTATGAGAGGGGCCTAGAAGACCGCCAGAGGTACAAATCATCATCGCGTAGATATGACGATGGTGCGCGTCGTACTTCGCCAGGCCACCGACGGCATCCTTCTAGGGAAAGGGACAACAACTTGGATCGACTTGCCAGTCAAGGCGGGTATCGCGCCGAGAGCCAGGGTCGCTCCAAGCATGCGACCATTCCCACACCGGACTGCGGCACCTCCCACTACTATGCAATACCCGATAAGCCGGCCAGAAAGGAAAGTCTTTCATCGCGACACGAAAAAGAAACAGAAGTGCCCGATCGGAGGAGGCACCGTGGACGCTCCCTTTCCCGAGGCAGTCCGACACCCTCCGGATCCAACTCGACATCATCGTCCTCTCGGGACTCTTCGACATCAAGATCATCGTTCGAGTTGGACCATCAATCTAGCAAGCGTAAGCGACGCAGGGTGCACCCGAAGGATAGTCACAGCAGAAAGGATTCAAAGGGAAAGGGGAAGAAACGACCACGGTCACCTTCTCGACAAGAACGGAAGAAGGATGAGGTGAAGCGCAGTGTACTGACAGGCAAAAAGGTGATTAGCACGATCAAACGTCCCTGCGCGTACTGAAGAGATGATACAGATCAAGCTGAAGGTGAAGAAGGACAAAGGCGATGAGGAGCGCGACGCTAACCGGCAAGAGCTGCTGAAGTTTCTGAATTCGACCTTTTGAGTAGGACAATGACATAATTAATGATCATGTTCTTTCGCCATTTATATACATGTCTATGACCAACCACCACCATCATGCTACTCAACCTCCCACCTGAGTTGCTGCTCTCCGTTCTCAAGCACCTCCCTGTTTCAGGTATTGTTGCCTGCAGAGCCACCAGCAGTGCTTTTCGCTCCTTCGTCGACCAACATGAACCAACCATCTATAGACAAGCTGCCGCACATCCAAATCTCCACCTGATCCCCCATGGGCAAGTCCTTCTCCAAGACGTTCCTTTACTTGGCTGGCACTCGGAAAGATTCTTAGGCCGATTAGAAAGCTGGAAGGATCTGTGTAAGTGCTGCTCAGGCTGTCTCTTTCCCTGATCTACATATGCGCATTGTTTAGGTCGTCGGGCATGTGAGGTTCGATCTAGTTGGCTCGGGCGGGGACCATCACGCATAAGGAAGTACCAAAACACATCGCCCGATGTCCATCGCATAAAAGTGGACGAAAAGCGCGGGTTCTTTATTGTAACACACCATCAAGGCGGATTGACTGTCGTCAATATAAATGACGGCAACCTGGTTTGGAGTTTGCCGGGGGTATGTGCGCTATCAAACCTTGGGGGGTCTGCGCTGAAAGCTGAGGGGTCCTACAGAACTACATTCGCCCGTATGCACACTGTGAGTACGGGGAAGGTTTTCTCATCTTTGACCGCTTTGAAGGCGCCAAGGAGGTTTGGCGTTTGGTCAGTGACAACCCCAGGACTGACCCCCCAGACGACTTCAATGTCGTTCCGGAATCGCTTCCGGACTCCATCCAACAACTTCTTTTCGACATTATCCAATCTTCAGGATGCCGTTTCAAATTTTTGCCCCATGCACTCCTCCGTCCTCCCGACGATCTCCAGACTCGCGCCTACCGTTTCGTCTACCCCACGCTGCTTACAGCTGCGCACGAGACACTCCTGCTCTGGGATGTTCGCACCGGAAAGCTCGTGGAACAAATTGACAACATCCAAAGACCATTGGAGCTCAACACTGAAGTGGCTTCTGCGGGTGAGGAGGCAGGTGATGTCCCGATGGAACAAGGCGGGGTTGAATTTTCGCAGAATTATCTGAACAACTTGTACCCTGAAGGCGACTTAGATGCGGACGGTATCATGGACTATGAGCTGGTTGGGGCGGGCTCGAACGAAGGGGTGGCCCCGCCACACAATACCCAAGCAGAGGATGTTGATGGGCTTGGGGATATCCACTATGTGGAAGTCAACGACGAATATGCGTTTATATGCGGATCCAACTCGTTGAGGGTGTTTCGTCGCAAAGGCTCAACCCCGAATGATCCTCCCGAGGAAGAGAATGCGCATGATAAGGAAGCAGGGACCTGCGTTTTGGAGCTCACGCAGTCACATATCGAACACCACGGGAAGTGGTTCTTCCATGTAGGCTATGTCAAGCAGCGCGATCTGCCGAAAGGATTCCGAAGTTGGCGGGAAAGGAGAGGCGAGAGGCGATACGCAACGAATAAAGGAATCCCACGTCAAAACGATGACGAAGAGGTTGATGATATGTCAACCAAGTGGAATTCGACTTCTTTTGGTCAGCATCAGAGTGAAGAGGAACAGCCTCCGCTTGAGGGGGCCATTTCTGGGCCTCCAAATGCTGTTGATGAGGATTCTCAGATGGGTGATGTTGATGGAGACCTGGATGACGATACAAGTGATCAATGGAACCAGGAAAACCCCGTTGGAGGGCGTGACAAGCATACTTATCTAGCAAATGGAATCTGGTGGAGGACTGACAAAGTCGTCGCCAGCCACGACACGGTTTCTTCGAGAACTTGTGGGTCCATCCACACCACATCTGAATTCAAGGCAGGTGGGTTCCTAAATGAACCTGTTCATCCATGTCTCGTGACGAATGTTTTCAGCTCATGTCTCACCATGCGGCCAGCACCTCGCTGCCCTTCTTGATGACTCCCGATTATTTATCATTCCATACTTTGAGAGGGTGATAACTGGGCAGGTTAAAGATGTGCGTGATATTAAAATTGACATTCAGCTGAATGCGCACGCGGACTCGATATACCTGGCATACGAGGATGGTAGGATTGGTGTTGTTACGGTGGGCATTTCGTATCACGTAGGAAAGAAGTGCCAACACTAATTCACTATCTCAGGAGCTCGCTGTTTTCATCATTCATCCCTCATTCCCTGACCCTTCCGATCTCTATACGCCCCCGAAAATCGAGGTTCAAAGGGTAGTGCCGTTAAACGATCCTAGTGTCTTGCAGTGTGTTAGCTGTCTCCAGATGAGCTCGACGGCTCTCTGGCTCAACTGGGAGATTAAATCGAGGGAATGGGTTTTACACCAAGGTCATACGCGGCAGCTCCAAACTGCTTGGCGCAAACGGCAGGAGCGTAAAGAGGCTATCCACGAGGAGAAGTTTGAAATAAGTATGGACACAGGGAATATTGACCTCGGATTGGACGGTAAGCGCATAAGTTCGCCTTGTCATTAACCGTACGGTAACACTGCGACAGTAGATGCGGAAGCCGAAAATTCTTTTGTTTTTAGCGTTGACTTTGGGTTGGGATCTTGATTCGTCTTGAAATTGTTGTTTTGGGGTTTCTGACCGCAGCTAAAAATTCGAACTGATCTGATATGTTTGAATTGATGATTGGATGCAGTAAAGCCTTTAACATCGATTTCCGGGGATGCAGCGGGAAAAAAAGACCACAGCCTAGGCTCCTCGGGAGAACCTTGCTCTGATGTTATTTATCCTTGCGTTCTGAAACAGATCCTGAGCTTCCCTTTCCAAAGCGAGAAATTGCGGGATTGACCGCCGTTCCATTCGACGAGGATGATAATGGACTAAGACGGGCTTCGTTGTTGATAACGGCACAGGTGGCTGGTAGGACGTAGCGCGATATCGATGTCTACCATATCAGCCGAGACTACTCACCGGTTCGAAACAGCACCAGTGAGGACCTGGCTTTACTTGGCACACCATGATGAAACACGGTGTGGAATACTTTTAAAGTCCAGAGAGAGTTCAAAAGCGAAATGGAACTACGGTGTTTTTACACGCCACCAGCGGAATCTGCCCCCAGTATGCATGCCTTTGACGCTTGTCTGGACGGGCTCGTGAACCCGGTTTCATTCAGCGCGGTTTCAACCGGACACTGTCACGGTGGCAATGATTAGAATCTAACATATGATCATTTCTTTCGACCGTGTGGGGCGTCTAAGGGCCATTCCTAAGTCCAGGTCTTATGATCTCGAGAAGTAATTAGTGGGCTTTTGAGCTAAAGAAAGGGGGGGGCGAATGGAGCGGTCGACGGCACCGCCCTCTCGGATATCCACCGTGAATCACACAGCCCTTTTGACTAGTGCACTACTATTTTCTATGACATTCTTCATCACCTCAACAGCATGTGTGCCTCGAGAAGGCCGGGAGGCAGGTGCAGTATATGGTCTATTTAACATTGTCTGTCAATAAATATACAAGATGTCAGTGCCCTGATGGATGCCTTCAGTTCCAAACCATGTTGACTGCAGTCGTCCTCCTCGCCGTCCTAGGCGGTTCGACCAGTACTCCCGTTATCCCACCAACCCCTCCTGCACACTCACTATCGTTTGCCATATTCGGGCACCAACTCAGTTGTGCCGACATCACGAATTCTTGTGAATTCCTAGTGTGTTTTACAACCATTTTCGTATCCGCATGGGTCACTGTACATCCGAATGTGCCCCACCCACAAGCTTCAGGGTGGGTCAGGTTCAAAGAGCAGGTCACGGTCTTGCTGTACGCTCTCTTAGCTCCCGAGCTTGTGTTATGCTGGGCATGGAATGAGCGAAGGGTGGCGAAGAAAGCCGTGGAGGAGTTCAACACCCAAGTCTACGGACACAGTGAGCGGGCAATTTAATTTTCTTCGAACGAGAACGTGGTTACTCATCAAGGTGTTCCAGTCGAGGCCGGCGAAACATCGTGGCTAACTCATGTGCTCGATGATATTAAAGAATGGCTTCATGGCCCAGAGCAGACGAGGCCATGTATCTGGACTCTTACACACGGCTTTTTCGTCGGCATGGGAGGATTCGTCTTATACGACGGCAACTATCCACTCTACCCTCTCACTCTGACAGAGTTGATCGAGCGCGGGAAAGTCGACCCACCAGTCGTATCCGATGGGGAAATTACTGACAAGAGTAAAGAGGACTTCCTCATGAGACTGTTATTCCTTCAACCCCTTTGGTTTGTCGGCCGGTGCGTAACCAAACAGCGGATCACCGAGTTGGATGTTGTGACTCTTGCGTTCGTGGCCACTAATGCCATCACGTGTGTGTTGTGGTGGAGAAAGCCTCAGAATGTAGGCGTGGGGATCCGAGTTCTGCTGAAGGGATCAAGCAGCATGGGGAATCCTAAGTTGCGGGCTGGAGAGAAAGCCGAGGTCGCCACTGACAGGGGTATGTAGGGGGGTGTTGGGGTTTGATATTTTGCTCTCGCCTGCCGTGTTTTTCATAGAGCATACCTCAAGTTGTCGAGCATAGCCACTTCTCTGCAATTTCCTCGCATTAAATATATCCCCCGTGTGACTACGTCTCAACACTAGCTAATAACGAAATGATGACGAATGGGTCCGTTCGCAGATAGGCTTACTCAAAGCCGGGCGGTCCATCGCAACATCATTACAAGATTGCGAATACAGTACCAGGTCGGAAAATTAGGCATACCAGTCAAGTTAAATGCGTCAGCTCCTCGAATCGTCTGAAGATGCTTAATTTCGTTTCTTTGACTTCTTGGAAGGTTCCAACAACCGGCGACGTTCCATTTGACCACGCAGTCGCTCCTCCTCCTCAGATGAAGGATTGAGGGTGAGAATATCTTCTGCGCGAGAGTATTTCTTCTAGCATTGGGGACACAGGTCCAAGGCATTGTCCTCTCCTTCCTTTGGTGAGCGAGATGCAGCGTCTGTCATAGTCTTGAACCCAGCGTGAGAGAACACACAGCCACAGGTTGAGATATAAACGAAGGGCTGAGAACCATTCATTTCCTTCATTATTAGGGGACAGACAAAACGAGCACGCTCCGGAGAAGCATCTGATGGTGATTTTTTGGCGTCTAATGTGTTAGGTGATAGAGTCAATTGTTTGACGTCCTAATATGTCACCGATGAAATGAGGAACATAGATTAACGGTATGCTAACGAGCGGGCGCACCTTCAGAGACTTAATTTGCCCGCATATTGTCTCTCCGTCTCCAGGGCAAAAGGGTGATTAGCACGATCAAACGTCCCTTGCGTGTACTGAAGAGACGATACAGATCAAGCTGAAGGTGAAGTAGGACAAAGGCGATGAGGAGCGCGACGCTAACCTGCGAGAGCTGCTAAAGTTTCTGAATTTGACCTTTGAGTAGGACAATGACATAACCAATGACTCTCAAGTGCCCTGTAGATATCACGCCGCTTAACGCTATTAGCGATCCAGGCAGGTGGGGGAAACCCACCCTGCCCTGTTGAATTAATTGTCTACTATCACAAGCCTAGATGGCCGTTTCGTTAAGGACTATGTAACTAGGGAGAAGTGGGAGGGTTCAGAGGTGAACGATAAGCAGAGAATACATCAGTCTTCGGACAGTGGTTATGAAGGTGGTGGTTAGTTAGATGAAGAAAACCGGAAGTCTGTCTCGTAGTATGCTCACCTGTGGGGTGTTTGCGGCTGCCGGTGACGGGGCCCTTGTTTGTCATTATTGACCTGGCGTAAACATATCTTTAAGCTCGATTAATGATCTTGTTCTCCCGCCATTTATATATATCTGTCTATCTATGATCAACCACCACCATCATGCTACTCAACCTCCCACCTGAGTTACTGCTCTCCGTTCTCAAGCACCTCCCTGTTTCAGGTATTGTTGCCTGCAGAGCCACCAGCAGTGCTTTTCGCTCCTTCGTCGACCAACATGAGCCAACCATCTATAAACAAGCTGCCGCACATCCAAATCTCCACCTGATCCCCCATGAGCAAGTCCTTCTCCAAGACGTTCCTTTACTTGGCTGGCACTCGGAAAGATTCTTAGGCCGATTCAGAAAGCTGGAAGGACCTATGTAAGTGCTGCTCAGGCTGTCTCTTTCCCTGATGCTACATATGGACATTGGTTAGGTCGTCGGGCATGTGAGGTTCGATCTAGTTGGCTCGGGCGAGGACCATCACGCATAAGGAAGTACCAACACACACTTCCAGGTGTTCATCGTATAAAAGTGGACGAAAAGCGCGGGTTCTTTATTGTAACACACCATCAAGGCGGATTGACTGTCGTCGATATAAAGACAAGATACCCAGTTTGGAGATTGCCGGGGGTATGTGCGCTATTAAACCTTGGGGTCTGCGCTGAAAGCTGCGGGTGCTACAGAACTACATTCGCCGGTATGCACACTGTGAGTACGGGGAAGGTTTTCTCATCTTTGACCGCCTTGAAGGCGCCAAGGAGGTTTGGCGTTTGGTCAGTGATAATCCCACGACTGACCCCCCGGGCGACTTCGGCGTCGTTCCAGAATCACTTCCGGACTTCATCCAACAACGTCTTTTGGACATTATCCAATCCTCGAGACGCCGTTTCAAATTTTTGCCCCATGCACTCCTCCGTCCTCCCGGCAACCTCCGGGGGAGCGCCTACCGTTTCGTCTATCCTACGCTGCTTACAGCTTCGCACGGGACACTCCTACTCTGGGATGTTCGCACCGGAAAGCTCGTGGAACAGATTGACAACATCCAAAGACCATTGGAGCTCAACGCCGAGGTGGCTTCTGTGGGTGAGGAGGCAGGTGATGCCCCGATGGAAGGAGGGGGGATTGAATTTTCACAGAATGATCTGAGTGACTTGTATCCTGAAGGCGGCTTGGACGCGGACGGCGTCATGCAGGATGAGCCATTTGGGGCAGGCTCGAACGAAGGGGTAGCCCCGCCACACAATACCCAAGCAGAGGATGTTGATGGGCTTGGGGACATCTATTATGTGGAAGTCAATGACAAATATGCGTTTATATGCGGATCCAACTCGTTGAGAGTGTTTCGTCACGGAGGCCCAGCCTTGAATGATCCCCACGAGGAAGAGAACACGGGTGATAGGGAAGCAGGAGCCTGCGTTTTGGAACTCAGGCAGCCACATATCAAACACTACGGGAAGTGGTTCTTCCGTGTAGGCTATGTCAAGCAGCGTGATCTGCCGAAAGGATTCCGAAGTTGGCGGGAAAGGAGACGCGAGATGCGAAATAAAAAGAATAAAAGAATCCCACGTCAAAACGATGGCGAAGATTCTCAGATTATTGATGTTGATGGAGACCGGGGCGACGATACGAGTGATCAATGGAACCAGGCAAACCCCATTGGAGGGTGCGATAACCACAGTTATCTGGGGAATGGATTCTGGTGGAGGACCGGCAAAGTCATTGTCAGCCACGATACAGTTTCTTCGAGGATGAGGACTTATGGGTCCGTTCACACCACAGCTGAATTCAAGGCAGGTGGGTCCCTAAATGAACCTGTTCATCCATGTCTCGTGACGAATGTTTTCAGCTCATGTCTCACCATGCGGCCAGCACCTCGCTGCCCTTCTTGATGACTCCCGATTATTCATCATTCCATACTTTGAGAGGGTGATAACTGGGCAGGTTAAAGATGTGCGCGACATAAAAATTGACATTCAGCTGAATGCGCACGCGGACTCGATATACCTGGCATACGAGGATGGTAGGATTGGTGTTGTTACGGTGGGCATTTCGTATCACGTAGAAAAGGAGTGCCAACACCAACTCCCTATCTCAGGAGCTCGCTGTTTTCATCATTCACCCCTCATTCCCTGACCCCCTCGATCTCTATACACCCCCGAAAATCGAGGTTCAAAGGGTAGTGCCGTTAAACAATCCTAATGTCTTGCAGTGTGTTAGCTGTCTCCAGATGAGCTCGACGGCTCTCTGGCTCAATTGGGAGATCGGAGCGAGTGGATGGGCTCACCGTATGCAGCGCCAAGCTGATTGGCGCACACAACTGGAGGAGGAGGCTCTTCACGAGGAGAAGTTTGAAATAAGTATGGACATAGGGAATGTTGACCTTAGATTGGAAGGTAAGCGCGTAATTTCGTCCGTCATTAACCGTGTGCTAACACTACGACGATAGATGCGGAAGCCCCAAGTTCTTTTGTTTTTAGCGTTGAATTCGGGTTGGGATCTTGATTCGTCTTGAAATTGTCGTTTTGGTGTTTCCGACCGTAGCTAGAAAGTCGAATTGATCTGATATGTCTACATTGGTGGCTTGGATGCGATAAGGCTTTTGATATATCCAGGGATGCAGCGGGAAAAAAAGAACACAGCCGAGGCTCCTCGGTAGAACCTTGCTCTGATATTATTTATCCTTGTATTCTGAAAGAGATCCTGCGCTTCCCTCTCCAAGGCGAGGCGGATTGCGGGATTGCCCGCGGCTCCGTTTGGCCATGATGGTAACGGACTGAGCCGGGCTTCGTTGTTGATAGTAAGATTCAGAGACAACCGCACGGCACAGGTGGCTAGTAAAGCACGGCACGATGTCTATGTCTACCATATCAGCCGAGCCTACTCACCGGTTGGAAACAGCACCAGTGAGGACCTGGCCTACTTGGCACACCATGATGAAAGCACAGTGTGAAATGTAAATGTGGTGCTTTTACAAGCCGTTAGCGGAAATTTCCCCTAGTATGCATGCCTTTTACTTTACTGGATGGGGTTCATGAGGTTCTGGAAACCGGTTTCATTCAGCGCGGCCCCAACCGGACATTGTCACTTGATTAGAATCTAACATATGATCATTTCTTTCGACCGTGTGGGGCGTCTAAGGGCCATTCCCAAGTCCAGGTTTTATGATCTCGAGAAGTAATTGGTGGGCTTTTGAGCTAAAGAAAGGGGGGCGAATGGAGCGGTTGACGGCACCGCCCTCTCAGATATCCACCGTGAATCACACAGCCCTTTTGACTAGTGCACTACTATTTTCTATGACATTCTTCATCACCTCAACAGCATGTGTGCCTCGAGAAGGCCGGGAGGCAGGTACAGTATATGGTCTGTTTAACATTGTCTGTCAATAAATATACAAGATGTCAGTGCCCTGATGGATACCTTTAGTTCCAAACCATGTTGACTGCAGTCGTCCTCCTCGCCGTCCTAGGCGGTTCGAGCAGTACTCCTGTTATCTCACCTCCACCTCCTGCACATCCACCATCGCTTGCCATATTCGGGCACCAAGTCAGCTGTGCCGATATCCCGAATTCTTATGAATTCCTAGTGTGTTTTACAACCATTTTCGTGTCCGCATGGGTCACTGTACATCCGAATGTGCCCCACCCACACGCCTCGGGGTGGATAAGGTTCAAAGAGCAGGTCACGGTCTTTCTGTACGCTCTCTTAGCTCCCGAGCTTGTGTTATGCTGGGCATGGAACGAGCCAAGGGCGGCAAAAAAGCCGTGGAGGAGTTCAATGCACAAGTCTACGGACACAGTGAGTGGACAATCCAATTTCTTCGGACGAGCAACGTGATCACTCATCAGAGTACTGCAGTCGAGACCGGCGAAACGTCGTGGCTAACTCATGTGCTCGATGATATTAAAGAATGGCTTCATGGCCCAGAGCAGATGAAGCCATGTATCTGGACTCTTGCACATGGCTTTTTCGTCGGCATGGGAGGATTCGTCTTATACGACGGCAACTATCCACTCTACCCTCTCACTCTGACAGAGTTGATCAAGGGCGGGAAAGTCGACCCACCAGTCGTATCCGATGGGGAAATTACTGACAAGAGTAAAGAGGACTTCCTCATGAGACTGTTATTCCTTCAACCCCTTTGGTTTGTCGGCCGGTGCGTAATGAAACAGCAGATCACCAAATTGGATGCTGTGACTCTTGCGTTCGTGGCCATTAATGCCATCACGTGTGTGCTGTGGTGGGGAAAGCCACGCAATATAGGCGTGGGGATCCGAGTTTTGCTGAAGGGACCAAGCAGAGTGGGTAATCCTAAGTTGCGGGCTGGAGAGAAAGCCGAGGTCGCCACTGACAGGGGTATGTAGTGAGTGTTGGGGTTTGATATTTTGCTCTCGCCTGCCGTGTTTTTCATAGAGTACACCTCAAGTTGTCGAGCACAACCACTTCTCTGCAATTTCCTCGCATTAAATATATCCCGTATGTGACTACGTCTCAACATTAGCTAATAAAGAAAAGATGGCGGACGGGTCCGTTCGCAGATAGGCTCACTCAAAAGCCGGGCGGTCCATCGTAATATCATTACAAGATTACAAATACAGTACCAGGTCGGAAAATTAGGCATACTAGTCGAGTTTAACGCGTCAGCTCCTCGGATCGTCTGAAGATCAATGCACTCACTCTCGTGAAAGTACCCATAGTCATAAATGTCTCTTTCCTTTTTGGCTGCCCCTCCGCATACAGACTCCTCAAGGCCTCGCTCATTGTTGCCTTTCTCTTCGCCTCTTCCATTGCCATTTCGCTTGCGACCGCCTTGCTAGAGGCAACAGAGGAGTTGATCATCGGCCGACCCGATATCTCGCGTTTCTTCTTGGGCGGTTCCTCGTCTGAAGATGCTTGTTTTCGTTTCTTTGACTTCTTGGAAGGTTCCAACAACCGGCGACGTTCCATTAGATCACGCAGCCGCTCCTCCTCCTCAGATGAAGGATTGAGGGTTAGAATATCTTCTGTGCGAGAGTATTTCTTCTGGCATTGGGGACACAGGTCTAAGGCATTATCCTCTCCTTCCTTTGGCGAGCGAGAAGCAGTGTCTGTCATAGTCTTGAACCCAGCGAGAGAGAACACACAGCCACAGATTGAGATATAGATGAAGGGTTGAGCACCATTCATCTCCTTCATCGTTAGGGGACAGACAAAACGAGCACGCTCCAGAGAAGTGTCTGATGGTGATTTTTTGGCGTCTAATGTGTTAGGTGATAGAGTCAATTGTTTGACGTCCTAATATGTCACCGATGAAATGAGGAACATATGTTAACGGTATGGTAACAAGCGTGCGCACCTTCAGAGACCTAATATGCCCGCATATTGTCTCCCCGTCTCCATATGCTGATTTGTCTAGCAGATATTCAATTATCGAGTCTTTGTTGTACAGCTTGCCTAGCGCACAGGAGACCACCGGCTCCTGGAGCTTGCGCTAAACACGGGGGATAATCAGAACGAAGTTCCTCGTAGGAGATGGTAGGATAACACACCTTTGATAGTGCACAGAAAAACCACCGAGCTCTGGTCTGGTTCGCTTTGTCCGCTTGCTCAGCCTGACAATGGAGTTAGTGGTTTACCTGCGTATACTGGACCACCGCCTACCTTTGCCTTTGTCCTCACCAAGTCGCGTCGGTCTGGGATGCTTCCACCATCATTTCCCATAGTATTCTCGGTGTAGTTAAGGTAAATTTGACCGGGGAATGTAGTGGTAATGTCCAAGTAGATTGTGGGAACAATTCTCAAGTGCCGATGGTAACATAAGCAAACCCACTTTGGTCGTCACATCAAATGTCACATCAGCCGAGGGATGCCGAGCAACGCAGAGTGTGACGATTCCATCAATCGTATCGATACTCCGACACGGCATCTTCAAGTACTTGGGCAGGCCCCACCTCTCTAGGTATCGTGATAGGCGCACAGTAAGCTAGAGGATATTGGGAATGCAAACTTTTGTGCAGAAAGGAGAAAGTTTGAGAACACAGGTTTGGGATGAGAGCAGGGGTGGAGTACAATAATCAATCCAGAACTGAAGCTTAACACCCTTTCCAAGGACTCACTCTTGGCTTCCCTGACCTGATTCGGCTTTCGCACCAAAGCAGGCTGATTGTTCTCTGGCACAAGGCTTATATTATAAGAATAGCCCTTGAGGATAGTACTTGAGTGAAAAAAATCCGACCAAACACATAAAAGACCTTTGTTTGGATGGCTGGGTGGCCCCTCGGGCTAGAAGTTCGGTAGTTAATGCGAGGACCGCAAAGCCTACGGACCATTCTCCAATATTTATGCCCCGTTGGCGACGAAAACCTTTCAAGTTAAAAGCTTTCCGGGAGGGCTGATCCAAAATCATGTGATCTCCGCTGGTCACTTGACCGCTGTTCCCAGACCGCCGTCCTGGTCCACCAGCTACATAGAGTTAACCCCCTTGTGGAGCTCCACAATTTTTAGTGAAAGTATCACTAATAGTGCTGGACCCATAAGCCTTTGTGCTTGGCTTCAACCATCGGTCCATTTAACACTAGCGCAGAAATGTATGTCCCAGCTATTTTGGTTTCAAAATAACCCCTTCGCATATCGTCATTGAACCCAAAACTCCACTCCCTGGAGCACGAAAATTGTGGTTCAGCCCCCAGCTTTGCCTTGTTTTGTTTAGACTTAGCATGCGAAAACATATAAGGAGGGTAGATTCACTTCCACTAGCCTTCAGCGCATGCACTTGCATCCCTCTGAGTGAAAATGTAAACTCAGATCTACCCCATGCTTGGAATTACGCCTCTCACACTTCCTCCCTTCATAGGAACGTTAAATTTATTCTTCCCGTGATCTTGGGCTTCGGGGTTGCCAACGCCTTCGCCCAATCTTGCACAAATAACTCTCCTTGCGGCAGTAATATGGTTTGCTGCGCGACTGCAGTAAGTGTATTAAGAGAGATATCTCAACTTATGTTGACTTCTTTCTCTAGACGGGAGAAGGTCCTGGTGGTACTCAAGGTAATTGCATCCCCCGCAGCGACTGCAGTGGAGTGCGTCACTTGCTCTGTGCAGCGAATATGTCTGTTGAAGATTTATTTTAGAAAATCGGTCATTTTAATGGGGGCGTTTGCGGTTGCCTCGTCTGAACCAATTTCTCCATCAAACATGTATCTGGGTATGAATAAAACTGTGTGTAGTACCTGCTTTTCCCACTGTGCCTCCCGTGTATGTGCACATCTGTATTCAGAATGCCAGCTTGCGCTCTGTTCTGTTCAGATGAAGCTCTGGAGCTTAGTGCAGTGTTGCAATGACCAAGAGCTTATTTTTGGCCGGCGCTTCCACGATCAACTCTATTAATATTTTGCGCAAGCGCAGCAGGACGGCAAGTCCCGAAATCAGGACTTTTCCGACAAAGATAAATATCTCTCACACGACGTTTGAACGATCCTCCCATCGTCAACGTTCGACACCAAGTATACGGGCATTATGTTCACTACAGCCGTCCTCTTCATATATGCTCTCGGTAGCCTAGGAGCCGTGGCCACCCACCAGCAACCTTTCCTTCAGACAACCACAAACGAGCACCCTTTGAACTTTGCGCATGAGAAATACGATGCCGGATTATTCTCACCGCCTTTCTCATCCCTATCAGCTCTACCAGATGCTCATTTTTCAACGCTGTCTCATCCTCTCTTTCCCAAATACAGTGTCCGGGTGAAGAAGAGCAAATTTTGTGATCCCACCGTCAAGCAAGTCTTTCCTACTGACCCTCCCTGGAAAGGGTGCTCATACAATCATTGCACACCAGCGGGTATACGGGATACATTGATATACAGGCTCGACACTTGTTTTTCTACTTCTTTGAAAGTAGGAGCGATCCCGATAAAGATGATGTCATCTTCTGGACAAACGGCGGACCCGGGTGTTCTTCGTCCCTTGGGCTCTTCTTTGAATTAGGTAACGCGTTAACATTTCATTATCAGCGACGACTCGGTTATCGAAACGTTCATAGGACCTTGCAGAATAACTGATGCAGATGGTCCGAAATTCCATCCAGAGTCATGGAACACGAATGCAAATGTGTTCTTCATCGACCAACCTATCGGAGTAGGGTTTTCCTACGCTGAATTCGGTGAAACCGTGGTATGTTTCTCTCAGCATCACTATCTGCATCCTTGTAGCGAAAGCCAACTGAGTCAATTTCAGTCCACGACAGAAGAAGCCGCAGTTGACATCGCAGCATTTGTCGCCATCTTTTTTGAGAATTTTAGCCAGTTCAAGGGGCGTGCCTTCCACATGGCTGGCGAGTCGTATGGCGTACGCACCATTCAATCGTTGTGAATCTATGCCAAATGATAATTCTGACAAACTCCCAATTGTGGACAGGGGACGCTACATACCACTTTTCGCCTCCGCCGTGTACGACCAAAACGCCAGACTGGTTCAGGCTGGCTTGACACCAATTAACCTCACTTCTGCTATGATTGGTGAGATGCCTGCTACCAAGATATTACGAGATTCTGACGGTCCCGTTTGATAGGGAATGGCATGTCCGATAGTTTCAAAATGGTGCTATCATACTATGATATGGAATGTACACCCGCTTCTATCGCGCCTTTTATGGACATATCTACCTGCGTTGCTATGAAACACACAGTAAAAAACCTAACATTGTTCTAAATTCTTCTGATCCCTCATCTTATTTTAGGTGGAGCGGTGCACGCACTGGATGAAGAAGGCCTGTATCGAGCATTTCGACAACATTGATTGTGCGGCCGCATACAATTTTTGTTCGGATACCTATGGAAACCCTTACATCCTCACAAGTGAGTAACGACCCAGACTCGAGATCATCCCCAATCGCGATGACGCGGGCCATGTGAATAGATCGGAACCCGTACGACATTAGTAAACAGTGCGAAGGGGTTCTGTCAGAGACGCTATGCTATCCCCAAACCGTGTGAGTATAGTACCGTCCGTAACTACGCATAGACAAAAGTACTAACAAAAAGTTCCAAGTCATATTAGTAACTTCCTCAGCAACTCAACGAATCGTGCACTCCTCGGTGTTGATCCAGCCATCACCTCAAACTTTACATCTTGCAACATGGATGTCAATCGAGCGTTCGGATACACTCTGGATATACTCCACCCAACCGTAGACTATGTCGCCGCACTTCTTGAGCGTGGTATTCGGGTCCTCATCTATGTCGGTGCATATGACTGGGTTTGCAACCATGTTGGTAATGAGCGATGGACCCTGGAGATGGAATGGAGTGGAAAAGAAGCATTCAGAGCGAGCGAGAAGCGGGAGTGGTTGGTTGATGGGAAGAGGGCTGGGATGACGAGGAGTGTGAAAGGGTTTACGTTTGCCACGATCGACGGCGCGGGCCATATGGTGGGTAAAATTTGTGCTGAGGTAGAGGTTATATCCTGACAAAGCGGAAATGGATAGGCTCCGTTTAATAAACCGAAAGAATCGCTCGCAATGGTACAACGATGGATGGCGGGGGGCGAGTTGTAGAATGGAAAACCAGCATCGCCGATAACAAGAATATGGAAAGAATCTGAGAAAAATACATCATGTCCGAGTTGTCTTGATATCGATACAAGTCAGAGGAATGGTCATTAAAAAGGGGTAGCGTGCGTCGGTGAGCTTTGGATTTATGAATGCGGACCAGCTAGCTAGGATGAGCAGCGGCAACTGGACGAGCCCATCCCTGATCGCACAAGAGGAATGTATTGGTCCACCTCAAACGCCCTACCGGGAATCTTCATCATGAATATACAATACTTGAAACTTCAGCCATAGTTCATCAGATATGTGGGACGATAGAAGACCAGGGAATGTCCTCGAACGCTGCGTCGGGAAGTCCTCGCAGAGTGGAAATCGCAAGTACGAGGAGTGTCATCCGGGCGAGAACGTATACCGGGAGGCCAATAAAAGCTATGCTTCCGAGTGACATTGCGAAGGCGTAGACGGCCCTTTTGACGGCCTCACCGCCACGGTGCCCTTCAGTGAGTTGAATCAAGCCAGTCCCCACCGTCACAGGCAACGGCTCTGCCGTGATGACTGCAGCTGAGATGCGCCAGAGTACGAGTTCGGCGGAGGTTGGGAAAGTGCAATTTGAGCTCTGCGAAGCACATTGTGGACTCCATGAAGTGAGGTGAAGGGCGCCAAATACAACGCCGAGGACCAAGGCAGGAAAGGCAACGCGGTACTCTTTCGTAATGTCATGGTCGGCGTAGAACATCGGCACACGCGTCGATCCCTGTGGTACCTCGCAGTCAACTGCCATTTTCCCTAGAGGCGAGAGCAGCCCACGGAGGAGTCTCAAGGGAACGAGTAAGCTGACAAGCATCATCCAACCCAAAAATCCTTCTGCTCCACCAGGGTTCTCCTCAAGCCTCCTCTGCAACCATCCTTCGCGACGCGTCTGTCGCTCTATGGGCACACTTGGGAGCACCTGGCTTCGTTGTAATAGCTATCGCATGCTTGTACGTTCTGTGGTTTCTGCCACCAGAGTGAGTACTGTTACTATGTTGAGTATGGCGAATGCGAGCGTACGACCTCGAGTTCTGTCACTGGCAGATGGATAGCCCAGCGGCCGAGGCACTGAACGATGAACCATGTGGTTTGGAAGACGACAAGGAGTTTTGTGAGAAAGTCGCCCTTGCTCTTGTCGAAGATGTCTTCCTCTGGAATGGATGGGAGATCGATGATATCCTTGTCAATGAGCTCCTTCATCTTGTCGAATGTGAGAACGAAGGCCGGCTTTCCCTCCTGGAAGAGCATAAACCCTCCCATTTGAATGAAGAATCCGTGAGCAATTGTCCATGGCCTCGGCTCCTCATCCTCCAGGCCATGGAACCAATCCTTGGTAGCGTAGATGCACCGGGAGAATCCAGAACGTCGTGCGTCTAGAACTATGGTTCTTGTCAGTATTGACTCCGCCTCGGCATGCAACTAATCGCCCACCATTCGCATGATACCTTTCATTATATTCTTGCTTGATCCTTGTGGCGGCGTATCGCTGCCGCAGCGCCCACAAGGTCATCAGCTCCGGCGCAATTATTGCGTAGACCATCGTCAGGACGTGGCGACGGAATCGTGCCCACCCAGATTCCTTGGGTCCCGGGATATTAGGGTGGACCGCCACCCACGTACATGCGAACACCGTAATCAAGCAACTGTAGATTATATCTTTCAAGTCGCGTCTGCGGAAGTGGTCAGATAGCTGTCGCACGACGACATCAACTGCAGTATCGTCTAGAATGGCAGTTGGGGCGCTGAGGGAGGGTCGCAAGAAAGCCAGTAAGAGGAGGATGATCATTAGGGAGAAAGAGGGGTATACCCCACAGCTGGACAGGCCGAAATATAAGGGACACTGCACTCCTGCGGATCAGTCAAAACATCTCGACTCAAGTTGGATACCTTGTAACTGCGCACCGTGTTGTGCGACAATGAACTCATTAATCCACACCTTCTGATCTCCGTATTCCCGTGACAATCATGGAGTCCTACAGCTTTATTCGCCGGGGTTTCTTCAGTTCAGCCAAAGTAGCGCACACGTTTGTGCAGTCGACTATTTTAGGACACACACGTTCAAGTGTGTCGTCGATTACTTTGTTCTGACATGGGAATAACATAACCGAGAATAGCAACACAAGGAATCAACATCATCCAGGCTTGAACGCCGAATTACTGGTTATGAGTTAGGGGGAAATGCCAACCTTGGGGAATCATAATTATTACTTCCCACAGATGAACGATGAACCGTCTTCCCCCCCCTGGCTTCACACATAATGTCAAATAGCGATCCCGATTGTCCCTGCCTGTCTCTTCGGACGGTCTCTGAGCGCAGCCCTTTATAACGGGCATAATCGCTTAGCAACGGTAGCCGTGAAAGTGACTCTTTTTGCAAGCTTCGGTAAGGTGGAGTTCTGAGAGGGTATCTCAGTAGGGCGCACCATGCCCCTCAACTTACCAGTTAACCAAGGTCATCTAGATCCAAGGCCGTCACCATCCTGACTCTGTCCGACTCAGAAACTCTCACTGTGCTGTTCGGTATCCATCTGAGATGTGTTGAGCAAAGGAGCAAAGGGTGAACGAGTAAAATGAGGTGAACGTGCGTGTTTTTTCACAGCAAAGTCTTTTGAACTCTAAAGTGGCAGAGGAACGTTCACCTCAAAACATGCCAAGACATCGGGGGCTATCTAGAATATGCGGCGTAACTCACGTCTATGGGCCATGAGGCAGTGTCCACAACACAGAGTTTCCACTAACCCTGTCCGCGTTGCGGAAACATTGCTGTGCTCGATCGGTCGCTGGACATTGGGGCCAAGTTGGCAGGCCACTGAAAGCGTCGTATAGCTCGGTCTTCCATGGTTATCAAGATCTCTAATGTCATCGGACGTTCCTGATATGATGCAAAACACACAGCATTGAACGGCTTCAAGAGACCAGGACGCCAAAGTTGGTTTCTCGGATACGAGATCAACATCAGTGAAGCTCCTTCTGGATATTGGGGGGGTTCGTATAGCAGAGGCGGTGGGTCAAGGTATGTTTAGATTTTGTGTGTGAGGGACAGAGTAAAAGGGCGTAGGGATTGGTGGATACGAGTAACATAGGACGAACGCGAGTATCAGAAGTTTCGTTGGGGAAAATACCAACCGGAAGGGGTGGCTAGCAAGTAAATTCACCTAATACACCCTGCGTCTAATACCAAGACTTGGAACAAAGATGGGGAAAAAAAGGGGGGGAAGGCAGACACGGCAGGTGGCGTTATTGTAATAAGCAATATCAACAGGACAACCCCATATTCTTACTTTGCTTCTATCAGACTGGGCAGTTTTCTGAGAAACCGTCCTTCTCTCCAGGAAGCTCTGAGGGGGCGAAAGTAGGGGTCCTTTGCCTTTTCAACTTCATGTGAGGACGGCGTTCTTCTCGGGGGTCGAAATAAACAGCAAGATCCGGATGAGCCTGAATTTCATCAGGGAGCTGTCGCAGCTGATCCCAGACTTGCTGACACAAGAATGAAAGCGGGTTCGCCGATGTCGCTGGATTGACACACTTATCACCACCGGCGCTGGTCGGGGGGTCCTCAGGCTCTAGGTCGGCGTGCTGTACCGAAATATTGCGGTTCTCTGTGAACTCTTTAGTCTCTATTCGGTCATTCGAGGCAGCTAATTTTGAGAGGTGCTTTTCTGCCATCACTAATACCCGCTTGAACCTATCTTCCGTGGACAGTTCACCTTCATCCTCTCCTTGGTTCTGGTTCAATTCGTCATTTCCTAATAGCAGTTAGGACCAATATAGCGCCCTTGACGTCCTCATGCCTGTGTTGTTCTGTACCAATAAGACGGCTAGCACAGGCGAGGAACTGGGTCCGAAGTTCTGCGTTATTATTATTAGACTGCCGGGTCAGGGATGGCTGTGGCTATCGTGGTGGACTCACCAGGTGACAGTCCTTGGGCGTCCCGAGGGTTCTGAATTGGACACTCGATTGATTTTCCTATCTCTTCTATCTCCTCACCACTGCTTGCTCGGTATCCGCTCAGGTCAAGATCCCGAGACGAGTTTTTGATGCGAACATAGAGCTCTACACGATGAGGTAAAAGCACACGATGTAGTTTCTGGTTGTGTGCTACAAAATGTTGGAGTGCGTGGGCATTGAGGAAATCCTTCCTGAGATGCTCGAGGTGGGGATTGGGGGGAGGAGGCCCCCTTTCTCCTTCGCTTTTCTTGCCTGTGAGAGTCGGGGATGGTGTTCCGGCTTTCAACAGATTCTTCTCGGCTCTGGTAAACTCTTTTCGGAAGAGTTGCTCAAAAATCTCGAGCTCCACGGACGTCTCGTGGAATTCCTGAAGACAGGTGTGTACGATGTGCACGGCATGTGGGTGAAAAACGAGCGTCTCCATGGCTGAGGCAAAGCCACGGACAAGGTAATACGAATACTTCGACGAGCCAGTTTTGGACTGAGGGCCCCAGCGCTCGCGTTGCTTCCTCCATAGCTCGTCGTACTCCTGCCACAGAAAGTCCGTAAGGAGGCTGCACTGATGATTTTGCCACTTGGACATCCTGCCCTTGAGAGCAGGTATCAAGCTGAAGGGAAAACTAATGACAACGGCCAAAAGGACGCAAACGCGATGTGTGACCCAGGATATCGGGGATTTGAATGGGCACTGGGAAATAGCCAAAGTTCGTGGCGCGATCCAGCCAGCCAATGATTGCAGGAGCGGCATTACGGTTGTCAGAGTGAGCAAGAGCACTGAAACCCCGCTCACAATGGCAACTGGTAGGGCAACTCTGTGGCTTACTGCCCAGAGGAGGTAAAGCAAGCCGATGGTGAATAGGACAATTGCCCCTTGGACGGCCAACAAGAGAATCGCTGGAACCCTAGGAACCCCCCAGCCCATCAAGCCTTCGTATCGTAGCTGGCGGAGCGCAAGGCCATCGTCATGGGGTTTATGTTTCATGTCTGCGCGCCGAAATGCAGAGAGCCATTGCAAACACAGGGTTCCGACGACGACAGCGGATAGGCTCAGAGTCATGCTCAAAAACCATAATTGGTTGACAACAATATCATGGTTGGCGGGCACGAATTGTTGGCGTGGCTGGGCAGTTCCTTGAGTGCTAGTATCATTCAGCAATCGCACGACCTGACTGAGGAGGCCAATCATTGTATCCTCCTTATCTTCCTTGAGCCATTTGAATGACTCGATGCTGAATGTAGTGACAATGGCCAAAAATAAACTGGCCTTGAGAGTCCGGATGTACATGAGATCCAATGCCCCAGACCGAAGTGCAGATCTACTGACCACAACTAGGAGGTACGAAATCTCGTCCTTGAGGCTTTTACACAGGTCTTCATCGCTCTTGTCAACTATGTCGTAGCATCTCTCCCACGGGTCTTTCGGGGACTCGTTAATAGGATATCGATATGGCCCCTGTTCGCATGTCCACGCGCCCTGGACATTACCATTTGTCAGTTTGGAAAAGGGCGCACAAGGGAGACGTGGCGCGTGACGCACTTTCGTTGGTTGTTGCTGTCGCTTTGTTTTCACTTTCTCGTGATCGTAGAGTACATCCTGTTAACAATCATTGGATAGGTCCCTCAAGGCGGAGAGGAATCATGATGATCAAAAACGAACTTGTGGTGTTTCCCACTGGTCTGCTCGGGACTTCTTATCCCCTCCGATTCTGAACTAACGTCCCCAGATGAGGTCCAAGGGCTATACAAGAGACAGGCATTGTTCAAGAAACCCACCAGCTTGTTGATGATGGCCATAGGGCAGTGGTATGAAAGGGTACCGAACAGGGTGATAGGCAAAACAGGTTCACCTCGTTGCAGCGGTTCGAGATCGAAGTACGATGGTGGGAGAGTTGAACAAGCGTCAGGAGCTTCGTTTCTATGAATAGCATCTCTAGTTTGACGCGGGCATAGGCCTTCGGCTTGTTGTCCTTTTGAGTAAAAGGACAATAGGTGATCTTTGTAGACAGGAATTCCTTATGGCTATGAGCTGGGATTGTATAACCAGGAGAACCAGTTTGGCGAACAAGAGGGAACAGTTCTAGCGCCTGAACTAGCGCCCAGAAATGTAACACGGTTGCCTCGGCTCGGTTAAACCACGAGTGGCAGATTATCAAGCTTACCCCGAGTGTGTGACTTGCAACCTTTGTCCGGCGGTTCATGCCTCGACTCCGATATCAGTGGCTGTTATTCAGGGGACAGGACAAAAAAGGATTCTAAGCCGGTCTTAATAGCTTTGAACGTGGCTTTACGAGCGGCTGGCGTGCACCATCACCTCAAAACCGACTTATTACGTCCCTGTTGTACAACAACAAGATGTGAGCTTCATTAGTCTGACATGGACTTCCCTGATCATCTGCACCACTCGTTCCATCAATCCCTTCGTGAAAATGATACAGGATGTAGATCACAGTGATTGTCCTTATACATGAGGGACGAATGATGACCATTGCACACTCCGATATGCGTCCAGCGGCAGTGCACGGAAAGCAGTGCACGAAATAACGACAAGTGCAAGGCGAGCAACAAAGTAAACGGTGAGTGAAGCCATCACGGCCAAATCAACGAGGTTGTTCATCTCATGTGTCCAAAATGATACAGCAGCAGAATCGCAGGTTCTGTTGTAACGAACAGGGCACAGATGCGCCAAAATAGCTGTTCCGCGCGCGAAGGGAACGATCCAGTCCATGAGAGTAAATGGAGCCCTCCAAAAAGGAAGGCGATGGCGGCAAAGAGTGATTGAAAGCCGAGGGTGTGCGCGTAGAACATTGGGAGACGAGTAGACCCAGTTTCAACATCAATGTCTACGTCCCCTGCCATTTTGTAGAGCGGACGCAAGAGTCCGCGAAGGAGGGTCGTTGGAAAATCCAAGAAGATGAACCTTAACCATCCGAACCAACCTCCTACCCTGACAGCCCAGATACTCCACTCCAATCGCTCCCTGCCTAGGACCACTTGCCACCACTACTATTTGCCCCAACATCCGGACTATCGGGTCCATTATCTCCTCCGTTTCGTCCGCCTGCGGGCGAGCTACTTGGCGAAGGTGAATACTAGAAACAGATGCCATTTTACTGAAGTAGTCTCTACGCCATAGCTGGCATACCGTTCCATTGAGGTCAACTCGTATGCCAAATTGTGCACTCTGAGGCTTCTTCCACCACAGGACATATGTGATTATGTTCAGAGCCGCGAATGCCAGTGCAACCACCTCCATTTCTGTCACTGGAAGTCGGCTCACCGCCCGAACGAGGCATTGAACTGTCAGGGGACTGTCATGGCGCCGCAATTTACTCGTGGTTTTTTCGGAGTACCAGTAATGGCGCGAGGGCGGCTACACACCGGAAAGTTGGTGTTTTCAGTCGAGCAAAAAATTTATATAATTGATTATATCCGTTGGAGAGGAGAAACTGATGTGCCGTCGCGTGGATTGTCGCGTGGATATGCGGGGGTTAATCGGAACGGAACAGAGATATCACGTTAACGAAGGAAGAAGTGAAAACCTCCCGTCGGTCGCGTGCTCGAGGCACCTGGCTAGTATTTTTAGCAATAGATACATAATTTGCATGGGTCCGGGATGTACTTGCGTGCGTGGCTACTACAACCAAAAAGCAGTCTGGGAACAATGAACGTACCAAGATCCTTATATCTGTTATATCCGTACACCAATTTTCAACTTCATAAAATCATAACACAATCAGTACATGCGGCAGGAGAAACCTCTGTAAGATGTCAGGAGATTTACCCACTTATGGAGCAGATGCTGCATAAGTGAAGCAACTGACCTGACCCCATGTGCTTCCCCACCGTGCGGGCTGAATTCCTACTGGTGGAAAGTCGAGAGAGCTAAATCTTTAGAAGACAGTAGGCATCTAAGTAAAAGGGATTCGATTATCGGTTGACTAGCGATGAATAATGAACCTAGCATAGTCCATAGGACATAGCACAACCGTCGAAAATTGCAAGGAGGCTTATCAGGCTGTACTGTAGCTACATCCAAACTCTACGCCCACACTTCGTGCAGCACTTCGGACCTTGTTTTCAACTAAGTCGTTGTCGCGCTCTGAGATTCGCCAAAGCCACGTCTGTTCCTCCCAGTCCTTTGATCAATCATACAATATGGCGTGTATTATTGTTACCGAACGGACTCTTACAAGTTGCGGAGTGATCTTGCTCACCGCTATTTCAAGTCCTGCATTGAAAACCTTCCTGATCATGAAATGGTTGGGAGGTTTGCCCTGATGGCGTCGCCTGGCTCAAGTTTGGGGGTGCCTCTCAATTTGAAATTCGTCTTCTGCATCTCAACATCATCATTTCAGGGATCGTTTGGGAACTCAGATTTCTTGGGTTGCCATCCAATATTGGCCATTTTCCTACATGTAAACGGACGCACCAGCCAAGATTCAAGCCCTAAACCCCCTGGGGGAACCACTGGAAACCCCAGAACGCTAGAGCAGACGACCACACGCAACAAGAAAAATATGCATTTGTCACCGCAACTCGCTGACAAAAACCTTTAGCTGCTTGTTGAAAAGCCATAGCTTAGCCCGTCATCCCCCAAATCAACCAGAGTCGGGACTTCAGCGAAAGCTGGCTATGGTGCGAGGTGCTTAATGCCCACTGATCAATCCATACTCTGTAGACGATAACAATCTGCTGGGCCTCATTGGTTCTTATGTAAAGGTTGCTAAGCCTCACGGCTTTAGCGTGTTCATGGTTTTTGCTCCCGCACGCTCGTCCTGATCTGAAAAATAGCTAGGGAGGGGTAGAAAACTGTCAATGTCATTGCTGTGCCACAGCACTATGGTTTTGCTACGTCAAGTAGGGGTGGACATCATCTACCAATAGATATTCAGAGTGACACGTACAATGGGTTACACACTCGGTCACAAAATCTCATGTCATGAGCTTCGTGATACTTATTGTGAGGACACATGAATGAATAGCACTTGATCTTGTGAATTGTTCAAGAAACGCAGGCAAATTACAAACTCTGGAATACTTACTTTCCTTGTCTGAGTGAGAGCGAGAGTCAGGAATTGCCATGGGACACAACTAAATCAATACACAAACGCACCACCGGTTGTATTGCGGTGCATTTAGATCCACAGCTCCTACACATGGGCAGGAAGCTACCGAAGAGATCAGTGGAGGGGATAAGTGAATTTAGCACGGCTACCATACCTTCGGAAGTCACACATATGTATCTGTCAGTGTGGCAAGACTTTGGGAGAGAATGGAGGGACAACAACTTCGGCGATGGTCTTTTATCCCCCTGTAAGCGGCTAAATGTTCTTGTAGAATTTCCGGTAATGTTTCCCAATGGATTTAGGTCTTGAGTCTTGGCTGAGGTGTCTGTTTACATCTGGGGAATGACAAATATGTTAGAATATCGAGCGCTCCGCTGGCTCGGATACTCAGTTATTATTCTATTTCATTTCTGTTTCCGATTACTTTTATTGTTTTACTTCATTTCTAGAGTCTTATTATTACCGGGTGTATATAATAGGTACAAACAGAGACGAACCCCCGCGCGTTTGCAACGGGTCCCTGCTTTTCTCGCTGATTTCCTTAAATCCAACAAAATAATGGATGGCTATGGCGATCTGAGAAATCTGAGGTCCCAAATGATCCCAGAAATGATGAGGTTGAGATGCCAAAGTCGAATTTTAAGTTTACAGGCCAAGTGTTTGTGACCTGGAGCGGCTGGGAACTAAAAGAATCTCAACCCAAGGCCGCACAAATCATTCTGGGTCATGCCAACATTTTAAAGAGATCTTACAAGTTGCGGAGTGATCTCGCTCGCCGCTATTTCAAATCTTGCATTGGGAAATTCCTGGTTGTGGGAGGGTCGGGAGGTTTGCCTGGCGTCACCTGGCTTAAATTGGGGACGCCCATAATTTTGAAATTCGACTTCCCGCATCTCAATATCATCATTTCTAGGATCATTTAGGACATCATATTTCTCAGATTGCCTGCAGGTAGCCATCCGATATCTTTTATTTCCCCACATGTTAGTGTGGAGTGAACTAGGTCCATAACCTAATTCGCAGCTTGTGATTCACACCCAGACCCCAAGGGGCCTATTTCACGGCTATGAGTGTGTTTACCACTGATCTGCTCGGGACTTCTTATATCCCTCCCGATCCTGAACTAACGTCCCCAGATGAGGTCCAAGGGCTATACGAGAGACAGGCGTCGTTCAGGAAACCCACCAGCTTGTTGATGATGGCCATAGGGCAGTGGTACAAAAGGGTACCGAACAGGGTGATAGGCAAAACAGGTTCATTATAGAATCGTGCGAAGTCGTCCTCGTTGCAGCGATTCGAGATCGAAGTAAGATGGTGGGAGAGCTAAACAAGCGTCAGGAGCTTCGTTTCTATGAATAGCGCCCCCAGCTTGACGCGGGTATAGGCCTTCGGCTTGTTGTCGCCATTTGAGTGAAAGAACAATAAGCGATCAACTACACAACAAAACCCCGAGGTAGCAACGAAATTTTCATTCGGACTTATTTGGGCTATCAGGCTTACCATCCCCATGAAATTTTTCGTTAAACTTCCGGATAATGGAACTGGCGGCTACTCGTCGCCGCATCGCCCACCATGTCACGAACCCTGGAGCAGGGAGTGCATACATCATTGTGATCACTTGGCTCTTATACAACACCCATCCGGAGTCCGGATAGATTTGGGTGGACGACCACCCAAGCACAGGCGAAAATGGTAACCAAGCAACTCCATAAGATATCTTGAATGGTTCTGCACTCGTTGGTGTCAAGGCATTGGGTATTGGGAGGTGTAGCTCGTGAAACGATTGTCGACAGAAAGGTGTCTTGACTGCCCAGCAGCGGACCACCAGTGGAAGCTTTGAGATTTGCCAAGAGGAGGAGAGTGAAAAACATTTGGTGATGCCAGGGCACGGATGCGAGGATCCTTTCATTGCTCTGGGAATTGTTGACCCGATTGTGTCGTGATGAACCGTCAGATGGAGGTCTGGGGACTGTCAGGGTGCCGCAATTTATTCGCGGTTATTTCGGAGCGGTAATGGCCCGGGGGCGCTTGATACAAAGCAGCCGAGTTTTTTTGAAGCTTGCCGTCAGGGCCACACTTGGGGTAATGTTTGGATCTGCTGTAAACGGAAGGCCCAACTCAATCAGACTTATTTGTCCACCTTCACGTTCAGTTCTAAATGCTCCTCCCACCATTCAATCTCCCCGAAAACATCTTCCTACTCCTCACAGACACACTCCCCTCACCAGGCTCCTTCCTCCTCCACCGTGCCCTCGCAGCCCACCTCAAATCGCCCGCAACCTCCTCCCACACCCACAAAAAAGCGACAATTATCTCAGTTTCAGAGGACTTAGTCAAGTGGAAAGCGATAGCAGCAAGATCCGTAAGCACCTCTCTCCCTCTATATCCAACTTAACCATTCTTCAACACGTCTCGCAGAACAGTCAACCTAAATCACCAAATCGACTCTGGCTCAATCACGTTCATCGATGCCCTCTCCCTCGTCCAACCACCACCGCCACCACCACCTTCGTCCTCCTCGGATATCACACTAACCAAATCGCCACCTCTTCGCCCACTCTTTGAATCTGTCATCGCTTCACTGCCCCCTCCGAACAACAACGACCACCCAGAGGAGTCGGGTCACCACCACCTGGTAATCCTCGATGATATCACAACTCTCGAATGGATCGGCTTCTCGCTTCTCGACATCTCCCGCTTCCTCCGCGCTCTTGCGGCCGCATGTCGTCGAGTGCGTATAGACAACAGGTCTTTTCTTGGTTTTTTATATACCCGATTCTTCAGGTCAATGCTACTCTGATAGTCCGGCATCACTTGGCCCTCTCAGATGAAATAGACGATCTCTTTCGTCTTCTGCTCCAGCTATGTACTTATCATCTCGAAGTTAGATCTCTCGCAAGTGGCCGCAGCAGTGCGGTGAGCGGAGAGGTACTTATCTCCATCTCAAATACCGAGCACAAAATAACGAGTTCATTACAGATCGCATTGCACGCAGGGCCATCGACTCCCCCTAGCCAGGCTCAGACTATTACCACGTAGCGCTGCCTTGCAATACCGTCTGGCAGACACCGGCGTAGTGTTCTTTGAGAGAGGAACTGGGTCAGCTGTTCTTTAAAGACATGGCAGGAATTCATGCATGTGTCCAGTGTCTCAACTAAGGAGACCAAAAAACTATAACCACAAAAGGCATGCGGTACGCCCCACCCTGTATGTCCACGATCAAGACAACGCATAGCATAATGCATCGCATAACAATCGTAGGTCCTAATGTATACATCCAGCTGCGTACCGACTACGAATAAGTCTGCCGCTGAGGGCCCAATCATATCTAAGCAAACTCGAAAGGTCGAGTAAACATTTAGAGTTTGCCGAGGGAGGCAGCAGTAACGTTCTGACCGGCAGCCTTGGCGCGCTTGCGGAGCATTTGGGTGGACTTATAGCCACGAAGGCCTCCACCCCATTGACGGCGTTGCTCCTCGTATTTGTCAGTGCTGGACAGAGACAATGAGACAAACAGTCGTATTCAGATATTGGGGGACGTACAAGTTGGCCTTGGCAGCACTAACTAGGGTGGCGAGCTCACGTTGATCCTCGCTCTTAACCTCCTGAAGGGCAACTACGGCGGCAGTTTTCTTGTGAACAACAGTGCCGAGACGAGCCTTGCCCTTCACGATGACGTAAGGGACACCCATCTTGCGGCAAAGAGCCGGCAAAAAGACAACAAGCTCGATAGGATCAACATCGTGGGCAATAACGACGAGGGCAGCCTTCTTGGCCTCGATGAGAGCAACAATATGGTTAAGACCATACTTGACAAACAAAGGTTTCTTTGCGTCCTTTGGCAGACCTCAGTATGCAGCACTAGCATCTATCCGGTCTATGGGGCGCACCTTGGTTTCCTTGCCCTCGGCAGCGGCGACGGCTGCAGCGCCAAGGCGCTCCTTCTTCTCCTGCTTGGTTTCAGGCCGGTATTTATTAAGAAGCTTGAAGAGCTGAGTGGCGGTGTTCTTGTCCAGAGTGTGGGAGAACTGTGCTATGGCAGGGGGGACCTTGAGGCGCTGGTTGAGGATGACCTTCTGTCGCTGAAGGCGGACATACTCGGGCCACTTGACGAAGCGAGTCAAATCCGTTTGAGGACGGATGTCCTGACCTGACGGAGAATTAGCATCAACAAGAAAACCGGAATCGAGAATTCCACAAACCAATGCCAAAGTTTTTGGGGGTAGACTCAAAGAGGGGATTCTTCTTGGCCTGGGTCTTCTTACTAGCACCGAAAGGGGCGGCGGCGGGCTTCCTACCGGCTCCTGGCTTGGCCTTGGGGGGCTGGTCATTGAGACGAAGTCAGCAATGTCGCTTGCAATAGAATCATTGTGCCTCGGAGCTCTAGCGTTGCGTGGTCATGACGCAACATGCATCATGAAACACGCAACCCAGCATCTTGAACGCACTCTGGTCTTACGACACATAGAGCCCGTCAAGTCGATCTCTACAAGAGAATCATATGCTGTTGCGATTCTGTGTGATGCAAGTCAGATAAGTGAGTCACAGAGGTTATCAGAGTTGAAAACTTGCCATCCATCTCAAACCCAGCGTATCAAGGCGGATGAAACGCAAAAACCAGAGCACGTCGGTGCAAGCATCGAAATCTCACCATGTTGTTGAGTCTTCTTGAGGATACTGGTTGGGAGTGCGAGCGTCTTGGTTCGTACTACTTACGGCGAGGGTGGGTTGGTCATGCTTTCAAGCTCCGATCGGAACCTGCCGTTTCCTGCCCCCTGAACCAATCAGCTGTCTGGCGGCTAGCAAGTGGTATGTCCGCTCCTCTCATAGCGCGTTGGGATTCAGAATTCATACGAATTATTGGGGCAAGAACATAGCTGAAGACACAGACCCCTGGCACAGGGGAATTGGCTGGGATGCACGAAAAGGGCTTGAAACGGGGGTGGAACATCTGAGGTGGTATGAGGATGAGGTTCTCAATGCCGTGGAAATGCTCAGGATTGAAATACTCATATATGAATCGAAAATGCTCTCGCTGAACCATGTGTCTCATTCACTCTTTTCGATTAGCCACCCGCCACACGGCTTACTCCCACCCCTTGTTACACCCATTTCTCGGCGTATCCAAACTTTGCTTTCCGACAGGATCCGCAAGGAAGACCAAAAGGAAAGACATCCACCTATTGTGGAGAAGATGGCAAGTTCTGTAAGGGAAGAATTGTCGTAGATGAGGAGAGATAGAAAGAGAGAAACTTGAAAAGAGATTCAGAGAGCGTAAAAACGAATACAAAGGAGCGATATTCGGTAATCATCTGCACGAGCACGAAGGGGTTTATGGCTATGTACAGTGTTAAGGCTCGGAACGAGAAGAAACACGAGAAAGTATCGAAGTCTAAGCTACAAGACCAGGCGCGTCAGAGCGGCAGCCTCGTCGGCCACCTAGCCTAAACATTTGAAAAAAAAAAAAAACTCTAGGTGTCAACCGCCCACGGGTCCAAACACAGTTCCCTCGCGCCGCCACGTTGTTATTATACAGCATCTTGCGGGTCCGTCGTGAACCATTGGTTAGTTGCACAGTAAACCTTGCTACTCTACCCATCTGCCACAGGGTTATAAAATATGGATCGTACGGAGGTGATCCCACCTTTCCTCTGAAGAGGTGGCTGTTGCCAAACGCTCATCTTGATTAAACTCAATAGCACCTTGCATTAATCCCATAAGAGCACCATATAGCCATACCCAGCGTAGGCAGTCCTACTTCAACTGCACCCAGCCGTTGGACCTGCAGAGGGTGACATCCTTTACCGTTTCCCATCATGATCAATGGGGGGTTTTAAAGCCGGCCGAGAAGTACTCTCTCTCTTCAACCCCCTTGACAAAGACAAAGAGTCAGAGAAGATGAGCCCGGAGCACAGCCCGCGTATTGTGGGCCAACTTTTGGGAAGTGAAGTGTTTCAGATGCAGACGTAGACACCCTCTTGGGGACCATAGCCTAACAAGAATAAAAGTTTCCAGTAGTCCCATCGAGACAAAAGATATGTATATACATACGAGGTCACGAGGATCCAGGCAGAAAGGAACTGGATCCTAGGAAATTGACACGCTACCTAGGCTCCTACGTACATGCCTGTATTTACCCTGAAATCTTGTTGCTACCTAAATAAACAGTGGTTCTATGTATTTAGCTATGAAATGCAGCAAGAACTTCCATAAAGGACACAAAACATCTTGAGCTGTCATTCGCCATTTGCAATCCCCCCACCATGAGGCGTCAGCTAGGAGGTAATACAGTCCGACAAAATGAGTCCATTCATGCATAGCCACGGGGTCCATGAGGAATACGAAACAAGGAGACATAAGATGTCGGGCTACCACTCGCATTTCGACAGGCACGAGTGCTAATATAATGAATACCTTTTCTTCGTTCGGCATATCCACGAGGAAGATGAGTTCTGCCCGCCCTAAAAAGTATGTTGCGATAACCTCCCTTCCATCCCGTTTAACCTATAAAGAAAATAAGCTCCGATAATAGTCTTGGGAAAAGCCACCTCACTATCCAATAGGGTCTTTGATACTCTGCCCGTATATCTTTTTGACGACCAAGACCAGTCCAATGACCTACATAGGAAGTGAGTCTCTCCCACCTCCATAGTCAAACAATGACTCACACTTTCCATAATAGCTCCATGTAACGCCTCACCTCCGATAACTGCTTGGTCACCCCTTCCACTGTGATCTTCTTATTCTTCCAATCAATCTCGCCGCTGAGTGTTTGAGGGTTGGGGCCACTCGTTGTGCATACTAATGCTGTGTGTTCCCATGGTCTGAGGAGGCCACGGGTGGTGCCCAGTCGAAAGGTTGGGAGGGTGGGGTCGTAGCTCTTGATTGAACCGCTCACGTCCATCATTGGGTTGAATGTAAAGTGGTATACTTCCATGATGCTTGACGGGGTATCGGGTCGAGGGAATCCAGTACAGCAGCAATGAGAGTGTATTCCTCCTACGCTCCACCTATATATCACGGTGCCATGTTCCAAGTTGGACGCCGTAGGCCCTCAAACGCTCAGGTACCTCGTATCCATTCAGCAAAGTGGATACCTTGTCGGATAATAACCACGGGACCTGAACATCTTCCAGAACTCGTTTCTCGTAACCATACCGTGCAGAGCGCAAAAGTAAAACAAGGGAATCTGTGGGGTTCAAAGGGCAGATCCGGCTAGGCATGACTTCCGTCATATTGTCTTGGGGGCATAGCTCCCTGATGAACGCACTTGGCCTAATTGCCATTGTTATGAGACGATCCTAATCACTCATCGCCAAGTATAATTCAACCTAATTTATTTGTGCTCGCCGAGTTGCCTGGCAATGGGAAGAGCCTTGTATTGTTGTGTTGTCTCTAGGTATACAGATCCCCTTGTCATAATGCCATTGTACTTCGCTTAATGAAGAGGTTCGAGTTGTTAGTTGTCATGTACTGTGCTGGGTAAAGAACAAGGCCATGACAGAGGGCTCCTAAATAGGAACTCCTTGTTATCTGACAAACTTCGGCTGTCCCTTGAAGCCAGTGTGTCGTTTTTTTTGGGAGATGGTGACTAGAGGGTATCTCTACGCCTCAAACAGTGTGAGTTAATACCGTGCTTAGACTGTCCTGAAGTGGATGGTGTAGTGACTATTGTCAAGACCGCAGGGCTAAAACAGTAGGCTCGCACGGGCTGTGGGAGGTACAGCCCCCGATTGACTGTAGAGGGAAGCCCGCCGTGTCGGAATGCTCAAGTGGCGAGTCACTCGAAGAGCAATGTAGTACTGTAAATTCGGTAGCCCTGATTCTTCAAACCATTTCCCTTGGCTACGAAGATGTTCTCACTCATGAGGCGTTCTTGGTCCACTCATACCTCTCTTTGCAATAAGTCTCAAGTCTACATCTCGCGTGCGTGGCTAAGGGGGAAGGCTGCCTAATACCTGTTTGATGCGAGGGAGGACTGAACTGTGTAACCCGAGCTGTTGGCGACACTGACCGTGATATTCGAAGTTACCTGGACCATCCGATCTGAATCTTCCAGTCGTAACGATCTAGCCATGACAAAGTCTGCCAAGTTGTCTTGTTCTGTCACGCATAGCAATGACCTGGGTACTTAGCGTCGATGGTCGATCACGGGCATCACTCGGTGGCACGTGCGCCTGGTTGGCCAAGCCTCACCCGCAGCAAACTCGCCTCACCCAGGAGCACGTTCAACCAAATGTCCCTAATCCACGCCCACTACGACATCTGGTACGAAGTACTCGATTATTTTCGATACGATATCCGACACAACCACACCGAGGAAGTATGCGAACGAAGGGGGGCCCTCCTCAAGATAGCATTGATCTCTCGATCGTTCACAGCCATTGCACTTGACGTTTTTTGGGAAGGAATGAAGTCATTGGAACCTGTAGCGCACGTTATTAACTCGTTCGCATCCTCCCAGGAAGATACATTTCTCAAATATGTGGAGGCGGTAGTGGATGATAATGGCCAGTTTAACGAGGGACGCTGGGTGCGTTGTCTTGACCTCATTGCATTTTTCCTAGCTAATCATACACACATCCACAGGAGTTGCAGAGACCAATAAAAAACGATACAGTACGCCTCCGGGCACAAGAATACCTTAGTCGGATACGGGCTCTCCGCATCACAACATTCGATGAGGTAGAGACTCCGCTATGGGTCGTTCTTGTCACATGTCTCGGACTCGACAACAACCCATCTCTCCTCCCCAATTTGCGGGCGCTTTATTTGGATTGCGATAAGGCATCCTTCTTCCATGTATCTGATCTAGTTCCCCTCCTATCCCCTACCCTGACAATTCTCACAATAAGCGATTGGCTCCCTGACGCTACACAGGCGCTGGCGCTGCTCAAACTGCTTGAGGGCCGGGGATGTGGGCTGGAGAGCGTCGACTACCTTGGACATTCCTCGCCGGACCTCCTCCCTACCTTGATGTCTTTCAAGAGCTTAAACCGTCTGTACATACATCATAATCAAGAACACCGCCTACAACGGGAGAGCTCTATTTCCCCTTCCAACCTCCTGAAACAACTCGCTTCCCTAAAATTTCTCGCAATTGACCTCAGATTCTTTCCCAAAGGTAGAGTTATGTTGTCGTCTCCAATTCATCACTTTGCATTGGGAGAGCTACATCTGAAGGGAGAACCTGGGGACTTACAGGACTTTCTCAATCAACTGACGTCATCCTCCCTCCATACCCTGTCATTGGAAGTTTGTGGTGGCCAGAGTTTATCGTGGAAGTGTCTATGCGAACGATCCGCTTCGAGTTTCCCCTTTCTTCACTCTTTCTTCCTCGGATCGACAAGCTCCTCGGGTACTGCCCCCTCCTTAATGCAGGACCTCTCCGCAATCCTATTGAAATCACTCAGAGAGCTTCGACTAGACCCTATTCCCCATCAGTTGACTACAGCCAATCTTGTTGTGATGTCGAAGATGTTGCCCAACCTCCAAAAGCTGACAATAGTCTATGGGTCTTCCGAGGAGGAGGAAGATGAAGAGGCCAAGGACCAAGCGACTTTCGACGCTGCCGTACTAATACCTTTGTCTCAACATCTTCATTTACGCTACCTCGACCTTCGTTTGGACTTCAACTGCCCATCTCGCCCCCCTATCTGATGTTAGACAACCGTCGGAAAGCGTACTGGAAGAGCTCTGCATCTTTGATCCTGTGAACTTTCCCTTAGCGCGAGAAGGGAGGCTCACACTGGCCAAAGAACTTCTCATTCTGTTTCCAAAACTCCGGAATATTGAGTCCCACTTTTATTTCGAGGAGGGAATTGAAGACATGTGGGATATTCTTGTAGGACTCGGTATGTGAGTTGCTGGTTGTCAAAGACCTTCATCAGCTTGTAATGTAGTTCCAATACATGTCTACAGGCCCACTACCATACTGCCACATATACGTTGTCCTGCATGAAGAGCTCGAAATGATTTAGGTTGACTGGGCTAAGCATTGCTTCATGATTCAAGGTTCGAAGTGCGGAGCATCATCTGATATTGACTACTCTCTATTTCGTGAAAACGCGTACAAGACCCTCCCTGACCAATCCAGTCAGGCCCCTATACCTCATCCCAACCTAGGCCAGATGATCCCGAATATTGAGCGCTACTAAGTGTAAGGGGGTTCTTCGTTCGTTCAAAAGCTCTCAAGTTTCAGAGTGTTCAACGCTGAATTCAATCCAAAGCCTTTCCGATACCCTTACATGCGTGGCAACCAAATGGCACGATCGGAGACGCAGGGAGCTGGTTCTGGTTGAACACCAGCCTCAGCCCATTGCTCAGGTGCAGCCGAAGGGTATGGAGTACCCCAGGCTACTACCAGTGTTCCCCTGCAGCAAACGAGCCTTTTCAACACCAACGATACCTGGGGAGGCACTCAGTCAACATCTACCTTCCCGGCCTTGGCTGAGGAGGACGACGTTTTTTGGTGATATTTGGGCGTGTATGGCAATCCTTACATGTCTGTTCTCAGCCCCCACAAGCGCTTACCATTGGTAATCCTCGCACCTATGCTGCGGTTTCACACGTGAGTTTAAGATCCTAGAAAGTGAATTATGGTGTTGGTTGGGTTCTGACCCATCCCGAAGCAGAACTCGCATGCTTTCAGTCAATTTCCTGGCTATCCGGTGAAACCCTTCCTTTGCTGCAAGGAATTTCTTGACTGTGAGTTCTTATTGACCTTGAATATCGCTCGGAAATTTGGTCTCCAGAATTTCATGCGCCCTTTCACCACTCCACCTCCATTTTTGCCGATTAACCAACCTGCTGCTTAAAGTGCTAATGTATGTGCAGTGGACGAGCAGTGATCTGCCTAAGACGAGTTCATAGAAGCTGGTCGAACCTCGGCGTTGGGCATTTGAGGACTCGATGCAAGGACGCGAGGTGAGAAACCAGATGAGACTGGAAAATGGGAATATGATTGAAGCTTGTCTAAAAAGAAGACTGAAGCCGCGAAATATCTGAAGACTTTAGTCCGAGTCAAAAGTAGTGACGACTGACTGATTTGTGAGGATGCATTGCTGTTTGTGCCCCCGAGCCAGCTGGCGTTCTGTCTGGCGGCTGGCAATAACTTAAGTTAGTTGTGTCGGAGTGCTCAGGTGGCGAGTGACCTGAAGAGCAGTGTAGTGGTGTAAGTTCGGTAGCCCATGTTCTTCAAACCTGTTTCCCCTGGCTAAGATACTCTCGCTCATGAAGTGTCCTTGGTCCGCTCAGATCTGTCTTTGCGATAATGTCTCAAATCCATACCTCACGTTCACATCCTGCGGATCAGTGGTGTATTCCAGCTCAGCCCTGCCTTCATTCGGCAAGCGTGATTGAGCGTGACATGGTTCAAGTTTTCCTAGCTCCCCTCCTAGCTTGCCATTTGGGCAAAACAAATGCACAGGGATGCATGAAATACCTTCATATGTAGAAAAAATGATATAACTTGCATCAGTCAAACGTAAGATATCAGGGCTCGTCCGAATCCCCCTCCCATCCAAACTGACTCTCACTACTGCGACCCTGGTATCACACCATTGTTTGGGTTATTTTCCCTGTTGGGAGCAACAATGTTAGCCTGAAGGAGACACAAGATGAAATGGCAAACATACAAATTCTCACTTGCCCTTTACTGCTTGCTGTTGCTAAAAGGTTTCCTGAGCGACTCAGATCAACCGACATGACTTTGAAGAACTGTTGTCAGACAAAGTGGCATAAGTCAAGAATAACGAACCTGCGACTCTGTGGCCGGCAAGCCTGAACTGTGCAACCCCACCTCTCACATCCCAGCAGTAAACAAATTTACTCCACGATTGAGAAACAACCCATTTTCCATCGGAAGAAACGGCAACAGACCGTATTGGATCCTAAACGAGCACGAGGGTTGGCACTGGGAGCCATTTTGGTCCATCAGAGGAGCAACTGCGGTACTCAACATACCGGATGAGTAAAGTTTAGAGTGCAAAAGCAATCCCTCTCCTGGTCCCTTCCTATTCCTCCCTCTCCTCGTTACCAGATCTGCCCTACTATCAAGTGCACTAATGTCCCAATACTTCAACATCCCATCCCAGCTGCCACTCAGGAGTCCCTTTCCATCCGGTGTGAAGGCGATAGCAGTAACAATCGAATGATGTCCCCGCAATCTCTCCAACAGCTGGGTAGTATGGATATCCCAAATCCTCACAACATAATCATTGCTACCTGCAGCGACGAGCTGGCCATTGGGACTAATTGCCACGCAACAAACACCCAGCTGGCGACCTAGCGAGTTATACTCATTGACGGGGATGATTTTTGAAGTGTCATCAACTGTGTCCCAAATCCTATGTAAGGGAGGAAACTCGCCTACGTGCAGAATCCGTCCCTGCATCATTTTTTTCATTTAGGTATTTAAGTAGCACATTTGTACTTAGATACCCGGAGCTCCCAACGACGAGGATGTCTCCGCTGCCATAAGACCTCCGATAGGCTACAGCGTAACCAGCCTGAAGTTTCTTTCCCTCAGTTTCGCTCTCTCTCTGTCTCTCTTTCTCTCGCTCTCTCAAGTTTCCCTACGATCCCTCACTCAACTGGAGTTGTACTTGTACCCTGTTTCACGAGGTCGAGAAGACGAGCCTGTGGTCGTTTCGCCAACCACACCTCGCCGTTACAATTGTCTTGGAGGATGATTCTCTTTCCTACACCTAACTAATCTCTCCCCTGAACAGGAAGCGATGAAACGTCCGTTGGGGGAGAAGTCGAGGGAAAGAATACAGTCTCGGTGCTCGCCGAAGATTTTGTGAACGCATTGCTTGGCAATATCCCAAATCTGAATAGTGACCCAATACCAGTTGTAGTGGAAAAGGGTATTGGAGATGGTGAACATACCCGAATTCGCTTGTCCCCGCTTCCTGTGGCAAGGTATTTCCCATCAGGGCTGAAGCACATAGCTTCTGATATGCTTGTCATCTATTTCACCGCTGACATCTATATGTACGAGCATGCTGGAGCCATTGCACGTTGCCATCGGTTGCGCTAGTAGGGAAAGAATGAATATTGACATACCAAATCTTTTCGGCTGTCTCTGTGTCATATATCTGTGCGATTTTGTTCGTCTCCAGTCGCCAGATACTTTCCATCTTTTGAGAACGCCACACAGAGAACTCCTGCTGCAATGCCTAATAAGTATGAATAAATCATCTGGGCCAGAATACGGACGTTTACCTTTCATGTGTCAAAGTGTGAACCAAGCTGATATCCACCTCCCTCCTGGCCTCAGGGTTTAATATCATCTTCCAGTCATTCGCCACTCTTTGTAAGCTCGGGGGGGATCGCATCGAAATCAAAGCCTCGTGGCAAACCCGCACTGGCGCCCGCTGAAGCCCCATTGACAGTGACCGCATCAGGTGCCTGAGTAAAATTTCCTCCAGCAGAATGAGGAGGCAAACCATCAGATTCAGGCTGTCCTGGATCAGTAGTGAGAACCTCTCCTCCCCAGTCCACATACATCGGTTGCGCGTTGTTCATGGGTGTGGGATCAACGTTCTATGGGGCGCCAATCTCTGTGGGGACACCGTGAGTGCTCTATTTTCCCACAGCAGCTCAGCGAATGGTAGGATTCAATCGAATCCTGTCAGTCCGTGACAGAAGGGTTCAGAAAGGTGGAGGGGGTGATTGAGCTATCATCCCGTGCGGGGTGCAATCCCTAGCCTACATACGTCTGTAGTAACAAATCGAGCAACAGTTAGGGCAGAACTCGACCATGAGTCGCCACGTGAGCGACTTGGACCAAACAATGTGGGCCAAATGGTTGGCGACACTGACCGTGAGCTTCGAGGTCACTTGCCATCCTGGACCATCCGATCTGAATCTTCCAGCCACAATGATCTGGCCATGAAGGCCTGCTAAGTTGTCTTGTTCTGTGGCGCACAGTGACCTGGGTAGCTTCGATAGGCTGATCACTGGCATCACTCAGTGGCACGTGGGTGGGGTCGGTTTTCATCACAAGCCTCACCCGCAGCAAACTCGTCTCACCCAGGAGTGTGTTCAACCAAATGTCCCCAATCCACGCCCACCACGATATCTGGCACGAGGTGCTCGATTATTTTCGATACGATATCCAATATGATTACGCCGAGGAAGTATGCGAACGAAGGAGGGCCATCCTCAAGATAGCACTGATCTCTCGATCGCTGGCAGCCATTGCGCTTGACGTGTTTTGGGAAGGAATGAGGTCATTGAAACCTGTAGTGCATGTTATCAACTCCTTCGCATCCTCCCGGGAAGATTTGTTTCTCAGATATGTGGGGGAGGTAGTGGATGATAGCGGCCAGTTTAGCGGGGGACATTGGGTGCGTTTTCCTGCCCTCGCTGCATTTTCCTAGCTGATTACAAACATCTACAGGAGTTGCAGAGACCAATAAATGATATAGTGCGCCTCCGTGCACAAGAATACCTTGGTCGGATACGGGCTCTCCGCATCACAACATTCGATGAAGGCAGAAGCTCCCCTATGGGTCGCTCTTGCCACATGCCTCGGGCTCGACAAGAACTCATCTCTCCTCCCTAACTTGAGGGCGCTTCGTTTGTTTTGGGATGAGGCATCCCCCTTTCACGGATCCGATCTAGTCCCCCTCCTATCCCCTACGCTGACAAGTCTCGTAATAACCGAGTGGCTCTCTGATGCTATGCAAGCGCTGGCGCTGCTCAAACTGCTTGAGGGCCGGGAATGTGGGTTAACGCGCATTGAATACTCTGGATATTCCTCGCCAGACCTCCTCCCTACCTTGATGTCATTCAAGGGCTTAAAGCATCTGTCGATAAAGCATTATCAAGTCCACCGCCCACAAAGGGAGAGCTCTATTTCCCCTTCCGACCTCCTGAAACAACTCAGCTTCCCTGAATTTTCTCGCGATTGACCTCAGATCCTTTCCCAAGGGTAGAATGACGCTATCGTCTCCAATTCATCACTTTGACTTGGGAGAGCTACACCTGAGGGGGGGACCCGAGGACTTGCAGGACTTTCTCCTCAATCAACTGACGTCGCTCTCCCTCCATACCCTGTCATTGGAAGTTTGTGGTGATCAGGGTTTATCGTGGAAGAATTTATGCGAACGATCAGCTTCGAGCTTCCCCTTTCTTCACTCTTTCTTCCTCAGAGCAAAAAGCACCTGGGAGACTCCCCCCTTGTCAATACAGGACCTCTCTGCTATTCTACTGAAACCACTCAGAGAGCTTCGACTTGACTGCTATACCCCATCAATTGACCACAGACAACCTTATTGCGATGTTGAAGATGTTGCCCAACCTCCAAAAGCTGACGATCGTTTATGAGTCTTCCGGGGAAGGGAGGGCGGAGGCCAGAGACCAAGCGACCTTCGATGCTTCTGTACTAATATCTTTATCTCAACAACCTCATTTAAACCACCTCGACCTTCGTTTGAACTTCAACGCCCTTCTCACCCCCCTGTCTGATGCCATGCCGCAGTCGGAGAGTGTGCTGGAGGAGCTCTGCATCATTGAACCTGTGAACTTCCCCCGCACGGGAGAAGAGAGGCTTATACTAGCCAAAAATCTTCTCATTTTGTTTCCAAGGCTTCGGAATATTTCCTATTTCCAGTTCGAGGACGGAATTGCTGACCTGCGGAAAATTATCGTAGCACTCAATACAGTGAGTTGCTGGTCTCAAGTACACTCATCGGGTGTTTTGTGGTTCCGGCACAGTATCTCTGAGCCCACTATATATATATTGTCCTGCATGAAGAACTTGGAATGATTCAGGTCGATTTGGCTAGCATTCTTCGTGATTCAATGAAGTGCGGAACATCATCTTATATTGACTACTCCCTCTTTTGTGAAAACGCGTACAAGACCCTCCCTGATCAATCCAGCCAGTTGCTCTACCTCACCCCAACCGGACCAGGTGATCTAGAACATTGAGCGTGGTTAAGTGTAAGGAGATTTCTCGTTTGTTCAAAAGCTCTCAAGTTTCAGAGTGTTCAACGTTGGAATTCAACCTGCCTTACCTATATGACAGCCAACCGGGCTTTGGGTGCTGATTCTGGCTGGACACCAGCCTCGGCCCATTACTCCTGTGCGGCAGAACAGATGAAGTATCCCAGCTACTACCACAGCAAGTGAGCCCGTTCAACACCAATGATACCTGGGGAGGCACTCAGTCAACAGCTACCTCCCCGACCTCGGTTGAGAAGGGCGACGTGTTTTTGTGATATTTGGGCGTGTATGGAAACCTTACAGGTCTGTTTTCAGTCCGCACAAATACTTACCATTTGTAGTCCTTCGCACCTGCAGCGGTGGTTTCATGTGCGGATTTGGGATCCCTAGAAAGCGACCATGGTGTTGGTTGGGTTTCGAACCATCCTGAAGCAGAACCCGCACCTTCTCAATCAATTTCCCGGCTATCCAGTGAAACACTTCCTTTGCTTCAAGGAATTTCCCGCTTGCGAGTTCTTTATTGGCCTTGGATACTGCTCGGAAAATCGGTCTGCAGACCTTCATGCGCCCTTTCACCACCCCACTTCCATTCTTGCCAACTGACCAATCTGCTACTTTGGGTGCTAATGTCTTTGCAGTGGACGAGTCCGCGATCTACCAAGACGAACTCATAGAAGCTGAGTCGAACCTCGGCGGAGAGTGCTTGAGAGAGTTGATACAAGGATGCGAGGTAAGAAGACAGATAAGGGAGCAGGGGAGGATATGATGGGAGTTTCTCTAAACAGACGACTGAAGCCGCGGAACACTTTGATCAGAGCCAGAAGTAAGTGATGATTGACTGATTTGGTTCCCACTCAGGCTCTCGAGGTCAAACTCTTTTGAAATCGGGCTTGGATATGTCGGCTGTTGATCTCGCGGCCTTCCATCCTTCAGCAGCCCGTAGGGTTGTTTCGCCAAAGTGGTGACGAAATCGAGTTGCACGGGGAGCTCAAGACCTTCACCATGAAACCGGGCTTGGGTGGAAGGCATGAGCCACCAGGTCATTCATTATAAAAAAAATCAGACATCCCAATCGATGCTGTACAGCGCATCGATTTTGTCCGGGTGGTCGCTGAAATAATTGGGGTCGGGTGTAGGGCAAAAGGATGTCCCACGGATCAATGTCAGAGAAGGAAGTTGGTACCCTTCTCGTACAGACCACTGCACCGTAGTAAATAATAACGTAAGCTAGATTCCTTCATGTGAGGCACCCTTCAAACACCCCATTACATACATGATCGACTGGCTCTGCCCACAATCTGCGATTTGGTGTAGAAAAAAACATATGTGGGGTGGTAATAACAATGTCAATAATAGTTTTAGAAGTATTCGTCCATATCCCAATCATCATGATAGCCAGATGAGACTGTTTCTGCTGAAGGTACACCTAACGACTGTCAGGTCATCTGAATTCCCTGCATCAACATCATCCGCTTAAACAGGATCGCAGGGGTCACTGTCCGGTCATTCTTTTCTGGCCTAGTTTTGTCTGGAATCAGCACAGGATTGAGCCAGTTTCGACGAAGTTCTGGTGAGTTGCAAGAAGCTCTTACTTCTGCTCGGTGAAGGCATTGTGCGTTGGCGTTTTCTGGTGTTGTGGGGCGGTTAGTTGTCGGAACATGTCGCCCGGATCAACTCAAATCAGTCAGTAAGTATTTCACATTTCTCACAGGGGTAGTTTACCCCCCTCTTATGTTAATAACGTTTTAAACATGTGAAAATGGCATGTTACGAAGTACGGAGTCAATCTTTCGTTCAACCAGAAAAGAGGGGCCTCAGCGTGTCTGCGGAACGTGCAACAATGAAGGCTCGTTATCCTGAATCCAACAAGCCCCATGATGCAGGACAACGAACGAGCGAATTCTTGGGCAACCACGTCGACCAGAGTTCGATCACCCATCAGCAGCGCTGTAAGATGAAGTGTAGGAAATGTCGATCGAGAGCCTTAATGGGTCCACGTACTGGGAGTGAGGAATGTCAAGCGGACATTTTTTCTATTCGCAATAAATAGCAATCGGTCGGATGAGAGCTCCATACCAGCCATGTCACCATAAGGGAAGGACGGAGGCAGAACCAAGAGATCGTATACTCCGAAGCGGTGTGTTGTCTCGATACTTTCTTCCTTTTCCAAAAGCTGAGTAGTGTCTTCACGGAGCTCCCAGTATGTTTCATCCACGAGTTCCGGTTTGGTCTAAATCTCACTCGTAGGCTGTCCAAGCCCTTCCCCCAGGTGAAGGGAACCGGCAACAGCGGATGTTACCTGCCGCAATCGTGATCAAGTGGAACGGGATGGGTACGGGCTAGGGAACCTATTTAGCTGAAAGTATTCAGGGGAAGCGAGATCAACTCTTACTTGATTCTATGAGTTTCTTCCTGACGAATAACGTTGCTGTTACGAGGAGGTCAACCCACAGGAGGCAATACACGAATAGCAAAAGGGAGGACAGGAAGAACAGATCTGGACCATCATTTCCAGTCCCAATAATTTAGCCATGAAATTGCCCGCTAAGTTATCGTACCTTGTGACGCTGATGAGACAAGTTATTTTGCCCGGGCCCTGGTTTAGTCACATAAATCAGGCGCTAATCACGTGGCTCACTCTTGTTTTGTTTCTCGACCAAAGTTATTCCATTCTCATCTTTTATCATATCTCGCCTACAGTAACAAACAAAAAAGAAACCAGTAGATAAGAGGCCTCCATGGCCAACGTGATGTTTGAGACTTCTGCCCGTTCTCAACCATCAACTCTTGCCAATACTTGGGCCTCCAGTGACGCGATCTCGACTCGCCCTTACTCGACAGTACTGTGGTCGGTTTTCGTCACAAGTCTCACCCGCCACAATCTCGCCTCACCCAAAAATACGTTCGTTGAATCAAATGTCCCTAATACACGCCCACCACGATATCTGGCACGAAATACTCGATTGTTTCCGATATCCTACCGAATATCGTGACCCGGAGGAAGTATGCGAACAAAGGAGGGCCATCCTCAAGATAGCACTAGTCTCTCGATCGTTGGCAGCGATTGCGCTTGACGTGTTTTGGGAAGGAATGTGGTCATTAAAACCTGTAGTCCACGTTATCAATTCCTTCTCGTCCTGCCAAGAAGACCCATTTATCAAATATGTGGGATGGGCAGAGGATGATGACGGCCAGGTCAGCGAGGGATACTGGGTGCATTTTCTCGCTCTCGTTGCATTTTTTCTTGGCTGATCATACACATCTACAGGAGCTTCAGAGACCAATAAACGATGCAGTGCGGCTCCGCGCACTAGAATACCTTGGTCGGATACGGGTTCTCTACGCCACAATGTACGACGAGGTAGAAACTCCCCTATGGGTTGCTCTTGTCACATGTCTCGGGCTCAACGACAACTCATTGCTCCTCCCCAATTTGCGGGTGCTTTATTTGAATTGCTGATGAGGCATCCCCCTTCCACACATCTGATCTAGTTCCCCTCCTGTCCCCTACCCTGACAATTCTCACAATAAGCGATTGGCTCCCTGATGTTAAACAGGCGCTGGCGCTGTTCAAACTGCTCAAGGGCCAGGGATGTGAGATGGAGAGCATCAACTATAAGGGGAGTTCCTCGCCGGACCTCCTCCCTACCTTGATCTCTTTCAAAGGACTTGAAGCGCTTGTCTATAGAACATTACGACAGGACGTCACCTGCCTACAACGGGAGAGTTTCATCCCCGTTTGCGAGCTGCCTGGAACAGCTCGGTTCTCTAAAATGTCTCAAGATTGATCTTAGAATATTCCCCAAACGCGAAACGATGCTATTGTCCCCACTTCATCACTTTACCCTGGAAGAATTATATCTGAAGGGAGAACCCGAGGACTTTCTTCTACTCAATCAACTCACATCGTCCTCCCTCCATACCCTGTCACTGGAGGTTTGTGGTGGTTACACTTTATCGTGGAAAAGTTTATGCGAACAATCCGCTTCGAGCTTCCCCTTTCTTCACTCTTTCTACCTCAAATCGACGAGCATCCGGGGTACTTCCCCCTTGTCAATGCAGGACCTCTCTGCAATCCTACTGAAACCGCTCAGACTCCTTCAGCTATACTCTGTACCCTATCAATTGACTACAGACGAGCTTATCGCAATGTTGAAGATGTTGCCCGACCTCCAATGGCTGATGATCTTCTATGGGTGTTCCGGGGAGGAAGCGGAGGAAGTGGAAGGGGTCGGAGTCCTCGACGCTTCCGTACTGATACCGTTGTCGCAAAACCCTCATTTAGACGACCTCAGCCTTCGTTTGGACTTCAACGCTCTTCTCACCCCGCTACCTGATACCACACCACAGTCGAAGAGCGTGCTGGAAGAGTTCCAGATCATTGATCCTGTGAATTTTCCCTTGACGCGAGAAGAGAGGCTTGTACTAGCCAAAAATCTTCTCATTCTGTTTCCAAGGACTTTGGCATCTCGAATCCTATGGCACTTTCGGACACGAAATTGCCGAACTGGAGGAAATTATTCGTAGCACTGTAAATAATCAGGACTAAGTATCTTTCATCGGGTTGTTATGTAGTTCCAATACATGTGAACAAGCCGACCGTGCTGTGGCATGTGCACTAAGAGCTTGAAATTATTCGGGTCGATTTGGCTGGGAAGGAATGCCAAAGAGATTATGACAGGTCCACTGGTGTGATGGGAGCGCAGGCGCACCGCTGGAGCAAGTATTCCGTGGCGGAAAGGAAAGAAAATGACCGCGAAACTAGGTTGGGCACTCCCACTCCTGAGCCGGTTATGATCACGCGACCAATGTCAAACAGTCAATGCCTCCCTATATTATTATACTTGCCAGGGGCTGATGCGCTGATGCACAAGTTCCCATCGATAACGCCCATCAATGGACGCACACCGATTCCGTTCTCGGAAGCCAGAAGAATCATCCGTGGCAGAGGGATAACGATAGCATTTCTATGGACCGAGCTAAATTGGGCTATTTCCAAATGGCCAACACCGGTGTTCACTTACCGGGCCACCACATGGTCTGCGCTGGAAAAGCCCACTTTGATGTGTGGGGTTCTTTCCTGGCGACAGATACCCATCTTATCCCCGCCTTGGTACCCACCCATGACCTGGAACACATTGTTTTCGGTGCTCACCCGCGCGGGTTTGCCGGGTGGGTGAAACGTTGTTGGCGTGCTTCCTTCCTAATCTTGGACTACGTAAAATGACAGCTCTAAGCCCCTTGCGAGGCCCCGCAGCTTCTTGTCTCCCTGACCTGAGGATTTTCGCGACCCCTGCTGCAACATGACTGACCAGGAAAAGGCTGATGGCACCGACACCAGCGATAGCCAGTCTCAACTGCATGAGCGTCCCACCTGGGCTCAAGGGACTCTATTATCACCCAGCCACTCAGGTTCGTTTTTGCTGCTTTCTCACCTTCCTACTAGAGAGCGCTGACGATGGGTTAACGCAGGTGACGATGCTCGGATTTGTCTGTTTCATGTGTCCAGGTTTGTTACTCTTCCGCCGTCTCGTACACCACGGGCGATGTCTTTGACACTATTGCAATAGGCCTTTTCAATGCTTTAAACGGCTTGGGCGCGGGTGGCCAGGTCGATTCGGCGACAAGCGCCAATGCGAACGCGGCCCTGTACGCGACATTTGCGGTTGCTGCGTTCTTTGCAGGGTATGTTCTCGCCGCATTTTCGACGGGGTGGGGGTCTCACCACTTTCTCGCTATATTAGCTCCGTCAACAACGTTATCGGTCCCCGCCTGACACTTCTGCTCGGGAGCACTGGATATGCGCTGTACATCGGTTCTTACTTGTGCGTATATTTGCCATTCCCTTACCCTCCCTCCATTGAACACGTTTCATTCCAGGGCCATGAACATACACCCTCATGCTGGCGCTTTCGTCATCGCAGCAGGAGCTATCCTTGGCATTTGCGCCTGGCCTGCTTTGGACGGCTCAAGGCTCTCTTATGCTTGTCATATCCGACGGAAATTCAAAAAGGCCGTTACATCAGCATTTTTTGGGCGATTTTCAACTTGGGTGGTGTCGTCGGAGCGTCAGTGTCACTTGGAACTAATTTCCGATCCACGGTATGTAATCGCAACCTAAATGCATCCCGCTCTTGTGAACTCTCTTGTCCTAGGCCAATTCAGGTGGGCTACCTTCTTTAACGACTATCCCTCCCTGAAATTAATCACTCTGTCGTGCAACTTAGTCGGAAATGGGACCTATGTGAGTGTATGAATCTCGATCACTTTCCTTCATGTCCTTACTTTTGCCAAAGATTGGCTTTTTGGTCCTCACGCTCATCGGGGTGCTCATACCGCTTCTCATGGTTGATCCCAAGAAGATGATAAGAACAGACGGAACAAAGGTTACTACCCCCCGTAATCCGTCATGGCGGACGGAGATCCTTGGAATTTACCGTGCGATTAGGATGGATCCTTTGATCATCCTATTAATCCCGATGTTCTTCGCCTCTAATTGGTTTTACACTTGGCGTATGTATTCATCCTTTCGTGGTCCAAACAGTGTGCTGATGCCGCTTTGTTGTGCTTTAGAATTCAATGGTTACAATGGGGCGATCTTCAATATCAGAGCACGTGCTTTGAACAACGTCATCTATTGGACCTCAGCAGATTATTGGCTCCCTGGCGATTGGTCTGGTCCTCGACAGTAAAAATATTCGCAGAAGAGTCCGTGCATTCACCGGTTGGACGATTTTATTCGTGATGGTGTTCGCCGCTCACATATGGGCATATTTCTATCAAAGGTTGGAGCGTGACCTGATGTTGCCATAGATAATGCTGACGCTGATCATCCGACATAGGGGTTATACCCGAGAATCTGTACCTCCCGAGTCAAACAAGATGGATATTTATGATTCACCATATGTTGGGAGGATATTCCTTTACGCTTTCTTCGGAATTCTGGATGCCTCATGGCAAGTCACGGTGTACTGGATAATGGGTGCGATGTCGAATGATCCTGCGAAGCTCGCCTACTTCACGGGTCTCTGTAAGTCATTCTCTCCACCACATTAGAACGTCTGTTATCCTTACTGTCCATAGACAAATCAATCCAGTCTGCGGGAGCGGCGGGTATGTGGCGTGCAGGATGGGATCAAGATTCCGTACGTGATCCCCCCTTTCAACGCATTTTGTTGTCGGGAAACTGATTATAGGGCAACTTACCTTTCCAGATACATGAATATGTTTTTATCCACCTGGATACTGCTCGTTGTGGGTCTGCTATTTGCACTTGTGATGATCTATATCCGGGTCAAGGATCAAACAGAGGAGGCAGAGTGCGTATTTTGTTCGCTCTTCTAATTGTGTGATTTTGCTGAATTCAGGAAACTAGGGTCGAGTCTCCAGACAAGGATCAGTGAACATTTGAATATTTGGGTGGTGGGGCGCTTGGGCCAAAGTGGGCTCCCGTTGAAATTTAGTACAGTACATATGTATGTACTCATGCATGACTATCCTGGAGGTTACCATATAAGGAACAATCCGTAATCACGATTTCGTTGTGACCTGATTAGATATCTCATCTTCTCCTGAGATGACTGACCCAACCTCCCAATCCAATTACGATAAGGTCGTAACTGAACATGTTGTATTTGACTGGAATCTCGACTTTCGTACCCGTATCATTGGAGGAACTGCAACTCATCATCTGATCGTCAAGGAGGATAACGTCGACCAAGTCATGTTCGTTACCCCCCCTTCCCCTCCCCCCTGTGTAACTTGCAGAGAGTGTTTCTCCCAGTCCTGATACAATCACAAATCCAGTTTCGACACAAATGAACTGAAGATCGATAGTGTATCTGTGGAAGGCAAGGCCACTTTGGTGAGTTTTGTGATAGCTTTGTACGTTCAGAGACGCATATACTTGTTGTTGCCTACATACAGTTTGATCTCAAAGCGAAGCATGAGGTGATGGGATCTGCACTTCACATTCCATTACCGTCGGGTTTGTCCAAGGGAACGAAGCTTCAGGTTCGGGTGGCATATGAGACTTCACCCCGTAGCACTGCGCTACAATGGCTTGAGAAGGAGTACGAACTCGGTCCCAGACGACGTAGAGTTGTGAACGTTAATACCAATCTCTAGGCAAACTCAGGGAAAGCAGTTCCCCTATCTTTTCAGCCAATGCCAGCCGATTTATTCGAGGGCACTCGCACCCCTTCAAGGTGCGGAAACACACGGATTCTGGCAAAATATTGACGTGAATGAATACTTCCAGATACTCCTTCTGCCAAGATTGTATGTATCGCTTAAGGTTTGTTAACATACTAGGGCGGGGCCTAAAGGAAGATCTACAGACGTATTCTGCCAGTGTCAAATCCGTTCTTCCCGTGCTCCTTTCTGCTATCCGCGTATCGCCTCCTGTGGACGGACCTCCTCATAACGGCAAGGTTATTGGTCAGGAGGAGGTCACGTACTCTTATAATCAAGTAAGAAATTATCTCGCGTCCCAGCCCCCCCCCCCCCTTCCCCGGGAATATTCGTAGCTAAATAGGTGCCACAGCCCGTGCCTATCCCATCCTACTTGATCGCGATTGCGGCAGGTAACATCCACTTCCGTCCCATTCCTTACACCTGAAGGAAAAACTTGGACAAGTGGCATTTGGACTGAACCGGAACTCATGGATAAAGCACACTGGGAGTTCTGCTGAAGACACTGCTCGGTTTTTGGAAAAGGAAGAAAGCATCGTGACACCATACCGCTTCGGAGTATACGATCTGTTGGTTCTGCCTCCGTCATTCCCTTATGGTGGTATGGTCAGTATGGTGCTCCCATCCTATCAGATTGATGTTTATTGCGAATAGGAAAATGCCTGCTTGACGTTCCTTACTCCTAGTACGTGGGACTCATTGAGGCAGTCTCGATCGACGTTTCTTACACTTCATCTTACAGCGCTACTGACGGGCTGATCGAACTCTGGTCGACGTGGTTGTCCACGAACTCACTCATTCGTGGTTCGGGAACGGCGTCACGTGGGTTTGTTGGATTCAGGGATAACGACCCCTTTGATTCATTGTAACCACAGACACGCTGAGGCCTCTCATTTCTGGTTGAACGAAGGATGGACTACATACTTCGAGCGAGTGCTCCAACAGGTCTTACACTCTCCGGCACACCGTGCATTCTCCTACCTGATCGGAAATGAAGCTCTCAAGGATGCGTTGGCTGAATATCGGGACCGGCCGAAATACCAGAGACTTGTCATTCGAATTTGAAAAGGGCGAGGACCCTGATGATGCGTACAGTAGTGTTCCTTACGAGAAGGGTGCCAACTTCCTTCTCTACATTGGTACGTGTGAATCGATCTTTTGCCTTTGCGCCTGGTCCTAAGTTTACCTTTTTCTCTCTCCCCAGAACGAACACTGGGCGGACTGGATGTTTTTCTTCCCTACGTCAAGGACTACGTATCCACCTTTAGCGGCAAAAGCATCCGCACGGAAGATTGGAGAAAACACCTCTATGGTTATTTCAGTGCCCAACCCGACAAGATCAAGGCGCTCGATAGCATCGATTGGGATGTACGTGTTCTTTTCGTTCAACGAACTTACCAAATAACACTCCTTGCTCGTGCCCTTCACACAGGCCTGGTTGTATGGTGAAGGACTTGAGCTCCCCGTGAAACTTGATTTCGACACCAGCTTGGCGACACAGGCTTACGAACTTGCTGAACGATGGAATGCCGCGCGAGCAACAGCCGACACATCCAAGCTTGATTTCGAAGAATCTGACCTCGAGAGCATGAACGGGAACCAGATCAGTCAGTCATCCCCTTACTTCGACTCTGCCTAGATGTCTGATGTGTCCAAATGGCTTCAGTCGTCTTTTTACAGAAGCTTCAATCATACCCCCCTCTTCCACCTCATCTGGTTTCTCACCTCGCATCCTTGTATCGACTCCCTCAAACGCCCAACGCCGAGATCCGGCTCAGGTTCTATGAACTCGTCTTGGCGGACCACGGCTCGTCCGCTGCACAGACATTCGCAGCTGAAGCAGCGGATTGGTTGATTGGCAAGGACGGAAGTGGAGTGGTGAAAGGACGCATGAAATTCTGCAGACCGATTTTCCGAGCGATTTTCAAGGTTAATAAAGAACTCGCAGTTGAGAAATTCCTTGAAGCAAAGGAAGGGTTTCACCCGATAGCTAGGAAACTGATTGAGAAGGTGCGAGTTTCTGCTTCGGGATGGGTCGGAACTCAGCTAACGCCATAGTTCTCGTTTTAGGATCTTAAACTCGCACGCGGAACCGCGGCTTAGGTACGAGGGATTACTAATGCTAAGTATTTGTGGGGATCGTGCGCAGACATGTAACATTTAAATGAACCCAAATATCACCAAAAATGTTATCCTTCTTGACCGAGGTCGAGTAAGTCCCCGTTGACGTTGAAAAGACTCGCTTGCTGTGGGAGAGCGCTAGTCGTAGCTGGGGGTACCCCACACATGCCTTGCAATGGAAGAATGTTCCGTCCTTTGAGCCTTGGATGTAGAAATCTCTTGAACAAACGCCAAGTCACTGGGCTGAACGTCGCAAATCTTGAAGCGCGATAGGGGGTGAGTTTCCGAGCTTTGTGCAAGAGCCGCCCGTGAGAGTGTGTAGAGGTGGGCAAGCGGCTACACCTGCAACGGCCGCCCTATGCCACCTCTCGTAGGACTCGGAACCCGAACTCGGAACCCAAAACCCGAACCTGGATCGATCCCCGGATCAAGAAACTCGGAGCGCCCAGCTGATCGGAGCCGTTATCATTTCACGACATATCCATTTCGCCCGAAACTTCTTACATTCCCTAACAAATAAATTTTCACTTTATTTCTATTCCCTTCCCTGAGCTTGAACCATAGCATAAGTTTTCTCCCCATATATAGGCTTCTCTGAGTCTCGCATACCATCCCTTTCATCTTTTCATTCCATTTTCCTAATTCCCTGTTAACGTAGTCGTGAAAACTTCACGATCTCTCCTGTTTCACGTTCTTTATTCCCCAGATTTGTCCTAGTATAATTATCTCTCAATTTTTCGATCCGTTTCGAAACAGAAAACATAGCTAGTACAAATAATTTACTTGTATATAAAGTTCCAAGCTCACTTCTGAGCTCGGCAGTCAATATAGGACCCAGAAATACCCTCTCGTTCGCTTCCTCTAATTCTCTCTCTCTCTCTCAAATAATCCATCTTCCCCGGTCTTCGAAGCCTAGTGGTTGTTTCGCCAACCACACTCGCCCCTTTGTTTGTTCGTATTAGCGCTGTTTCGATCGTGTTTCGGTTTCGTTTCGGTTTCGTTTCGGCGCCTTTCACGTGCTGAAGAGTCTGCTTCTCTTCAAGCGTTTGAAGGAGGACAAGTCCCTCAGCAACAACCTGGAGGTGTGCAGCTCGCACAATCGCACAGCACTGTTCATATAATACCCACCTCACCCTGCACTGCGCCAGAATGAGAAGTCCAGAAAAATAATGGGTTTGGAATAAGAGGAATGTATCAGGTCTCCGAAAGAGCTGGTGGCTACGGTGATTCTTACAATCGGAGGTTATAAGCTTGGGAAGTTCTATATGTGGGGGACAAATCTAGTCCAGTCAATAGCAATGTATGCCTTTTCAGGGAGAGCGCGCAAGTCAACGAGTGCGAGTACGAGGAGTGTTAGGCGGGCGAGAACATAGAGGGGAATGGCAAGAAAGGTGAAAAGGTATAGTGGAAGGGTCACAAGGAGCTCCAGGACTGTAGAAACGAAACATTCTGGCAGGTCGGAAACGAGTTTGCCCAAAAAGAATGCTAAAGGTTCGATCGTGATAACCAGCGCGGAGAATTGCCAGAGCCAGCGTTCGGGAGTGGATGGGAATGAAGAGAACCATGGGATGAGGTGAATAGCACCAAAAAGGGTGCTGATCGCTGAAAGTGGATAATCCTCTTTGTTACCACTATCATCTGCATAGAACATTGGGACCCGCAAAGACTCCGGCGGGACTTTGGAAGCAGCAAGACTCCACATCTTTGCGAGAGGGCGAACCACCACCATAACCAGGAGCAATGGCAAACAGCATAGGATACTAGACCCGTCCTTCCTCACAGACCGTGCAATCCAGGCCTCCTTACTTTCGCTCCCAGACAACGCCCCCCCTTTGCTTCCCTTCGTCTCCGCATCATTGTTACCCGCTCGCTCCAAGTCCCCGCTGACGCCGGGTTTCAGCTGAACACGAACCGCAATATCAACCCCCTGTGGTTTCTTCCACCAAAGCCCGTACGTGACGATGTTGAGGGCTGCGAATGCAAGAGTGACGACCTCCAGCTCAATGACAGGAAGGCGTAGTACCCAACGGGCAAGGCATTGAAATAGGAACCAGGTGGTCTGGAGAACGACAAAGGATTTAGTGAGAAGATCTCCTTTGCTCTTGTCGTCGATCTCGTTCTCCGAGATTATTGGTGCGTCCACACGATCCTCTTCCATTAGTTCCTTCAAGCAGTCGAATGTAAGTACACGCAAGGGCCTGTCATTATCGTAAAGAATAAAGCCGCCCATTTGTATGAGGAAGCCATGTGTGAGGGTCCAAACTGTTGGTGAGGATGATGCAGGGCCTGGGCCTGTAAACCATTCATAGACTGTGCTCCGAATCGTTACACAGCACCCTTTTAGAGCATTTAGAAAAACCAGGTACCATGGTACCTCTTTGTAAGACTACGGGTCAGCACTTCGGTTGCGCTACTTGTGATTGGGTGCATACCTTTTTCCTCTCCCGTCTTATTAAACTCTCTGACAACTCGCCGACCAGCTATCCACTGTCGCAGTGCCCATGCCATCATGACCTCAGGTGCAATTATGGCATACACCATTGTAGCCGCCTTGCGCTTGAATTTTGTCCACCCAGAATCATACGGTCCCGGCAGGTTTGGGTGAATGGCTAGCCATGTACATGCAAATATAGTCGCGAGGCAACTACGGATGATCTCTTGCACTGTACGGTAATGGGTGGTGTTCACCAATTCAGGAAGGTCGTGGCCGAAGAGTGTTAGGGTGACATGATCGCTGTTGATTGGGGAGGGAGAGGCTATTGGGGTGGATGATGAGTTAAGAACGGAGAGGAGAAGGAGAAGGATGAGCATGCTGGTACATTTGTTCGGGTGAGTCTTTGTAAGGCCCTTAAATTTGAGCGGGCTGTGTGTGTCAATCACGGGCTTGATACGCTGGTAATGTATCTTAAAATACTCTACACGTATCATATATTCTGAAGGCGTCTGTCATCTTGGCCACTTATCTGACACTCCCCATTCGTTGGGCGTTGTGTGCAGACGGGACCTGACCTGCTTGCGCCCATTGAACAAACAGTGATTATCCACTCGTACCCAGATCACACTGGCGACCAAATGTTGGCCGAGATCCAACCTAAGCTTATTGCCATGTTTGGATATCACATCAATTTATTCGGAGGGTCAGGCGAGGTGTGCCGTATCCAGTTCAATTTTCTGAACCCACAGCTACATATCCGACAAGTACCGAAGCTCAAACCCCGGCGCCCCTGCGCTCACATCGTTGCCAATGAGCCCTGCCATGATCTATTTTGCATTCCTCCTTAGCCGAATCGACCTGATTCATTTCAAGCCCTTCATGCATATGTGGCAGTACTGTGGGCTTGTTGACATGTGTTGGAAATACATAACAACCCGATGAAAGATGATTAATAACCACGGGCAACTCTTACTCACGTATCAAATACTACGAATAATTTCTCGCAGGTCGTCCATTTTGCCTGGTAAGTCGGAAAAGCATTCGATATCCCGTAGCCTTGGAAACAAAATGAGAAGATTTTTGGCTAGTATGAGCCTCTCTTCTTGCGTCGAGGGAAGGTTCACAGGTTCTGTGACCCGGAGCTCTTCCAGCGCGCTCTTCGACTGTGGTATAGCATCGGATAGGGGGGTGAGAAGGGCACTGAAGTCCAAACAAAGTCTGAGGTGGTTTAAATGAGGATTTTGGGATAAGGGTATCAGTACGGAAGCATCAAGGATCGCTCCGTCCCCGACCTCCTGCTCCTGCTCCTCGTCTTCCTCCTGCTCCTGCTCCAGCTCCAGCTCCAGCTCCTCGTCTTCCTCCAGCTCCAGCTCCAGCTCCTCCCCCTCCTCGTCTTCCTCCTGCCCCTCCTCGTCTTCCTGCTCCTCCTCCTCGTCTTCCTGCTCCTGCTCCTCGTCTTCCTCCTCGTCCTCCCCTTCCTCCTCCCACTCGGAAGTCCAACTGAAGATCCACCCATTGGAGATCACCAGGTATTGGAGGTCGGGCAACATCTTCAACATCACGATAACATCGTCCGTAGTCAATTGATGGGGTAGACCGGCTAGCTCAAGCTTTCTGAGTGATTTCAGTAGGATTGCGGGGAGGTCCTGCAATGACAAGGGGGGAGCACAGAAACTCGCCGATCCGAGGGAGAAAGAGTGAAGAAAGGGGAAGGTCGAAGCGGATTGTTCGCATAAGCTTTTCCATGAAAAACTGTAATGACTCCAAACAATCAGCAACAGAGTATGGAGGGAGGACGATGTCAGTTGGTTCAACAGAAAGTCCTGCAAGTCCCCGGGATCTCCCACCAGATGTAGCTCTTCCAGGGCAAAGTGATGGATTGGGGATGATAACATCGTTTTGCATTTGGGGAATATCCTGAGGTCAATCCCGAGCCATTTTAGAGAAACGAGCTGTTCCAGGAGCTCGCAAATGGGGACAGGACTATCTCGCAGAAGGCGGTGGTGTTGGTTGAAATGTATAAACAGGTGCTTTAAGCCCTTGGAAAGACAGCAAGGTAGGGAGGAGGTCCGGCGAGGAGTTCCCCACATAATCGATACTCTCCATCGCACATCCCCGGCCCTCGAGCAGTTTTAACAGCGCCAGGGCCTGTGTAGCATCAGAGAGCTGATCGGTTATTGTGAGAATTGTCAGGGTGGGGGATACGGGAGCTAGATCAGATATGTGGGAGAGGGATGTCCTATCGAAAGACAAATGTAGCTCCCGCAAATTGGGGAGGAGAGATGAGTTGTCGTTGAGCCCAAGGCACATGACAAGAGCAACCCATAGGGGAGTTTCTACCTCGTCGGATATTGTGGAGCCGAGAACCCGTATCCGACCAAGGTATTCTTGTGCGCGGAGCCGCACTGTATCGTTTATTGGTCTCTGCAGCTCCTGTAGATGTGTATGGTAAGCTAGGAAAATGCAGCGAGAGCGAGAAAATGTACCCAGTGTCCCTCGCTGACCTGGCCGTCATCATCCTCTACCTTCTCCACATATTTGAGAAATGTGTCTTCCTGGGACGATGAGAAGGAGTTGATAACATGGACTACAGGTTTTAATGATATCATTCCTTCCCAAAACACATCAAGCGCAATCGCTGCCAATGATCGAGAGACCAATGCTATCTTGAGGATGGCCCTCCTTCGTTCGCGTACTTCTTCTTCCTCGCGACCATATGGGGTATCATATCGAAAATAATCGAGTATTTCATGCCAGATATCGTAGTTAGCGTCTACTAGGGACATTTGATTCAACCAACGTATTTTTGGATGAGGCGAGATTGCAGTGGGTGAGACCTGTGATGAAAACCGACCACGGTAACGTCGAGCAAGGGCAAGTCGAAATCACGTCACTGGAGGCCTAAGTGTTGACGAGAGTTGATGGTTGATAGCAGTCGTTGTTGGGCAGAAGTCTCAAACATCGTATTGGCCATGGAGGCCTCTTATTTACTGAGTTATTTTTTGTTTGTTAGTGTAGGCGAGATGATAAAGATGAGAATGGAATAACATAAGGAGTCACTCTGACGATCTGTTAAGCAACCGAATAATACTGATCTAATGCGATGAGTCCATCCGAGTCAATCCTCCACGCGTTCCATAACGGACGTTTCACCGCTTCCTGTTCAGGGGAGAGATTAGTTACGATTTGGGATATCCACACTACCCAGCTGGTGGAGAGATTGCAGGGACATCATTGGGCTGTTGCTGCTATCGCCTTCACACCGGATGGAAAGGGACTCCTGAGTGGCGGCTGGGATAAGATATTGAAGTATTGGGACATTATTGCACTTGATAGTGGGGCAGATCTAGTAGCGAGGAGAGGGAGGAATAGGAAGAGACTAGGAAAGGGTTGTTTTTGTGCTCTGAACTTTACTCATCCGGTATGTTGAGTCCCACAGCTGCTCCTCTGATGGACCAAAATGGCTCCCAGTGCCAACCCTCGTACTCGTTTAGGGTCCGGTGCGGTCTGTTGCCGTTTCTTCCGATGGAAAATGGGTCGTTTCCCGATCGTGGGGTGCTTTTGGGTACTACTGGGATGTGAGAGATGGGGTTGCACAGTTCAGGCATGCCGGCCACAAAGTCGCAGGTTCGTTATTCTTGACTTAAACCACTTTGTCTGACAACGTTCTTCAAAGTCATGTCGGTTGATCTGAGCCGTCCAGGAAACCAAAACAATGGTGTGATACCGGGTCGCAGTAGTGAGAGTCGGTTTGGATGGAGGGGGATTCGGGCGAGCTCTGATATCTTACGTTTGACTGAGGCAAGTTATACCATTTTCTGATGGCATACATATGAAGATATTTCATGCATCCCTGTGCCTTTCTTTTGTAGAACAATATAAGATATATTCAGTCTCGACGCGAGAGCTGGCTATTTACCTGTAGAACAATATAAGATATACTACAAAGTAGTCAGTACAGTAATTAAAGGTATTGGTAGAATACTCACTTCAGTCTCGATGCGAGAGCTGAAGTGCGACTACAAGTGAGAGACTATTTATCTAACACTACGATACACACGCTTGTACGTAGACAATAAGCACAATAGCAATAGTGTACGGGCAGAGGAGAACGGTAAGGGCATAGCATAAAAGATACAAAAACGGTAGAGACCGTGCAAAAGGAATGGAGCGTGGGATAGAGGGCAAAAGCGGAGGGCGCGAAAGGAACGCCAGCGAAATGGAGATCGGAACTCGGCACGCATTTGCGAGCCTGACACTCCCCTTCAAACCGTAGTGAGTCCGAGTTCTCACGCGAAATGCTTGACTTTTGGCGAGGGGAGCGCTTTGGTGAAGACGTCGGCTACCATGTCCTCAGTGGGGCAATAAACGAGCCGGATTTTGCCTTCTTCGACGATCCAGCGAATGAAATGATAGCAAACGTCGATATGTTTCGTTTGCGTGTGGTACTGGTGGTCTTTACTGAGTGCAATGGCAGATTGGTTGTCCGAAAAAATCGTGGTGGAGGGGACGGCAGTGTCGAAAATCTGTGAAATAAGCGAACGAAGCCACAGGGCTTCCTTTGAGGCATGAGTAGTGGCTACGTACTCGGATTCTGTCGTGGATAAAGTGACAATTTCTTGTCGCTTGGCACTCCAAGAAATGGCCCCACCATTGACAAGGAACGTGTACCCGGAGGTAGCTTGGCGATCCTCTGCCATGTTGCCATCGGCATCAGCGTAGCCTTTGAGGCCTTCCCCAGTGCCTCCGTAAGTCAGCCATAGGTCCTGTGTACCCTTCAGGTACCGAAAAACTTGCCTAACTGCTTCCCAGTGCGCCTCTCCAGGGTTCTTCGTGAATTTCGAGAGAATTTGGACAGCGTATGCTATATCCGGTCGCGTTCCGAGGGCGGCGTACATAAGCGTGCCAACGGCCTCTTGATAAGGCTTCCGGGCCATGCGAGCGATGTCCGAAGTTGTTTGAGGCGATTGCTCGCTTGTTAGGCAGATGGCAGGATCCATGGGGGTGCTAACCAGTTTCTCGTTGTCGAAACCATAACGTCTGAGCAAAGCATCAACATAGGAATGTTGGGATAGCATGAGCTTACCCTGTTCCTTATCCCTCTTCACTTCGATTCCCAAGAGCCAGTGGATCTCTCCCAGATCTGTAATTTCAACGAATTTTCGCACTCCATCCTTCACCCAGTCAATCAGCGAAATAGTAGACGCGACGAGAGTACAGTCATCAACATGCACCAGGATTATGGTGAGATCTGGCGCCACGATCTTGAAGAATATGCTCTGGTCAACCTCACAGCGTGAAAAGCCCAGGTGATCGACCAAAATCTCGCATAAACGTTGGTACCATCGTCGGCCGGACTGCTTGAGACCGTAGAGGGTCTTCTTGAGGTGGCAAATGCGACATGGGTGGGTGGTGGATGTGAAACCGGGTAGTTGCCGCAAGTAGATTGTCTCACCAGGGCCTAATTTCCTGTTTAGGTACGCACCCTTGATATCAATCTGATGGATCTTGTAGTTACGAGCGGCGGCAATTGCTAGGACTGTCCGGATAGATGCAAGTCGTGCCACAGGTGCAAAAGTGTCGAAATAATCGACTCCGGGGACTTGAGAAAATCCTTGGGCGACGAGACGGGCCTTGTAATGGACAACATTGCCAGCAGCATCCTTTTTTGCTTTAAAAACCCATTTCGAGCTGATGATGTTAGCTCCGATCGGTGGATCAACAAGTTCCCACGTTCCGGCATCACCCAACATGGCAAGTTCTTCCTCCATGGCCCTTTTCCACAACTCCCAGTCTGCTCGTTTCCTCGCTTCCTGCAGGCTCCCTGGCTCCAGGCCCTCTGTTTCCTCAATATCGGCCACCAGGACATGTACATCTGCCCAGTCCAGTTCTTCGGCTAGGGTGACTGCTCGCCCTTCTAGGATGTCTCTTGCCTTGGTGCTTGGGTTTCGAGCTTGTTGAGGTCGTTGGGGGTGTAGGTCGCCCTCGCTAGGTGTCTCCTCAGGGCTAGCATCGTTTGGAGTACTGTTTTCGGCAGGATTGACTATAGGCTTGGTAGGATCAACTGGATGCTGGTCTGGTGCATCTGGTGTCTCGTTTGGGGGGTTTGCTGGGGTGTTGGGGCTGTGTGGGGGGTCGTTTTGAGGCTCGCTCGCAGGTGAATGCTCCCCTTTGAGCCCAGGACGACCTGTGTTAATAAACCGAAAATTTCGTTCGATTTTTACAGCACCTATGTCCGGAAAATAAATGTGGGAGCCATTGCTCTCAGCATCATATCCCACCCATCTCCCCTTCTTCGCTTGTCCTCCGAGCTTGTCCCCACCTGCCTGGTGTACCCATACCTCTTCACCCCACTCACGTATCGCCCTTAGGTCCGGTTTATGACTGTACAACACCTCAAAAGGTGTTTTGCCCTTGACTGCTCGAGTGCCTGTCCTATTCATCAGCCAGGCAACATGGGCGACAGCTTCCACCCACAACGATTTCGGGAGACGGCTAGCATGCAGTAGTACATGTGTACGTTTGACGATTGTACGATTTCGGCGTTCGGCAACTCCATTGTGTTGGGGTGTATCGTGTACTGTGAGTTTGGTCTCTGTGCCTCAGGATTTCAAGTAGGACTGAAATTTGGTCGCAGTGTACTCCCCTCCCCTATCCGAATGCAACGCCTTAACTCAGGTACCGAATTGTGTCTCGCACCATGCATCGAAATTTTGGTAGGCCTCAAAAACGTCGGATTTGTTGGAGAGAAAGTCAACATGTGTCCACCTCGAAAAATCATCGATAAATGTTACATAGTAGCACTTTCCCTTCTTTGTCTCTACTTGTGCAGGCCCCCATACGTCAGAGTGAACCTCCTGTCCAAAAGTGGATGCTCATTTGCCCTCCCGTGCCTTCGAAATTGGCAGCTGAGTCACCTTGCCGTAGGCACATGACTCGCAGAAGAAATCAACGTCAGCTCCATCCTCTAGTCTCAGGCCAGCCACCAGACCATTGCGGACAAGTTTCCGGGCTGCACCAGCAGTGATATGGCCCAGCCTTCGGTGTAATACGTCTAAGCTAAGTGGTTCAGCCACCACGTTTGCTTCCTCCGCTTCTTTGACTAGTTTGTATAGACCCCTTCCAGTCCTTGGAATCTCGGTGATCCAGGTGCCACTAGTGTCTCAAATTATACATTTGCCATTTGCAAATGTGGTCATGAAGCCAGCATCGTCAAGACGGCCGATCGATACAAGTGTATAGCCTGCCTCCGGTGAGTATAGGACTTCACTCAGGTGGAGTTGTGATGAGGTGGCGCCATTTGGCAGCTTGAGGACTACTTCACCTTTTCCAATGGCATCGAATGCTTTCTTATTTGCGGCACGTAAGGGGCAAGGGGGAATGGATTCAAAGGTCGTGAAACTATCTCGGTAGGGGGAGATATGGTTTGTAGCTCCTGAGTCGAAGACTTCGACTCGGGTTGGACTTGTTTCGGTGACACTGGTGATTTCATCCGTAGCTACGTCACATTCACCAATATCCAGGTCATCAAACTCACTTGTCGACTCCCCTTCGCTCCATAGCTCGTCTGTGGAGCTGCCTGCCTTGATTTCAGCCCAGCTCGTATCTGTTTCCAAGTCCGATAACTCTTCAACCATGAGGGAACAGTCCTCATCATCGCTATCCGCCGTAACGATGTTGGCACTGCCACCCTTCTTGTTGGGTGGGCTTCCTCCCTTCTCCCCATCTTTCCTCTCACTGACTGGCTTCTTTGGGGTAGGACACTCTCTCTTCCAATGCTCTCCACCACAATTCCAACATGGACCTTTTTTCTTTCCTTTTCCTTTCGGCTTTCCACTCCCGTTGCTACCCTCAGCTACCAAAGTGTCATCCTGCTCGGATTTGGCATTGCCGACCCTGGATCGCTCAGGGCGGCCTCGGTCCCATTCATCGCTAATCAGTATGATTATGATTTCGGGCTCAATGGTGTAATGGAGGGAACTGTGAAGTCGGGCAGCAGAGAGCTGGTTGGCAGCGTACGTTGATAGCCAGCAAGGTAGGGATCGGAGTATAGCACTCCTGTAGTCGTCGTCACTAATTGTGACACCCACAGCACCTAATTCGGCCTTTCGAGATCGGATCTCATTCAGGAACAAACGTACGTTACCCCAGTCAGGACATTTCATGGTCATAAACTTGTGATGGAGCCGTGCTTGCGAGAATGCACTTTTGTAAGTGTATTCTTGCGTTATGGCATCCCACATCGCTTTGACTGTGTGGTGTCCAGCTGTGACCATTAGCGTGGAGTCTGGGAGGCGTTGGGCAAGCAAGGAGCGAGCAATATTCTCGTTTCTTTGCCATGCCTCGATTGTCTCGGCAGTGATGACAGGGGCAGTAGGTACTGTGGTAGGGGCAGGTGCTGGTGTAGCAGCAGCCTGGGGAGTAGTGGTGGAAGGTGTGATAGTCGTTTGAGGGGTTGGGAGTATGGGACATGGTGTGCTGCCATTGAAATGGCCCCACAGCCCTTTGCCTTGGATCACAGTCCACAAACGTAGCGAGAAGATCGCCCAGTTTCCTCCAGACACATCCAACTTTGGCACCGACATGGGGAGTACATCATTTATGGTAGACATTGCCACAATATATCTGTAGGTTTGATTGTCTTAGTAGCGCAACGGGGCAGGGCCCATAACCTGTAGAACAATATAAGATATATTCAGTCTCGACGCGAGAGCTGGCTATTTACCTGTAGAACAATATAAGATATACTACAAAGTAGTCAGTACAGTAATTAAAGGTATTGGTAGAATACTCACTTCAGTCTCGATGCGAGAGCTGAAGTGCGACTACAAGTGAGAGACTATTTATCTAACACTACGATACACGTGCTTGTACGTAGACAATAAGCACAATAGCAATAGTGTACGGGCAGAGGAGAACGGTAAGGGCATAGCATAAAAGATACAAAAACGGTAGAGACCGTGCAAAAGGAATGGAGCGTGGGATAGAGGGCAAAAGCGGAGGGCGCGAAAGGAACGCCAGCGAAATGGAGATCGGAACTCGGCACGCGTTTGCGAGCCCGACATCTTTTGCCCAAAGATCAAGCTGGAGGGGAGCTAGGAAAACGCGACCATGTCACGCTCAATCACGCTTGCCGAGTGAAGGCAGGACTGAGCTTGAATACTTGCCTTTGATGGTTCCTAACGCTGATTCACAGGATGTGAACGCGAGATATGGACTTGAGACTTATTGCAAAGACAAGTATGAGCGGACCAAGGACGCCTCATGAGTGAGAGTATCAAGCATCCTCACAAATCAGTCAGTCATCACTACTTTTGACTCAGACTAAAGTCTTCAGATATTCCGCGGCTTCAGTCTTCTTTTTAGACAAGCTTCAATCATATTCCCCTTTTCCACCTCATCTGGTTTCTCACCTCGTGTCCTTGCATCGACTCCTCAAATGCCCAACGCCGAGGTCCGACCAGCTTCTGTGAACTCGTCTTGGCAGATCACTGCTCGTCCACTGCACATACATTAGCACTTAAGGTGGAGTGGTGAAAGGGTACATGAAATTCTGGAGACCGATTTTCCGAACGATATTCTAAGGTCAATAAAGAACTCGCAGTCAAGAAATTCCTTGCAGCAAAGGGTTTCGCCGGATAGCTAGGAAATTGACTGAAGGCATGCGAGCTCTGCTTCGGGATGGGTCGAAACCCAACCAGTACCATAGTTCGCTTTCTAGGAGCTTAAACTCGCGCATGAAACTGTAGCGTAGGAGCGAGGATTATTAATGGTAAGTGCTTGTGGGGGCCGAGAACGGACACGTAAGGATTCCATATACCCCCAAATATCACCAAAAAGCACCATTCTCCTCAACCGAGGCCAGGAAAGTAGGTATTGACTGAGTGCCTCCCCGGGTATCGTTGGTGTTGAAAAGGCTCGCTTGCTGCGGGGGAACACTGGTAGTAGCTGGGATATTCCATAACCTTCGGCTGCACCGGAACAATGAGCCGAAGCCAGAACCAGCTCCCGCGTCTCCGATCGTGCCATTCGGTTGCCACACTTGTAAGGTTTATCGAAGGTCGCTTGGTCCTTGCCCTCCTCATCTTCCTCCTCCTCGGAAGACCCATAGACTATCGTCAGCTTTTGGAGGTTGGCAACATCTTCAGTATCACAAGAAGCTTGGCTGTAGTCAACTGATGGGGTATAACGCCTAGTCGAAGCACTCTGAGTGATTTCAATAGGATTGCGGAGAGGTCCTGCATTAACAAGGGGGCAGTGCCCCAGGAGCTTGTCGATCTGAGGAAGAAAGGGTGAAGAAAGGGGAAGCTCGAAGCGGATCGTTCGCATAGACACTTCCACGATAAACCCTGACCACCACAAACTTCCAACGACAAGGTATTGAGGGAGGATGACGTCAGTTGATTGAGAAAGTCCTGCAAGTCCCCAGGTTCTCCCTTCAGATGTGGCTCTCCCAAGGCAAAGTGATGAATTGGAGACGACAACATAACTCTACCTCTGGGAAAGAATCTGAGGTCAATCTCGAGAAAATTTAGGGAAGCGAGTTGTTTCAGGAGGTCGGAAGGGGACATAGAGCCCTCTCGTTGTAGGCGGTGTTCTCGATTATGATGTATATACAGACGGTTTAAGCCCTTGAAAGACATCAAGGTAGGGAGGAGGTCCGGCGAGGAATGTCGAAATAGTCGATACTCTCCAACCCACTTCCCCGGCCCTCAAGCAGTTTGAGCAGCACCAGCGCCTGTGTAGCGTCAGGGAGTCAATCGGTTATTGTGAGAATTGTCACCCTAGTTAGTGCTGCCAAGGCCAACTTGTACGTTTCCCTATATCTGAATACGACTGTTTGCCTCATTGTCTCTGTTCAGCACTGACAAATACGAGGAGCAACGTCGTCAATGGGGTGGAGGCCTTCGTGGCTATAAGTCCACCCAAATGCTCCGCAAGCGCGCCAAGGCTGCCGGTCAGAACGTTACTGCTGCCTCCCTTGGCAAACTCTAAATGTTTACTCGACCTTTCGAGTGTGCTTAGACTTAGATATGATTGGGCCCTCAGCGGCAGACTTATTCGTAGTCGGTACGCAGCTGGATTCATCCATTAGGACCTACGATTGTTATGCGATGCATTATGCTGTGCGTTGTCTTGACCGTGGACATACGGGGCGGGGGGTACCGCATGCCTTTTTGTATTATGGTTTTTTGGTCTCTTTAGTTGAGACGCTGAACACATGCATGAATTCCTGCTATGTCTTCAAAGGACAGCTGACCCAGTTCCTCTTTTAAAGAATACTACGCCCGTGTCTGCTAGACGGTATTGTAAGGTAGCGCTACGTGGTAATATTTTGACCTGGCTGGGGGAAGGAGACGGCCCTGCGTGCAATGCGATCTGTAATGAACTCGTTAATTCGTGCTTGGTATTTGAGATGGAGATAAATACCTCTCCGCTCACCGCACTGCTGCGGCCACTTGCGAGAGATCTTACTTCGAGATGGTAATTGCATAGCTGGAGCAGAAGACGAAAGAGATCGTCTATTTCATCTGAGAGGGCCAAGTGATGCCGGACTATCAGAGTGGCATTGACCTGAACAATCGGGTATATAAAAGACCTGTTGTCTATAGGCACTCGACGGCATGCGACCATAAGAGCGCGGAGGAAGCGGGAGATGTCGAGAAGCGGGAAGCCGATCCATTCGAGGGTTATGATATCGTCGAGGATTGCCAGGTGGTGGTGACACAGCTCCTCTGGGTGGTCGTCGTTATTCGGAGGGGGCAGTGAAGCGATGACAGATTCAAAGAGTGGGCGAAGAGGTGGTTGTTTGGTTGGTGTGATATCCGAGGAGGACGAAGGTGGTGGTGGTGGTGGTGGTGGTGGTGGTTGGACGAGGGAGAGGGCATCGATGAACGTGATTGAGCCAGAGTCGATTTGGTGATTTAGGTTGATGTTCTGCGAGACGTGTTGAAGAATGGTTAAGTTGGATAGAGAGGGAGAGGGGTGCTTACGGATCTTGCTGCTATCGCTTTCCACTTGACTAAGTCCTCTGAAACTGAGATAATCGTGGCTTTTTTGTGGATGTGGGAGGAGGTTGCGGGCGATTTGAGGTGGGCTGCGAGGGCACGGTGGAGGAGGAAGGAGCCTGGTGAGGGGAGTGTGTCTGTGAAGAGTAGGAAGATGCTTTCGGGGAGATTGAATGGTGGGAAGAGCATTTAGAACTGAACGTGAAGGTGGACGAATAAGTCTGATTGAGGGCCTTCCGTTTACAGCAGATCCAACCATTACCCCAAGTGTCGTTCGACGGCAAGCTTCAAAACCTTGCTGCTCCGTATCTAGCGCCCTCGCGCCATTACTGGCGCTCCGAAATAACCGCGAGTAAATTGCGGCATCCTGACAGTCCCTAGACTCCATCTGACAGTTCATCACGACACAATCGGGTCAACAATTCCCAGAGCAATGAAAAGATCCACGCATTCCGGGGGCCCTGGCATCACCAAATGTTTTTCACTCTCCTCCTCCTCTTCTTGGCAAATCTCAAGGCTTCCACTGGTGTTCCGCTGCTGGGCAGTCAAGGCACCTTTCTGTCGACAATCGTTTCACGAGCTACACCTCCCAATACCCAATGCCTTGACATCAACGAGTGCCGAACCATTCAAGGTATCGTATGGAGTTGCTTGGTTACCATTTTCGCCTGTACTTGGGTGGCCGTCCACCCGAATCTACCTGGACCGAAGGACTCCGGATGGGTGTTGTATAAGAGACAAGCAGTCACAATGATGTATGCACTCCTTGCTCCAGAGTTCATGACATGGTGGGCGATGCGGCAACGAGTAGCCGCCAGTTCCATCGTCCAGAAGTTTAACGAAAGATTTCATGGGGATGGTAAGCCTAACAGCCCAAATAAGTCCGAATGAAAATTTCGTTGCTCATTGGGGTTTTGTTGTGTAGTTGAGGCGCCAAAGACCTGGAAAGGTATCCGTGCTTCGTTGAAGCGGTGGATTAAGGGCATGGACGACACGCGGCCGGGCGCATGGGTGCTCACGCATGGGTATTTCCTCCAAATGGGAGGTTTCGTCCTTTATCAACACGGAAAACCAACAACTGTCCTTACCTTCAAACGAATGGTTGCCCTGATCGAAGCTGGAGAAATTGACGTTCCGACGGTCACGGAGAACGAGATTAACGATAAGAGCAAGGGAGACTTGCTCACCAAGTCGTTCGTTGTCCTTCAAACCATATGGTTCGTAGTTCAATGCCTCGCTCGGGCGGCGAACCGACTTCCGGTGACAGAGATGGAGGTCGTTACACTGGCATTCGCGGCTCTGAACATAATCACATATATCCTGTGGTGGAAGAAGCCTCAGAGTGTACAAGTTGGCATACGGGTCGACCTCAAGGGAACGGTATGCCAGCTGCGGTGTAGAGACTGCCTCAGCAAAATGGCATCTGTTTCCAGTATTCACCTTCGCCAAGTAGCTCGTCCGCAGGCGGACGAAAACGGGGGAGATAATGGACCCGATAGTCCGGATATTGGGACGAACACTAGTGGTGACAAGCGGTCCTGGGTCAGGGAGCGTTTGGAGTGGAGTATCTGGGCTGTCAGGGGAGGAGGTTGGTTCGGATGGTCAAGGTTCATCTTCTTGGATTTTCCAACGACCCTCCTTCGCGGACTCTTGCGTCCGCTCTACAAAATGGCAGGGGACGTAGACATTGACGTTGAAACTGGGTCTACTCGTCTCCCAATGTTCTACGCGCACAGCCTCGGCTTTCAGTCACTCTTTGCTGCCATCGCCTTCCTCTTTGGAGGGCTCCATTTACTCTCATGGACCGGATCGTTCCCTTCGCGCGCGGAACAGCTACTTTGGCGCATCTGTGCCCTGTTCATTACGACGGAACCTGCGATTCTCCTGCTGTACCGCCGATTTTGGACACATGAGATGAACAACCTCGTCGATTTGGCCGTGATGGCTTCACTCTCCATTTACTTTGTTGCTCGCCTTGCACTTGTTGTTCTTTCGTGTACTGCTTTCCGTGCACTGCCGCTGGACGCATACCGGAGTGTGCAATGGTCATCATTCGTTCCTCATGTATAAGGATCATCACTGTGATCTACATCCTGTATCATTTTCATGAAGGATTGGTGAAACGAGTGGTGCAGATGATCAGGGAAGTCCATGTCAGACGAATGAAGCTCACATCTTGTTGTTGTACAACAGGGACGTAATAAGTCGGTTTTGAGGTGATGGGGTGCACGCCAGCCGCTCGTAAAGCCACATTCAAGGCTATTACGACCGGCTTAGAATCCTTTTTTGTCCTGTCCCCTGAATAACAGCCACTGATATCGGAGTCGAGGCATGAACCGCCGGACAAAGGTTGCAAGTCACACTCGAGGTAAGCTTGATAATCTGCCACTCGTGGTTTAACCGAGCCGAGGCAACCGTGTTACATTTCTGGGCGCTAGTTCGTGCGCTAGAATTGTTCCTCCTGTTCGTCAAACTGGGTCTCCTGGTCCAACTCATATCTATAATAAGGAATTCCTGTCTACAAAGATCACCTATTGTCCTTTCATTCAAATGGAAACAACAAGCCGAAGGCCTATGTCCGTGTCAAGCTAGGGGCGCTATTCACAGAAACGAAGCCCCTGACGCTTGTTTAACTCTCCCACCATCTTACTTCGATCTCGAACCGCTGCAACGAGGACGACTTCGCACGATTCTATAATGAACCTGTTTTGCCCATCACCCTGTTCGGTACCCTTTCGTACCACTGCCCCATGGCCATCATCAACAAGCTGGTGGGTTGCTTGAACAATGCCTGTCTTTCGTATAGCCCTTGGATCTCATCTGGGGACGTTAGTTCAGAATCGGAGGGGATAAGAAGTCCCGAGCAGACCAGTGGGAAACACACCAAGTTCGTTTTTGACCATCATGATTCCTCTCCACCTCGAAGGATCTTTCTAATGATTGTTACCAGGATGTACTCTACGATCACGAGAAAGTGAAAACAAAGCGACAGCAACAACCAACGAAAGTGCGCCACGCACCACGTCTCCCTTGTGCGCCCTTTTTCCAACTGACAAGTGGTAATTTCCAGGGCGCATAGACATGCGAACAGGGGCCATATCGATATCCTATTAACCTCTTCCCCCGAAAGACCCGTGGGAGAGATGCTACGACATAGTTGACAAGAGCGATAAAGACCCGTATAAAAGCCTCAATGACGAGATTTCGTACCTCCTAGTTGTGGTCAGTAGATCTGCACTTCGGTCTGGGGCATTAGATCTCATGTACATCCGGACTCTCAAGGCCAGTTTATTCTTGGCCATTGTCACTACATTCAGCATCGAGTCATTCAAATGGCTCAAGGAAGATAAGGAGGATACAATGATTAGCCTCCTCAGTCAGGTCGTGCGATTGCTGAATAATACTAGCGCTCAAGGAACTGCCCAGCCACGCCAACAATTCGTGCCCGCCAACCATGATATTGTTGTCAACCGATTATGGTTTTTGAGCATGACTTTGAGTCTATCTAGTATCCGCTGTCGTCGTCGGGACCCTGTGTTTGCAATGGCTCTCTGCATTTCGACGCGCAGACATGAAACATAAACCCCATGACGATGGCCTTGCGCTCCGCCAGCTACGATACGAAGGTTTGATGGGCTGGGGGGTTCCTAGGGTTCCAGCGATTCTCTTGTTGGCCGTTCAAGGGGCAATTGTCCTATTCACCATCGGCTTGCTTTGCCTCCTCTGGGCAGTAAGTCACAGAGTCGCCCTACCAGTTGCCATTGTGAGCGGGGTTTCAGTGCTCTTGCTCACTCTGACAACCATAATGCCGCTCCTGCAATCATTGGCAGGCCGGATCGTTCCACGAACTTTGGCTATTTCCCAGTGCCCATGATATCCTGGGTCACACATTGCGTTTGCATACTTTTGGCCGTTGTCATAACTTTTCCCTTCAGCTTGATACCTGCTCTCAAGGGCAGGATGTCCAAGTGGCAAAATCATCAGTGCAGCCTCCTTACGGACTTTCTGTGACAGGAGTACGACGAGCTATGGAAGAAGCAACGCGAGCGCTGGGGCCTTCAGTCCAAAACCGGCTCGTCGAAGTATTCGTATTACCTTGTCCGTGGCTTTGCCTCGGCCATGGAGACGCTGGTTTTTCACCCACATGCCGTGCACATCGTACACACTTGTCTTCAGGAATTCCACGAGACGTCCGTGGAGCTCGAGATTTTTGAGCAACTCTTCCGAAAAGAGTTTACCAGAGCCGAGAAGAATCTGTTGAAAGCCGGAACACCATCCTCGACTCTGGCAGGCAAGAAAAGCGAAGGGGGAAGGAGGCCCCTTCCCCCCAATCCCCACCTCGAGCATCTCAGGAAGGATTTCCTCAATGCCCACGCACTCCAACATTTTATAGCACACAACCAGAAACTCCATCGTATGTTTTTACCCCATCGTGTAGAGCTCTACGTTCGTATCAAAATCTCGTCTCGGGATCTCGACCTAAGCGGATACCGAGCAAGCAGATAGGAAAATCAATCAAGTGTCCAAATCAGAACCCTCGGGACGCCCAAGGACTGTTACTTGGTGAGTCCACCACGATAGCCACAGTTGCTCTTGAACTTGGCAGTCTAATAATAAAAACGCAGAACTTCGGACCCAGTTCCTCGCCTGTGCTAGCCGTCTTATCGGTACAGGACAACACAAGCATGAGGACATCAAGGGCGCTATATTGGTCCTGACTGCTATTGGAAATGACGAATTGAACCAGAGCCAAGGTGAACTGTCCACGGAAGATAGGTTCAAGCGGGTATTAGTGATGGCGGAAAAGCACCTCTCAAAATTAGCTGCCTCGAATGGTGGGATGGAGACTAAAAATTTCACAGAGAATCGCAGTATTTGGGTACAGCACGCTGACCGAGATCCTAAAGACTCCCGACTAGCGCCGGCGGTGACAAGTGTGTCAATCCAGCGACATCGGCGAACCCACTTCCACTCTTGTGTCAGCAGATTTGGGATCAGCTGCGACAGCTCCCTGATGATATTCAGACTCATCCAGATCTCGTTTATTTCGACCACCGAGAAGAACACCGTCCTCGCATGAAGTTGAAAAGGTAAAGGATCCCTACTTCCACCCCCTCAGAGCTCCCTGGAGAGAAAGACGGTTTCTCAGAAAATTGCCCAGTCTGATAGAGGCAAAGTAGGAATATGGGATTGTCCCGTTGATATTGCTTATTCCATGTCTGTCCGCCCCCCCATTGTCTTCACCTTTGTTCCAAGTTCTGTTATTAGACGCAAGGTGTATTAGGTGAATTTACTTGCTGGCCACCCCTTCCGATTAATATTTTCCTCAACGAAGCTTCTGATACTCGCGTTTGTCCTATGCTACTCGTATCCACCGATCCCTATGCCCTTTTACTCTGTCCCTCACACGAAATCTAAACATACCTTGACCCACCACCTCTGCTATACGAATCCCCCCCCAATATCCAGAAGGAGCTTCATTGATGTTAATCGTGTATCCGAGAAACCAACTTTGGCGTCCTGGTCTCTTGAAGCCGCTCAATGCTGTGTGTTTTGCATCATATCACGGGACGCCTAACGTCCGATGACATTAGAGATCTTGATAACCATGGAAAACCGAGCTATACGACTCTTTCAGTGGCCTGCCAACTTGGCCCAATGTACAGCAACCGATCGAGCACAGCAATGTTTCCGCAACGCGGACAGGGTTGGTGGAAACCTTGTGTGGTGGACACTGCCTCATGGCCCATAGGCGTGAGTCACGTCGCATATTCTAGATAGCCTTTGATGTCTTGGCATGGTTTGAGGTGAACGTTCCTCTGCCGCTTTAGAGTTCAAAAGACCTTGTTGTGAAAAAACACGCACGTTCACCTTGGTTTTACTCGTTCACCCTTTTGCACCTATGCTCAGCACATCTCAGATAGATATCGAACAGCACGGTGAGAGTTTCTGAGCCGGACAGAGTCAGGATGGTGACGGCCTGGGATCTAGATGACCATGGTGAACTGGTAAGTTGAGGGGCATGGTGCGCCTTACTGAGATACCCTCTCAGGACTCCACGTTCCTGAAGCTTGCAAAAAGGATTACTTTCACGGCTACCGTTGCTAAGCGATTATGCCCGTTATAAAGGGCTGCGCTCAGAGACCGTCCGAAGAGACAGGCAGGGACAATCGGGATCGCTATTTGACATTATGTGTGAAGCCAGGGGGGGGAAGACGGTTCATCGTTCATCTGTGGGAAGTAATAATTATGATTCCCCAAGGTTGGCATTTCCCCCTAACTCATAACTAGTAATTCGGCGTTCAAGCCTGGATGATGTTGATTCCTTGTGTTGCTATTCTCGGTTATGTTATTCCCATGTCAGAACAAAGTAATCGACGACACACTTGAACGTGTGTGTCCTAAAATAGTCGACTGCACAAACGTGCGCGCTACTTTGGCTGAACTGAAGAAACCCCGGCGAATAAAGCTGTAGGACTCCATGATTGTCACGGGAATACGGAGATCAGAAGGTGTGCATTAATAAGTTCACTGTCGCACAACACTGTGCGCAGTTACAGGTTTCCAACTTGAGTCGAAATGTTTTGACTGATCCGCAGGAGTGCAGTGTCCCTTATATTGCAGCCTGTCCAGCTGTGGGTATATCCCTCTTTCTCTCTAATGATCATCCTCCTCTTACTGGCTTTCCTACGACCCTCCCTCACGATACTGCAGTTGATGTCATCGTGCGATAGCTATCTGACCACTTCCGCAGACGCGACTTGAAAGATATAATCTACAGTTGCTTGATTACGGTGTTTGGATGTACGTGGGTGGCGATCCACCCTAATATCCTGGGAACCAAAGAATCTGGATGGGCCCGATTTCGTCGCCACGTCCTGACGATGGTCTACATAATAATTGCGCCGGAGCTGATGACCTTGTGGGCGCGGCGGCGGTGGCATGCGGGAATCAAACAAGAATATAATGAAAGGTATCACACAGATGGTGGGCGATTGATTACATGCCAAGGCGTTGTGTGCAGATGAGCCCTGACCTGCTTGCGCCCATTGAACAAACAGAGATTATCCGCTCGTACCCAGATCACGCTGGCGACTAAATGTTGGCCGAGATCCAACCCAAGTTTATTGTCATGTTTGAATATCACATCGATTTATTCGGAGGGTCAGGTGAGATGTGCCGTGTCCAGTTCGATCTTTTGACCCCACAGCTACATATCCGACAAGTACCGAAGCTCAAACCCTGGCGCCCCTGCGCTCCCATCATTTCCAACGAGCCCTCCCTTGATCTCTTTGGCATTCCTCCTTAGCCGAATCGACCTGATTCATTTCAAGCTCTTCGCGCATATGTGGCAGTACGGTGGGCTTGTTGACATGTGTTGGAATTATAACAATCCGATGAAAGATAATTAACAACCACTGGCAACTCTTATTCACGTATCAAATGCTATGAATAATTTCCCGTAGGTCGTCCATTTTTTGTGGATCGGAAGGGGATTTGATATCCCGTAGCCTTGGAAACAGAATGCGAAGATTTTTGGCTAGTATGAACCTCTCTTCTCGCGTTAAGGGAAGGTTCACAGGTTGCATGACATGGAGTTCTTCCAGCGCGCTCTTCGACTGTGGTATAGCATCAGATAGGGGGGTGAGAAGGGTTTTGAAGTCCAAACAAAGTCTGAGGTGGTATAAATGAGGTTGTTGGGACAAGGGTATCAGTACGGAAGCGTCGAAGACCGCTCCGTTCCCGACCCTTTCCTGCTCCTCTTGCTCCTGTTCCTGCTCCTCATCTTCCTGCTCCTCGTCTTCCTCCTCATCCTCCTCCGCCTCCTCCTCGTCCTCCTCTGCCTCCTCCTCGTCCTCCTCCTCGTCCTCCTCCACCTCCTCCTCGTCGTCCACCTCGTCGTCCACCTCCTCCTCCTCCACCTCCTCCTCGTCGTCCACCTCGTCCTCATCTTCCTCCTCCTCCACCTCCTCCTGGTCCTCCTGGTCCTCCTCCTGGTCCTCCACCACCACCTCATCTTCCTCCTGGTCCTCCTGGTCCTCCTCCTGGTCCTCCTCCTGGTCCTCCTCCTCCTCCTCATCTTCCTCCTGGTCCTCCTGGTCCTCCTCCCCTTCCTCCTCCCACTCGGAAGTCCAACTAAAGATCCACCCATAGGTGATCATCAGGCATCGGAGGTCGGGCAACATCTTCAACATCGTGATAAGATCGTCTGTAGTCAATTGATGGGGTAGACCGGATAGCTCAAGCTTTCTGAGTGGTTTCAGTAGGATTGCGGAGAGGTCCTGCAATGACAAGGGGGCAGCACAGAAACTCGTTGATCCGAGGGAGAAACAGCGAAGAAACGGGAAGCTCGAAGCAGATTGTTCGCACAAACTTTTCCATGAAAAACTGTAATGACTCCAAACCTTCAGCGACAGGGTATGAAGGGAGGATGATGTCAGTTGGTTCAACAGAAAGTCCTGCAAGTCCCCGGAATCTCCCTCCAGATGTAGCTCTTCCAGGGCAAAGTGATGGATCGGGGATGACAACATCGTTTTGCATTTGGGGAATATCCTGAGATCAATCCCGAGCCATTTCAGAGAAACGAGCTGTTCCAGGAGCTCGCAAACGGGGACAGGACTGTCTCGCTGAAGGCGGTGACGTTGGTTATAATTTATAAACAGGCGCTTTAAGCCCTTGAAAGACAGCAAGGTAGGGAGGAGGTCCGGTGAGGAGTTCCCCACATAGTCGATACTCTCCATCCCACATCCCCGGCCCTTGAGCAGTTTGACTAGCGCCAGGGCCTGTGTAGCGTCGGAGAGCTGATCGGTTATTGTGAGAATTGTCAGGGTGGGGGACATGGGAGCTAGATCAGATATGTGGAAGGGGGATGTCCTATCGCAAGACAAATGTAGCTCCCGCAAATTGGGGAGGAGAGATGAGTTGTCGTTGAGCCCGAGACATGTGACAAGCGTGCCCCATAGGGGAGTCTCCACCTCATCGAATATTGTGGTGCGGAGATTCCGTATCCGACCGAGGTATTCTCGTACGCGGAGCCGCACTGTATCATTTATTGGTTTCTGAATCTCCTGTAGATGTGTATGGTAAGCTAGGAAAATGCAGCAAGAACGAGGAAATGCACCCAGTGTCCCTCGCTGACCCGGCCGTCATCATCCTCTACCTTCTCCACATATTTGAGAAATGTGTCTTCCTGTGACGATGAGAAGGAGTTGATAACATGGACTACAGGTTTTAATGATATCATTCCTTCCCAAAACACATCAAGCGCAATCGCTGCCAACGATCGAGAGACCAATGCTATCTTGAGTATGGCCCTCCTTCGTTCACGTACTTCTTCTTCCCGGCAACTACATGAGGTATCATATCGAAAATAATCGAGTACTTCATGCCAGATATCGTAGTTAGCGTCTACTCGAGACATTTGATTCAACGAACGTATTTTTGGGTGAGGCGAGATTGCGGCGGGTGAGACCTGTGGTGAAAACTGACCACGGTAACGTCGAGCAAGGCAAGTCGAGATCGCGTCACTGGAGGCCTAAGTGTTGATGAGAGCTGATGGTTGATAACAGTCGTTGTTGGGCAGGAGTCTCAAACATTGTGTTGGCCATGGGGGCCTCTTATCTACTGAGTTTTTTTTTGTTTGTTACTGTAGGCGAGATATGATAAAGATGAGAATGGAATAGCATCACGTTACAGAGGTGACTCGGGTATCGCATCACGTGTACCCTGTTTTTTTTTTTTTTTTTTTTGGACTCTGCATTTATATACCGCAACAAGCAGACTAGTGCTAAGACATGGTGAGCCCACTGTATTAACAGATGGACCCCCTCGAGAGGTGGAATATCTACATGGGTAAAGGTCTGAAAAAAATGTGGAGGTTTCTAATAGTGTGGTGTACTCTACATGATGGTGGGGCGGTGTTTGTAACAAAAGTCGGCATGAAGTTGAGAAACTAATAAAATTAAAAATTGGAATGAGGTGAAATAAGTGAGATCCAGATGATGTGTGTGGCTAGTTGTGATGTAGCCCATCCAGTTCCCTTTCCCCTGTGGTTTGGTTGTCATGAGGGATGTCATTAATGTCAGGGTGGCATCATTGGGGAGGCCCTTTGCCAGATTTTGTGTATGCCCCTGATTTTTCCAGAAAAGTTGCTAGTGCCATTATGCCATCCCTAGTGCCTAGGATGTCTGGGAGGTATAGTCTTTCAGAGACCTCTTTCAGGATGTAGTGATGTTGTTTGTACAGTGACCCACAAAACTGTTCCAATGTTTTGTACTTTTGACTTAAAGTAGTAATAGCTCAGTAAATAAAATAGCTAAATTTGTGAATATATTTAAAAACATAGCCAAATATGTCATATCTGACCCTGCAAAGTCGCGTTATGTAATACTTCTAAATGAGGCAATTATGAATTTTGTAAGCATTTTAAGTCATTGGAACAGTTTTGTCAATGGTAATTTTTAATACTAATCCAAGCAATCACATGACTCCGTTGATTGTCAATCAACAAGATCATGTGACCACATGTCTTTGACATATAAATAGATGTGCTGACAGCCATGTCCCATCATTCTCAACCCCCCTACCTACCATGAAGCCATTATCTTCTACTCTAAAGCAAACCATCCTCTCTTTGCTAAATTCTCATCATTCCTATACTAAAATTGAGGCAATTACTGGTGTTGGGCGCAGTACCATATCCAGGCTAGCCTCTAAAAATTGTTCCAGCCTTACTAAATCACTTGGAGGACATCCTTCAAAACTCTCTACCACTAATATTCGGCATGCTATCCATCTTATCTCTGCTGGCAAGGCTGAAACTGCTGTAGATATAGCCAAATCTCTTGCTCCCATCATTGGGACATCAGTCTCTTCACAGCCTGTAGCAAGGCATCTCAAACAGGCAGGAATGAAGGCTGTAGTCAAGCAAAAAAAGCCTTTACTCTCTGACAAGCATAGGAGGGCTAGGCTGGATTTTGCTCTAACACACCAGCATTGGACTATGGAGGACTGGAAGCTGGTTGTATGGTCTGATGAGACCAAAATTAATCATTTGGGGTCAGATGGGAGGAAGTGGGGATGGAAAAAGAAGGGAGAGGGGCTTAGTGAAAGATTGGTCAAGGGAACTCTGAAGTATGGAGGAGGATCAGTGATGGTTTGGGGCTGTATGCTGTGGGATGGCCCAGGCTATGCAGTGAGGATTGATGGAAGGATAGATGCAGAGTTGTTTGTGCAAATTTTGGAGGAAGATTTGAAGAAGAGTCTCCGGTGGTACAAGCTTAAACCCCGAGATATTATCTTTCAGCAAGATAATGACCCCAAACACAAGAGTACACTGGCCAAAGAATGGTTTCAAAAAAATCATTTTAGGCTCCTAACCTGGCCAGCACAGTCACCTGACCTCAATCCCATTGAACACTTATGGGAATATGTGAAGAGAAAGTTGGGAGAGTATGAATCTCCTCCCAAGGGTATGGAGGAGTTGTGGCAGAGGGTAGAAAAGGAGTGGGATGCTATTCCAGCTTCTGAGTGTCAGAAGTTAATTGAAAGTATGCCTAGAAGAGTAGCAGCTGTACTCAAAGCCAGGGGGGGCTACTCTAAGTACTAGAAATAATAGGATAGCCTAGTATAATATGTCATTGACAAAAGCGTTCCAATGACTTAAAATGATTACAAAGTTCATAATTGCCTAATTTGGAAGTATTACATGATGCAACTTTGCAGAGTCAGATATGACATATTTGGCTATGTTTATAAATATATTCACAAATATGGCTATTTTATCTACTGAGATATTACTACTTTAAGTCAAAAGTACAAAACATTGGAACGGTTTTGTGGGTCACTGTATAGTGGGCAACTGCATAGTATGTGTTCATGTGTCTGTTGCTCCTCTCCACATGGACATGATGTTGGTTCTGATGGGACAAAGCAATGGTAGAATTCCCCAGTGTACCCATGGCCTGTGCAGCATTGAATGAGGTGGCCAAAGAGTTTGCATTTGTTCTGCAGTTCATAGAAGTGTTTGTTGGGGGTTAGGGAAGGGGGGATGCAGTTTGCTGCACTGTATTGTCCTCACTGTGGGATGTTTTTCCATTCATGTGTCCAATTTTTGCATGTTCATTCCTTCACCTGTCTTAGGCAGTATGTTATGGAGGGGTCTATAGAGCTGGGTAGGTGTGTTGCTTCTTTTGCCAGGCGGTCTGCTCATTCATTTCCCCTGATGTTCTGGTGGCTTGGGCACCATGTAATGGTGAGTTTGTGTGTTGGATCTGTATCGAGCCACTTGAGTGCTGCAGTGTAGAAGCCATTGGCAATGATTTGGCCTTGGCGTGGTCTAGGGTTGCAGATGGTGGTGAGTGCAGAGGAGTTGTCAGTGAAGATGTTAATGTGGCTGATATTGGGGTGGTCATGTGCATAGTTGATTGCCCAGTGTAGGCCCATAGTAAGGCCAGTGAGTTCCACATCATAGACCTCTGTAAGCCCACCCATCCCTAGTTTTAGGGTGAAGCATTCAAGGTTATTGTGGTATCCCACCGCTGCAGCTCCTACCTGATGGAAGTGCTTGTGTAGCGATCGTTGTGACCCATCTGAGTATACAACCAGGTTTGTGGGGGAGTGTAGGAGTGCCATTACACGTTTACAATGCTCTGCAGTTGCCCTTTTCATGTCTTTGTCCAATGAGGCTAAGATTGTGAGATGGTTTCCTACTTCAGCACTAGTTTGGTACCATGGCAGCAGGAGGAAGGGAAAAATACATTCATAGGTGGGGGAGGTTTGAGTGGCAATTTGCAGTAGGGGTGTCATCTTGGGCTTTGTGGTTTGTTTGGGTGAGGGGGGGAGGGGGGGGGAATGGAGGGTGTATGGCCACCATGCCAGTCATCTGGGAGTCTCTGAATAATGGGGTTATTAGTACTAAGTTTGTTAAATCTAATAGCTGACTATTGTTTGACTAGGTTAAAGTAATATTTGAGGGGGGGGATTGAAGCTTCTACCTCTAAAGTATATGTGGGTGTTGTTCGGAAGGTAGCACATATGAGTCGGAGGGCCCTATGTTGGGTTTTCTCCAAGGTTTTTGTATGGGTTTGTTTGCCTGTCCACTATGCTGCACATGCATATGATATAATTGGTAGGATGCAGGTTCGGTACATGAGACAAAGGTGTACCTGGGAGAGGCTGCATACAGTGTTTGCCAGCATTGAGATGCTTGCTATTGTAGCTTTGGCCTTTGTAGCTATTTGGGCTACATGGTGGTTGAAGAGGAGTTTTTGGTTGAAGTGTACTCCTAGCCACTTAACAGTAGTGCTGGTAGGGATGGTGGAAATGGAGCCATCAGTTTTGAGGAGTCTGATGGCAGGTGATTTGTCTGTGCAGTGTCGTGTGTAGTGCATGAGTTCACGTTTGTCCCAGTCTGGGGATAGGCCTGCACTTGTGAGCCATTGTGTGACTTTTTGGTATGCAGCATTGAGTAGGTGGAGGTTTGTGTCTAAGGAGAGAGAGGAGACTGTTAGCATCCCATCATCCACATACATGAAGATGGAGGTGTGTGTGGGTTTGTCTAGGAGGGGGAGTGGTGGGAGGTTGTTGTCATTTTGTTCAAAGAGGTCAAGGAGTCCTGCTGAGTAGAAGGCTGCAAGGATTGGGGAGGTTGGTGAGCCTTGGGGGATGCCATTGGAGATGTTCCTCATCTCCCCTTGGATGCCATCTACACAGATTGCAGCTTTCCTTTCTGAGAGGAAGCTTGCTGTCCATTTGATGTATTTGAGGGGTAGTTTTTGTCATTTCATTTCTGTTAATAGTTGCTGGTGATTGACAAAGTCAAAGTATCCTTTGATATCAAAGGTAAGGGCAGACATAACCATACCATGGTTCCACACTGCATGTATGTTGTGTACAAAGGCAAGGATGGCATCACTAGTGGATGAATTTGCTCGCCCTCCAAATTGTGCTCCAGAGATGAGGTCATGGCAGCCCACCAAGTAGATTAGGTGGCATGCTACCACTTTCTCTAGTAGTTTTCCCATGCATTCTAACAGGGTGATGAGTCTGTAGGCTCAAGGTTGTGAGTAGTCTGGTTTGTTAGGTTTGCATAAAGTGACTGCAATCGCCTCATGCCATTGTTTTGGGTGGTAGCCTGCAGTGAGACAGCATCTGACAAGCATGGTCAGTTCTCTGGCAGCTCTGGGCCACACCCATTTGAGCATTGTGTAGTTGATTTGACTCACCCCTGGGGAAGTATTGGAGTTAGTTGAGAAGAGTGCTTCCTTTACCTCTGTCTCCATAACCTCATAGAATGGTATCTTGTCCATACTCCTATTTGTTAGGTCTGTTTCAAAGTTTCCCTCTAGGTGTGGTAGTTCCTGGTAGAGCATATTCCTGAGCATATCACATTTCTCCTGATATGTGACTGCTGGTGGGAGGTCCCCTCCTTGGGTTAGCGCTGGCATAGGGTAGTTGCATGTACCTGTTGACCACTTTTGGAAGTCCCAAATCTCATCCATGGTTGCTTCCTCCATTTTCTGGTTTGCCCATTCTCCTTTTGTGAATTGGATCAGTTGACATAGGTGGTTTTGGGCTTGTTTGATCTGGGTTGAGATTTCCATGCTTGGGTGGCCATATTCCTCTTGGTATGTTAGCTGGGCCTCACACAGTCCAAATATTTGGTTAGCTGCCTCTGTGAGTTCATTATTCCACCATGGTTTGGTGTGGGCACTGGGTTTGCAGACTTTCGCTGCTTGCTCATTCATCACTATGATGGCTTGTGTGAGGGCCAAGGCTGCTTCTTCTAGTTTGTCTGTTGTTACTTGGCACATTGTGTCCATGATTTGCTGGAGTGGGTTGTAGTGTATCTTGAGGTTTTCTGTGAAGGCCTGTTCCCATTCCTCTTGGTTTGTGTCTTTCATGTTGTATTGTGCTCCTGACAAATTTTCAATAGGCGTTAAGTTGTGGAATAGTGACCACCGGATTGCATAGTGGTCAGAGCCACATGCAAGGTCTCGGTGTATTGCCTAGTTCAATGGCATGTCATGTTGGGCTGCACTTCCATTTGCAAAGATGAGGTCGAGGATGGAGGGGTGTCCTTAGCCTGAATGGTGGTAAAATGTGGGCTTACCTGGAGTATTTATATATGAGTCTGTAGCCGCATTCTGTGAGCCATTCCACTGTCTCATTGGCTATTTCACCTGAGTTATGTTGGCTTTCTCTTGACCATAGTGGGTGATGTAGGTTCCAATCTCCTGCAATGATTGTTGGTCTGTTGGGGGGGGAGGTTGAGATGCTTGAGGGTTGCCAGTGCACTGTGGGCACCTCAGGAATTATCATTGTATATGTTGATAATGGTGGTGGGGGGTTGTCCTGGGAAGCTGATGTCCATGACCTGGATGTCTTGGTCTTCTGCAACATCAGGCCTTAGGGCTATTTCTAGTCCTGGTTTACATTTGTGATATGTCAGGACATGTGGGGGGTTTTGGTTTGGTTTTGGTGAGGCAAAGGGAAGTATTGGGACTCATGCATTATGTCCAACTGGGCTGTAGATGTCTTGGTTGTTTTTGGACCCGATCCTGCCCCAGTGGGGTTCCTGTAGGAGGAGGATGTCAGTGTTAGTGAGGCATGTATTAAGGAGTGTGTGAATTGTTGGTCCTCATTTGTTGCAGTTGAGTTGTAGGATTCTGATATCTAGTAGGTTAGCTGGTTGTTTGGAGTTGGGAGTGTCCATTATATAGTTAGTCTTGTTGCTGTTTTGAGCATGGTCCTGTGAAATTGTTCTGTATCCATTGTCCTGATTCCTTGATTAGCTGCTGCTTTCAGGATGTTTTTGACAGAGGGTGTCTCCAGTGAATCGAGTAGTTCAAAGCAGTTGTTTGAGGCAATGTGGTTTGTGGTTTGCTGGGTACCCTGAGGATCAGATGTTGTATCCCTGGCCTTTCATTTGGCCTTATGAATTCACTTTGCTTGGGCTGTGGCATCTTCTTGTTCATGGGCATTGCCTATGTAGTTAGACAGGTGGAATGAGTCTTCTACACTGGCCTTCTTGCAGTTGATGCATGTGATGGTGTGGGGGCAGCTTTCATTGTCAAGCTCTATCTGGGACTCACATTCTCTACAAGCTGTCAGGTGTTCTTCCTCCAGGTGTTCAGCATTGCAGAGGTGGCATTTCGGGGTTTCTGCCTTGCATTTGGTGGTCCTGTGGTCAAAAAGCCAGCATCGTCAACATTGGGTAATCAGTGGTCTGTCTGCCCAGTCTCTGAGTTGTATGATGTGACCAAAGGCTGCAAGTGCAAGTGTCTTGACATTTTTTATGAGGTGTGTCTGTTGGTCCCTGTCATCTATTGCAAAGACTACTGATGAGTAGTTCTGTGTCTGGAGTTTGCTTTCTGGTCAGACCTATTGTGGTAGTTGCACAACATTCAGTTTGGTGTATTCTGGGTTGTATGTATTCCTGTTATCAGAATTCCATCAGAAGGACAGTTATTTTTAGCTACAATTCCCATGTCACTATGAAACTATCAGTAGTGAACATCAGAAGGACGATTCTTACCATATGCCTCATGTCTCTTATCTCTGACTCATAGTTACCTTGGTCTGGACTATTATAGTAGGAGTATAGCCACACTCAGGAGTATATAAGGATACAGTACAATACCTTGTATCCTTATCTTAGTGTTATAAAGTTCTTGCCTCCTATACCTCTTTGCCATAACCGGCTGGACTTATAGTGCTCCGTCGTCTCCAAGTCACGCTTAGTAGGACAGGACCAAGTCTGTATAGACATCCTGTGTCGAACCCCGTGCTACTCAAGAGCGAACCCCTAACCCAGGTAACAAAACACTAAGATACTCTGCTGCTTATCTCTTGCTTGCCCTCTGCTCTGCTCTATTCTGCCAACGTACTGAACACGTCAAGGTACTCTGGTCGTTCAAAACAACGTACGAAAGAAAACCACCCCTCTGTGTAGCTATCGCTACGTCCCTCAACCTCTCCCCGCCAGAAGACCTGGCTTACCTACTCATCTTCATTTTCACTTCTACCGCCACCCTCATTGCCTACCAAATCATCACCCTAGAACTCGAACATATCACGTGTCCCTATCACTGCTGTGTCGTCAGATCGTGGAACCTATACTCTGGGATATCCATCATTGCAACCCAATTTTTCATTCTTCTAGCGATAATTGATCACTAGACAACTGCCACCACGCTGATACGCCAATTTCACGCCTATACATGAATTCCGTACTCCGGAACGATTCTCTACATAGAATCATTGGCTATATCATTAAAGAACTCTATAGAGGATTGGTACTATATCCCATAGTAGCCAGTTTGACCGAACTAAGGATATTCAAGCCTCAGAAGTGTTCAAACCAGCTCATTATCACTAAGCTTAGTGAACCAAGCTATCAGAATGCTCTCCGGAGGGATTCAGGGCTCTACATAGCCTATCGAGTATACCCTGGTCGCATCAAGGGACCTTACGAGCAGTTTTCTGATGAACCCGAATGCGTTTAAACATAAAAGAATGTACCTATGTAGCGGCTGTCACAGGCGTATTACGTCTATAGCGAGTTCAATAATGATGACCAGACCACGGAACGGAACGTCCAACGTTCGGGAGGCAATACCCGATGCCCAAAAACCTAGAAATATCAAAGACTCCTAATTAACGAGTGCTTTGGGGGTCCCGGCACTTCGGCATACTGCTTAACTGAGATTAATTACAACGGATCAAGGAATTGTCCATCCACTATACATTCCGATCATAATTGATCTGGAAACTTAACGTGCTCGTGTGGACGCAGAATAATGCAGACGAGCACGGAACACGTCTGGCTGGATTGCCATTCGTTAATCAGAGAAAAACCCATAACCCAGGGTGAGGTAGAAATGCTGCCGAACCTTCCAAAATGTTCTACAGTGCCTGTAACAATTAAGCTTATTGTTTTCTATTTCATATTTACTATCTCCCGTATGTATCTAAACAATATAAATACGGTCGCACTTGTTCGTGAAGAAGCAAGAGGTCTCACCCCCGCTTCCACACGCAAGTCTGCGAGCCGTGATCAAGAACGGTTTCAGAGGGCTATTTAGTGTGCGTTGTTAAGTGTGATTTCTTCGGTCGTCGACCAACCCAGAGACAGAGACAGAGACCAGAGTTCAGAGTTCAGAGTTTAGAGTTCCAGAGTGTTAGAGACAGAGACAGAGACAGAGACCAGAGTTCAGAGACCAGAGACCAGAGACCAGAGACCCAGCGCTTTGAATTGACAGGGATTGTCCTTTCATTGTTGCACCGTACGGCTAAGATAACTTCAACGGCTGTTCGTTAACCTCTAAAAACACTACTCTCTTGAATTTCGCTGTCAGAACGCACCCCCAGAACACCCTAAAAGACGAAACTGTTCATTATCTATATCATTCCACTTGTATTAGCTTAAGCTTATCGAATTGCGGCTAAGCTTAGTGAAAACAAGCCCACTATCTATATTAAAATCTACGAAAGTTTCTTCCTTTTCAACACCTCCAAAGAAATTCTTGGCCCGAGAAACTCCATCACCTCCCAAATCGAGAAGTAGAATCTCAGGATCAGGAACCCAAAACCCGGATCCCAGAAGAAACCCTATCCCCACTCAGACACCATCCCCATTCTATCCTCCATCCCCATTTGACTTGCCCACTCCAAGTACATCAACACGTACAAGAACAAGCTTTGCTGACGAACTAGCAGAACAACAAAGGATACAACACGAAAGAGAACTAAAAGAACACTATGAAGAAGAAGAAAGAAGACGCAAACAAGCCAAAGAATACCGTGCTAAAGTAGACCCATTAAACGACTACAAACTCCAAAGACTTAAAAACACCCTCAAACAACCGAGAGGACTTTCCACGTCAGAAGAGAACTTACTCACATGCCACGAATACGCCATAAATCAGGGAAGAACTCCCCCACCAGATAACGACTCCGATGTCTATATAACAGATGACAACCAATCAGATCCCGATCCACAACCACCCGCATTACCCACGCCAACCGTACCCTTAGCCCTACCGGCTCCTCCCCTGCGACCAACACAACCACCATCACCACCACCACCACCACCACCTGGACAATTACAAATAATGGCCGCTGCAGCTACCCCAAAGGAGTTAGGACTCCTCAAACCCATCGCCTTCGATGGAACTAGAAGACTGTTTGAAGATTGGATCTTCCAATGCGAAGTTTACGTGCTTGCCAACGCAACCATGTACAACACTGACCTTGCTAGGACCTTATTTGTCCTCTCAACAATGCAATCAGGAGATGCCCAAGCCTGGGCTAGACAGTACCTCCACGAGAGAAATGCCCAAACCCAACAAGGGCAACCCATAGCCATGGAGTCATGGGACAACTTCACTGCTTGGCTTAGAGCTGACTTTACCCCAGCAGACAAACATGTGTACGTGCATACCAGACTTCAAACCCTGCATCAAGCAGGCAAACCAATGACCAAGTTCAATGCTCAGTTCAAGGAACTCATCCATTAATCTGGGCTAAATGAAGATCGCACTCTGATCGATCTATACTGTAAGGCAATTGACCACCGTATTACCATAAAAATCGACAAATCGGAAAACCCTCTGACAACTATCGCTGCTTGGTACACCTGAGCCAATAAACTCGATGACAATTTCTGCTGAACCAATGCCCTCTACGGCACCCCCAGAAACACGTTTCCCCAAAGAAACCAATACCAACCCAACCGCGGACCAAGCCGCCCAAACAACAACATGCCCTACACACAATTCTATCAAAGAAGCAACGCTCCACATTTCACCCCACGAGACCCACACGCCATGGAAATAGACCATGCCACAATGGAAGAAGGGTTCAAAGATCCTTACCCCGAAATCCCACAACTGGAATATGCCGAAGAAGACTCTGCACAAGAACCGTTGGAGTTAGATGCCGTTGTCACCAGACAACAAATGAAATCATACCAGAACCAAGAATGCTTCCGATATGGAGCCAAAGATCGTTGGGTCAGTAAATGCCCTCAACCACCACCAGCTAGACGCTTCCCAGGAATGCGCACCAACCCTCCTCGCCCTGCGAGAAACCCCAACCGTCCTTTCCCTGGACAGCAAAACACTCATCCCGGATTTCCAAACCAGAACACCCAACAATCACCGCAATGCAAGTATTCCCTTGCTGTCGCAGAAGTCGCATCCCAGATGCGCCAAATGGTCGATGATCTTGATCCTGAACTCCAACAAGAACTCCATTCCGCACTAGCCGAGGATCCGGAGATGTGTCCATTCCAGGATTTTTAAAAAGGAATGCTGTCGACCGATGTGCCCCTGCACGTTCCAGAACTCAGAAGGACATTTTGTACTATCACTCCCAGAAGGACACTTTCTCGATAAACTCTGTACAATTACGACTATCCCTGAATAAACGATCCCTTTTCTTACCCATTGAGATTTGGAGTGAACGGACATCAAAACCCGTGGCCATCACCGCCCTGATAGACTCAGGAGCCCAAGGGAATTTCATCTCCCATAAAGTCATTGAACGACATGGTTATCAAACCAAATGGCTGGACCAACCAATTCCACTCAGTAACGTTGACGGAACTGACAATCAACATGGCAAGATCCATGAATACATCAAAATCAGAACCATCATTGATGGAAGAGACTGCACGCTAGAAGCATATGTCACAAACACTGGTGAGAAAGACCTCATCATCGGATTTCCCTGGTTGGAACAATACAATCCCGACATCAATTGAAAGACCAAGACATTTTCTTGGAAACTGCAAATCGATCACCAAGACTTTTCCAAACTCCTCAGAACCCTGTGACGACCTGTTGAACTTAACTCCATTGCCATGGACATAATGGCTGGAAAAACCTCCCAACCTGAGGAAAACCCCGAAGAATACGTCAACCTATCAAACGTTGACCTTGACACCTTCTCTTTGGAAAGAGAAATGAACCCGATGCTTCTAGCCCCATTGGAAGTAAACGCCAAAGCAACACATGCCACAACGCTCCACAATGAGCAACATAACCCAACAAAATCAGCAAACCAAAAAGGAAAACAACTGGAATCAAACAAGGAACTACCCGAGATCCCTCGGAGATTTGCCTGATGGGCCAAAATATTCAACAAAAAAGCCTCCAAACGATTCCCACCATCAAGAACGTTTGATCATGAAATCAAACCAAAACCAACATTCGAAGCAAAATCAATGAAACTGTATCAAGTGGCACCTGCCGAAGAGAAAGTGCTGAAAGAGTTCATAGATGAAAACCTCCGAAAAGGCTACATCCGCCCCTCAAAATCCCCTATGGCATCACCCTTCTTTTTCGTTGCCAAGAAAGGAGGAGACCTCCGACCCTGCCAAGATTATCGTTATCTAAACGATCATACTGTCAAAAATGCTTATCCAATCCCCATGATTTCCTCTATCATGGACAAACTCAAAGGAGCTAAGTATTTCACTAAGCTCAACGTCCGCTTAGGATACAATAACATCAGAATCAAAGACGGCAATCAATGGAAAGCAGCGTTCAAGACTCCCATGGGTCTTTTCGAACCGACTGTTATGTTTTTCAGACTCTGCAACAGTCCCGCGATGTTCCAACATATGATGGACACGTTATTCTCCGAAATAATGGAGAAAGGAGGAATCATCATCTACATGGATGATATCCTAATCTACAGTAAAACCCAAGAAGAAACTGACTGAATTACGGAAAAAGTACTGCAAATCCTGCAGGAAAACGACCTCTACCTCAAAATGGAGAAATGCGAGTTCAACAAACAACGACTCAAATACCTTGGCATGATCATCACACCAGACGAGATCAAAATGGATCCCGGAAAACTCAAGGGAATAGAAGACTGGCCAGTGCCAAAAACAGTCCAACACGTTCGGAAATTCATTGGATTCTGTAACTTCTACTGGAAGTTCATCCGCAACTACTCCCACCACACCAAACCCCTGAACCAACTCCTTTCCAAATCAAACAAATTCAAATGGAAAGAAGAACAACAGAAAGCATTCAAAACGCTCAAGAATAAAATTCCTGAAGGAACCGGTACTCCTCATGCCCGACTCCACAAAACCCTTCGAAATAGAAGCCAATGCTTCTAAATTTGCATCAGGAGCTGTCCTGTATCAACACGACATCAACGGAATATGGAAACCCATATCATTCTATTCAAAGACGTTCGGACCAGCAGAATGCAACTACAATATCTACGACAGGGAACTCCTCGCTATTATCCGAGCCCTCGAAGAATGGCGCCACTACCTCCTTGGCAGCCCTCACACAGTCCGCATCAGAACGGATCACCAAAACCTAACATACTGGCGCAAACCCCAGAAAATCAACCGCAGACAAGCATGATGGGTCCAGACCCTCGCGGACTACAACTTCAAATTAGAACATGCCCCAGGATCAAAGATCCCTGCACCAGACGCCCTATCAAGACGTCCAGACCACATCCCTGATGAGGATAATGATAACGAAGACGTCACCATGCTTCCAAACAACCTCTTTGTTGCCACCGCTGACATAGAAGATCAAAACCTGATCACAATACTCCCAGAACACCTCTTTATCACCACCGTTGATATGGAACTCCAAGAAAGAATCACAGAATCACCCAAATACAACGCTAGAACCACCGAAGCGTTCAAACTCCTAAAAGAAACCCACCCTAACGCCGCCGACAAAGACTTCAGAACAGTTCCGACACCAAATGGTCCACTCCTCACGTTCCAAGAACATGTCATTATTCCAGAAGACCTCCAACTCAGACGCGATGTCATCGCAAGATACCATGACCACCCTACTCATGGTCACCCTGGAGAACAAGAAACATACCGCCTCGCCAAGAAAGAAGTATATTGGCCAGGAATGTCGACATTCATAAAGAACTACATATGTCAAAGGCTGTCCAGAGTGTCAACAACACAAAATCATATGCAGACCGGATCGCGCACCAACTCAACCGATCCCACCATCATCCTCCAAACGCCCATTTGCCCAGATCTCATGGGATCTTATCACCGGTCTACCGCCTAGCACCAGCCATAACGCAATATTGTCCGTGGTGGACCACGGCCTTACAAAGGGGGTAATTTTCATCCCAACATCAGATCGATCAAACGCCAATGACATCGGACGATTATTAATAGAAAAGGTCTTCACCAGATTCGGATTACCCAACAAAATCATATCAGATCGAGACCCCAGATTCGCCGCCAACTCCCTCAGACAACTAGCCAAATGTCTAAACATCCAACAGGCGTTCTCAACTGCATACCACCCCCAGACAGATGGTTCCACAGAATGATACAATCAAGAAATCGAAACCTACCTTGCCATATACTGCACCAGAAACCCTCTTGACTGGTCAGAAACCCTCCCTATCGCCGAGTTTGCACACAACTCCAAAATACACGCCTCAAGGCAGAAATCCCCATTTGAGCTAATCATGGGATACAACCCTCCACCGATACCCACGGTAATGGAAACATCGAACTTTCCATCAGTAGACAAATGCATCAGACTCCTTGATGACGCCAGAAAAGAAGCGCACGCGGCATATCAACTCTCCGCCAATATTATGAAACAAAGAACCAGAAGAACTGTCAAACCCCTTGAAACACGTCAAAAAGTATGGCTAGAAGCCAAAAACCTCAAACTCCCCTTCATTTCCAACAAAATATCCCCAAAACGACTAGGACCCTTCCTTATCTCAGAAGTCTTATCGCCACTCACCTACAAACTAAAACTTCCGATCAAATGGAAAATACACCTGATATTCCACAGAAACCTTCTAACCCCATATACCGAAACAGAAGCATACGGATCTCATCCGACTCCACCACCACCAGACATCATCAATGAAGAAGAAGAATACGAAATAGAAGCTATTCTAAATCACTGCCAACACTGCGGAAAACTCCAATACTACGTCAAATGGAAAGGATACTCCCACACGGAGAACGAATGGATCACCGATGAAACACTCCATGCAAATGCCAAGGAATACTTAACCAAGTATAAAGAAGCCCATGGAATTCTCCAGAAGGAACAGAGACCCACCAGAACCAACCAAAGACAACTTCGCTCCCACACCAAACGTACTTAAAGATGCCCATGAACCTTGACCTTGCTCGCCCCCAAACTACTCCCCCTTTTTCAACAACACCCTCACCCACTTCCTCATCATCCTCCGTCGTCATCATAAACAATGCAAGCATCGAACATACTACACTTCAAACAACTCCCGTTCTGGCCCCGTCTCCCTACACCCCTTCTCACACCTTCGCCACAACATACGCCTCCCTCAGGGACGAGACCCCCAACCCCAACAACACCCCAGAACCAACAGCTGCCCCAGCCGCCTCTCTTAGATACCATACAGCTGGAGTACGATCATATGGACCAGATCACCCTTCTGATGGAGATCTGCGCAAGGCTGCCACTGACGGAGCCTTTACAACTAAATTGGAACACACTTCAATTTCAGAATACGACCGACAACTCTGGTACGACTATACCCACCACGTACGACAGACTAAGGCTCTTGCTACTGCATACAATATGCAACAAGCCTGGGCAGAATCACTTGAGCGACTTCTCTGCTCAAGATCGGGCCTCATGTCCGAGGTGTCAAAGAACCTACCCAAGCGAGATGAGGTACATACCTCGCAACCCCCCACTGCAACCATCCCCACCACTACCACGACAACCACTGCCGCAATCATCACCACCGTCCCCAACAAGGGAAGAAAGCCCACCAGTATCAGAAATCCTTTCTGACTTCTCACCCCCACCAAGGACGCCACCCACACCATCACCAGTAACAACGTCCCGATTCAGAACTCCCCCAATCCCATTCACTCACAAACCAACCCCCGAACCACCGACAGATCAGTCTGTATCCAATGCAGGCACACAGGACATTGGGCCATGGATTGCCCCCAATTTGCTTGCCTCAGATGCAAGCAATATGCCCCAGGGCATTACTCATATGATTGCATCAAGTATAGATGCCCCCACTGCGCTGTTTTCCAACTGTGCCATAAACGAACCAAATGCCCAAGTCAAAAGACTCAATATGCTCCCTACTCCAGAAATCTGACAACCCGTCCCTCGACCACTCCCACAACTCATCATAGATACATCGACCTCACCCACGACAACTACTACGAGGAGTGCTACGACGACATGGCCAAATCAAATATTACAGGAGAACCATGCGGTTCCTTCTGAAGAAAACCCAACCACCCCACCAGAAGAAAGAATAGAAAGTCCCCATTTCAGATGCCTACTATACGACATCTTCTATCCAGGACAACCTCCATCCCCAGAAACCGCCACCATACTCGATCTCCACAGAACTCCCACTCCCACCTTCTCTCCAGTCATTCCCCCCAGACCAGACTCCACCAACCAAACTCAGATCGAATATTACAAACCAAACTACTTAGCCGAATACCCGGAAGAAGAAAATTAATGAGTTGTATGGAAAACAACTCTAAGAATGGACCTAATGTTATCAGAATTCCATCAGAAGGACAGTTATTTTTAGCTACAATTCCCATGTCACTATGAAACTATCAGTAGTGAACATCAGAAGGACGATTCTTACCATATGCCTCATGTCTCTTATCTCTGACTCATAGTTACCTTGGTCCAGACTATTATAGTAGGAGTATAGCCACACTCAGGAGTATATAAGGATACAGTACAATACCTTGTATCCTTATCTTAGTGTTATAAAGTTCTTGCCTCCTATACCTCTTTGCCATAACCGGCTGGACTTATAGTGCTCCATCGTCTCCAAGTCACGCTTAGTAGGACAGGACCAAGTCTGTATAGACATCCTGTGTCGAACCCTGTGCTACTCAAGAGCGAACCCCTAACCCGGGTAACAATTCCTGTAGGTGTTTGTGTATATGTTCTGGGCTGTACATACCTCCAAGTGGGCTGTCAAGTACACCTGTTCTGACATTGTTGATTTCTATCTTGTACCATTGTTTGTCCTTGTGAGTTATCCCTTCATGGCCAGGTGCTATTATGTTGGGGAGGGCACCTGCAAATTTGTTCAGTTCTGTGGCTGTTTGGTCAGTATGTGTGAATACTATGCAGTTGCCATGGGGGTTCCACTTGATAGCAGTTACTTTGAGGTGTTTCGACTCCTGTTGTGACTCTAGGTGTTTGTTGATGTCCATAACAATGGAGGCTTCATCTCTTCTTGTATCTAGGGGGATTGGCTGATTGAAGGCAATGACAAGTCTCAATGGGTGGTGGGATTTGGCCAGGTTTGATTGGGTTAGTTGCTTGGGAGGTGGGGGTGGGGGGGGGTTGTGCTTTGGTGGATGCTGCTTGTGTGTAAGTGGCATATGTGGGGGGTCAGTGGATGCTTGCCTCTAGGCCTGCATGGGGGTTTCTGTTGTTTGGGAGTGGGGCATTTGTGTGTTGTGGGGGTTGTGTGAGGTGTTGTTCAAGGGCCTTGATCCTTGATTGTTGAATGGCAGTTGAGTCTGCTATCTTTGTGATGTTGTCAGCTAGGGCGTGGATGGCCTTGAGGACTTCCTCTTGTTTCATTGTATCTTCAGTCTGTGGTTGGTCGATCACCTTTGCAGTGAGGTTCTTGATGAGGAAGGTGATTCCGTGGCCCCAGTGATGGGTATCTGTATAATTAAAGGCTATGGTTAGCTTCTCGGCAATGTTGGTTGTGTCTCTCAGCAGGGCTCTCAGTTTGGCCCTTAAGGTCTCTCCCTCCCAGCTGGGAGTTGTGTCTTTGTCCATTTGCTCTGCTGGCTGATTGGTTAGTGGTTGGGTTCTCCCCTCCTCAGTGAAGTGGAAAATGTCTGCTGTGGTGATATTCTCTTTGTTTGCCATCCTATTACTCACCTGGTTGTGTGTCCTCAGGTTCTAGCAGGGTTGTTTTGGGGTTGGGGTGGCTGGTAGGGATGGGGATTTGGCATTTGGGTCTTGTGCTTGGAGGACAGTTGCATTTGAGGTGATCATGGGGGTATTGCTGCCTCATTTCTCAGGGGATTTCATGACAAATTGGTACAGTCATTTGCTTGCCATGTTTGGCAGGCCAGGCGGCTGCATGAAATGGGTATATTGGGCGTTGGAGGTACCTCCAGCGCCAGGGGGGTTCATGACTCTGTATGTGGGAAACTATGTGCTGGTGATGGAGTAAGTGAAAGAAGTGGTGATGTGTACCCTGTTGACGCACTGGTACATGCAGGAACAGATGGGAGACAAGGAGTGAAGTCAAAAAGTCAGTGTATTAGAGAAGGAATTTTGCATGAGATCAGATTGTGCAGTGGCATCTTGCACTGTGAAGCATCCAGGTAACATAAAATATAAATTATACATTACAAGTGATGTAGAATGACAGAACTTGATACTGTGTAGGCTGGGAGAGAGGGGCAGGGCTTTCTTCAAGCCCTGTTGACCCTGGGTGGTGAGGTCAAGGAGGAAGCATGGTCAGGTCACCCAAAGAACCACCACAGCCAACATGGTACTGACAAGGTGTGCTCACCCCCAAAGGGCAGTTTGAACAGCAAGGGGGGAGTATGGCCTCATGGAAACAGAGGGTACATAGCTCAGTTGTGAAGTAGATAAAAGTGCATGAGAAGGTGTATATACCCACAGCAAATAGAGGATGCATACACCCATAGTGAATAGAGGATGTGGACAGCCCATAGCAAATAGAGAATGTGTACCCTTATAGCAGATAGGAGGTGCATATACCCATGGCAAATAGAAGGTGTGTACACCCATAGTGAAAGGAGGATGTGTAAACCCATGTTGAATAAGGGATACATATACCCATAATAAAAGGAGGGTGCATAGACCCATAGCAAATAGAAGGCATGTACACCCATAGTGAAAGGAGGGTGCGTAAACCCATGTTGAATAGGGGATGCATAAAGCCATAGTAAAAGGAGGGTGTGTAGACCCATAGCAAATGGGGGGTGTGTGCCCTTGTAGTGAATAGAAGGGGGCATAAACCTGTAGCAAATGGGAAGGAGTGTACTCACCAGTAGCAAATCAAGGGTGCATAAAGGGTGTGTACACCCAGAGTGGGCAGAGGTGGTGGTGTGGACTTGTAGCAAGTCAGGGGTGCATAGACCAACAGCAAATAGGAGTGTGTAGACCCAGAGCAAATAGAGAGTGAGTGAACCCATAGTAATAGGAGGCCTTTGTGTTTGGAGTATGTCCAACAGCAGTAGCACCTTGGCAAAAGGTTCATTGAGCTCTGGGTATTGAGGGAGGGCTGGGGCCAGGGGGGGGTTGGTGGTGAGTGGTGGTGAGTGGTGGCAATGTTAGTGTTGGTATCAGTATTGGTGTTGGTGTTGGTGTTGGTGTTGGTGTCAGTGATGGTTGGGATGTTGTTCTGTACAATGCATCTGGTTCTGATGCTAGCTGGGCATATTGGGAGTGTTGGATGGTGATAGTGCCAAGGTTGGTGTGTTGTAGGGTGGTCTCATAGATGGTGACATGTTCATCAAGTTGGAGGTATCAGGTATGGCTAGCAGTTGAAAAGGATGCTAGATATTGTGTGATATCCACACAAAATTGAAGGCTGGCAAGTGAGGGAGGAGGGTATATACTGCAAAGGTAAAGTTTCACATACTAACTCATGAGTGGTGTGACCATGTCATGTGTCTGCCTTGCACAAGAATCACCCTCTGGCTCATGCCTCACCAGGTGCCCCACTTATGGAGCAAGTTGTTGACAAAGCTCAACAAGGTGTATGCCCTCCACTCTCCTGCCAGTGAGTAATCATGATGTAGAACAATTTGACCTTGTTGATGCCTCTTAGGATGTGCTAGTTACATGGCCTCGGCCCTATCATGAGTATCATCATGCCCTTGCTGCATTCTTTATGCTCACTCAATTAATCCCACTGGATGCCCAAAGGCTTATTTAGTGTTTTAAAGTCCAGTCACAGAACCAATAACCAAGTCAAAACTGGAAGTAACCAAACCAAAACACAACTGAACCTTTGGTTGCAGTTGTCATAATTTCAGAGATAAACTGGTTACCAGTTTGCATTAATTTGTTACCAGACGAAACCATTGAAAACTGGTTAGAACCAGTTCAAACCAGTCCTATCATGGATTTGGCAGGCATATAGAATACACAAGGATTGTATCAACACAAATATGAGGTGAGTCATGCATCAGAAGCCAAACAAAGCCAAATCATTTGAGTTTGCTGGCAGGCACCCTGTGATACACAAACAATCATGGCCAAAAAGGGGAAGGTGAAGGCTACCTTGGAAAAGTCAATCAAGGGTTCTACCAAAAAGGTCAAGGGGAATTCCCTGTCTCAAAGTGGCAGTCAGAAACGGCCTGCTGCATCTGACCCAGGTGATGATGACTCCAATTCATCAGACACAGAACACCCTTGTCAGGTACATAAGAAGTTGAGGCATGCTGAAGTTGTAGTGGTGGAGATAGAAGAATCAGATATGGCACCAGAGCCCAAGGAAGTGATCATATCAGATGATGATTCTAATGATGAGGTACATCAAGGTCTACCATGTCCATCATCAAAAAGAATATTAACAATACCATGATACAGGATAGAGGAGACCTTGAGGACTGTCATGTCATCGAAATTCCTGAGAGGCTGACCATAAAAAGAGAGCACACGAAAGACTTGTTGACCATCTTCTCTGACCTCGTTACAATAACGTTCAAGCATGGTGATGAAGACAAGACCATGAAAGGTCAATGGTGCCTACAATGCAAGTAAGTGCCAACTTGATACAATTCATGAACAAAAGGACTCACTGGAAATTCAGAGAGGATCTGAAGGCTGTCAAAACCAGGGGAATTTGAAATTGCTTCTTTATGGGGAGTAACACATCCTGCCATCATCATATTTGTCAACACTACGGAGTCTACCAGCAACAATGCAAGGAAAAAGACATACCAAAAACTTCAGAGCTGTCCCTCCAGCAGTATTGAAGGAAAGGGGAGAGATGAGAAAGAAGGTGAAGCAGGTAACACTTGACAGTATGCTGTCCAAAGATAAATGGCTGATGGAGTTCAGTCACAAAGCAATTTTGCATGCCATGATGCAACTTGTAGCATGCGATGACCAGGTAAGCCTTGCCGGGGTTGAGCATATTGCCAGATACTGAACAATTGCATCTAGTCGCTAGCATTGGTGGACAAAGCCCTGTTCCATAACTGCCTTGTTGTGATGAGACCAAGGACGTTGAGAGTAGATTTGCCCAGCACTCATGAGGTATCAACTTATCTGCACAATCAGTATGTGGAAAGGTTGAAGGAGCTGAAAACTGACATACTTGTAAGTGTAATGAGCAACAACAGCAATAAGCAAACTCACCCATTATCCAGAATGCCCCCAGTAAAGTATCAACCACTGCCAACAGATGGACTGCAGATAACACAAAGGGTTCATTTCTTGGGATGACAGCTCACTGGATTGATGTCAAGGAAGGTCACTGGAAGTTACATGCAGAGGTGGTGGGATTTCAGCTGGTTGCAGGAGAACACAGCAGAACAAACTTGGGGCAATACTTTGTGGGGCTTTGTGATCATGTGGGGATTATGAATAAGCAGAGATCCAAGGTTTTGATAATCGATATCTATTTGATACTAATCAGGCACTGATAAGATCATTGATAACAGCTGCACACCATAACACTTGACAACACGCCAAATAATGGCACCAGCTGCAAGACTGTTGAGCAGCTACATGAGCAATGCCTGCTTGAGTGGAGTGCTGCCCAGAACCAGCTTCCGTAAGTCCCACTGTATTGTCATTACCTCAACCTAAAATGTGTTCCAGGTACCTTGAACATGTTGTCAACCTCGCAAATGTTGCTGTGATGGGCCACATCACAAAAATTGCTGCCATTGAGAATACAAATGCAATATGGGAGTACAATCCAAGCTTACCAGGTAATTGCGTGCTTGGTGGATCTCTGGACATTGTTGCAGCAATCTGTACCCTTGCAATCAAGGTAATGTTAACATGTTTTCTCCAAAAGAAGTGGCTCTCACCTTTCAGGACCAGATTCAAGCATTGGGGCAACGCATCAAGCATTTTGAGAAACTGCAAATCCAGTGCAAGATCGCCAATCCACTGAAGATTCCCCTGCACAACAATACACGATGGGGCTCAGCATTCAAGATGCTCAATTGCTCATATGCATTACACCAGGTGAGTCAAAAAGGTGTGCTTTGGTTGATATATACATGACATGAGGCACACAGTCCATCAACCTTTTTATTTCATCCGCAGACCAGTTGTACAGCCCTATCACCACCATCCAACAGGAGGGCAGAATCATGAAGTGCATACCATGGATCACCTTCAAGGTTTCCGATGCTGACTGGGCATGTGTTTTGGATGCGAGGAACATTCTTGAAGTGAGTCTGGGCTGTTGAGATGTCCCAACATCATTCATTGATGCTTGCTAGGACTCGAATCATATCTTACATTACTTTTCTGCCAAGAAACAACCTACACTATGGTGTGCTCTTCCCACCATCAAAGAACTTCAGACCACTTGGGAAACAAAGCGCGATGATGCCCACTACACATTGTATCACAATGCAATTAATGATGGGTTAATCAAGCTTAGGAAGTACTACTTGCATTTTGATGAAAAACCTAGTTATATCATTGCACTCCATAAGTTCCATGATTTCTGCTTCAATTGCCATCCTTATCATAAGTAACAAAGTGCTCCATCCATACTACAAGCTCGCATACATCAAACTAGCATGGGGAGGTGCAGAAGAGCAGGCTGCCAAACATGCTGCAGGGAATAGACAGGCGAAGAACTGGCAACACAAAGCAAGGAAGGTTGTGGAACAAGAGGTAGGCCATCCTTTCATCAAATGAGCAGCATTGATTGACTTAGCCATCCAGCTCCAAACTTATTGGAATACTTGCCCTCAAGAGGCTATCCCCTCTGAAGCACATCATTATCTTCTGATTTCAATCACTATCATCAGACACTCTTGGCTGCAGAGCGTGTTGAGGGTTGGGAGGTGGAATTGCAGCATTATTTGAACAACATGCCAGCTGATGTCACTCCAGAGACTGATGTTGTCAAATACTGGGAGGTGTGTAACACTTGTCCCATTCTTATTGAATCTAACTAACATCAAGGCAATAGATCCACCATACAGTATATCTGACATTTGGATGGATGGCTCTTGACTATCTCCCATGCCCAGCTTCTTCCATCCCCTGCGAGCATCTGTTCTCAGCAAGCAAGGAAATTATGGATGATCAACGATCTCATCTTGGAGCGAGGAAGTTCGAGGAGCTCCAAATAATGAAGTTTGCATGGTGTAACAACATCCTCAATCTGGCTGCTTGGAACTCAGCAGAAGTGGAGGAGGTTGAGATTGATGAGTATCAAGAGATTTTAGTTGCTGATGAAAAAGAGGACCAGTTAGAACAAGGTGATGAGGGGTTCATAATAGAAGTAGATATGTAGTTGCCCATCAATAGATTTCTTGAGCAAAAACTTAGCAAAAGTTGGTCAGAACCTGGTAGTCGGACTGCAACCGGAAAAATAAAACTGGTCATTCACGGTCCAGTCCAGTTGTCCTCAGATTGGGGGCATGGACCAACTGGTCATGGTTGCCAGTTTTGGAAACAGGGGTGGGAAAACCAGACTTAACCGGACTAGGCTTATTGCCCTGACTGAGTTTAAACTATGGGATGACTCCTTTAGTATGTGGATATAGCACAAGATTTCTTCACACAGAATTGAACATTGACACATTATTACAAAATGCAATTTACACTCCTATACAAACCTTATATATGTTTTGTAGATTTTTGTCAAAAAACCATTCAGCCCTTGCCCCAAATCCTTTTCCACCCTGCCCTAATCACAAAGCCAGAACTTACAGCATGGAGTTGGCCATATGTCCTGGGACAGGGACAAAACAGGGCTCTCCAGAGAGTTAACTTTGGGAATCCAATACATGAGGGATGAAAGCTGCCCATTTGATAGCTGGGTATGCCTTAGAGGGGAGAGCATGCAATACTGCAAATGCAACTCCCAGACAAGCAATATGAGCAAGAATGTACAGTGGAGCAGCAATAAAGGGCAGGGATGATGAAGAGGATGACAAAAAGGGAGGAGAGTGAGTTTGTTCTGTGGCAGTGAAATTCATTAGCAAATTTTCCTAAAGACATCGCCATGGGCTCAGCTGTGATCAAAAGGGTGGAAGCACACCAGAGACAGCACTCCAGACAGGACAGGAATTCAGCAAACCATGGAATGAGATGAAGATTGCTGAAAAGAATGCTGATCACTAAAATAGGGTAAGCCTCCTGGTCATGGCTCTTGCCCACGTAGAATATTGGCACATGTAGTGAACTTGGCTGAACTTTGGACCTGATGCAATCCCACATTTTTCCAAGAGGACACAGTGTTTCTTGCACCAATTGGAGTGGAGTTCCAAACAACCACCTAACCCATACATCTTCTATCATCTCCTTTATCTTGTGCATCTCTTTTTCACTAAATCCACAAAGCAACCCCTCATTTTTGCTTCCCTGCAGTTCCGGATCATCATCACATGCTCAATCTGACTCATTGTTGGGACCATGTTTAGTTGAACATGGACAGCAACATGGATGCCCTGGGGTTTCTTCTACCAGAGTGCATATGTGATGATATTGAGAGTGGTGAATGCAAGAGTGACAATCTCCAATTCAGTTAGGGAGAAGTGGAGTGCCCAATGGACAAAGCAATGAAAGAGGAACCAGAAGGTCTGGAGGATTATGATAAGCTTTGTAAGACAATCCCCTTGACTCTTGTCATAGATCTCATCCTCTAGGATCCTTGGCATGTCTACCACCCCCTTTGTGATCAACTCATTTAAATCCTTGAAAGTCAGCATGCACAGGGGCAATTCTCTATTGTAAAGGATAATGCCACCTATTTGGACAAAGAATCTGTGAGTAAGGGTCCAAACTTTCAGCAAAACTGGTGATGGATTTTGGAACCATGTGCATGTTCCAGTCCCAGCATCAACAGAAAATTCCTTCAGAGCACTTGGAACAACCAGGTACCATGGTACCCCTTTTAGGGCACTGGGTGAGCTTGATCCTTATTGTGGCCCTCAATCACTTGGTGCTCACCCCCTTCCTTATCGGTCCCATTGGACTCTCCCACTATCTGCCATCAGCTAGACATCACCACAGCACCCATGCTGTCATGAACTCTGGTGCCATCATTGCATATATCATCATCATCACCTTACAGCAGAAGATTGCCTATCCAGACTTGCATGGCCCTGGCAGGTTCGGATGGACAGCAACCCATGTGCAAGTGAATATCATCGCAAGGCAGGTCCATAGAATATCCTGCATGGTGCATGCCATCAAACTGGGATTATTGGCCCTAGAAAGGGAAGGTGGTGGCACTATTGAAATATTGTTGCTGCCCCAGTGCTGCTTCTAGATTATAGGTGAATTTATCTACATACATGTGGGCCACTAACTGGAAGATAGGGCTATTGTTGGACCAGTGCTATGGGTTGGAAGCTGATAGTTGATGATCGCAGTGCCTCCTGAGATCCAAGGTTTCTCAGATCAATGTACCATTGAAAAGCAGATTACTTTACAAGATTGAAAACAAAGTTTGTTAACAAGTTTGCTAATTCTGACTTTATAAGTTTGTGGGGGAGAGGTTGTTGCAAATCTCCAGAAATATATTCAATTCTAATGTTTTTAGGGTTTTGGTAAGTTATTCTCTTAGTCTTCAACCAGACAGACAGTTGTCCTATCTGAATACAATGGGAACTTTAATGGTTGTTACTATATAATATGTTAACTAATATCTTCACAATTTGATAAGTCAGGCAAAATGCAAGCTTTCACAATCAGTGAGCCTCCATAGACCTAGCAGACAATGTGTTCTAACAGGCCCTAGCATACTACAGTCCTTTTCTCTTGACAATACTATAAATTTACACTACCCAGCGAGACAGGCTTTTGACAAGCTCCTGCAGTAAGTGTCTTTAAGCTAGTAGGCCTAGCAGACAGCGTTATCTAACAGGCCCTAGTGCACTACAGCTTCTGAGCAATGCAATAAAACTTTATACTACTCAGTGAGACAGGCTTTTGGCAAGCTCCTGCAATAAGTATCTTTAAACTAGATAGACCTAGTGGACAGTGTTTTCAATGGGCCCTAGCATACTATGTTTGCTTCTCAATTAAACAGCTCTACAATTCAATGGTATACTTCTGGGGCAAGGCCTCTAAGAAGAACCCAAAGAAATGGAAGTTAGTGAACTTTCTACTTAAGAACAGAAGAGTCGTATCAACTCGTATTCAGCTCTTGAGTCAAGCAGAAGGGTCTGTCAATATCTCAATCATTTCAAAGGGTCTGGTTCTTTAAGAGTATCACTCTTTAAGTCTCTGGTGGTCTATGACCAAAGAAAATTGTGTAAAATTGCTTTATATTCCTATCCTAATCGACCATACAGTCAGGGGGGGGAAATAGGCAAGTGGTTTCTTCCTCCCATGTAATTTACAGATGAGTTTTTATAACAATATACAATTAACTTATGGGTATACCTGAAACAAGCCTTCAGCCTCATCATTTTACTGTCTCCTCATCATTTAGGAGCATCATTCTAGGAGTTCCAATATCAGTGACATAATTCACTCTCAGGAACTTGCTCCCTAAGTGCCTGGTTATTTATACCACAACCAGTCAGGTTAGCAAGTTTCCTTGCTAACTCTTATCTAAGGGTTTTATCTTTTTCTTGGATTCTCCACACCTAGGTTCTCTAACCACCAAGGACCCACCATCTCTCACTGCTCACCTCACCTGCATATTACCAGCCATGCCCCTATTGGGGAATACTGCCAGCGTTCTTCCCTGATGAACCAGTCCAATGCCAATGTGGTGAACTCCTGGAGACCCAGGACCATATCCTCTATGACTGCCCCTACTTCTCAAGGACAAAGTCCAACCTTCAGCGCAACACTTCCCTGCTGCTCTCTGACTTAGTCCAGTTTCTTCGAGACAACCTAGCTGCCTTTGCCTTTCCTTCAAAGCCTACTGCTTCCCAAGGGACTCCTGCCTCCAGAGTGAGCCAACCACCCTCTTCTCCCTCTTTGCCACCTTCCCCCCCTCCCTTTGCAGCCATACATATTTTATCACATGGGGCCTCCAGCCCCATCTCTTTAGCTAATCCAATGTAGTAGATACTCATTGGTGTGGACTGCTAATGGGCCCCATGTAATAAATTGTTGATTTAAAAAAAGAAAAAACCCTAATGTCCCTAAAAGTTCACTTCCATAGCCTTTAGGCAGTAAACTAATATTAGAATTTAATTAGCTTGTTCCATTCTTATCAATCTTTATTTTCTAGTCCATCATTTCTGGTCTCTTTTGTTACTATGAGGGAGCATCCATCCCTGAGTACCCTCTTGGATACCCCCATCTGATCTTTTATCTTTCAATATCATCAGAGCTGTTCCAAGGGAACATCCTTACCAGGAAATTAGCTAATTTCTAAATTCTCTTGTCAAGATTCACTTCCAGGACCTGTTACTATGGCTAGGTACCATCTGAAGGTCATAAGTGTTACAACTCATCCACTTTCTAGGGCAGAGGTGAAGAAATGGCTCTTTTGCATAGTCATGAGTATCTTAACTAATATCTTAGTTAACACAGTATCGGATACAACACTCAGGTACATTCATACCAGAGTCATTCTTCCATAGCCTTATCACTAATAAGTTAGTTAACAGCACTTTTTACTTGTCTGGGTGTTCTGGTTCTGTTTCTGAGATGTCTGCCTTCACATATTTTAGATAGTATTCTAATCTCTCACACCCAGTGTCTGACCATGGCCATATACTGATATTATTCAGGTATCAGAGAGTTAGTTACTTTATTAGCTAGTGATTTCACAAATGAAATGATTTTGTGGCGCAACACCATAATATCAACCTGGAGTGAGTGCATGATCTCGAATCAGTACTACTCTATGTACGGTACGAGCGTCTCACAAGCCTGCATTAGGTTTTCTGGGCCTGAACACAATACCCCCTACTTTTGAAGCTAGGGCCTAGAATCACCATGCGAATTACTACGGGCGATAAGACAAAGCCTGAAACGGGTTTTAGGGACAACGTTTGGTGGTCCATATCAAGGGAAATGGCAAACAAAAATCATTGGGCCTTGAACAAGAGGTCCAGGGGTTGGCAAATCCATATCGTAGAGAGAACCAAGACCATTTGAAGTGTGAAAGGTGTGGGGCATCACTGCCGAATGCTTTGCAAGCGTCGAGTTAGGCGAAGGATCCCATATGGCTGAGTGTTCTATGCCGTCAAACAAAAAAGCTCCCGTGCGACCGAAAAGCTTCCGGGAAAACAAGCCCAGCAACCATTTCGCTAGTTGCACTCGTTTGTAGTATTTTTGTTGCAATGCGATACTCGTTTACAGCCAATGAACCTGTCATGATCTCTTTGGCATCCCTCCTTAGCCAAATTGACCTGATTCATTTCAAGCTCTTCGCGCATAGGTGGTAGTACAGTGGGCTTGTTGACATGTGTTGGAAATACAAACAACCCGGTGGAAGATACTTAACAACCACCGGCAACCCCTACCCACGTATCAAATGCTACGAATAATTTCCCGCAATTCGTCCATTTCCTCTGCGAAATCGGAAGAGTATATGACATCCCGTAGCCCTGGAAACAGAATGCGAAGATTTTTGGCTAGTATGAGCCTCCCTTCCCGTGTTAAGGGAAGGTTCGCAGGTAACAAGAGCTGGAGTTCTTCCAGCATGCTCTTCGACTGTGGTATAGCATCAGATAAGGGGATGAGAAGGGTTTTGAAGTCCAAACAAAGCTCAAGGTGGTTTAAATGAGGATTTTGGGACAAGGGTATCAGTACGGAAGCGTCGAAGATCGCTCCGCATCCGACCTCTTCCTCTTCCTCCTCGTCCTCCTCTTCCTCCTCTTCCTCCTCTTCCTCCTCTTCCCACTCGTTCGGCCAACTTATGACCACCCACTCATCGGAGATCATCAGGCATTGGAGGTCAGGCAACATCTTCAACATCGCGATAAGGTCGTCTGTAGTCAACTGAACGAGTAGAGCGTCTAGCCGAAGCTCTCTGAGTGGTTTCAGTAGGATTGCAGAGAGGTCCTGCAATGACAAGTAGGCAGCCCGGGCACTCGCCGATCTGAGGGTGAAAGAGTGAAGAAAGGGAAAGCTCGAAGCGGATTGTTCGCATAAACTTTTCCACGAAAAACTGTAATGACTCCAAACCTCCAGTGACAGAGTGTGAACGGAGGACGATGCCAGTTGGTTGAGCAGAAAGTCCTGCAAATCTCCGGTATCTCCCTTCAGATGTAGTTCTTCCAGGGCAAAGTGATGGATTGGGGATGATAACATCGTTTTGCGTTTGGGGAATACCCTGAGATCAATCCCGAGACACTTCAGAGAAACGAGCTGTTCCAGGAGCTCGCGAATGGGGACAGGGCTCTCTCGCTGAAGGCGGTGGCGTTGGTTATAAGATATGAACAGGCGCTTTAAGCCCTTGAAAGATGTCAAGGTAGGGAGGAGGTCCGGCGAGGAATTCCCCGAATAGTCGATGGTCTCCATCCCACATCCCCGGCCCCCGAGCAGTTTGAACAGCGCCAGCGCCTGTGTAGCGTCAGAGCGCCAATCGCTTATTGTGAGAATTGCCAGGGTGGGGGACACGGGAACTAGATCAGATATGTGGGCGAGGGATGTCCTATCGCAAGACAAATATAGTGCCCGCAAATTGGGGAGGAGAGATGAGTTGTCGTTGAGCCCGAGACATGTGACAAGCGTGCCCCATAGGGGAGTCTCCACCTCATCGAATATTGTGGTGCGGAGAGCCCGTATCCGACCAAGGTATTCTCGTGCACGGAGCCCACTGTATCGTTTATTGGTCTTTGCAGCTCCTTTACATACGTGTGATCAGCTAGGAAAATGCGACAAGAGCAAGAAAACGCACCCAATGTCCCTCTGTGACCTGGCCATTATCATCCTCTACCTTCTCCACATACTTGATAAATGCGTCTTCCGGGGAGGACGAGAAGGAATTGATAATATGGACTACAGGTTTTAATGATATCATTCCTTCCCAAAACACGTCAAGCGCAATCGCTGCCAACGATCGAGAGACCAGTGCTATCTTGAGGATGGCCCTCCTTTGTTCGCGTACTTCCTCCGGGCTACCATATTGGGTATCATATCGGAAATAATCGAGTATTTCGCGCCAGATATCGTGGTGGGCGTATATTGGGGACATTTGATTCAACAAATGTATTTTGGGGGGCGAGATTGCAGCGGGTGAGACCTGTGATGAAATCCGACCACGGTAAAGGCGAGTAAGGGCAAGTCGAGATCGCGTCACTGGAAGCCTAAGTGTTGACGAGAGTTGATGGTTGACAATAGTCGTTATTGGGCAGAAGTCTCAAACATCACGTTGGCCATGGGGGCCTCTTATCTACTGATTTTTTTTTGCTTGTTACTGTAGGCGGGATATAAGAAACAAACATAAGGTTCGTCACGAGGGTAAGGGAGGGCGCACCACAACCACACGCCACTGAATGATGCCAGGGATTGACCCATCAGGGCTACCCAGGTCGTCAGGTGGGGCAGCTTAGCAGGTAATTTTATGGTTAGATTGCTGGGACTGGAACGCCCAGATTAGATGGTCCAGATGGATGGGCAATTTCGAAGCGAAGGGTCAAGAGTTTAGACTACATAGTTTGGAACTCGCCTTATAACAAATAGTTTTCACTAGGTAGCGTTACTCCCTAGTCATGAACATGAGATATAGACTTTAGTCCCATTGTGAAGGCAGGTATGAGTGGACCAAGAATGCCCCATGAGTGAGAATATCTTCTCAGCCAAGGGAAACGGTCTGAAGAATCATGGCTACCGAACTTGCAGTACTACATAGTACACTGCTCTTTGAGCGACTTGCCACCTGAGTGGCATTCTGACACGACTAACTTAAGTTTTTGATGGCTGGCTTCCCACCCACAGTCAATCGAGGGCTGTACCTCTCACAGGCCGTGCTAACCCACTCTTTTAGCCCTGCAGTCTTGGCAACATTTACTGCACCGTCCACTTGAGGATAGTCAAAAGACTCAAAGAACGGTAGTAACTCACACTACTTGAGGCGTAGAGATACCCTCGAATCATTATCTCCCAAATAAAACGACACACTGGCTTCATGTTTGTCGGATAACAAGGAGTTCCTATTTAGGAGCTTTCTGTCGTGGCCTTGTTCTTGATCTAGCACAGTACATGACACCTAACAACTCGAACCTCTTCATTAAACGAAGCACAATGGCACTACGACAGGCGGATCTGTATACCTAGAGACAACATAGCAATACAAGGCTCTTCCCATTGCCAGGCAACTCGAGGAGCACAAATAAATAGGTTGAATGATACTTGGCGACGAGTGGTTAGGATCGTCTCATAGCAATGGCAATTAGGTCAAGTCCGTTCATCAAGCATTAGCCTCATCAGGGAGCTATGCCCTCAAGACAATATGACGGAAGTCGTGCCTAGCCGGATCTGCCCTTTGAACCCCACAGATTCCTTTGTTTTACTTTTGCGCTCTGCACGGTATGGTTACGAGAAACGAGTTTCCGGAAGATGTCCAGGTCCCCTGGTAATTTTCCGACAAGGTATTCACTTTGCTGAATGGATACAAGGTACCTGAGCGTCTGAGGGCCTGCGACGTCCAACTTGGAACATGGCACCGTGATATATAAGTGGAGTATAGGAGGAATACACTCCCATTGTTGCTGTACTGGATTCCCTTGACCCGCTACCCCTTCAAGCATCATGGAGGTATACCATTTTACATTCAACCCGTCGTTTGACATGAGCGGTGAAATAAAGACCAATGACCCGACCCTTCCATCTTTTCTACTTGGCACCACCTGCGGCCTGGCTGAAGAAAAAATGCACACAGCGTTAGTGTGCACAACCAGTGTTCCTAACCCTCAGACGCTCAGCGGAGAGATCGACTGGAAGAATAAAAGGATCACAGTAGAAGGAGTGACAAAGCCTATGTCGGAGGTGAGGCGCTACACAAACCCAATATGGAGTCTGTGAGTATTATTCAGTGGTGAAGGTGAAAGAGACTCACTTTCTATCCAGGTCATTGGACTGGTCTTGGTCGTCAAAGGGATATAGGACAGCATATCGAGGTCCCTATTGGATAGTGAGATGGCTCTTTCCAAGACTGTTATAAGCGCTTATTGCATTATAGGTTCAACGCGGAGAGGAAATTGTCTTAACATATTTGATAGAGAAGTTTTCGGGAAGAGATAGGGGAGCAGAACTCATCTTCCTCGTGGATATGTCAAACGAAGAAAAGGTCTTCGTTATATTAGCACTCATATCTCGCGTGCTTAGCTTCGACATGGAGGTGATATCTCTGATTGCGATCAAGGTGCGTCGTGGATTCTTTTTCCATGCAAGAGACTAAATTAAAGAGTATCAGATAAACAGGAGCCGGCTAAAACTTCCCAAATGATCGGCTGGTGATGATAGTGTATGCCCCGATGTTAATAGCTATGGAACAAGGGGTATGAATACGGACATTAGTGTACACGGCTACGCCGACGTTATCCTCTTTAATGATCAGGTTGGCCTCCAATAGTACAGATATCTTGAATGCAAACTAGGAGATGACGCGCTCCCATGCCTTCATGTGCCCCTCCCTCCCTGCTTAGCACCTCCATCCAAAATCTGTCTTGGGCATTATCGGGATGCCTTCATGGCCGGTTCGACGGTGTTGTCTGTCATCCTGCCCTTGTCCCACGAGGTTGGTCGGACTTGTCGGCACCTCCCATCATCTTAGCCGCTTATCTGACACTCCTCATTCACTTCGGGTTGCATGCAGACGAGGCCTGGCCTGGTTGTATGCCAGCAGTCGATGGCCCCGCTACAGGGGGGGGAGAACTAAAAGTAGGGTGGGGCACCTCTTGCGGGCAGGGACAAGCTCTCACTTTCACTACCCGCCGCCCGGGTTTTGAACTCATCACAGACGAAGTTTGGACGAGAACTATGGCCCGCTTGCGCCCATTGGCCAAGTACTGATTATCCGGGAGGGTCAGGTGAGATGCGTTGTGCTTGGTTCAAATTTCTGACCTCCCAATTATCCGACCAGGTCTACCGGAGCTCGAGCCCCGGCGCTCGTCTCTTGGCAAATATATGTAGACCGAAGCAGGACTGGCATTTCGTTTTCATTATTCCACCTGACTTGGTTATTTCTCAGCAACTCTTGCCCTACTCGGTAGAAGGACAAGTCCGGCAATGGGAAAAAAAAGAATCCTTCATCAACTACTCTCCCTTGTGTAAAAATTCGTACAACATTTTTCCAGGTCCCACCCCAACTAGCTCTTGCATCTCCGCAATACCAAGCCTACAAAGTTCACCCACACTCTTGACCCTCCCCATAACCATCCCTACATTCCCCGCTGTGACCCCTGGCAAACTCCTTACCAACTCCTCGGCTGCCGCATTCACACCCTTCCCTACCTCCGGGTCCGCATCTGCACCCACCGTCACTGCCTTAATAGGATCCGGTTCGAGCTGGTTCATTTTGAGGTCCGTGAAGATCTCGGCGCTTGCGTACGGCGATGAGGACCAGATGATCCTGAGGCGAGGGAAGGAGAGTGTGAGGAGGACGAGTTTTGATTGGATTGAAGGTATAGAGTCGGGTGAGTCGGTATCTTTGTATGATGCACCACCAACGGATGTGGGAGTTTTCTTCTTGGGGTACTTGGCTGTTGGTTTGCTGTAGGATTTCATGTCAGATATGACCTGGGATATAAATGAGCGGAAGGATGACACGACAGACAAAACTAGTCTCACCTCCAGAGAAAAAGCCTTGTCTTCTTCGAATTCGATTAGTAATACAGGGTGTTTATAATGGATTGACATGAGCTCGCATTGAGTATATCTGGGCGTACGAAGTCAGTAAGCGTCGCGTACAAGAGGCGACGTGTCCACTCACAGCCGTCCGCTATTGAAACTAGCCACCAAATCAGCCAAACTTTTCCTCTCAACGCAAATATCTGGTGTCAGGATATAATCCCCCACAGTAAGTGTGGCAGGCAATACTTGGACACTCGCTGCGTGTAAGAGCGATGGTAACGTCGACCGAAACTCCCGCATATCAACAACGACCTGCATTGGCCCGCCCCGGATATGCATTAGCGTAGAGCTCCCAGGGCACAGAATAAGGTATAGCGTAAACGCACCCGAGAAGGCTCCTTGTTAAGCTCCCGTCTCCCACCCACAAGCCTTGTGCTAATCGTCTTGATAACAGCGTCTCCACGTTCGTTCCCAAGCTCTCTGCGCTCTTCGAGTACCAGAAGCATTGACTATGATGATGACGTTAACAAGGGCGTATTTGAGACCAAAGGGGGGGAGAGAAACTCACGCCACGCTCTTTTACGAGTTTCTCAAATGCCTCCTTCTCCTTCCGAATAGCAGCGAGATATCGATGTTCTTCACATGAGTCGCCATATACCATATGGTATACCTCTCACAGCGAGACCAGGGTTCGAGCTTCGGTAGAACCTGCCAGATAGTTATAAGGTTGGAAAATAGAGCTGAGTATGATGCAGTCTCACCTCGATCCTCCGAATAAATTCGACACAAGGTTCGAACATGATAATAAACTTGGGCTGGATTTCGGCCAACATCTGATCGTCCGTGTCGTCTGAGTACGCACGAATGATCACTGTTTCCTCGGGTGCAAGCAGACCGTAGCTGGTCTCAAACTCATCTGTGATGAGCTCGAACCCTTGCGCGTCGAGAAGTGCGAGTGAAAGTCCGACATCCGTCAGGCTCTCCGCTTGACTCTGGGTTGTCCACCTGCAGCAAGTAGTTAGTCATCGTTAAAGGGAGAGCGCAGAAGTCACATCACGCACAGCTCCATGATATCCAAGTTATCGACATCGATCATCTGTTTCTCTTTGTCGGCGTCCCCTGCCTTCCTCCCATCCCCGCTCGCCGAAGGCGCACCACCACGAAATCTCCGCCTGCTTGCGGTTCTCTCCGCTCGTTCCTTATCCTTCTTCTTCAGCGCCTCACTCACTTCCTGCTCTTTCTCCTTCCCTTTATCACTTGCGGCACGTATGACACCAGACCCACCGGGCTGAGCAGTAGCTTGAAGCCTGGCTTTCCAAACCAAATACCCCTTCAACTTCGTCATCATCATCTTCCGCCCCTTCTTCCCACTCTCCTCTTCAGGGTCCACCGTATTCAAAAATTCCTGCAACAGCTCAGACGTCCTCGTCGATGACGTCATGATCAGCACTGTATCCGTCCCTTTGATCGAATTAGTGCGCAGCGAGGCATGGCGAATGGTTTCTTCTTCAATTTCCACGAGGATATCGGAGAGGAGGTCCCATTTCGGGAGTTCCTCGAGGGTTGGTTGGAGAGTTTTTGGAAGCCAAGAGGGCGTAGAATTCGAGGAGCCTGTACGGTATTTGCTCTTATCCTTGGGGTACGATTTTGATGTAGAAATGTCCTCCATTTCGTCCAAGACAGCCCAAGCTTCGTCTTCCGAGTCGGTTACATCAATAATTGGAGGGGGGGCAGTGTTTTTCTGTGCGGTTGGGGCGGAGATTGTGAAACATCGTCGTTTTGCGACGCTGAATATCACGTTCGCAGCATCTGTGAGTAGCCACGGCGATTGGTGTTGCCTTGGACCTCCGGAAGCGGAAACCGAGTTGGATGCAATGATGGTTTCGAGGTAGGCGTGGAATGCCAGGGCGTCGTAGGAGAGGAGATAGCTAATTGAAGGTGTGTGTGTGTGTTATTCCGGAGGCTTCAGGAAGGAGATATGGCTCACAAGAGGAGTTGGCGAAGAACTCGAAGGTCGTTCACGAGTTGTTTAGTTTTAGGTCCTACTTTATGCCAGACTGGAGCCAGTTGGTACCGAACGATGGTGTCGAATGAGCGGAAATAGGCGTTTTCGACATTGAGATCATCTAGGTCAAGCTATGAAGATTGTGAGAGCGTGTTTGGAGAGGCTAAGCTTGCCGTACATCCGTGTTGGAACGCTTGAGCTCGGAAAGTGTCGTGGTCATGCATTGGATAATCGCATGGTGGATTTCGGACATGGAATCGGTCAGCGGTTGCGACAGTTCAACGACATCCGCTCGCTGGTGCTCGAGAGACTCATTGATATGCTCATGGAATCTTGGATATGTCAGAACAACATTCTCTCAAATGAGATTACAAGCTTACCGCGGGTATAGATGAACTCTTCGCAGCTGGAGTTCCTTCATTATGTTTTTCAGTGGAGACATCCCACTCGTAATGTGCTCCGGTTGGTCAGTAAATGCCTTGACGAACCCGTTCTTGTTTGATTCACGAAAAAGCCGGACGATAAATGCCTCAACAACCAGCGGGGTAATCCTAGACTAACCTAAGCAGTCAGAAAACAATGTAACCATACGCAGGGACTGACTTCTCAGCGTGTAGTATGAGCATACCCGTAATCAAATTAACAGGGATATCCTTTGAAGCATGTCTACGACGAGGATACGCGATGTGACCGAAATGAGACCGCCTTGCTTGTAGAGATCCTGTCTGACCTCCTGTTGGAGGACGTGTCCGACGCATTGTACCCAACAAAAGGATTCACCTTTCTTTGCTAGGGGTTTCGTAAGCCAACTATGCGCAGACCAGGCCTTCTGCACCCCATAATTCCAAGCTCCTCACCGATGGCAGACTCCTCTTCAGGGGTAGCATTTACAAGGAGGATGAGATTCTTGTTGGAGTCATAAATCTTCATGAGCGTGCAGATGATGCGACGGAGACCTAGGCCCCGTGCAAGAACGAGAAGGTCACTGGTTGCTGGGTCATGAATCTCCTGCAGAATGGCTTTATGAAATGGGAGCAGCGCCGACATTGCTGTGAGGGATGGAGACAACCCATGGAAGGGAGTGCTTACCTCATCATCCACACTCTCTTCTGTCCCCCCCACACCCAACAATGGGCAAGCTAAATATCGCCCACCACAAATCCTACCACCCTTATCGCAGAGATAACATCGAGCGCGTGCGCCAAGATGAAGAGGAGGCACGACTCAAAGAGGCCAATGAGGATGGCAGGATGATGCTCGCTGTACGTTCCCTCTCACCTTGCGTTAGCCAGGATCTTTAAAACACATATTATAGGACTCAGAGGCACGGATGGATCTCCTCCGTCAACGCGCCGGATTGAATGAAAAGTCGAAGAAGGGAAAAGATGTCGAGGAGCAGGCCATCCCTGCTATCACCGCTGGCAGCAGTGGAGAGGGTGCAGTACTGCCCACTACGAATGGCCACATCAACTTGTTCGAAGATTTGGAGCAGGTATGCCTTTCCAATCTCTTGTCCTATAATCTCTAATCCTCTCTGTAGAGCACGATTAGCTGTTGCGCTTCGTGCTACGAAAAAGGTTGATCCCAAGGCTTCTGACCGAGGGGTTAAACTTGCCCCGGACGAAAAGGACCTGAAAAGGTGGTATACCAAGAGGGGTGGAGACGATGAGCAACTAGACGATCAAGACGATAATGGCAGGAGGTAAATTTTACGGTTTTTGGAAGAAGGTTTGCAAACTCACTCAATTGCTAGTAATCGAGAAACACAGCGGAAGCATAGGCATGATCCCCTGACCTCCATCGAGCAACAGCTTGCTACCCGAGCAAGTTCCTCTTCGTCAAATGCACCGCCCAAGAAACCTCTTCCCCATCGACTCCAGTCGTCCTCAGCCTCATCCAACTCATCCTACCCTTCCGTCCAAGCGCGCTTAAGCCGCGAGTCATCCGAGCGGGAGCGGGCGTTGGCCTTGATTCGACGGAGGAAGAAAGAGATGGAAGGCAGCGCAACGCCAAGCACCTGTTTACGGTGACGATGCGGGAGAGGGATATAGAGACGTTTATAACCGGCGAGAGGTAGACGAAGCGCATCGCGAAAGGGAGCGTCGGTGGGATCGGGGCTGGGGAGACGATCGATCCAGACGGCACCGCCGGCGAGAGTGGTAGCGCCCGCATTGTATTTCTATCTGTATCATAAACAGGACTTAGTTCTTGTGACTGATCCCAACGGCTGACCCCGGAGAGCTTGCCAGCCTCACGTTGAATACCCCTCTTCCAAGGCGGACTGGACAATGTCGTAACCTGCCTGTATCCTCCTATGATGCCCTCCTCCACTGTCTCTCATTTCAACCTCAAAAGCACCCTCTTGAAGACGGGAGTATGCACGACCAAGCCGAACGCCGACGTTCTGTTAAGGACTTCGTCCGCTCAGATTTTTGGTTCGAGGACGGGAATGTAGTGATCATAGCCGGACCAGCTGCATTCAAGGTGCACCGCGGGCAACTGGAACGACATTCAGAGGTTTTCTCTGGACTCTTTGCATTACCTCAACCACCCGGGCAGGAACTCGTTGCTGGTTGTCCCTGTGTTGAGTTTCACGATTCACCTTCCGACGTGTTTTATTTCCTTGGTGCTCTCTATGACGGATTGTAAGATATTCTTTCTGTCAGAATTCATCGTGACCCTCGACAAGCTCATCCAGATACTTCAAATTCCCCCGAGCAAACGACTTTCCAGCAATCGCCGCCGTCCTACGACTATCCACAAAATATATAGTCGATTCTCTCCGTGTGCGGTGCCTCCACCGACTTCACCTCGACTGGCCATCCACTCTACAAGGCTGGGACCAGCGAGAAGCTGCAGCGACAGACGATGCAGGGCGTTACCTTCCCCGAGATACATGTCCCCACCCAATCCTTGTGATCGAGCTGGCGATTGAGATGGGTATCCCAACGATTTTGCCGGCGGCATTGTACGACCTGTCGCGATATGGCCCGAGTAAGATTCTCGCTGGGGCTCCGAAACCTATCCTTGCGTATAACATGATCACGTCTAAAAACACTGTTGCTATATCGACATCGGGCGAAGATGAAGAATCCGAGACTACCAAGGAGAAAGAACCCGGAAATGTCCCCCTCCCCCGCGATATCCTCTGCAGCACTTTCCGAGGGCGTGAAGCTTCCCAACGCTACATGGCAGGATTTATAGCACGCGAGCTACACAATCGTCAACCTTGCGCCGAATGTCTAACATAAGCACGATCCTATCCAACCAAGCCGGCACTGTCTCGAGTCGTTTTATTATATCATGCTGAATATTCTTCGGTCGGTAGGCGGGATTGCGTGTGGGCGGGATGCGGACCCGCTGTTTACGTTGATACAGGCAACGGAGATGTTGTCGAGGACAGATTTTTCGGATGGGCAGAGGCAGTGTGGGTTGAGGCTTTGTCAGCCTTGTAAAGTTGATTTTGCGCGGGCGGCGGCGAAGGCGAGGGAGGAGGTTTGGGGGTTGTTGCCGAGTTGGTTTGGGCTTGTTTGAGGGGAGTTGCTCTGAATGCGAGTGTTGGGTTTTTGATATTTGAATTGCTTGATTCTGGTCTGAATGTTGTGAAGAATAGTTACTCGTTAACTTCCTTGTCGAGCTTCCCCCTCCGGTGATGCGTAGATCAGGGCATCTACACCATGGCTAAATATAACCTGTTCCGCACATCATTGACAGGCTGTTTCTCAGGCCAAATGCCTTAAACGGCTGGATGGCAAGACCACCGCCTTATTCAGCCTTGTCGTAGAGCTGTGGTGTGCACCAATGGACCCGCTCTCGATCACCACAACCTGCACTGCCCTCATCTCCGCCGTCGCACATAGCGCCCGCTACATAACCGACTTCGTAGTCACCTGCCGCGATGCCCGTCGTGACCTCGCAGCTGTGTCGCGCGAGCTGTCTGAACTGGGTATCACGCTGCACATCCTGAAAAACGATACTACCGACGCAAAAGGGCCCAGTCCGCTGCCGGACTCATTGCGCCGGCGAATATGTGACATTATGGAGAACTTGCAAGGATGTTATTGGCGAACTGGAGGGGTTGATTAAGAAGTACGATGGAGCTGGGCTTGATCGTGCTGCGAGATGGGCGATCTCGGGGAAGAAGGAGGCGGAGAAGATTCGTGTGTCGCTTGAGGCGCATAAGGGAGCGTTGGGACTTGTGGTGGAGGCGACAACGCTGTGAGTACTTTCAATGGGAGGTGTAGATTATCGGGATACTCAGGCCCGCTGGTCTTTGACAATGAGGATGCTGACCCAAGTCCTCTAGGCACATGACAACAGTAGTTGCGGCCGATACACAGAAAGTCTCCGGGGATACCTCGTTGATCAAGGGGATATACCATGAAAATCGTAGGAGCAACTCGCTAAGCAGGATGAGATCCTCGAGCAGGTCGCCTGGATTAGGGCCATGATCTCACAGCAGTCTGGTGGCAGCAGCAGTCAGGAGCGAACTCTCGTGATGGATGATTATCTCGACGACATGACTGACTATGCAAGTTCTGTATGTGGGGACACTGTCTCAGACGATGTAGCGGAAGAGATGCGTCGGCTCTCCTTGGAGTCAAACATTGTTGATAACAGCAACATGTTGGATGATGAATTCGGGCCGCCCCTTCGTCCGCCCGATGATGCTGTCGATTCCATGACAATTGTCATTGGTAATACCCATCGTCTTGTAACGCCGAGGCGTTCAAAGCCGAACAACAAGCATCTCTGGTCATTTTATCTCCGCGCCTCTGGGGAGGAGATAATCGAGGAGGTCATGGTAGATCTGGTAAGCAGTTTTTTTTTTTTTTGCTCGTAGACTTCAAAGATGTGTGATGCTGATGTACGACTTACCTGCTTTTCCAAAGCATCCAACTTTTGACCCATCAGCCCTCAAATTGAAGACCGCCCCTTACAAAGTCACTCGTATTGGCTGGGGCTACTTTACGGTTGACGCCGTCATTCTACTGAAACCTGGGTATTTAGTGGCGTACTAGTAGCGGTACAAGAAGGTCCTTGGCGCTTGAGTGGACCCTTGACTTTCGCGGGTATGGGAGTTCCACGTCTCATGAATATAGCGTCATAGTTGAAAGGGGCAACGCCTCAAATTAGCGACGACGATTAGTAGATGATAGTGGTGGATGTGGTGGCCTGTTCCTACTTAAGTATCTAATGTATCATGTATGGCGATCAAGAGATGTAGTGCTTCTGCACCTAGAAATTCAAACTCGAGTCGACTACATCTGATATAGAAGGAGCCAGTGTAGAGGAATTTTTTGAAGCTCCCGAGCAAAGGGACCACCAGTTATTCGTAGGAACGATGATCAAGGGAATTATGAGGCAATTGGGAATCTCGGAGGGGGCTTGTTTACGCTATAATTACCAAAATTCAGGAGAACATTCACCACCTGCCTCCCAGTGTTCTAAATTGCCTCGTGTGTTCATGACGTCAATCGAAAAAGCATATTTGATAATTTGGGGAGCCTTCTGAATGTTGTGAAGAATAGTTACTTGTTAATTGCTTGTCGGGCTTGTTAACTTCTCACTCCGGTGATGTGCAGTCATCCAGGGTCACTACCCCCTTTCCTCTCTCTTGTATTTTCCACAACAATATGGCATGTCAAAGAGCCAGGAAATTGGTGCCGCTGGGACTAACCCTGTTAAAACACAATATGTAGCGCCCGCTGCCCTTCCGCTTCAGGTCATGCTCCACGGGTGGCCTTCCGGAACCCACACACTCTTATTGCTAAGAATATGAATAACTCCCAATCTGACTGGAAAATGAAAATGGGCTCTCACGTGTATCTATAACTCTCATCGCTATCTCAGGTGTTGCCCTTGTTCATCACGAACGCCCAACACTTGCTCTCACCCAACGCAGCTGCACTAACCTCGACGCAAACTCAAGGGCGACCTCCACCTCAATTCTTTGCGTACCATGTCCACTGCTTCTGTCGTGCTTGCTGGCCCACCGGGAGATTGCTGCTTCCAGGGTGTTAAGCACTCGGGGGAGTCTGTGGGAAAGATCATAACTATCGCGGGTCTCGAGACTTACGTCTCGGAACCCAAGGGCCAGCCTAAAGGGATTATTTTATTCTTCCCGGATGTCTATGGCCCGTTTTACTTGAATAGTCAGTTGTTGCAGGATTACTTCGCTGCGAACGGTGAGATATTAGTACCTGCTCCTGGGTGGTTATTGAGCTTTGGGTTTGATAGGATTTTTGGTGCTTGGCGTGGATTATTTCTTGGGAGACACGGTCAATAAGCATACAGAGCAAGGTTTCAACAGAGATGAATGGCTCGCGAAATCGAGAATTCGTGCCGCCGAGGTAACACTTGGGTGGATCGAGGGTGTACGAAAGAAGTATGGTGAGCGTGTTGCGTCCGTAGATGAAAAGAGAGCTGGAATGTGGATGGTGAACAGGCACTGATGTGAAGTATTTCGCCGTGGGATACTGCTTCGGTGGTCCCCACACCTTGGACATCGGAGCAACGGATCAGGTTGTCGCGGGTATGTTCTTCTACAACGCTATTGCCGGGGTGATCGTTATTTATTCCTTACTCTGTAGTTGCATTTGCTCACCCTGCGTTCCTTACCGAAGATCAGTTCCGCAACCTCAAACGTGAGTAGCTCTGACCCAGTAGATTGTGCCTAATCTTCGACTGCTAGACCCACTCCTCATCCTGGCCGCCGGTTCGTCTTTCAGCTACTTACAAAATGCCCAGCGATTTGACGATCCCAATACACAGAAACTGACCATACGTTCCCTCCTGAGTCTCGCCGTCGCGCGGTGGATATTCTAGCAGAGATTAAAGCGTCGTATCACGTCCGTTTATTCTCCGGTGTTTCTCACTGGCTTTGCGACCCGTGGTGATCCCGAGGTAGAGAATAGCCGTGAGTGGGTCCCTTACTCGAATGTGAGTTGTGCTCAGCTCGCGCATAGGATGGGCAAAAGAAGAAGCTGCGGCAAGCGTTGTGAACTTTTTTTCCAGATTCTTGAAGGTGTAGAGAAATAAAACATAAAGTAGTGTGACTTATCTACATTTGTCATATCTCCGAATAGGAAAAGCGCTTGGCAGGACTCTTATGACCTTCGCAACCACGTGACCATACCCCTTCCGCGGATTCGAGCCTGCTTGGGTTTTACCAAGCTATTCACTCATTCTACTGGCCGATGAGGCCCAGGTCGCCAACTCTCATGTTTCTTATGCGCACAGCGCTAGCGTCACCCTTTCTCATGAGAGCAGTACCGGACGTTCCAGAGGAAGAAACCGGGTCGCCCGAGTTTTGGTACAAACTTGCTATCAGTATTGGATTGGTCCTTGCTGGGGGTGTCTTCGCTGGGTGCGTGACGCGACCGTCCTGTTTCATTAATGCCTGGGTTGCTGTGCTGATAGGGTGAGGCGGATCTCGCAGGTTGACGTTAGGTTTGATGGGCCTCGATGAATTGCATTTGCGTGTTCTGGCTACGTCGTCTGATGATCCCAAGGAGAAGGCCAATGCAAAGAAAGGTCCGCCTGTGCTGTGACCAGTCTTCATTGTATGTCAATAGAGTCTTGTGTAGTCCTGGGTATCATGCAGAAAGGTCGTCACTGGGTCCTTGTGGTACGTCGCGACTGTCCCATTCAGTTCCCCCATTGTGTTTAGTTCTCCGACCTGTTTCAGGTGCTATTACTCGGCAACGTTGTGCGTAATGCCTAGCCACATCATCTCTAGGTAACCGGCAAATGTTCACTTTTGCTGTTTCAGATTGTGAACGAAAGTTTGCCCATCTTCCTTGATAGCGCCGTACGTCCTCCCTTGAAGTACATAGCACCCCATTCATCTAGGACGACCAGCTCGGTGGAGGCATTGCCGCGATTGTCATCTCTACTGCTGCGATTGGTATGTGGCCACTGTCCTATCATACTAGTCATATCTGGTCGTGTGCTTACTTTTGTCCTCGCCCAGTTATTTTTGGGTCTGTATTCAACTACTTCCATCATGTCTATCTAACCTCAGGACGATTACCTCCCACAGAGAGTAAGTGAGCAAATTACGCCAAAGGCTTGTCATACCCATTTAGCCATCCCCAGAATAATTCCCCAAGCTGTCAGCGTGCGGTATGGCCTGTCTATCGGCGCCACTTGCGCACCCCTTGTCTTGGGAATGATGTACTTATTTGGTGAACACTACCCTTTATTTTAGCATCTGAGTGACTTTTTTCTGATGCACATGCAGCCCCGATTGCCTGGCCAATCGCAAAACTCCTTGACTGGATCCTGGGATCGAATGAACAACATACATACAAGAAAGCCGAGCTCAAATCGTTCCTTCAATTCCACCGAACTGGGGAAGAACCTCTACGCGATGACGAGATCAATATTCTGAATGGCGTCCTAGAATTGAATACCAAAAATGTGGAAAGCATAATGACACATCTGAGGGTGAGTGAACACTCCTTTCGTTGCGGCGTTTATTCAGAATCACAGGACACCGTTGTTCTGAGCGCTGACGCTATCCTGGACCACAAAGCTGTTGATGCGATGTATGCGACCCTTTTCTTGAGTCCGCCTTTTCACTGAACCCTATTTAGCTTGTTAAGTGGCTACTCGCGTTTCCCGGTTCATGAACCGGGTAACCCGCTGGCTTTTATTGGGTTGTTGCTCGTCAAGAAGGTGCGTGTGATCTGCCGATAGGAGTCAATTTCCATCTGATGTTAGTATCAGCTTCTTAACTACGACCCGAGCAAGGCACTTCCTGTATCCGCATTCCCTCTTTCCATCCTTCCAGAAGCGTATCCTTCAATCAACTGTTTCCAGGCGCTTGATTATTTGTGAGTGCTCAAGTTCCATTCCGAGATTGGGAGTTTTTGCGGATGCAGGGCAGCCAAACTGGGCGGGCACATCTTCTCCTTATCAGCAGGACACCCGGAAGTCCTGGGGGTGCCATCGGAGTAGTTACTCTCGAAGGTCGGTCAGCTGGATACTCAGAACTTGACATCTCGCTGAACAGGGTGTATCTCAGATATTATTGAAGTAGGATTTGGTCTCTCCGGCTGCATTCCTGAAAAGTGTTAACACCGTACCCAGGAAATTATCTCCGAGGAAATCGTCGACGAAACTGATCGTTATGAAGACAATCAGAGCAAAAGACGCGCCAAGCGCTTAACTACGGCAGCTGTCATGCGGGGGTACGTTGTTATCCTTCCTAAAGGAAACCGGAATTACTTATTCGGGTCTTCAGTATCGTGGAGCGCCGTATCCGTGCGGGGTCACTTGAATCTGAACGTTCGCCCCTGTTAATCGGGTCAGCCGAGAGGGCGAATGGTGTCGGATACGGAGCCGTCCTCAGCGAATCCCCTACCAAAGCTAACCTCGACAATGAGTAGCCGACGCCAAGCTCGCCCACCCGTCTTTAGGTTTGTTGTAGAGAAAATTCGTGAGGACTAGTGTTGGGGGAACTGGGAACTAGGCGGGACTTGGATATGGGATGCAATTCTTCTAAAATCTTTTCTTGATTTGTTAGATTGATTTCTCTGTAGGCTAGTTTTGCCTGATTCTATTATGTATTTAGTTTACATGCCTTTTTGTTGAGCTCTTGACCGATTCTTAGGTGCCTTCAATCCAGCCGCCAGTTGGAAATCACTTGCTGGGTGAATGTAATATCAATACCAGCATCAATGTGCAGCCCTTCGCAATTGGGTACCTAGTGTGCATGCCTATCACAATTCTATAAGCACACCGGCATGCTGCTATTGGTATAAAAATTTGTGTTTGAATATCTGTGTTGGAAGCATGCAAAGTATCACTTATGTCAGAATTTATTTGAAATTGTATGAGGTGGGGCTAACAGTGACCCCACACTTTGTGTACACACAGTATTAATCTGTGGGTACCAAGTGATAAGCCTCCATCAAAGAGTTAGGAACGAGATCAAATGAAAGTGGTGCAATCTTTTTATAAAGCTTTTTGTTTTCAGGCACTCTCATTGCCTTGCCTATTGGCATTTCCTGGTGAGTGTAAAATTTTCTACCAGCAGATGCTTACACCCCATTAAAATCACAAGGGTTAAAACCAAACAGGCATGTAGTGATAGGGTATAAAGCATACTTATACAAGCCAAGGTCCACAATGTAAGACTATAAATATAGTACATTTAGATACAAAGACATCTAACGAGACTCGTCTGAAGTCCATAATGTGAGGCCAAACTTCAGGGAGAATTCAAAGCATATTTTATAGGGGGAAAATAAAATGGATGGGTTCCCTGAAAGCTGTCGGCCCCCGCAAATGCCGACCCGCCGCTATACAATCCTCCATTGTTGATTGCGGCCTTGGAAACCAATCACAAGATAGCCTTGTTCTATAACTGAGATACCCCTGAACCATGTGCAAAAGGCATGTAGGGGGATCGACGGGGAAGACATCCAGAGCTTGGGAGCCTACTTTCCATGGTAGGATGTTTCGAGCGCTAGAATACCCAGGAGGAGAACGAGGATGAAACACTTAAGACTCTGATGGGTTTACCAGTCCAGGTGCCATTTCTGCCTCAGGCCCGAAGTAGGGCTTCTGGCCGGGGTGGGTAAAGTACGGTAGATGACATCCCATAGGCGCCTACTTTGGCGCCGCCAACAGTTTGGGCGGCTCCTTAGGCCTTGTGAAGGTTGCCCCTGATCGTTTTGGAATGGGGCGCTGTGATAGTTATGCAAAGGGGAATGTGTCCCCTCAACATTTACAACGCCCCCATCATGTGTCAGGACCTTATCTTGAAGCCATCGCGAACATTGTGACCACTTCTTTCGCCCAGTTTGACTCGTCTGGGGGCTCATCCACAGACGCCCATGATGAGTGTTTCAGGATCATTAAATTCGACACGAGGTACGGCAATTCACGTCAAGGTCGGAACATGTTCGCGGACAACAGCTGTTATGTTGCTATTATCGATGAGCGCTCGTTCCATGCCCCAGCGGCCCTCAAACGGTACAAAACGAACGAGGCACGATCATATGAGCGCTTTTCTTGCACCCTCTTTCCTTGTTTCCCTCCATCCGCCGCAGCCTGCTTCGACATGGCTTTGTATCCCTCACCTGCGGTAGGTCTCCGTTCTTCCTCCAATGGGCCATCATCGGTCTTGATATACAGTGGCCTGATGAACTTGTAGATGGTGCGGAGCGCAACTCGACGACGCCGTGCAACGTGGTCGGAGGATGTAGGTCGCCGTGTTCCCTGTTTCTTTGGAGAGGGACAGTGCACTGATGTGCTTGTGGATTCCCAGTTGGGCAACTCAGCATCTGCGTTTACGCTTGCGAGCGATAAGCCGGACGCTGAGACTACGGACGATGATGTTAGTATGTCTTTCCTGTCAGCGCCGAGAATAGGCGATACTAATTAGCAAACTGGGTTCCTATCCCCTCGCCTTGATAGAAATCGTGGTCATGCGAGGGTGATTATCGATATCCGCTCAAAGAATCGCTGGTCGATCCCTGGGAGCAGTGCTATGGTGTGGTGTATGAGTTTGATGAGGATATGATTCAAGGGGTTGAAGGATGAAATTTCAAATTTGTTGGTCGTGGTACGTGGATCTTTTTTTATTTAAAAAAAAGTCTTTCGCCACTAATAAGCTACAACTCTTCGTAGGCATCCTTGTTCTTGGCCATTGTCACTGCCTTTGTTATCGAGTCTGCAAAGTGGCTGCAAAATGAGCCTGAGCAAGAAACAGCTGACCTCTTGCGGCAGGTTGTCCAGCTCCTGAGCCAAGGCAACGTCACGAACCCCACAGTCGATCCCCTACCCCGCTTCTCCCCTGACCGCGACTTCGTCACCATCAACCAACTCTGGTTCCTCAGTATGACCCAAAGCCTAGCCGCAGTCGTCCTCGGGACGCTCTGTCTCCAATGGCTCTCTGCGTTCACGCGGAAAGCCAAGATTAAAACGCATGACAAAGCACTCGCATTGCGCCAGATGCGGTATGAAGGCTTCATGTGGTGGGGTGTGCCACGTGTCCCAGCGATCTTGCTGCTCAACGTACAAGCCTGCTCTGGTACTCTACGCGATCGGCTTGCTGTGGTTCCTGTTTTCCACGAATAAGGATGTAGCGTTCCCCGTGACTATCGTTGCAGGAGTGGCGATATTGCTCCTGGTGTTGACTACTGTCCTTCCATTGCTTCAGGCTTTGGTTGCATGGATCTATCCTCCAAGTCTTTCAATTCCGCAGTGCCCTTTCAAATCCCCGATCTCATTTATTATTCATCGCTCAGCGGTGTTGCTATCGATCGCCGGTAGCTATCTGGTGCAGTGTTTCAGAGGTAAAGATGGACGACGGAAGGTCAAGAGGTGGCGCCAAGAACAAACTCCGATGCTCACGGATACACTTTGGGACTACTACGACGAGCTCTGGAAACGGAAACGCGAGGATAGAGGTCGACACGCCCGCGCAGAGACACATGAAAGTGGGGCTCACTACTCACACTATCTTGCGCACGGCCTCGCGTCTGTGATGGACGCGCTCATCGCGAAACCGAGCGCAGTGCATATTGTGCACAACTGTCTACAAGATATTCATGGGTCCACGGCCCAGGCCAGAACTTTTACGAAACTCTTCCGGCAAACCTTCACCAAAGATGAAGAAGACTTGCTGGGCAATGCGACGATTAGCGGTCAGGACATGTTTGCTCTTCGCAAGGACTTCTTGAGCGCTCTGGTGTTGCAGCACCTCGTGAATCATAACGAGAAGCTCCATAGAAGAGTGTTGAAACATCGTGTGGAGCTCTTTATCAGGGTCAATAATTCGGCGAGAAACCATCGCGTGGAAGTTGGCAGGAACATCAAGTGCCCAGTTTATACGCAGCGGGATGCACTGAGTTTGGCAATCGGTAAGGGTTCTTGTCGCTGAGCGTAGCCTTTTCTATGTCTTACACACCTCTATTAGGCATACGTAGGCAACTCCTTGAATGCATCAAGAACATCCTCGGCGACCGCATCCTCTGTCCTGACGAGCTCCGAGCAGTACGGCTCACAATGAGCAGTATCAATCCCGACACAAAGGTCTCCGCCCACTTCCAGAACACTATCCGTGACCTTGCGATAGAGCTCGAGACTTTACGGGTTAGTGGTCGTGGGGACGTGAGAGACTACTTCCAAACAATACAAGCTATTCGGGGACCGTTCCCGTGGACGGCGGAGTACTCGGTCGCGGAAGACAGTCCTAAGGCTGAGACCGACGAACTCCAGCGGAGCCACGAGCACGTGCATCATCAACACAGATATCCACCAGAGTATAACCGAGGTGCTAGACATGGGCGGGGAAAGTCGGAAAATCGGCCTTTGATTACAGAGAGTGAAAACTTGGAGGAGGGAAAGTAATTTTCCCTGCTATACCAGCATTATTGGGCGGAGACATTGCTTTTTTTTTGTTGATACATAGTTCTCCGTCCCGCGTGAGGCAGTGTAATGATCGTTATGCTTTCCGTTTTGTCATTCATAACTAGGAAGAATGGACTATGAGTGTTCGAGTCCTTGTTTTATGTGCAATCACCAACTCTATACAACCTGAACCTGTGTAATGATGCTTGTCTACCTCCTAGCATATTGAGCCATGCGAACGATAGGACTCCATAGGGATTCGTGCTGGTGGTAGTGTTGCGTCATTCATGAAGTCACGTCACCATGAAGCGGGAAAAGCCGATGGGGGCTCACCCTAAGTAGCTTTGATGCGCAGCAAAGTTGATGCTCACCGCTATAATCAAATTATTTATACTTACTACTAGCTGCTCACTCGAGATCGATGACTACCAGGCGAGCCCTCCCTACAGAGCTCAAGCCCAGCAATCAAAGGAGCCCCCCCCCCCCCCCCCCCCCCCCGCCAGCCAGCAAGTCCCAAACCCAGCAGACTCTGTGCCTTCCCACCACAGCTTAACCGAGTCTTAGTCAAGGCCCACGCTCACGACTAGCAGTGCAAGGACACTTGGTCCCCCGAAGGTCATTTACAGTCGTAGGCGATTAGTCTACAGGCGCCTAGCCGATAGATAGTTCAGGTGCCAGGATTAGTCCATAGATAACGACCATGAAAGGATTCATGCATTTGAATGCCTCGACATTATCTTTAATATACTCGTAGGCCTATCTCCTTTTACATCGGCTTTCTCCGGAGTCCGACCAATATAATGCTCACCAACTCACAAAGTTACAACAGCCCCACACACATATTTGGAAGGGCTCCGTTCCTAGGCGGAGGTGGTTTAGTTCATAGCTCGCCGTCGATCCATAGTCACCTTGAGTCGCAAAAGTTGAGGGGGCTCCAGCGAAAAGTATGAGTGCGGGTCATCGCCCTCAGCTTCGGTTATGATGCACAAAAACAGGCCTTTTATTATACATGTATAGTGTCTAATCTAATCATCCCATATCCCGTCCAAAGTTAGCCAACTCATAAAAGCCCAGGAGGACAGACACCATACACCAGCCAGTAACTACGCGCAATAGTTCCCGTAGTCGTAGGTACCAGGTGCAGTAGTCGAGAGTAGCGATGTGTTGGGGTCGGGGCCACCGGGAACACATACTTCCCAATGACTGGTTCCGTCCAATCCATTACCAACACCCAAACCCAAACCGGCACCAGCCCCAACAATACCGAAATGTATAAAATCCCAATTCGGGGCCGACCACGGACCCTGTGCTTCCTCCCATGTAGAATTCCCATGTTGCGCCCCTGGTGGCTGGTATTGACATGCACCAGACGTGAATCCTGCGTTCGAGGCGAAATTGTCATCTACAACGGCGTTGGTCGGATCCTCCGCAGTGGTAGAAAAGGCAGGAGGATTGAATGTAGTATTCATTGCGGGTGGGAAATTTTGAGAAGGCGCTTGGAAGTGTGTATCCGAGGATTGGAGGTGGGTGAGGTTATCAGTCTTTTTTCGTCTATTGACTCCAGCCTGGGGTTGCGATGGGCCACCAGTAATCTCGTCTGTCCGCGAACCAGTTACAGATTCAGGAAAATGTGAACCAATTTGGGGGATTTGAGGGGCCTGAAGGATGGCAGAACCGACTTGCCGGGCGTCCGAGAATCCAGAGTGTCCGGTGATTCCGGCACTACCGCTGAAGTTCCAATAACCATCGGCCGGGGGAGGACCGTTCGTGATACCAGTGGTTTGGTAAGGCTCCGCTATTCGAGTTGGTAGAAGGTTTTGTGTTGAGATGGGGGGTATAGGGAGGAAAGACGAGGGACCTGGACGAGCCTGCATTCCCTGTGGGATAAATTGGGTTGTCAAAAAATGAGCACCAGATCCGACCCCCGCGACGTAATTTGGTATATAGTCTTGAGCTGGAGCGATGTAGCTGCTATGGAGGTCGCCAGCTAGCGTGAAAGCACTTCCCATGCCACCACCTCCCGTTCTCCCGGCCGTAGCATGATTCTCCCCCTGAGTCCAAGTACCCAACCCGCCTGCCTCGTTATGGTCCCTAATCTCATACCCGTACGGACTCTGAGGTACCGTCGAACGCACAAATTCGAAAAACGTCTTATCAAGGCCCACTGGACCTCCTGACATCCCGTTCTCCGCCCCTTAGCTCTTCCTCTCCCTCCTCTGGACCCGCCCCCACGACCATTGCCGAGTTCCCGGCCCTCCACCTGACCCGCCTCTAAAATCTCCTCGAGGTCTGCAGGCGCAGCAACAAACCTCCCGACACCTCCCCCTTTCCCTAAGCCGCCGTCCACCCGGCGAAATCGAAATACCATACAGAGGTCCTTGGGTGGGAAGGTCGTAGTGTATGTGCTTGTAAATGCTAGGAAATCCACGACGTCCCACCGAGATAGCATACTCGTGGACTGCGAGGAGCCTTCTGCGCCACCTGCGTCCGAATTTGTTGGTACAGGCATGAGAACGTACTCAAGGTTATCCGGATCTTCTGTCCCGACAACTATCGGATCGACGTGCACGACTTCGTGCGACCATTTATCCGGGAGGCGCAGCCGGGGAGGAGATCCTGAAGGGGAGGGCGAGGGTGGTGAGATGGTAATTGTATCGAGCGTAGTTATGATCGCATAGAATGAAGCGTATTGGGGTTGGGGAGGGGTAGATGCGGGTTGTTCCGCGACGAGGTCTTGGTGTGGGTGTGAGGGGGAGAGGGAGGGAGAGGGAGAGTGAGAACGTTTGAAGCGCATTCCAGATGCGCTTTTATTACACTTTCGCGAACTTTTCCTTGGAGCACGACCAACACGCCGTGTCGCATCTACCTTCTTGTAATGCTTCAGAGTGACTGCCTCTCTGACCTCTACGTCCTTCTTGGCACGAAGCTCGTGATACGCTGCGTCTCTGTGCGCCCAGAGCAACTCGGCAGGTCTTGAAACGCTTATAACATGCTCGTGCCATGCATACGTATGGGTAGTCGCCGTAACTGCAACCATTACATTAACAACGTTCACCAGGGGCTCAAAGAGGAGAGAGAGGGGGGGGGGGGGGAAGAACACACTTACTGCACACGCCGATGAGCTCTCATATTTCCGCTAGTCTTGGTTTGGTAGCAGCATGCTTCAAATTCGCATGTTGTCTTCCTATTCAAAGTAACGACGGATTCGCCGTTAAAAGATATCGCGACAGAGGTCAAAGGAAGGAGAAAACGCACCCAGTATACCGTAGATGGTACGCTTCATGTAGCTGGAGAGCATCGCTCGGAACAAGGGCATTACATCTCATGCACTTGGATCCTGCATCTTCTGGTGTTCCATCACGAGAGCTCGGGGCACTGGTCTGAAAGAAGAGAAGGGGGGTGAGAGTGTGTTAAAAGGGGGGGGGGGGGGGAGGGCAGTATCAAAGAATGAATAAATTCTCACTTGGGAGCTCGAGCCCGTCGTCGAAATTGATTTTATTGTGCTAGGCACCTCTAAATCAGAATCGGATGAAACGACGTCATCGTCCATTGCGGGGGAATGAATCGCGCCAGAATTCCGACCCAAAGGTGTGCTAGCCTCGACATTGACAATAGAAGGGCTCATTGTTTTTCAAAAACAAAAAAAAAAAGAGTCGATCGAGTGGTCGTGGCGGGTAAAGATGTAGAGTTGGGATAAAAACGCGCTTGAAGTTCCAGACTTCCAGGTGGGTAAGAGGGGTTTGAGATGGGGGGAGGGGCCTATGGGGCCAATCCGTCCTTCTCTTTATACCTCCGAGCAGGGGCGGTCTTGGCTTACGCGGATTGGGATTGACCCAGCCCTGCTTTTGTCGGGGTTTGCACAGCTTCCATGTCGAGTATATCGTGTCCCGGACGCTATCTTGATCAAGAAGGGTAGTGCCTATAAGGTCGGTGCTTAGACGAGCAATGTGCATGTATGGCTGTTGTGAGGGGGGATGCTTGGACCGCCAATGACTAAATTAGAGCGGAAATATTATATTTCTTTGTTCGACAAAGAGGTTGTGCGCAGAAACGTGGTTCGTTGTCGACAGGGGCTCCTAGGGGGAGAGCGTCGTGTGCCAGCTCGTAAGCCTATGTCTCCCTCGCCTATCGACCTCGCAAATAGGAGGCGATCAGATTGATTTTGCGGTATGCTAGTGCCCACCTGAGCTGAAAATGTTCCATGCTGGATGAGAAAAGGCGGAGAGTAAATGAAAAGATGAAGATCCGTAGACATGACAGGGCGGATCAGCGGGCTTTGAATTTGTTTTTAGATATTCGGTTATTGTCAAAGCAAAATAACAACACCGAAAACATAAAGAAGGGATCGCCACTGGGACCACCCGTGGCGGCGTCATCAGCCGGCTTAGGTTGGTACCTCGCTTATTCTTTAATTATCTCGTTCTGTTCCGCAATAGAGTCATAATTCCAGCAGCCCAGCCAACATGCGGGCACGTCGCAACGAACGTTCGGAGGTTCTAGCCGGAGCTGTGGAGTTTTTGCTTTTCTTGGTGGTTGCGCTTCCATGGTGGCGTTCTGTGGTTTCCCACAAGAATGTAAAATCTGGCAGCGCTTAATGTGCCGAGGAATATCGTCATGAGCGCTCAACTTAATCACTGGGCGTTTTGTCTCGTTGGGCGATTATTGTTTCGTGTCTAACGACGCGACGCACGGCCACCTAAAATTCACCCGATCGTTCGAAAGTTCGAGAATGTATATTGTAGTATTATCTCGAGTTTGGCAGTGCCTTTGTGTCTAGAGCTCGAACCCGATCCTGCACTAGCGTGAGACGATCCGTGGACGGAAAGGCAGAATGACGAATGCTTACCTCGAGAGCGAACAAGTGCGAGTCATACGAGTCTGGAGAAAGCTCGCGAACAGCATTTGCCAGCCTGAATAGATATTCCTGAACGTAGATGAATTGGCTAAGGCCACAAGTAAGGTGAGAATTCTACCTTGTTGGGACCTGAAGGGCCAACCGTGCGCCATATGCGGTCTGCGAGGACGTCGAGGGCCTCCGAGCCAACTACATTCATGACACATAAATGAGTACGTACCGACACCTCCGCGAATCTACACACTGAAGGATGGATTGTCATTTCGACCGACATAACACTATACAAAAACACCGGTTGAGAGTCGGATTATTCCCAGTAGAATCAGAGCGTACATATGCCTATAGGCCGCTATTAGCTTGAGTGAACATACCGGAGAGTGAGGGCCCTAAGACATACATCACGTATTATCACCATTTCCGTTCCATCAACAATCCCGTATATGTCTAGAGTTTCCATCGTGTACCCGTCCTAATTGAAGTTAGTACAGGAACGTGTAACACATCGGACCTTACCTTTTCCCGGTAATCTAAGATTCGTTCCAGTTTGAGACAGCTCATTAGTCGAAAAGGCATTTCCTAACCTAGATAATCTCGCACTTCCGCTTCGTAGATAGGATCTATGGTATATGCGACTCCCTGCATCGTTCGTGAGGAACCGTGAGGGTGATGATGGTTGGAGCGTGTTGTCATACCCCATACAACATCGTCGTCGGGGAACGCGTCCTATGGCAGCGGTGTTTATCCAACATAACGCGGGTGTTAGGACACGAAATGTTAACGTACTGCCTGCGAGAACTTATCCCAATCTTCCTTGTGGATCAACGTAACAACTCTCCCTGGATTCTGCCCATTTGTGCGTCAAGATCCCTGTTCGCGTCAGCTGTGTCGGGCGCTTCGCCTTCCCGCGTACCTCTGGTGTCCCTCTGTGGTCATGAGACGACTGGGCGAATCTACGCACGTAGCCTTTGAGAAATCCTGGCACTAATTTGTCCAATGCAGGGTGAGCGCTCGCGACAGAGAGAGTTTTGAAGTATCGAGAGCACCTCGAGCGACGACATGTGGTGGAGGCTGTGTGTAACCGATGTCAGTATGGGTGTGCGTTGGAGTGAGTTGTCCTCACTTTGAATATGAGAGAACCATAACCAAAGACGACGAACGGAGTGGAAGTGGCAGAGACCATCGTGCGGATCGATGATCAAATGAGCTGATTTCCTTTTCTGTCCACCCCTCACTAATCCCGATTGGTTGATGCTCCACCTCTGAGTGTGAACCCAACCAGAAACGCGAGTTTTACTTCTGCGCAGAGTATAGTAGTATACGGTAGGACGTGGATTTAGTTCGTCCGCCTTTGTTCCAACTACAAGACCGCTCGATATGCGACCTTTGTGGGATGCGAGATCAGTCAGAAGTTCAGAAATCGGTGCTGTATTCCTTAGACCCAGAAGCATTTGTACATCATCATCATCATCCTGCAGATAGAACCCCTCATCAGGGCGCTTCAACCCCACCCAAACAGAAAATTAAACACTCGTCGCCAAGTATAATATCCACCTATTTATTTGTGCTCCCCGAGTTGCTCGGCAATGGGAGGAGCCTTGTATTGCTGTGTCGTCTCTAGGTATACAGATCTGCCTGTCATAATGCCATTGTGCTTTGCTTAATGAGGGTTTTCGAGTTGTTAGGTGTCATGTACTGTGCTGGGTAAAGAACGAGGCCATGACAGAGACCTCATAAATAGGAACTCCTTGTTATCCGACAAACCTCGGCTGTCCATTGAAGCCAGTGTATCGTTTTTTTTGGGAGATAGTGATTCAAGGGTATCTCTACGCCTCAGGTAGTGCGAGTTACTATCGTACTTTGAGTCTTTGATTATCCTCAAGTGGACGATGCAGTAAATGTTGTCAAGACTGCAGGGCTAAAAGAGTGGGTTAGCACGGCCTGTGGGAGGTACAGCCCTCGATTGACTGTGGGTGGGAAGCCAGCCATCAAAAACTTGAGTTAGTCGGATCAGAATGCCACTCAGGTGGCAAGCCACTCGAAGAGCAGTGTAGCACTGCAAGTTCGGTAGCCCTGATGCTTCAGGCCGTTTCCCTTGAATGAGAAGATATCCTCACTCATGAGGCGTTCTTGGTCCACTCATACCTGCCTTCACAATGGGACTCAAGTCCATATCTCGTGTTCACGACTAGGAAGTGACGCTACCTAAACCCTATCTGATCTAAGCGAGGTCCAAACTATGCAGTCCAAACTCTTGGCCCTTAACTTCGGAATTGCCCATTGGACCATCTAGTCTGGGCGTTCCAATCCCAGCGATCTAGCGATAAAATTACCTGCTAAGCTGCCCCACCCGACGACCTGGGTAGCCCTGATGGGTCAATCCCTGGCATCATTCAGTAGCGTGTGGTTGTGGTGCGCCCCCCCTTAGTCACCCCTCTTGACGAACCCTATGTTTGTTTCTTATATCCCGCCTACAGTATCAAACAAAAAAACTCAGTAGATAAGGGGCCCCGGCCGCCCCCGTGGCCAACGCGATGTTTGAGACTGCTGCCCAATAACGACTATCGTCAACCATCAACTCTCGTCAACACTTAGGCCTCCAGTGACGCGATCTCGACTCGCCCTTGCTCGCCGTTACCGTGGTCAGTTTTCATCACAAGTCTCACCCGCCGCAATCTCGCCTCACCCGAAAATACGTTCGTGGAATCAAATGTCCTTAGTACACGCTAATTACGATATCTGGCGTGCAATACTCGATTATTTTCGGTATGATGTCGAACATGGTCACCGGGAAGAAGAAGAGGTACGCGAACAAAGGAGGGCCATCCTCAAGATAGCACTGGTCTCTCGATCGTTGGCAGCCATTGCGCTTGACGTGTATTGGGAAGGAATAAGATCATTAAAACCTGTAGTTCATGTTATCAATACCTTCTCGTCCTCCCAGGAAGACACATTTCTCAAATATGTGGAGAAGGTGGAGGATGATGACGGCCAGGTCAGCGAGGGACACTGGGTGCATTTTATCGCTCTCGGTGCATTTTCCTAGCTGATCATATACATCGACAGGAGCTTCAGAGACCGATAAATGATACAGTGCGGCTCCGCGCACGAGGATACCTTGGTCGGATACGGGTTCTCAACACCACAATGTACGACGAGGTAGAACCTTCCCTATGGGTCACTCTTGTCACATGTCTTGGGCTCAACGACAACTCATCTCTCCTCCCCAATTTGCGGGAGCTACGTTTGTATTGCGATGGGCCATCCCTCTCTCACCCATCTGATCAAGTTCCCGTGTCCCCCACCCTGACAATTTTCGAAATAACCGATAGGGTCTCTGACGCTACACAGGCCCTGGCGCTGTTCAAACTGCTCAAGGGCCGGGGATGTGCGATGGAGAGTATCGACTATTTGGGGAACTCCTCGCCGGACCTCCTCCCTACATTGATGTCCTTCAAGGGCTTAAAGCGCCTGTTTATATATTTCAACCAACGCCACCGCCTTCAGCGAGAGAGCCCTGTCCCCGTTCGCGAGCTCCTGGAACAGCTCGTTTCTCTAAAATGTCTCGGGATTGATCTCAGGGTATTCCCCAAACGCAAAACGATGTTATCATCCCCGATCCATCACTTTGCCCTGGAAGAGCTATATTTGAAGGGAGATTCCGGGGACTTGCAGGACTTTTTACTCAACCAACTGACATCGTCCTGCCTTCATAATTTGTCACTGGAGGTTTGGAGTTATTACAGTTTCTCATGGAAAATGTTATGCGAACAATCCGCTTCGAGCTTCCCCTTTCTTCACTCTTTCTCCCTCGGATCGACGAGTGCCTGGGCTGCCCGCTTGTCATTGCAGGACCTCTCCGCAATCCTACTGAAACCACTCAGAAAGCTTCGGCTAAGCGGTCTACCCGTTCACTTGACCAAAGACGATCTTATCGCGATGTTGGAGATGTTGCCCGACCTCCAATGCCTGTCGATCTCCAGTGGGTGGATCGTCGATTGGCCGTCCGAATGGGAAGACGAGGACGAGGAGGACGAGGACGAGGAAGACGAGGAAGGTGAGGAAGACGAGAAGGAGGAGGAGGTAGATGAGGAGGACGAGGAAGAGGAGGAAGAGGAGGAAGAGGAGGAAGAGGAGGAAGAGGAGGAAGAGGAGGAAGATATGTACTTCCAACACATGTCAACAAGCTCACTGGACTGCCACATATGCACGAGGGGCTTGAAATGAATGAGGTCGATTTGGCTAAGGAGGAATGCCCGGGGATCATGACGGGCTCATTGGCTGTAAAACGAGTATCGCGTTCGCAACGAAAAGAGTACACACGAGTGCAACCAGCGAAATGGTTGCTGGGCTTGTCTTCTCGACCTCGTGAAAGTAGTGTTGCAATTCTGATTGAGTAAGGAAGAGACCGTAGGGAAACTTGCGACTGAGAGAGTGAAAATGAGGAGTGAAACTGAGGGAAGGAAACTGTAGGTCCGTTACACTGTAGCCTATCGGAGGTCTTATGGCAGCGGAGACATACTTGTCGTTAGGAGCTAAGGTATCTAAGTACAAGTACAAATGTGCTACTTAAACACCTAATGAAAATGTGTGCAGGGCCGGATTCTGCGCGCAATCAGTTTCCTCCCCCACATGGCGATGATGGGAGCGCAGGAGTGCCACTGGGGTAAGTATTCTGTAGCGGAAGGGAACGAGAATGACCACGAAACAAGTTGGGTACTCCAAAGTACTGTCAAATATCGAGTGTACAGCTCAAGTGGTTGCACATTTCTCGGAAGGGCTTAGTGTGGCAACGACCAAGTGAGTGGATGAGTCCAAGTATCCTCTTGGTGATAGGGAAAATGTCTTTCAGAACAAATCCGAGGACTTTGGTATACACCTGGTGGAGGAGCGTGAGCGGGTTACGCCCTTTGGGACTCGATACCATTTCTTGTGACCGAAGGATGTCCTCGAGCTGCGATACTGGATTTCCTACTTTGGGGTCATCAATGAATCGGATGACTGCGGAGGCGAAAGCGAAGAGGCTGGACGCAGCGCGCGCAAGGGTCGGAAAGTCACTGTTGCTCGACCACTGAGGCAAGGTTGGTGGTCATCGAGTGGGGATACATCTTCCAAATGACACCAAATTCTTTTTGGAAATAACGTTCAACATCCTTGCAACCTTGTGTGGAGTCGGCAGGAACATACATCACACGTATCCCTTTCCGAAGGTCATCGTCCTCGAAAGTAACCTTCAAATGCTGCTCGGGACGACTTACAATGACTCAGAAAAGTAAGGCTGTGGGGAATTCCTTGACAAATCCACTGACAAGTTCGATTATTTTGACCTGCGCTCGCTCCCCTTTGCATTCATCCAGACCATCTAAAAAAATGGGCAACGATCGAGATGCCTTTCCCAGCTGCCCCCGTCCGAAGGGTTCCACAATGAGCTTCTTAAACTATACTCCCATGCTCTTGTCGCTCACAGCTGAACCCATGGCGATGTCTTTAGAAAAATTTGCTAACGAATTCCACCACCACCAAAGAAACCCGCTTTCCCCCCTTTTCGTCATCCTCTTCATCATCACACCCTTTATTGCTGCTCCACCCCACATCCTTACCCGTATTGCTCTTCTGGGAGTCACATTTGCGGCGTTGCCTGCCCTCCCCTCCAAGGCATACCCGGCTATCGAATGAGCAGCTTTCACCACCCATGTTTGAGGTCTCTGTTATATTTTTTATCTGTTCTGCATGCTCTCTGCTGTTGCCGTGTATGTAAATCACTCCCACGATGTGTGATCTGAATGTCAACTATGATTGCGAGTTCGAGCAATTTCAGAATCAAACTCTCAATAGCCCCACTAATTCTGGGAGTCGCATGGAGCACCAGCTCAACAGTGGAAGCAGAGGGTGCTTAGCCATAGACAGGACACTAGGTATGCGAGGGTGGGGAACATTGAGTGTTGAGCAGCAAAAGATCAAGTTGGAATATTGTTTTTGGATGGTAGAGATACATTCTAATCTACTGGTGCCTGGGACACTTTTTTATATAATCCTTGCAGGCAGATTAGTGCCACAAGCATGTATGGCTGCTGTAATTCACACATACCATGATCTTGGTTTCAATGAACTTGGTATTTACAACCCAGCGATTGGGATATCTACTGATGTATGACCCAGTACCACCAGTAGGTTGCCAGCAGAGAGCCTTGTTTTCTCCCTGTCCCAGGATATATGGCCGACACCACCTCGCAAGGGTCGGCTTTGTGATTAGGGCAGGGTGGAAAAGGATCCAGGGCAAGGGCCGAATGATTTTATGACGAAAATCTACAGGAATCTAACAAAACATATATCAGCAAACATAAGGTCATACAGGAGTGCAGATTACATTTTGCAAGAATCTGTCTGCGTTCAGTTCTGGGCCAAAAGGGCTTGCGTGATGTTCCCACAACAAAGGAATCATCGCATATTTAAACTCAATCAGGGCAGTAATCGTTTGAGCATCCAGTGGAATTGACTGAGCGAGTATAAAGAATGCGTTGAGGGCATACTGATATGGAGTGGCACCACCACCAACCCAAGGCCACGTGACTAGTAGGTCTTGTTGCCGTCCTAAGTGGGCCAGTGGCATTAAGGCTTAATTGTTCTACATCATAATCACTTACTGGCAGAAGAGCCAAGGGCATGCACCTTGTTGAGCTTCTCCAACAACTCGCTCCGTAATGCCACTGCACAATCTGATCTCACGCAAAACCTCCCTGACCTTTCTGGGTCTTCCAAAAACTCCATGAACGATGCATGATAAAACCGGATTTTCGGGGATCGGCCATATATCCTCAGGACAGAGTGAAGGGCACGACAGGCATTCCTGAACTGTGGCTCGGATAGACCCACCAGGTTGGCGATGGCAACTGCACTCGTGTCCCTCGAAAATGTAGTAGCCAGGAGGATTTTTTGGACAGTTAGGAGTGTCTTTGCTGGTACTCTCTGCATGATAAGCGTGTAAAATATATCCAGCTTGGAGAGAGGATGGCCCGAAGGGCTATTCCCAACTGGCTGCGTTGCGAGGGCAAGTACTACACGTAGCTGGTCTTCGGGTCCAGGTGAGTCCCGTTCACCGATATAACGGACGACCGTGGCAGCATAGATAAACAAACCCGCAGAGAGATCAACGATGACCCAGATATCTCCTTCGGACAACCACGAGGGCGATAGGTCATTTCGTTTCCGGACCTTCTCCAGCTCGTCAGTCAGATATAACATGATCTCGGTATCAATAGCACGAGAAACAGGAAGCTCCAGGGGAAGGACTAGTGCAGGTACATCGTCGGACTTGAAAGATCCAACAATGTGCGGCTCAGGGCGGCTGAAAACCACCCAGAGAAAAGGGGTCGATTTGGCTCGCACCGATGCGACAACAATGTCAATAATGTCGCACTGAGCGTCAGCACCACCACATTCGTCTAATCCATCGACGATAATGACTCGTTCCCCGATGTCTTCTCCTCGAGTCTTTAGTTCTTGAAGCGGAGTGACGATTAAATCCTGGAACTGCTGCTTGATCGATTTGGTGACAAGAGTAGGGTCGTCGTGTATCATGGTTTCAAGGATTTGTCGAAATGACTTGTTTCGCGTCGCAAGCTGATACGAGATTGTGGTAAAGAGGCAGGTGGGATTGTCTCTTGAGTTGGGTCGGGAGAAGAAGAAAGTAGCGCCAAGGTTGTCTCTCAGGGCCTCCGCACAGGATTGGGCGACCGCTGACTTGCCAACGCCGGCAGGGCCTTGCATCCAGAGAACGCGGCCGACACGATCGGTGCTGTCGAGTCCCCAACCGGTTATCTTGTCGATGTACTCTTTCCGGGTCCCAGGATGGCACACGGGTGGGGGCCAGCGAGCGGAGGAGTCATGCAAGGCGCCCGGGGTAGACGCATCGAGGAGGATTTGGAGACCTGCAAGCGGCTTAAAGATTAGAAGAGGAGTTAGGGCGGAGGCACTCACCGCTGCTTCCACTGGTGTTGACATTAACGGTGTGTGAGTTGTCAGTGCTTGATGATATTAGTTGACTTGTCAATCAACTTGGAGCGATGGATAGAGAAGTCGTGAGCATCGGGGAAAACCCCCACTGACATAGTGGTAAGAGCACCAGAGCGGGACAATGCAAAAGCTGTAGCGTTCTCACGACCTTGCCTCTTAAGCTTAAAGGCTTGTTTACACGAGGCTAATGATGCGATCCGTGCGTCTCTATACCTTATGACCTGGGCACTGCCACCTACTTCACCACCTTCCGGGCCATCAATGATGTCCAGGCCACTCTTTGAGTGGATCATACGGTGGTCGGGCAACCCTAGCCAGCATGACCCCCGTGGTTCTCACGTCATAAGCCTCTTGAAAAGCATTCTACTGGTGCTGCGATTCCACAAGTTGGGGAGCCGATCTTGCGATAAACTTAACCCTCCTTAGAACAAGTCTCCAGAAAATAAGACCTGCAGGACACTTTTATATAGGATGAATAACTTCAAGACGGTGTCCCACACTACGGTCTACAGAATCTGCGTGGGTGGGTGACTGTGGATCCCCATTGGGAGGCCCATCCTTCCCCATTCGCCCTCCCAACCCTCAGCAACTCCTCCTTGCATGACCGATACCGCCTGCTCCCGCCCCACACAAAATATCTATCCTGTCGCACTCTCTCTGCATTCATGAGGAAAGCCACTATAGAGTCTAGCCTCACAGCTGAGCTTTGATGCACAACCTGGGAAGACCCCGTCGCAAACATCCAAGATAGTGCCGAACCGGCCTACAGCCGGCCAGTCAGAAGAGGTGGTGCATGGATTATCGTCCCTGATTCCCGCAAACCACTCGCGGAGGTGCTCGACTTCCCCTGTCCAGAAGAAGTTCCCTGCGACCCCACTCCGGAATCCGCAGGAACGTGTGCCTGAGGTGTGGTTCTGGCCAACTGCAAAGCAGCCAGAGAATAGGGAAGCCAGATTTCATGCGCACATGCTCCAAGACCAGTTTGATGAAGGCATACTGTACTCGTCCGTTGGCATGCTCGTCTAGGCCATCAAGAAGTATGAGGAACAGCTTTCGGATGCTCTCGTGGCTGCTGCCCTGGTGCTATGACAAGGGTTCAATGAGGAGTTGTTCAAATTAGGCAGACATGGCCTTCTTGACAAGATGCAGGTCGATTGCCAGTACTTCAGCAATGGCAGACTTGTAGATAGGGCAGCATATGCAGAGCTGGTAGACGAGGGAAGGTATGACTGTCTCGGGTTTGTCGCGCCCACTTCGACGGGAGAAGAAGAATGCTGCTTCGAGGCGCCCCTTCTCGAAGTAGGTCTGAGCGACTCTCTATCAAAATCATCCAACCAGTGGACAAGTTTGTCACTGATTGGGACATTTGTCCCTGGATAGAAAGATTGTAGGAACTGAAATACATGGCGGCGCTGGGGTTAGTATCAGGATACAAGATATCGGCGACTGCGGTGAAGTGTATACGTTAGGGGTGGTGTTGTATGCGTTGGGGAGTGCTTTTGTCACACCTGTCCTATCATTTCAGCGAATGTCATGTTCATCATAGTAAAATCGCGTGCGCTAGCAAAGGGTGCATGGGTGGCACGGTGAACGGCTCAACGATGGAAACAAAAGGTTTTCAACCATAGGCAGGACACTAGGTATGCGAGGGTGGGGAACGTTGAATGTTGAGCAGCAGAGATCGGGCTGGAATATTTTTTTTTGGATGATCGAAATATAGCCATCATCACGGTGCCAAGGCCAATGCCATGTGACTGGCATGTCTTGCCATCCTAGTGGCGTCAGCAGGGCTTAATTATTCTGCATCATAATCACTCACTGGCAGAGTCGCCGAGGGCATGCACGTTGTTGGGTTTCTCCAACAACTCACTCCGTAATGCCACTGCACAATCCGATCTCACGCAAAACTTCCCCGACCTTTCTGGATCTTCCAAAAAACTCCCTGAATGATGCACGATAAAACCAGATTTGCGGGGGTTTACCATCTATCGTCAAGACAGAGTGAAGGGCGCGACAGGCACTCCTGAACTGCGACTCAGATAGACCCAGCAGGTTGGCAGTGATATCTGCACTCATTTCCCTCAAAAATGTAGTGGCCAGGAGGATTTTTTGTAAAGTTGGGAGTGTCTTTGCTGGTACCCTCTGCATGATAAGCGTGTAAAATATATCCAGCTTGGAGAGAGGATGGCCTGAAGGGCTACTCCCAACCAACCGCGTTGCGAGGGCAAGTACTGCACGTAACTGGTCTTCAGGTCCAGATGGATCTTGTTCACCAATAAAACGAACGACCGTGGCGGCATAGATAAATAGACCCGCAGAGAGATCGACGATGACCCAGATATCTTCCTCGGACAACCACGAGGGCGATAGGTCATTTCGTTTCCGGACCTTCTCCAGTTCGTCGGTGAGATATAACATGATCTCACTATCAATAGCACAAGAAACAGGAAGCTCCAGGGGAAGGACTAGTGCGGGTACGTCGTCGGACTTGAAAGATCCAACAATATGTGGCTCAGGGCGGCTGAAAAACATCCAGAGGAAAGGGGTCGATTTGGCTCGTGTCGACGCGACAACAATGTCAATGATATCGCACTGAGCGTCGGCCCCATCACATTCGTCTAACCCATCGACAATAATGACTCGTTCTCCGATGTCTTCCCCTCGAGACTTTAGTTCTTGAAGCGGAGTGACGATTAAATCCTGGAACTGCTGCTTGATCGATTTGGTGACAAGAGTAGGGTCGTCGTGTATCATGGTTTCAAGGATTTGTCGAAATGACTTGTTTCTCGTTGCAAGCTGATATGAGATGGTGGTAAATAAGGAATTGGGATTGTCTCTGGAGTTGGGTCGGGAGAAGAAGAACGTAGCGCCGATGTTGTGTCTCAGGGCCTCTGAACAGGATTGGGCGACCGCTGACTTGCCAACGCCAGCAGGACCATGCATCCAGAGAATGCGACCGACGCGATCAGTGCTGTCGAGTCCCCACGTAGTTATCTTGTCGATGTACTCTTTCCGGGTCCCAGGATGGCACACGGGTGGGGGCCAGCGAGCGGAGGAGTCATGCAAGGCGCCTGGGATAGAGGCATCGAGGAGAGTTTGGAGACCTACAAGCGGCTTAAAGATTGGAAGAGGAGTTGGGGCGGAGGCACGCACCACTATTTCCACCGGTGTTGACATTAATGGTGTGCGAGCTGTCGGTGTTGATGATATTAGTAGTTGACTTGTCAATAAACCTGGAGCGATGGATAGAGAAGTCGTGAGCGTCTGGGAGAACCCCCACTGACATAGTGGTAAGAGTACTAGAGTAGGGTAATGCAAAAGCTGTAGCGTTCTCGCGCCTTATAATTAGTCCCTCGTGATCTGGGCACTCTGTTCCCTGCTTCGCCACCTTCTGCCGGGCCATCAATGATCTCCAGACCACTGACCGAGTGGATCGGAATGAAATAGCATCACATGGTGGTTGGGCGACTCCAGCCAGCCCGACCCCCTTTGGTAAATTGCTAGGTTACTGTGGTACGAGGGTCACTTCGGGGTTTGTCGCACCTATGTGGATGGGAGAGGAGAAATGCTGCTCCGAGGCGCCCCTTCTCAAAGCAGGTCAGAGCCACTCTCTATTTAAATCATCCAACGAGTAGACAAGTTTGCCACAGATTTGGACATGCGTCCCTGGATAGACTTGAGCTGAAAAGTCGCGGGAACTGGAATTCATTGTGGCGTCCGGTTTAGTATAAGGATGCAAGATATCGGCAACTGCGGTGAGACGTCCACGTCAGGGGTGGTGTTGCATGGATTGGGGGGTGCTATTGTCTCACTACCCTACCGTTTGTTTGTACTCTATCTTATCAGCAAATGTCGTGTTCGTCATAGTAACATTGTGTGCACCAGCAAAGGGTCCATAGGTGGCATAGGGAACGGAAGGGCCCATAGCAGAATTATCAATTGGGGGTCACGCCATTTCCTCCACGTGAACCCTTGTTGCCCCCTGAGAAGCATTCATTTGATTCGCGAGGACGGAGTCTATGCGGTTGAGCGGTGGGCAATCAATGAACGAGTCGAAATGCATAGTAGAGGGAGTTGGTCGGGACCGGATGACAAAGTTGGGTGTGGAAGAGGGCCTGCAGGAGGCAGCGTATATTACGCCACTGGGGACACGGGCTTGAGTTATAGGATGTTGACGGCCTCTACTATGATTACCTCCGCCAGGCCTTTTTGCTTGCTCGCTCCCATAAATCAGAGGCTGTGCACTACTTACTTTGGTGCTGCGAAGTTCTGATCTATATTTCTACAGGAGAAAATGACCGACATTGCTGTAGCCCTGAGATTACTCAACGTCCAATGTTTGAGGTTTTGTATGAGACGACAGCTGTGGGAAGAAACATGCACAGCAACACTTCTGCGGACCTGACGGGGGGAACTTTTCGTCTAAAGGCGCGCATAATGCTATTTACCGCTTCACCTCGAGAGGCTGCCCCAGGTTACTGTAAAGTTCATTCCCGTAGATGCTCCTTGCACTCATCATCTTTGCCATCTCCCGGATCAGCCCCTCTTTCGGCGCTCCTCTTGCTCTACCTACCACCACTCCAGACCCCCCATTATTTCCTCTCAACCTTAGGCTCGGGGGAAGGGACCTGCCCGACAGCAATCATGTATCCAGCGACTCACGCACAACACCGGACATAATCTGGAGTTGTATTGCCACCATCTTTGCCTGCACCTGGGTTGCTATGCATCCGAATTTGCCAGATCCGCGAGACTCGAAATGGATCCATTTCAGGAACCGTGTTGGTGTCATGATACTTGCTCTCTTCGCGCCCGAGTTCATCTTGATTTGCGCCCTGCGACAACGGATTGCAGCAGAGGAGATAATGATCACATACAATCGTGACATTTTCAAGGAAGGTGAGTGTCGACCGAAGTAACCTACCCAAACTTGGCTCATACAACTTCACAGAGCACGCTCGTAGCGCGTCTGTGGTACCCAATATCAAGGAGTGCTTTCAAGATCCTTCTCCGCCTTATAAACGAAAATGTTGGACTCTTGCCCATGGGTTCTACATTCAAATGGGAGGTTTTCTGCTCTGCGATGATGAGCACGAATGGCCCATTCGGGTGCTCAACTTCGACGACTTGCTGGATTTGATACAAACCGGAAAGGTGGATCCCCCGCAAGTTTCAGAGGAGGATATATGTGACAAAAGCAAGGGAGACTTCCTCACAAAGTCCCTTGTACTTCTTCAAACTACGTGGTTCATCGCCCATTGCGTTGTCCGCTGGGCAACGAAGCTCCCTGTGACCGAGCTAGAGGTCATGACGTTATCGTTTGCCGTTTTGAATATTATCACGTATGCGCTGTGGTGGGAAAAGCCGTTGAATGTGAGTGTAGGCGTGGGCATTAGGGAGAAGGCACTGGTGCAGGAAACTTGGACTCCCCCAAACACCTATCCGCTACTTGAGCAAGATATCACGGATTCATCCAGGCGGGACTATGAGCTGCCAAAGTCGTATCGGGATCATGGCTTGGTCATGTATTCGCAACGAGCAAAGGGCGTTGCACAGCCAGTAGAGGAGGTTAATATTGTTGGGCAAAAAGTGGGGGTGGCTCGGGAAGACCACGGGGGGTCAATCAGAAAGTCGGGGCTATCGCACTATACAAGGCCCGTTCGGAGACGCATTACCACCTGCGCCCACCGAATTGTTCGGGTATCCCGTGTCCTGTGCAGGGGGATATTAAGGGCTAAGCTGTTTGCTCAACTGCGGAAAGCTATCTTAGGTCCGAACCCTGTGCTTCATACTCCCTACCCCTCCATTGGCTGGACACCGGAATATGCTTTGAGCGTAGGAACGTTCCATGCTAAAAGCTCCGCGCAAGGTGCAGGAAAGGCTAAAGTCATCTTATTCGCCGTCGCCAGTGGTGTCCTTTTCGGCGGCCTTCACCTGATCCCGTGGTCATCCCCTTTCCCATCTCCCATCGAATCCTCACTCTGGCGTATCTCTGCCCTGTACATCATGTTGAACCCACTCATCCTAGCAATCTCACTGGCGGTTAGTGCTGCTTACGCGTATAGGAGTTCCGGGGATCGACCCGTCTCCGAAGTCACGATGCGGTTGGTACAGTGGTCACTACCCTTGTTGAGGTTGATCAATATGTGTGTGCCGTTGTACATTGTGGCCCGGCTTGCGATTATTGTGCTTGCATTTACGACGCTTCGTGCGCTTCCACCGGATGCGTACAAAGATATTTCTTGGAGTTCGTTTGTGCCCCATATTTAATTTTATGGGGCGGGGCGAACTATGCTTGACTTGCTGTGTTTTTACACCGTATTTGATAAACACAAAAAAAATCCTGGATCTGTGGATACTTAGTTTACCGGGTGTATTGGGAGCAGGGCTTCACTAAGAGTGAGTACATGAGGCACCGAAGTCCCCGGGAGAATTATATCTCGCCTATCTCACTCTTTAGAATGTCCCACGATATGCCCGATGGTGCAAGGCGGATGTTCATTGCAGAGTTTTCATTGAACATTCAATTCACACCCACAGAAAAAAATAAAACTTTGTAGGTTGCGGTGCGCGAACGAAATACCCTGTGCCGTGACCTGCTCTCAATGGAAGACAGGTGTGCGAGGATCGGGTACGTGCATACAGCAATGGAGCTGTTGGCCAGAGACGTCACATGCCGTGATGGCGAGGGCCGAGCTCACCTCTCTTGCCACTTCACCTACCTCTCGAAGTAGCCAGTACAACTCAGCTCCCGTAGATGCCCCCCGGACCCACCCTGTTCGCCACCTCCCGGGCCAACCCTTCTTCCAGCGTTCCTCCCCCTCTGCCCACCACTACACTCCCGTTGCTATATCCTCTCAGCGCCAAACTCGAAGGAAGGAATATACTTGGGAGCAACCATGTATCCAGCGATTTACGCACGACGCCAGGCATAGTCTGGAGTTGTATTGCTACCATCTTTGCCTGCGCCTGGGTCCCCATGCATTCAAATTTACCGAAACCCGCGAGACTTAAAACGGGCCCAATTCAGGAACCGCGTTGGTATCATGATCTCTGTGCGCCCGAGGCGATGCGGTGTATACGATGGTCGTTACTGTATTTGCCGTTGTACAACATTGTGGCTCGGCTTGTGATTGTTGTGGTTGCGTTTACAACACTTCACGCCCTCCCGTCAGATGCATATTTGATTCATGAGCAATTTCATTTTGATTTTGACCACTAATCTATGACTGGCTGTGGAGATATTTATTATCTCATGTGAGATTGCAGCGCAAGAATGCTCAACCGGAAGGCGAAGATCATGCACAGCAACACTCATAGAAGCGTCGGCGAGAACCCTCCCCCCCTCAAAAGCACATCGGGGAGATTCATAAGTGATGTCTTCTTGCACTTCACTGGGGATAGTGAAGGTGAAACAGGGGAAGAATGAGAAGTTTTTGTGGCTACGAGAACAGATATAAGGGAAGTTGAAGGGAGCCAATGAACAGGGTGGTATGCGAGGCTCAGAAAGATCTAAATAGGGGAGAAAAACTTATGCTAAAGTTCAGGTTCAGGGGAAAAGAATAGAGATGTTCCGAAAACTTATTTATTTGAAAATGTAAGAGACTTCGAGCGAAATGGATATGTCGTGAAATGATAACGGCTCCGTTTGGCTGGGCGCTCCGAGCTCCTTGATCCGGGGTTCGATCCGGGTTCAGGTTCCGAACGGTACAAGAGGTGGCATGGGGCAGTCACGTATAGCCGCATGCCCACCTCTACAAGCAGTGTGCTGTTCGGTGGTCTTCACCTGATTCCGTGGGCCTCTAATTTCCCGACTCATATTGAATCTTTACTCTGGCGCGTTTCGGCGTTGTACATCACATTGAACCCACTCATCTTGTCGATCTTATGGGCGATCATTGCAGCGGCCGTGTATAGGCTCTGCGCGGGTCTGGGCCGGCGCCCTATGTCCAAATTAGCGATGAGGTGTATACGATGGTCGTTGCCTTTGCTTAGGACGATTAATATGTGTTTGCCGTTGTATATTGTGGCTCGGCTTGTGATCATTGTGCTTGGGTTTATGACGCTCCGTGCACCTCCACCGGATGCGTACAAAGATATTTCTTGGAGTTCGTTTGTGCCTCATATTTGATTCATGAGCAATTCCATTTTGATTTTGACCACTAATCTATGGCTGCGCGGAGATATTTATTATCACATGTCAGATTGCAGTGCAAGCATGTTCAATTGGATGACAGGCATGCGAAGACCATGCACAGCAACACTCATAGAAGCATTGGGAAGAGCTGTTGTACACCACGATGACGAGAGCCCTCCTCCCCTCAAAAACACATCGGGGACATTCATAAGTGATGTTTTTTTGCACTTCACTTGCCTCCTGAAGTGTCCGTCCCCCCTCCCCCAATGTTCCTCAGACTCATCCTGTTCGTTACTTCTCGGGCCAACACTTCTTCCGGCGCTCCTCTACCTTTACTCACTACCACTAGCGCCCCCTCCTCGTCCCATTTTCTCAGCCTCAGCACGAGGGACTTGACAGACGATGACCATGTATCCAGTGACTCGCGCACGACTGCGGGCATAGTCTGGAGTTGTATTGCGACCATCTTTGCCTGCACTTGGGTTGCAATGCATCCGAATTTACCGGATCCGCGAGAGTCGAAATGGATCCAATTCAGGAATCGCGTCGGTGCCATGATTATTGCCCTTTTTGTACCCGAGTACATCTTGATGTGTGCCTTACGACAACGCATCGCAGCGGAAAAGATAATGAAAAGGTATAATAGCGTCAAAGAAGGTAAGCCCGGGTCCAAAAAAAATTGCCTCAGCTCAGCTCATGGAGGCGCATAGAGTACGCTCATAATGGCTCTGTGGCGTCGAACATCAGAGAATGGTTTCGAAATCCCCCCTCGCCCAATGCACAGAAACACTGGACCCTGGTCCATGGGTTCTACATTCAAATGGGAGGCTTTCTGCTCTACGATGATGAACATGAACGGCCCATCGGAGTGGTCAACATCGATGACTTACTAGGCCTCATACAAACTGGACAAGTGGATGTTCCACAAGTCTCAGAGGAGGATATATGCGACAAGAGCAAGGGAGACTTCCTCACCAAGTTTCTTGTGCTCCTTCAGACTACGTGGTTCATTGTCCAGTGTGTTGTCCGCTGGGCAATGAAGCTTCCGGTGACCGAGCTAGAGGTCATGACGCTATCATTTGCGGTACTGAATGTTATAACGTATGCGATCTGGTGGGAGAAGCCATTGAGTGTGGGAGTAGCAGTGCGCTTAAGGCACAAGACATGTGCACAGGCCCAGACACAGGCTACCACACAAACACACTCAACAGTCGAAGAAGATATCACTGACTCGCTCAGCTACGAATCCGACCCTCCCAGCTACGAATCCGACTCGCCACAGAGCCATGGCTTAGTTATGTATTCACATAGGGAAAGAGACGTTGTCGACTCAGAGTTACAGGCTGATGTCAGTCAACAAGAACAGGAATTGTCCCAGGAAGACCGTGGGTTGACTAGAAGGTTGCGTCTATCAAGGGCTGTTTGGAGGGGGGCTGCAGCCTCTGCCCGCAGAATTGTGCAGTGGTTCTGCGTCTTGTGCAAGTGGACACTAACAACCGAGTTATTCCGTCAACTGCGGGGGGCTATCTTAGGACCTCTTCCCCCATGCCCTAGCCTACGCATCACCAGTGACAGAACCCTAGGTGTGGAGGTGCCGGTACGGGTCGGATCTGCTTTGAGCGTAGGAATGTTCCATGCCCACGGTTCTATACAAGGTGCAGGGTGTGCCAAGGTTATCTCATTTGCAGTGGGCAGCAGTGTCCTTTTCGGTGGCCTTCATCTAGTTCCGTGGGCGTCCGCTTTCCCTTCTTCCATCGAATCTTTACTCTGGCGCTTCTCTGCTTTGTTCATCATGTTGAATCCCCTCATCATATCATTCCCACTGGCAGCTGTTGCTCTTGTCCTGCACAGGAAAATGCCTTATCTCTCATCTCCTGGACTCGTAAGGCGGGGTATACAATTTTCACTGCCCTTGTTGTCCCTGGTCAGTAAGGTCTGTATGCCGTTGTATATCGTAGCTCGGCTTGTGATTATGGTGCTTGCATTTACGACGCTTCGGGCCCTTCCCTCTGACGCATATAAAGATATTTCGTGGAATTCATTTGTGCCTCATATTTGATTTTACAGGATATTCCATTTTGGTTCTTTGACGTGAAGGATGTATTAGCTGGCTGTGCCTCCGAGGGATGGGCGCTGAACCAAATATATTTGTCACTTCCTTCAATTAAGTGGTTGTGGCTGTTCGACCGTCCGCGTCAGGAGTCAGGTAAAGTGCTGTGCAATAACGTAAATCTAAGCTGTATCGCACTGTCATTCTCGATACTCTTACCGCTTCCCTGGGAGGATGCTTGCTGCGCTCGACCTTGCTGTATCTTTTTTTCACACCCGAATAAATAAAACCCTATATGTATTTGGCACGGTATATGAACGGAAGACCGCAGCCGAAATGCTCGTATCCAGAGATATGCGATTATGCAACTAGAATCCGACAATGTGTCAGAAAGAGAAGGGGTGGTAGAAAACCGCGAAATAAGACAGGCAATGGTATCTATCATACGAAAAACCCAACAAAGTCAACGTCACAGCTCGACTCGATACATACGAATAAACCGCCCATGCCCAGTCGAACACACATCAATAGTATCAATAGTAATGAGAAGGTGGAGGAGCAACAAACCCAGGCTCCCTCAACTCCATCGGTCCGCCTTCCATCCTGTCTCTCCTCATCACACTACCCGCGCCCACGTTCAAAATGAACGGTGAGGCAGAGGGTGCTTGGAACATGAAGGGTGAGATGTGTGTGTACGTCGGTGTGAAAACACCCCCACTCCCATCGCTAGCGCGAGCATCAGCACCACCGAAAAACTGGGGAGACTCGTCGCGAGGGACGTAAGGCGCGGAACCGGTGCCAGTACTATACAACTCGACACGGCCTCCTCCTGGTTGCATGCCTGCGCCCATGGGAGGGAGAGGTGGTGGGCAGGGCAGTGGTGGGCTTCGCAAGTCCCCGGCATAGCCCCTTTGATGAACATTGTTAATCATGTTATGCTCTCTGATGGACATGATGTTTTGAGGTGGTTCGTGCTGGTTGACGTCATTGGACCAGTTGGCAATGGTACCTGTTGTCCAGGGGCCGTGGGTGGTAGTGTTAGGTGGCGGAGATGGAAGAGAGTGAGCAGGACGGGTTGGGGTGCTGAATGACCGGGTGAGATCGGAAACGGGGGGGATGTTCGGTTGAGAGGGGGTCGTGTAGAGACCGAGGTCGTTGGTGGGTGTGCGTGTGTTGTAGGTATCATGACCTTGGTGGTCTGAGAAGCAGTTGTCGTTGTCGTTGTCGGCGTTGGTAGTAGCCCGACGGCTGGGGGAGACGTCTGTATTTAGGTGGGTTGGGTAGCCTTTGGTTGAGCGTTGGCTTTGGAGATGGGCGAATTCGGTGGATGGGTCATATTCTGGTTCCCTTGGTGGTAATGGTGGCCGGCTGTGGTATGGAATGGTGGGGGGTGCGAGAGGGGAGGGGGTGGCCGGAAGGGGACCGTTGGAGGGCCCGTGTTCGTAAGACGGTCGCGGTGGGTATCCAGTACTGGCGTTCGTGGGCGGCACGGGTGAAAACGTTGGCTGGGTATAGTTCGATTGATGATGATGAGGGGACTGGGGGGGCTGGTTCGAGTTCCGATGTTGTGAGGGTAACTCGAGACTTTGCTCTCTACGGTGCGAGTAGCCAAGTGAGTTGTTGTGCCAATCGTCGGAAGGGCGAGTCTTAGGTGTGCGGTAGGAAGAAGTGAAAGTGGGGTTTGGGGTGGTCGGGAGCTGTTGCAGGTCGATAGAGATGGAGGAGAGGGCGGTCGAGGAAGGCGGTGCGACATGGGCGCGCGCATGAGAAGTAGGGGGAACGATGGGTGTAGATGGGTCTCGCCTCGATTGGGTATCGCTTGCGATGGATGAAGGGGGAGTCTCGTAGTTTGAGGAACCCTCCTGGGATTGGTTAAAGCTCAAGGAGGGGGAGCTCGGAGACGGGGAGGATACAGCCGACGGTAACTGTGAGTTGGGAAGGGATGCGGATTGTGTATTGGGAGGAGATGCAGGTTGTGAGTTTGGAGGAGAGAGGTTGGAGGGAGTTGCAGGCGCAATCTGACCGGCTGGTGGCAACAAGTGATTGGGTGGAAGAGTATCAACACCGTAAGTGTAGTGGTTGACGCTCCCTCCGACGTACCCAAAGTTACCGCCAGCGATGGTAAAGTATTGCGCTCCGGCAAAACTGGACATGATGTAGTTGTGTGTACCGTACAGGTCTTCTAGTCATTTTATACTCGAGACAACCGGGGGCTGTGTGGCTGCAGCTTCAACAGCTTTGCAAGGGGTAGACAAAAATGCAGTGCCTCGCTTAAAAGTTGGCTGTGTCGGTATCATAACCCTAACCTTATCTAACACGTGACCCTGCACTTGACGACTCGCTCAACAAAGAGAGTCGTCGCAAGCACCGACGAGCAGCAAGGAGGAGCTCTGATCTGGGACGCAGCTCATTACCGTGCACATCAAGCTCAGACTCAAACGGCCATCTGGCACTTCACGACATCAACACCTTGCGCAGTTGCGGTCACGAACAAGCCACGACGCCCCAACCGCCCGTTTGCAGCAAATTATCGCGCCCGGCTCTCCCCTCACTGCCACCCATCCGCCCTACCGCGCTATGGCTACAATGGAGAATCCAGTACACACGAATGGATCCATGAACGGCGACACTGTCCCGGAACCGTCTGCCTCCTTCGACCCAGATATCTTTCATAAATACCTCCTCGCGTTACTCCCTCCCGTCATCGGCGCAGACCCTGCAGACCTCGACACGCTTTTTGATGACGAGTTCGATGAGCGCGTCTCGCGCTTTGCAACAGAATCAGGTGGTGTGATATACGTCACCAAGACAAAGGAAGAGACTGAGGGTGCGTGTTTTTTCGATTGCAAGCGATCCCCTCCACTGACAAAACCACACAAAGACGAATTGCCCCCGACTTATGCATACCGCCTCTCGCCGCAGCTTACTTACCATAACTCTCATGTCACCACCCTTGCCCTCATCAAACGTAGTCCGACACTCGATCCCCTTACCCCCCTGGCTTCGCAGCTCCATTTCCTCAATCTCTTTGGTAGTGACGAAACACCTTACGAGAGCTTGCACGCCGTCGTGAGCTGTGGTGTGAAACCGTGGTTTGATGCTTTTGTTGGATCGCGGGGCGCAGGGAAAGAGGGGGGAGACACGAAGATGGGTATGGTTTGTCTTGCCGTTCATTTGCCATATCTTAATTTTTTTTTGGCCTGGGCCAGGCATTCCTATGACCAAGAAAAAGTTTGCCGAACTAGAGCTCTCCCTCCTACATCTGCAACAGAACGTCGAAATTCCCGAAACACATCTCGTTATCCACCCCGCTATCCAACGCGCGGTCGAGCAGGTGAGCTGAGGTCCCTTTTTCCTGGGTTACATCTACTTATTTTGCTACCCTAGGCACAAGCGGCCAGCGTACGACCCAACATCTCGCATATCCCTCCAAAACTCCTCAACGATAGCACTTTTCTCAATACCCTTCACGCACATGTCAACTCGTGGATCAAGTCCATCCAGGCCGTCACAAAGCTAACACGGGATGTCTCATCTGGAACCGCATCGCAGGAAATCAACTTTTGGTTGAGTCTAGAACGAGCATTAGAAGGAATCGAAAACCAACTACGGAGCGAAGAAGTCAACATGGTTATGGACTGTCTACGCAACGCCAAACGTTTCCACGCCACCGTCAGTTTTATTGCTGACACCGGCCTCAAGGACGCTACGGATCAAGTCCACAAATATAACCAGCTCATGAAAGACTTTCCCCTCAACGAACTCCTATCCGCAACCGATCTGGACAAGATACAAGAATCCTTGACACTCATCTTCGGACACATTAGCCGGAGACTCAGGCTCTCCCCCTACCCGATCCGCCGCGCTCTCCCTCTGGTGGAAGCCATCTCACGCGACTTCAACGACCAGCTCCTCCGCATTCTCACATCCCATCGATTAGCCTACACCCCTTATGACACCTTCGAACGACACCTCTCTCAATCGATGAACATCTTTCGGACTTGGGACGATTCGATGAAGGAGTTCACAAACGTTGCGCGTGAGGTGACTCGGAGGCGGTCGGAAAAGTTTATTCCGATCAAGATCGCTCCTGCGCATGCTAAGTTGCAGGAGCGGTGTCGGTATTTGAGGGATTGGAGGAAGCAGCATGAGCAGTTGGCCGTCATGACCGGGCCGACCAAGGGACTTGGGGGTGCGATGGGTGTTGGGGAGGTGGGCGGGATGGATATGGAAGAGGAGGTGAAGGAGGCGTACGAGGTTGTGAAGAGGATTGATGTATTGGATGTTTCGGTTGGTGAGTGGGCGTTGGATTTTTTTTCCTTGCCCCACTGAAAGGGATAAGCAGAGGGGACGGAGATTTGGGTTGCGGCGGAGAATGCGTATAATGAGAGGGTGTCGAGGGTTGAGAATCAGATTATTGCGAGGCTGAGGGATAGGCTGGGGACGGCGAGGAATGCGAATGAGATGTTTAGGGTTTTTTCAAAGTTTAACGCGCTCTTCGTGCGACCCAAGGTGAGTGCTATCGCTATGATGTAGTGTTGGGATGTGGAATGATTATTTAAAGATTCGTGGTGCTATTCAAGAGTACCAGACGCAGCTTATTGATTCTGTGAAAGAAGACATTCAACATCTGCATGACAAGGTGCGCCTCTGCCTTAATCATTTATGGATACTTCTCACCCCATGCGATACAGTTCAAAACCCAATACCGCTACTCGGAAGCATATCTCATGTCGCAAATGCGTGATCTACCGCCCATAGCAGGCGCCATCATCTGGGCCCGCCAAATCGACCGCCAACTCCTCACCTACATGAAACGCGTCGAAGACGTGCTCGGTAAAGGTTGGGAACTCTATGCCGAAGGACAAAAACTCCAATCCGAATCGTCCGCTTTTCGCAAGAAGCTCGACACGAAGCCTGTGTTTGAGGCATGGATGCAAGACATTAATCGTCGGAATATGGGTGTGGATGGACGGTTGTTTGAGATTGTGCGGTTGAGGGGGGGTGGGTTTCAATTGGCTGTTAATTTTGATCCGCAGATTATTACGTTATTCAAGGAGGTTAGGAATTTGCTTTGGTTGGGTTTTCAGGTGCCGCATGCTGTGACGAATATGGCAAAGGATGCGAAGAGGGTGTATCCCCATGCTGTGAGTTTGATGGAGACGGTGAGGACGTATGGGCAGACGTTGGACTTGGTGGAGAGGAATGAGGGGATTGAGGCGTTAGTGGCGGAGTATAGGAATGAGAGTCAGAGGATGATAAGTAAAGGTGCGTTGTGGGAATTTGATGAGAGTTTAAAACTCATGTTGTTGGGATGAAGGGATGAACATTAGGTGGGATTATTTCGTGAATCAGTATGATACGACGAGATATGTGTCGGGTGCGGATGCGAGGGATAATCGACATATACAGTTCGTGAGGGAGTTTGCGAGCATCATCTCAGTGTTACAGGTGCGTCCTTGTTTGTGTTTTCGTCTTTAATAGAGGGGCTGACACGCGCGATAGGACAAGACGAATAATGTGATTGACCTGTACAAGGATATCTTACGGGCTGTTGAAGACCTCGCGACGTGTTCGTATACGACTGAAGCGTTCTCGGAGTTGTTGGGCAGAGGTCCAAGCCGCCGTACGTTGTTCGCCTGATGAAATGCTAAGATGCAAGCTGATCACCACCACCATCACCCCCCATCAGATTGATAAGCTCAATTTGGAGGGATATGCGAATCTGGAACATTGGGTGGCCGAGCTGGATCAACGGATAGAGGATATATTGCTCCAGCGACTCGTGTCGATCATCCAGGTGTGGTGTTCCGAATTCGATAGGAGTGGCGATGATGGGGATATGAGGAGGGATGCTATGGTGCCGATGATGCAGCGGGGGGATGGGCTATTGTATAAGCGAAGAGGGGGTGTGAAGGGTGCGAAGGAGGAAAAGGTGCGTGTTTATGTGCGTTGGTATGATGGAGCACGCGGGTACTGACAGGCGAGACATAAGTTTATGGAGACGCATATGGCTGTCAAGCCGATTGTGCATGAGATTAGGATTCAGAACCAGGTTATTTTTCTGGACCCGCCTATTGAGTATGCGAGGGCGACTTGGATTAAAGCAGTTGCACTGATTGGCTTGGTGAGTGATGTTGTCTTGGCTGTGCTGGGAAACCGGAGTGGGACTTAACACATGTGGTGGTTTTGTAGGTGTTGTTTGCCGACTGCGGAGGATTCAGAGTTCGAGATATGAGATTGGGCTACAGATGCAGACGGCATCGGCGGCTGACCTGACGTACATCTCCCTCGTACGTTCTCTTCTTTGTCTCTTGACTTGGGGGATGCGATAACCGGGCTCACGATTTTGTGTTGGGTTAGCTCACGCGTTTCACCGACAACACGCTCAACCGCCCCTTCCAGCTCATTGAAGCCAAAGTCCAACAACTGAAGGACTACGTTGCCAAGTGGCTTCAATTCCAATCGCTTTGGGATCTTGAAGCTGAATATGTCTTTAACCGACTCGGGGACTCGCTTGCGCATTGGCAACAATTGCTTATTGAGATCAAGAAGGCGCGGTCGACATTTGATACGTCTGAGACGAGTAAGATGTTTGGGGTGTGTGTGATTGATTATGAGCAGGTGCAGAGTCGGGTGAATGCGAAGTATGATGCATGGCAGAGGGATATTTTGAGTCGGTTTGGGGTGAAGCTTGGGAATGCGATGAAGGAGATGCATGCGTCGATTTTGAAGGCGAGGAACGATCTGGAGCATCAGAGTATTGAGGGGTTGGTTGGGGTACCGAGGAGGTTTTGATACCCGTGTTTTTTCTTTTTTGGATTTGTCACTCGTTTTTGTTGATTGTTTTTTTTTATACATTTGTTGATCCTACCTATGCTGTCCTCTTCTTTGGTTGGTCTCTACTACCTTTTAATTCGTGATACTGTCATCCATGAAATTGTAGTTTTTGACAATATACTGGAATAATGGGCCCTCTAAAATCATTGCATTTATTTCCAAGTAATATATGTACTGTGAGAGGAGCCTGCGAGGCAGTGGTTGCGACAGGGACACAATGGGAGAAACAGAAGGGGCTCAGGGGGTTGGACATACCAGCCCCACTCGAATAGTGTCCGGACAGGATGGAAACCGGTGGCATTTTATCCCATGGCTGCTACTGGTTTAATCCTGCAGAATCCAGTAGCGTAACCTCGCAAAACTCTGTCGGAAAAATTGAATTTGGCATATCAATGGTTGCAGCAGCTGATGAGCATATGAGGACTGATCAACTTCGAGCAGGCAGCCATTTCAGCCAATTATCAGGTTGTGTAACCTGCTGGTACAGACGATCAGCTTGTGATAGGTAAATAACCCATGAGCATATCAGAAAGTTATCACATCACACCACCTCTGGCAACTCTCACAAGTCCTGACCAGCCTTGGAACATGAGGCATATCATACCTGAAGCACAGAGATCATGGCATTTTCAGCACTGATAGGTATAGATAACAATGCTATTGTACCATGACAAAGCATTGACATGTAGGAACATATCTCCATCCACAGTGTCTACAATGTAGTGAATCCTTGCATTGGAATTGGGAATGGGACACAGAGGGGCCCCCTGGACAACATATTCCAGTAATACAAATGAGGTATCCCTGGCTTCTGCACAAATTTGACAATTCTTCCACATTGTATATGGTTTCCAGTTGCTTTGGGTGAATGCATGAACCAACACTATATCAACCACCTTTCCTGAAGGCAATCAACACTGTAATAATGAGCAGAGATGGGTGACAGAGGTTCTGGGGCTTTCATTGTTGATGATGATGCAGTCATACCACTTGTGCTGTTGAAAATCTGGATTGCAATGCAAAATATCATGCAGCCTCTGTCCAGTCTTCCATAGATTGGTATGTAACTTTGAGGCACTTGAAGGACTGAACCTGTGGGAATCAAATTTATTCATGGAAGATTCATTATATTCCTTCAAAACCAAGAAGAATGTACATATATAAGATCTTCATAGTGAGGGGCTTCTTCAGGAAAGTTATACATGATAAAAGAGTGAAGGCACTCATTGAAAGAAGCAAAATTGCAGTTATTTGCAGCAAGAATCTTCTCCAGCTCTTGAGAGTCCAATTGAGTGCCACTATGTGAACCAAAAGTCCAATGCTGCTCTGAGCTGTGCAATTCTAAGTCATTTAAGAGTTTGGCCACATCATCTTCAACATCATCTTGATCCTGTGAAGTCCATGCCTTATTGTCCTTGTCAATAGCCATACAGATGAGTGCAATCACTTCTTGGTTTTCATCAATTCTGACCATCTGAGCCACTGAAATTAGCATCCAAGAATTGATGTAGGTGAGTAGCAGGCATACCTGTTTTTCAGCTTCTTTCTTGCTTGTCTGCTTATATGCTTCAGCTGCCTCTTGTTGGAATCCCTCCCCAGGATGTGTGGATGTGTTATCAGTAGTTCCTTTTTGCCATATATCTAAACCAGCATGAGACATGTAATGCTGCTTGAAGAAGTCAAAGTTTTTGTTGTATTCCTCTGATACTTTCTGAGGGGATAATGAAGGGATGGAAGAGCCCAAAGAAATGACAATTCCACATACTGAGCAGTATTTTTTGTAGTCTTTGATCAATCCCTCAAGATACTCAGGGTGTTGATCTGTCATACACTGTAGCCCAATCATTATTTGGTAGCATTGATAGGCTTGAATGCAACATATGAGTGACAAGTTTTGAGGAAACAGCTGTACAATGCATGGGAGTATGCACTGGATCCAACATTTTATTAGATTCCTTTGCACAAATGGAGTAAAATGTATGACTGACCTTTAAAATGTCATAAAGGCTTTGTCTATTAGTAAAGGAAATGGTTGAAACATGGTTGAAATGTTTTAAGTTATTCCAGGCTGGAAATTTGTGCATGCTATTTGAGGGCTCAGCAAAAAGAATTTGGATAAAATAATAATGTCTTGAGACCTACTTCACTGTTAATTTTCCTAGACTTCTTTTGTCTTCTAAAACCTTAAGGACAAGCTCCCAGATATGCTTTCCCCACTTCCAAGATCATCTGAATGCAATGTGTTGTATGAAGATGCTAAGTAAGGATCAGAGAACCAAAAATCCCATAGAAAGTGCTAGAGCCTTTTGTTCAAAGAAATAAGGTTGATTTGTTTTTACATTGACTCACATTAACATTGTGCAATCCATGATCTTGCAGAATCTTCTCCTTCACTGTCTTTGAAGTTTCCTGAGAAGCACACTCTGTAACAGAACACATGGACTGAGATATCTGAGGTTCAAAGGTCTTGGTGATGCAGTGAAGTTCTGACTTATGTACTAGACACTTTGGACACAGATAACTTGCAATCATGGCTTGGCAAGTACAAAAGTATGAGGCCTCTTCACCATCCTGTGATTTGATGAGGATCCCAGGGTAAAGAATCTGGGTTATTCCATCATTACAGAGATGCACTTCTCCATATTGTGAGCATTGTCCCAGAGAAACAAAAATTTGGCCAAGGATTTTCTGGTAGACATCTCATTTGAATTGAGCAAATTCCAAAGCTTCAGCTACCCCACAATCACTTGGGTGCACTGGATCCTCAATCTTCTTGCTTGTCAGAATTTATTTTTATCTCAGTAATTTGAGCCACTCATGATCAGCATATAGCCTAACAGAATCCCACCACCATTGCCAGATGCATTTTGAATATTGAAGCCAAGCTGTGTGAAGAATCATTGGGTACTTTTTAACCTGCCATATAACTAGCCTTTTATCAAGCCAAAAATGGAGGAGAAGATAGGAGTGTGGATATGGACCATTATTGGGAAGTGAGGACTAAAACAAGCCTATTAGTTTGTATACCACCCCCTCCCCCCCAGACCAAGCACTACTTACATTGACCTCCCAACAAGTATCTGCAGTATTTGACTCATCAAAAATACATTTCTCAAGATCCTCTTGGCAGCAGCAATATAGTTTATGTACAGAGTTTCAGCAGCTGACAGAAGTCAGAGATTTATCATGAATAAGATTGAGAATATACTCCCATGGATCATGGTATTGGAACTTAAATTGTAACCGCTGCCCATGGTAAGTAGCAGACACTTTGTCTGTTTTAAACTGGTGCAATGCTCAGTATACAAATGGAATAACCAGACTGTAGAAGAACAACTTGCCTGCACACCATACTCTCTTGCTTTTGTGAGAGATGCCTGCATGTCCTTATAGGTGTGAAGGGTCAAATGGCTTCTGCCAATAGACCATTTCTCATTGAACCCAGCCAATTGTTTATTAACAAGGTCTTTTGAAAGGAGACCTTTTACAGTGGTTTCTGTGTATTCAAAATCTGCAAGTGTTTGAAATGGTGCCCAAGAATAACTTTCAGGAGCTGGGGAAAAAGATATAGCAGCCTGAGATGATGAAAGAGGTGTATTATTTGATGTAAGAAGAATGATAATCACATCAGTGTTACTGCTGTGGGGATGTGGGATGATCTTGATATAAACTTCTGGGAGATGTGGCCCATAAATCATGTTGACTGAGCTTGAGGCTAATTAAACATTAGAAAACAAATGTATAACATAAATTGTGCTTGGTAGTTATGTTCTCCTGGAGTCATCTCTGAGTTGCCTCCATCCAAACATTGAGGAATTAAAATATCACCATCAACTTGGTGTTCATCCTTCAGGTTATTTTTGAAATTTATGTCAGCTGATATGGTGAATATGGGTTGGGAAGAAGACTTACACCAATAAGAACTGAAGGATTGATGACCTTCTCAGCCTGTGTCCACTCCCCATCATAGTCCCCCAGAGACCCAAGTTGTACAGGATCCTTTCCCTTCCACTGTAGTTGCCATATTATCTTGCATGCAGCTTGATGTTTATTGAATCCATATCCATCATGGTGGACCTTGCAATACAGACAGTAATGGTATGTACCACTATGACTTACTTGCTCCTTAACACTTTTTTATGCACTTTGCAGTGATGAGACATGTTGACAGTGAGATTCTTGCCTGATCAGTATGCCAACATCCAACAAAGTGTGGGGTGGAGCTGTTGAAATATCATCATGTGGAGTATTCCATCAAATGGCACATATAGGGCCTGAGCTTACCTTCATTCCTTGATATGTTCCTGCTATTTCATGCAAGAATGCCTAACTCATCTCAACAAGGTTATCTACAGGCAGCAGGTCAAACCCCACCCCCTGAGGTTGCTCTGAGTACCAGAACCAGTCTGTCAAAATTGGTCATGGTAAGTTTTTCTTGACTATTCATGCACCAGCTTCTCATCATGTGATCATGACAAGGTTGCTCACCAGTTTGAGCTTGATAAGCACACAGCTGAGGCTGAGGTGCAAGAGCTCTGGTGAAAGCTTGCAGATATTACAAACCAAGAAGAAGAAGAAGATAACATAGGAGCCCCACCTTCAAATTGAAGTTGAGCAGATGATGTCAAATGGGATGAAAATGATGAAGAAACCCAGATCACCAATGCTGGTGTAAGGCTGCTACGAGTTCTTGGGGGTAAAAGATGTCCGTTCAGTAACTACGTGGCACATATTTTAAAGGTTCTATGTGTCCATGTTTCTACGAAAATTGGGAATAAAAGGAGTGCTATGGTATGTAAATGAGAGACCAAGAGTGTAAACGAGCAAGTTTTCTATGCAAAATGAGTGTGAAGTTGGAAAGAATTATGTGTAAGATAAGAATAAATAGAGAGAGATAAAGAGTGAGCTGAATTACCACTGTACACTAGATAATCGCAATGTCCTTGCATAGCTGAGAGGGCGTCCCTACACCTCCTCCAAACTTTCTGAAAACAACTCTTGTGAGTTGTTTTCACTCATCTTCAACATATGTGAGGTCCTCAGGGTCAACAAATTCCGTGACATGGATATGACATAGCAAGCGAGCATGGTAAGGGATGAGTCAAAAGGCTGCAAATTTGAGCCTTGAAACGGTGCCGTTTGCTTCAGCAAGTGTGTAGGCACCATTCTGGAGTCACTTGGGCTGCAGCAAGCTTGAACAATGTATTTTTGTCCATGAGATGGTGGCATGTGCATGGAGTCAATGTAGGCTTTCTGGAAGAGGGGGGCTGGGGTCTGGATTGTTGGTGGCAAGACTTGTTATGATCCGTGCTCCTTCTGTATCCGAGGATAACTGGAGACGGCCTTCAATCACTCTACAAGGTGTCCGAGACGGTTGGCCTTATAGAGCTTAGTGGATCGCGCTCAATGAGATAACGAGGGAAGACGCCAAGTTAAGGCAGAGAGGTAAACGACTGCTGTTAACAAGATTAAAGCTTGAGGCTTTAATCTCTACTTGTACAGACCTTATATACCTATGAGGTGCTATATACTCGTTATAGGTTACTTGGCTGTTCTACTGGTCGTGCGCAGTCCTGACCATGATGCACATCCTGGCTGATGGCATCCTAGTGTTATTTATATTACAATGAGTCAGTACTCTCGCTACTGCTGTGCGATGTTCCATCGCTTTCCTCTGACTCATAATCTTCTTCTCCCGATTGTATCTCCATGGAGTCCTCTCCGTTCTCGCTCTCCATTCTCTCAGTGCTTCTATCCGTATCGGAGGTTGGGTCGGTTGATCCATGGTTATCTTCCTCGTCCTCGGGGTATTCCAATATATCCTCCAAGGTTATCTCCATTCCTGCTTCTCTCGCCAGGTCCTGCATGGCGGTGTAATATTCCCCTTCCTCGTCTTCGTATTCTTGTGCCTGTAATTGGTCTGTAGTCTCCTGTACCCATCTTGTAAAGTCGAACAATAGTTCTTGTTCCTCCCGGTCTGGACTGTTCATAACATTATCCCCTTCGTAAGGTCTGATGTCCTCATCAGACATATCCTCAGTATAATCCGACAGGCTCTCCTGTAATGTTTGATTCGGCGATGGGGTCCCAGTCGAAGTATGGGTCGGGTTCTGGGGAGTCGCTTCGGTAGCTTGGTGGTCTGGGGATGGCGGGTCTTGGGTGAGGTCGATGACGATGGGTTCTCTGGAGTGAATGGTGGCGGGTGCGCCGAGGGATCGATTCAGGAAGTCGGTGGCTTCCGCTAGCAGATGTGGTGGTGGCGTTGGTGGTCGGAATGACGACGGGGGCATTTTGAATTTGGGTGCGGAGGGGTCTGGCTGAAGCGGGGCGCTGCTCGGTGCTTGTAACAATGTGTCGAATATTGTTGTTTGTGGTTTCGCGTGTGAGGGATCGAGCTCTGCTTGGTATTCCTCGTGGGCGGCGATACAGGCCAGGTACCATACTTGCGGGTTGATGCTGGTAAGGGTTTCTCTCGCAGTGCTTCTCGTAATGGCCTGGGGCAACCTTTCAACAATATCGACACTGGTAGCGCGGGCATCCTGCTTTGATATGGCCGAATCGACGGCAGCAATTGCAGCAAGTTCGGGCGGTGGATAAGTGAGTGGTGGTAGTCCCGATGGGGGCGTCATTAGAAGCAGATATAGCTTGTACAACACTTGATGGTTGGTTACTCGTATCCACCATGGGAGGGTTGGAAGGTTGGGTGGTGGTCCCGATAGGTAGGATAGGGCAGTCCTGACTTCCGCTTCCATTGCTCGGGCTTGGGATCGGACTCTCGAACGGGAATTCAGTGAGAGCGGTTGATAGCATGGCAGAAATGGTATTGCGGTCCTGTTCCTCTGTTGCGCTAGAAAGAATAGTGGCGCATAGTTTTTCGAATTCTGTTGCTCGGTCGTGGACGAGGCGCTTGTGATACAGAAGAGCAGTAAATGTCTTCCAGCAGGTGTCGACCAGGGGTACCATCGCTGGACTGCGTTTAAGACGGGTTCCGGTAATATGAAAGGGAACTTCGTGTAAAAGGATGGATCGTATCTCGGGTTGGTTGGAGGGAAGGAAGGTATGCCGGATGATATAAGGACTGTTGGTCCTGTCTGGTTGGTCGTCAGTGGTATCGGTGGCAGGGTTAGGTTGGCTATTTCCTGTGATGCGGTTCGCCAGGGATACGATTCTTTCCCGGATGAGAAGGCGTCCATTGTTGTCTGGCTCTGGGAGGTCTGGAGTGGTTGCTCGAGTGTTGGGTGGTTGGGTCATTGGTGGGGTTGTCTAATTTGTGGGCCCTTTTATATTCTTCAATGACTTCTTTGGCGTTCTCCAGGTTTGCTTCTGGCTCCCAGGAATCCTCGGTGGGAAGGTATCCTTTCCATCTGACTAGGAATTGATACTTGTTCCGGAATTTTCTGTGGCGCAGTATTGACTCGACCTCGTATTCTTCTTCTCCATTTACAAGGTCGGGTGGTGGGGCTGTGTTGTATTCCCCATGTGTGTCATTCTCTTCTGCAGGCATTAGGAGGCTCGCATGAAACTTGTTGTGGATCTTCCATTTGGTGGGTAATTTTAGTTCATAGGTAACAGGTCCGAGTTTTCTTGTTATGGTGAAGGGACCTTCTCGGCGTTGGGCCAGTTTCTTTGAGGTGTACTGAATTGGGAGGTTGCGGTTGTCGAGCCAAACCTTCTGTCCAACTTTTAGATTGATATCTGGCCGGTTATATCTTGCAGCCATTTTTAGTCTGGCTTGTTCATGCGCAGCTTGGGCTTCTTGGCATATCTTGGCGAGGTATTTAAACTTCTCTCCTATTGCTGGAATGTTCGTTGGCTCCTCGGAGGTCGGAAATCCTTTGGGGCTTGATCCATAGAGGAGTTCAAATGGGGTATGTTGGTGTTCGGCGTGTGTTTTCGAGTTGTGGACATATTCCAGGAGTGGGAGTGCCTTTACCCATTTGTTCGGGTTCGATGAGCAATAGATGCCAAGGTAGAGTTCTATTTCTTGATTGAATTGCTCTGTTTGTCTGTCTGTCTGGGGGTGGTAGGCGGTAGAGAGTGCTTGTTCGATTCCGAGTTGTTTGTAGAATTCTTTCATGGATTTGGCAGCGAATCTGGGGTCGCGATCACTGAGAACTTTCTCGGGAAGGCCAAATCTAGAGAATAGCTGTTCGATAAGAATTTCGGCGATCTTGTCCGCGTTGGTGGTTTTCGCAGTAGGTTCTAGAATTATCCCCTTTGTAAGCTGGTCGACCACAACCAGTATAGAATCATGGGGTCCGTCCGGGGATAGGTCTGTGATAAGATCCATCGAGATGTTCGAGAATGGACGGGTAGAACGGGGTCCAGGGATAGGTTGAAGCGGTAGTTTTAGGGGGTGGCGATTGATCTTGTATTGTTGGCAAGCACCACATCCTTTGACGTAGTTTTTGACAAATGATCGCATCCCGGGCCAGTAGGCGTATTCCTGGAGTTTTCTAGTTGTTTCTGCGATTCCAGGGTGTCCTGCGGTGGGTGAGTCGTGTACTCTTTGCAGTAAGCGGCGTCTGAGGTGTAAATCTTGTGGTATAAATAGTTTTCCTTGAACACGTGGGTGTCCTGAGTCATCTTCTTGGGCGATGTCGGTCTGTTTCTTTTTCTTCCACAGCTCTTTTATTTCCTGTTTAGTATTTTCGTCGATAATATGGATATGTTGTGGCTGTTCTGAGGTGAAGAATTTGTCAGGGAGTGCAACGACCTGTTTGTTGTCTCTTGTCTTGGGTTCATGATCGGGTCGTCTGGAAAGGGCATCTGCTGGTCCATTTTTCTTTCCAGGGATATGTCGGATTTCGATGTCAAATCGTTGCATGTAGGCAATCCATCGGGCTTGTCTTCTGCTGAGGTCTTCAGGTTTTCTCCAGCGGCGAAGGTTGTCGTGATCTGACCATACGGTGGTCCTGTGTGATGATCCTTCTATGTGGTGACGCCATTCTTTGAGTGCTCGGATAATGGCGAAGAGTTCCTGTTCGGAGCAATGATAGTTGCGTTCGGCTGGTGAGAATCCTTTCGAGAAGTATGCGACTGGGTGTTTAACTCCATTGTTGTCGCGTTGAAGTAGGACTGCTCCTGATGCAAATAGTGATGCGTCGCATTCGATTTCGAAGGGTTTGTCTCAGTCGGGGACCATTAATACCGGTTCGCTTTGGAATTTTCTCTTGAGAGTATCGAAGGCGTTCTGGCATTCTTCTGTCCATTCGAATTTCTTGGTTTTGGACATTAGAGCATTGAGAGGTTTTGCCCATGTGGCGTATTGGTGTATGAATTTTCGATAGAAGTTGCAAAATCCTATGAATTTTCGTACGTCGCACGGGGTAGTTGGTGTTGGCCATTCAGCGATGCCTTTGAGCTTTGCTGGATCCATCGAAACTGAGTCGGGAGTGATAATAACTCCTAGATATTCGAGTCGTTGTCATTCGAATTCGCATTTCTCGGTTTTGAGGTATAGATCGTTGTCCTTGAGTATCTTGAGTACTTCTCTTGTGAGGCGTCGAAGTTCTTGTTTTGTTTTTGCGTGAATGAGGATGTCGTCCATGTAAACGATTACTCCTCCATTGTCGATGAGTTTTCGGAATAATGAATCCATCATGGTTTGGAATGTTGCTGGGGAGTTACACATTCCAAAGAACATAACCGTGGGTTCGAATAATCCTCGGGGTGTCCTGAAGGCTCCTTTCCATTCATCTCCTTTGCGTATGCGGATGTTGTTGTATCCTGCTCGTACGTTGAGTTTGGTAAAGTACTTTGATCCTCGGAGTTTGTCGAGAATATGAGAGATGAGGGGGAGGTTGTATGCATTTTTGACGGTATGCTCGTTGAGGTACCTGTAGTCTTGACAGGGGCGTAGTTTTCCATCTTTCTTTCCTACGAAGAAGAAAGGTGATGCCATTGGCGATTCGGATGGTCGAATGTATCCCTTTTGAAGGTTTTCTTCTAGGAACGTGTCGAGTTCCTTTTCTTCATTGAGGGAGAGTCGGTAGGACTTCATGGCAATTGGTTTGAATGATTCCTTGAGTTCAATTTTGTGATCCCATGGTCGTTGTGGGGGGAATCGTTCGGCTTGTTTCTTGCTAAATACTGGGAGGTATTCGTGGAATTCCGTGGGTACGACTTTTCTTGGGTCGTCGTTTTTCTTCTCTCCGTGTTGTACGGCAAGGAATTGTGATGCGGAGGCTTTGAAGTTGATTTCTTCGAAGCTTGTGGGCTCTAGTGTGGAGATGTGGTTGAGTTGGTCATTGTAGATCCAATCGGGTTCCATGGATTGGATGAGTTCTCGGAATATAGTGTTGTCCCAACATTCGTTTCTCCAGCGTAGTTGTTTGGCATCCCAGTCGATGTCTGGGTTGTGTTCTGCAAGCCAAGGGAATCCAAGGATGAGTCTTGGGCTTCCGAGGGAGACTACTTTTGGTTTGATCTCCATATTCTTCCCGTTAACCGTTAGGTTGAGGGTCGTATAGTGGGTGGCTGTTCCATTTTCGTTAACAGATCCATCGGCATTTCGTACTTCGATGGGTCGATCGAGGGGTGTTGTTTTGAATGAATGTTGTTTGACCATTCCGGGGTCAATGAAGTTTCCTGCTGCTCCTGAGTCGAGTAGGGCGAGTAGTTCCACGCTTTCGGGTCCTTCCTTAGTGAACTTGTGTTTTCAGATTTGACAGGGTAGATGTATTACGCGTGCTGACGATTCCTGTAATTTTACAACATTAATATCATTTTGTGAATAGGAAAGGGAAGGAGGTCTTTGTGGAGGGCTAGACGTGGTGGCTAGTCTCCTTAGGCAAAATCCTTAACCAGAGGGGCATCTGGGTGGTTGGATTCATTTGCAAAATGTTTGTAGATGTCCTCGACTTCTTCGTCGGTTGCATCTTCTAGTATGTTGTATAGCGAGTTCTTTTTCCTGTAGCTTGCTTGTCTTCTTCTGGATATCGCATTTGACCGGTTTCTGGCATCCAAATTACGGGGTAATTCGGATCGGCGATATATTGTCTTCTTGGTGGGGCATTCGCGGGCAAAGTGTCCAGTCTTGCAGCAGTTGAAGCATCTCTTTTCTTTGAGATCCTTTCTTTGGGCATCCGTGAGGATTGCATTGAGGGCTTCGCGGGTGCGTTCCTGTACCAACTGGTGGAGTCTGTCTTCTTTGGTTTCCTCGTCTTCATCAGCTTCCTCGGCGAGTAGATCTGGCTCGTCCTCAAAGTCGAGGTTGTAGACTGCTTCGGCGAGTTGGTCAATATCCATTGCGTTAGGGTCTGTTGCTTGATAGGGCAGTGGGACACGGCGCGTAAAAGCATTTCTTTTCCCTTTAAATGGGCGAGTGCACGAAGTCGTTGGAAACGAGGGAGTTCCTCGAGTTTGCATATAGTCGCGTTGAGTTTGTAGTATTTGATATGCCGTTCGAGCTTGCTTGAACCAGTCGCTGAGTTTGTTTCCTGGATTGAGGCTAATTGTCTTGATTGCGACGGGGCGATCCAGCCCGTTCTTGAAATAGTTGACCGCCGCCACTCCATCTCCAAGGTCGGCCTGATAGGCAAGTATCTGGAACTGGGATATGTAATCGTCGATATATCGTCCATTCTGTTTGAGGTGGCAGATTCTGTCCATTGCATCGGCGGGGACATTGTTTGGGGCGAAGGATGTATCGAGTCCTTCGAGAAATTTCTTCCATGTCGGAAGGTTCTGGCTTCCATCAAGTTCTTTGTTTGATTCCAAGAATGCTCCTCTCCATGTTGTGGCGGGGCCGGTGGACATGTATGAAAGGGCGAATTGTATCTTGGTCTTGTCATCGGAAAAGGCTCCTGGCTTTGCATCGATATATAGTTGTACTGCATCCTTCCAGAGGCGGAAGTAGTCGGTTTCTCCATTAAAGGTTGGGGGTGTGTTGATTTTTGCGGAGGAGGCCATATTGTTAATGTCAGAGGTTGTGGATTCCTCGTCGGAAGTGTGAATAGACCCGGTAGTGGGGCTAACTTCGGATAGTTCGGATTGTACAGGGGAACTGGATCGAGGCGGTGAGTGTACCGGTGATCCAAGTGGTGATGTGAGGGGTGAGAATGTTCTTGGGGGTTTCTGTTGCGAAGTGTTGTCGCTAGTTCTTGTACTTGTTGAGGGTTGAGGACCGGAGGATGGGGTAGATGTTCTATGAATCGGCTCCCCGAGCTTTGAGCAGGTAGAGGTGGCAGTTCTTTCAGGTGGTGGTTGTTTAGGTAGGGATTGAAGAACTGATGCTGGGGGTGCTGGGTATCCTGGGTCTTCTGTTCGACGTTGAACTCTCTCGGTAGGTTGTGTAGGGTACGGTGCGGAACCAGAGGGTGAACGAGTGAGGGGTATAGGTTTTGTTTTCTTTTTAGGGTCCGTGGTGGAGGGGGTGTGAAGTCGGGTTCGGAGTCGGTTGTCAACCAGTCAGAACTGTTGGATTCTTCGTAGTCGGTGGCAAGGGGGTCGTTTCAGTTTGTAGACAGGGTGAAGAGGGAAGAAGTCGAAGGTGAAGGTGAGGGTGAATAAACAATGCTTGCGGGTGCGTTATCCCAATCGACGCTTGAAGGTGCGGATGACCTGTATACAACGCTTACGGGTGCGTTATCCCAATCAACACTTAAAGGTGTGGATGACCTATCAACGCTTTCGGTGCGTCTGACCAAGGGTGCAGAGGGTATGGTGGCCTGCTCTACGGGGGTGTATCACCGGACAGCGACAAGGCGTGTCGTCAGATACGGTTGGCACTCGGATAGCGATAAAGCGTATCGTCTGCCGGTGTGGAAGGGTAGCAACAAGGCGTACCGATACCACGGGGTGTACGATGGAGGTTGTCCAAAGGAAGCTTTAATCTAATGTTATGATCCGTGCTCCTTCTGTATCCAAGGATAACTGGAGACGGCCTTCAATCACTCTACAAGGTGTCCGAGACGGTTGGCCTTATAGAGCTTAGTGGATCACGCTCAATGAGATAACGAGGGAAGACGCCAAGTTAAGGCAGAGAGGTAAACGACCGCTGTTAACAAGATTAAAGCTTGAGGCTTTAATCTCTACTTGTACAGACCTTATATACCTATGAGGTGCTATATACTCGTTATAGGTTACTTGGCTGTTCTACTGGTCGTGCGCAGTCCTGACCATGATGCACATCCTGGCTGATGGCATCCTAGTGTTATTTATATTACAATGAGTCAGTACTCTCGCTACTGCTGTGCGATGTTCCATCGCTTTCCTCTGACTCATAATCTTCTTCTCCCGATTGTATCTCCATGGAGTCCTCTCCGTTCTCGCTCTCCATTCTCTCAGTGCTTCTATCCGTATCGGAGGTTGGGTCGGTTGATCCATGGTTATCTTCCTCGTCCTCGGGGTATTCCAATATATCCTCCAAGGTTATCTCCATTCCTGCTTCTCTCGCCAGGTCCTGCATGGCGGTGTAATATTCCCCTTCCTCGTCTTCGTATTCTTGTGCCCGTAATTGGTCTGTAGTCTCCTGTACCCATCTTGTAAAGTCGAACAATAGTTCTTGTTCCTCCCGGTCTGGACTGTTCATAACAAGACTACCTGTTCTGTGGATCGGATCTGGCATGGATGGCATGTTTTAATGAACCAGTGGACATCATTTTTGAGTGAGGGCCACCAGAACTGGTCAGTGAGAGTGCATCAAGTGGCATAGAACCCTTTGTGTCCTAAGTTGTCATGTGTTTGGGTAAGCAATCAATGGCGTTGTGATTTTCCCATCACCACCACCTGGTGTCTCCCACCATACTCCTTCCTGCACAACCTCTTGTTGTTCATAAAGAACTTGCCTGCTCGTTTGAGAAACTTTTTCTTGGCCTTTTTGGTGAGTCCCTCTGGCAGCTCTAGTGACGTTAGGAACCTCCTAATTTCCTCCAACTCTAGGTCTCTTTTTCTTGCCTCATCATCATGGGGTGCTAGCTTGTCTGTCTTCTCCCTTTCCTCTGGGCTTTCTGGGCTGTTTCCTGGCTTGCTTCTGGTCTCCAAGATGGTCACCTCTCCTCCCCTCTCTTCAAAACCTCCCACTACCCATGTCCCATACCCCAACACCTCGTCATCCACCCATGCTTCAGCTTTTTCTTCTCCAAAGTCCTCCTCCTCACTCTCCTCTCCTCTCCTTCATCTTGACAATCCATCTGGTCCTTGGTGTTTCTTCCCTGGAACATGCACTAGTTTGAAGTCGAACATCAAGATAGCTGAGATCCATTGATTTATGGCTGTGTTTGAGTGTACATCTGGTTTGTTGATCATTCCTTTGATGTATTTTGTGTCAACCTCCACCACTAATTGTTTTGCACCCACCAGCCACAGTTTGCATGTGTTCAAGGCCCAAAAAAGTCCATACAGCTCCAGCTCAGCTTGGGAGTAGCGAGATACCTTTTCGTTCCAGGCAATAGATCCAAAATGAGCTGGCCATCATTTTCCTGTGTTATCCATCTGACTTAGGATGTATCCAACTGTGATTAGGGAGGTGTCCACAGCCAAAGTGATGTTGAAAGGTAAGGTATGGTTGATTGGCCTGATTGCCTCACATGTCACAACCTTCTGCTTTATTTCCTCCATTGCCACTTTATGTTCCTCCTCCCATCTAAACTCCTCTCGTTTTTCTTGTGTTAACTTGGTGAGTGGTTCACATATCTCTGCAAATGACTTGATCCAATTCCTGACCATTCCTGCCATCCCCAGAAATCCTCATACTTCTGACACATTCCTGCACTCTGGCCACCTCAACACCTTCTCCACTGTCACCTCATCTGGTCTCTGCCCTTCATATGTACACAGTCTCCCTACCACCACAATTTCTGGTAAGCACAGCTGGAGTTTCTTTGCTGATACCGTCACTCCTGCATGTTTGAGTCTGTACAGTACCCAATTTAGGTCAATTGCATGTTCCCACAAGAATTGTCAAATGCCTGGGTTCTCCACTAGGACCTTGTAAGTGCTGTCTAGTTTTTCGTAACGCATTTTTGGGCCTAATAGAGTAATGTCATCTAGAAAATTTGGGGCTGTCTCTGTTTCCTCCTTCAAGAGGAAGGCAATGTCATTGTGAAAGATCCTGACTGAGCCTGTCCATCCTTGGGGTAGTACTGTTAGCCTCATTGTTCCTAGAGGTGTATCAAAGGTGGTAAAGTCTTGAGAGGGCTCTGCCAGGGTTCAGTGATCATACCCCACAAAGATATCTAGTCCTGAGTAGATGCCTCATGCTGCACATTGCTCCACATAGAGATATATCAGAGGGGGGCTTTGGGAGTCTTGAATCGTGATTGCATTGAGGGGTGTCAAGTTATGCACAATCTGTATGTTGCCATCCTTCTTTGCCACAGTAAACCACTGATGCCTGTAGGAGCTGTATGATGGCTTGTATACCCCAGTCTCAATCTTTTGTTTGATAAGCCCAATTACTTTTTCATGAAGTCCAGGGGGAATGGGTAAGGATTTCCTAGTCCATGGGATATGTTTGATGACTGGAATTTTGACAGGAGTGAAGTAGTCCTCGTGAAATCGGCCTTTTTCTGTCTCGTCCCATGCTAGGCCAAACTTGTTGTTCAACAGTATCTGCGCCACCAGTTTCTTTTCCTCTGGCCACAAGAAGTCATTCGAAAATATCCCTAGCTTGTCCATCCTGTCCTGCATAAGGCATATTCCTGGCTGAAATGGAGGTGGAAGGACTGGTAACACAGGTAAGGTCAATAGGGGGTCTTCTGGTACCTTTCTGATAATTTGGTAGTCACTAGGCATTGTCGCTGGTACTGGTCAGACTTTGTTGGCGACCTTTTTGTAGGCTAGGCAGTGGGCCTTGATGTTGTAAGTGAAAGTTGATGAGAGGATTGCCTCTGTTAACATGTTGTCTCCTCCACAGATCCTCCATACTCCTTCGTCCTCTGTTCCCCTCATCACTACCAGTCCTTTTCCCGCCTTCTCCTCCACTCTCTCTCTTGTTGGCACTACCACCTTTCTTTCCTTCCCCACTGGGTTTGTCACCACTACCTCAACATTACCATCCTCCTGCTCTACTTTCCCCAACCTCACTCCTTGTTGCCAGGGCCTTCCCAGCAACAACCAATATGGTGCCGTTTTCACAACAAATGCATGCACGAATGTCTTCAAACCTCCTACCATGACCTCCAACCACTCAACACAACCCTCAAGGTTCTCCTTCCCACCATTTGCTGTCTGCATCACCATCCTCCTTGCCCTATTCACCTTTATCCCCAACTCATCACATAAATCCTGTCTCACCAATACAATCTCTGACCCTTTGTCCAACAGTCCCATCTCAACTGCTCCCCTTCCTTCTTTCCCTTTCACTGTCACTTCCACCTCTTGAAGTGGTGTTGTAAACTTGAGCAACATCCCAGGTACTGCTGCTACAACAGCTCCCATCATTGGAGCTTTCTGTGTATGTGTGTTGTCAATCATGAGTTTGCAAAGGTCCCCACTGATTGATAGTAACTCCTTTACAGTGACTTTAGGGACTTCAGCTTCAAGTATGCATTCATAGATCCCTTGCATTATTGATGTGCTTGAGATTTTCAACTTGAGTTTGTATGCTGGGTGCGTCTTGGCTGCTTCCTCCTTTCGTCCTTCTTCCCTAGTCTCTGCTGACTCTTCACTACTCTTCCCAGCTCCTCTCTTCTCTTGTGCTCTCATCATCACCATCCCTTCCACTTCTGACTTCTTCTCATTTCCCAACTCCTCCAACTTGACTATTGCTCCCCACACAAATCCTTCTTCTCCAGTCTCCATCTCTTGTACTGAAACATACAAGGTAAGTGGTATGGATGAAGGGGTTGGGGCTGGTACCAGTGGTGTTATACTTGCACTGGAGGTTGCCCATAGTGGTCCCCCCCACTTCTGATCTATAGCTCCTTTGAACCCTCCTGGATGTCGTTCGATATGCGAGCCATCTCCATGCACATGGTACCCTCCAGCTAGGATAAGTAATCAACCTGCTCAAACATACTTGGCTGTGATGGGGCATGCTCGAAGCCTATCTTTACACATGAGGCATGTGTAGTTCTGGGGTGTCATGGGTGCCCCACGTCCTGGCTGATTTCACATGAAGGCTGTTGTTGATGCTGTTGGTATCCATTGTGCTGGTGGTGAAATGTGTTCAGCAACAGTTGGGGCTACCAAAACTAGCTGGGTGTAAGTCACCATGTATGTTGCATCAGTTACCTCTAGCCCATGTAGTTTCCTTGTGAGTTCTTCAACCTCATCCATCACTCCTCCCTTCTTCTTTTCCTTCTCCTCTTCAACCTTTACCTTCCTCATTCTCACCTCCTTCTTTGTTTTTCCAGCCTTTTGCCTATATTGTTGTCCTCCCTCTTCCTCACTGGACTCTTCATCTGTCGACATCTCAACAGATGACTCCTCTGATTTCTCACTACTACTCCGTTCTCATCTCTTCTTTCCCTTCCCTCATTTCTTCAAACTCTTCCTTGTCCTTTGTTCCCATAACTCTTCTTCATCTACTGCTTCCTTCGAAAACACAAATCTCCCTGCCTTCAGTACTTTCTTGATTTTGGGGATCTGTGAACAGTCCAGGTTACTGTCCTCCTTTTCGAGTTGATCCCGGCTGGTGCGTTGAGTGCTGAGGGAAAGTTCTTTCCAAAAGTAGCGATTGCCTTCATCCGTGGTAATCTTTTTGGAGTTGATAAGGTCAGACACCATAGGCCAGAACTTACAATAATACTTATTTAGGTCATCTTCATCCTAAATATCCTCATCTGCCGCTGCCTCAATGAACCTGAGTAAGTGATTGACCAAATATTTCCCTCCAAGGGATGTCTTTGAGTATGACTCTAAAATTTCTTTCTTTAGTATTCGGTAATCCTGTTCATACCCTTCAAGACTCTTCCAGAACTGTTTTGTCTTGGTATCTGTATAATTCACCACCATCTTCACTTTCTCTGCTTTATCCAACCCACATGCTCTCACCTGCTGTTTGAACTCCTCGAAGAACTCCTTCAACTCCTCAGGATGTTTGGGGTTGAACTCTGGTGCACACTTGGTTCCTGGGGCTGGCATGGCTGTCATACCTCCTGGAGTTGATACTGAGGCCATTTGAGGGGTTGGTGTTACTGGTGGTGTTGAGGTGAGGAGTAGGGCCCTTCATGTGTGGCCTCATAATGTCTCTTGGTCTGACAATGATGTGGTCACTGTAGGTCCTGCTCCTGATGGTTGTCAACGCTTCACACTCTCAGAAGACTGACTTTGCTGGGATGGAAGCTTCAACTGCGACCATGTCTGGACTCTTGGTTGGTCTGCTGTGTTGTAAGGATTGTAGGGATAGAGAAGGAGTGTGGTTATGAGCTAGCCACCCCTTGTGGTGGGCTCCAAGTGTAAGGCTGCTATGAGTTCTCGGGGGTAAAAGACATCCATTCAGTAACTATGTGGCATGTATTTTAAAGGTTCTACATGTCCGTGTTTCTACAAAAATTGGGAATAAAAGGAGTGCTATGGTATGTAAATGAGAGACCGAGAGCATAAACGAGCGAGTTTTCTACATAAAATGAGTGTGAAGTTGGAAAGAATTATGTGTAAGATAAGAATAAATAGAGAGAGATAAAGAGTGAGCTGAATTACCACTGTACACTAGATAATCACGACATCCTCACATAGCTGAGAGGGTGTCCCTACACTGGCTATTGCTTTGTCATGTTGTACCCTACAAAACAGTACTTGGATCCAATGGACAGAATGTCAACCTCAAGGATAACTTTTCATTGTACATGCCCATTTTGAACTGGCAATGAAAACATTGACTTTGCTTGATAGCCAGGATGCAAATTCAAACTTGACACTGGACATCAGAGTATTCCATCAGTCTCAGATAAAGAAAAAGGAAAACAGAAAATGGAAAAAGGAGGTCACAGCCTCAACCAGCCATCCTTTGAGCCAACTTATTAAGAAGCAGGAGCTGGAGCAAAGTAAGGCTTTCTAATTTTGACTGAGCACTGTTTCTAATTTTATCCTGAAATCCAAGGAATCAAGCTTTGACTTCAGTGTCAAGTGCAGAACAAGAAGAATACATGCACCAGCCAAGGCAAACTGCAGAACAGTACCATTATTATTCTTTGTATTTGGCCCCTATCATCATACACATTGTCATCTGGAGAGCAGGTGGACACAAACATTTATACTTCTGACACTGAGTCATGTACATTTCTATTCAAAACCATAGCAGTGGCTTTGTGGACATTGCTAATCAGACTTCCCCTCAACCTACCATCACCATCCCTCCTACACCATTGTCATTAACTGGTCACCCCAGACAAGCTTTGCAGCATGGCTCCATGCCCCTCATGACCTTCAAGGTCATTTGAGAACAGAGTATATGGAGCTTGTAACAGGTGCATTGTTGACCCTCTTTGGTCTCTAGCATGCAAGAGATACTCTGGTGGGTGATGCACTCATTTGTGATATATCAGATAGTAAGAAGGAATGGGTGTCAATATGTGAGGCTATGGCTGGTTGTGGGTGTATCACCAGCTGGGACAAGTTCACTATTCAGTGTATTTGTTCTATCTCACAGGAGGGAAAAGCTGTACTTGAGCACTTGATTCATCCACTACCCTGGAGTATATGTAAGCTTTATGGTTGGCCATGGATATTGGTCACCTGATGATCAAGCAGATGAACAACTGTTTGAATTGGTTGATAAGATTAATTTATGCATTTCCTCAGAGGGTGGTTTCTGAGTTTATCTTGTTTTACAGGTTCACATCATGTATGAGGGGAGAATAGCTTACTTCAGTTTTGCAACCTTACCAGCAGCTCAGATGGTAGCAATGGATGTAAGCTCTAGTTCCCTGCTAATTTGGCTTCCTCACAAATGCACTTGCTATTTTGTAAACAGGTATTGGATTTCTCCATTTATCTACTTCATTGAGGGGATTGTTGGGAACAGTAAGCACACTGTTCTTATCTGACCAATGGTTGCCTGTACTGACCACCCCCTAGCTCCTGGATGCCAGTGAGTGATGTGCTCTGACATCAAGCTCATGCACCTGAATCCACTGGCTAATTAGACTTGTGGCAAGGTTAAACTTGCCAGATACCAAAACAGCAAAGCTGGGCAAAATCCAGCAAGTCTTCATTGCTGCACAGGAGAAAAATATCCATGCCTTGGATGTTACCTGGGTTAGGGGTTCACTCTTGAGTAGCACAGCGTTTGACACAGGATGTCTATACAGACTTGGTCCTGTCTTACTAGGCGTGACTTGGAGACGACAGAGCACTATAGTCCAGCCGGTTTAAGGGCAAAGAGGTATAGGAGGCAAGAACTGTATAACACTAAGATAAGGATACAAGGTAATGTACTGTATCCTTATATACTTCTAAGCATGGCTATACTCCTACTATAATGGTCTGGACCAGAGTAATTATGAGTCAGAGATAAGGAACATGAGACATAAACTAAGAATAGTCCTTCTGATGTACACTACTGATGGTTTCATAGTGACATGGGAATGTAAACTAAAAATAACTGTCCTTCTGATAAGACTTCTGATAACATTAGGTCCGTTTCTAGAGTTGTTTTCCATTACAACTCATTAGTTTCCTTCTTCTGGGTATTTGGCTAGGTAATTTGGTTTGTAGTAGTCTACTTGGGGTTGGTCAGTGGAGTCTGGTCAAGGGGGAATGATGGGGGAAAAGGTAGGGGTAGGAGTTCTGTGGAGATCAAGTATTGCAGTGGTTTCTGGGGATGGGGGTTGTCCTGGATAGAATATGTTGTATAGGAGTCATCTGAAGTGGGGACTTTCAATTCTATCTTCTGTGGGGGCAATTTGGTTTTCTTCAGAAAGAACTGCATGGTTCTCCTGTGATGTTGGACTCGGCAACCTCATTGTAACATTCCTCATAGTAGTCGTCATTAGTGAGGTCGATGTATCAACTGTGAGTGGAGGGAGTCATTGTGGGATGGGCTGTTGGAGTTTGGGAGTAGGGGGTGTGTCGAGTCTTTTGATTAGGGCATTCAGTCCATTTATGGCATGGTTAGAAAACAGCACAATGGGGACATCTATACTTGATGCAGTTGTAAGAGTAGTGCCCTGGGGCATATTGCTTGCACCCAAGACAGGCAAATTGAGGGCAATCCATGGCCCAATGTCTGGTATGTCTGCATTGGATGCAGACTGATCTGTCAGTGGTTTGGGGGTCAGTTTGTGCATGAATGGGATTGGGGGAGTTCCAAACCAGGACGTGGTTATTGGTGATGGAGTAGGTGGTGTTCCTAGTGGGGGTGAGATGTCTGAAAGGGTTTCTGAGATTGGCGGGCTTCTTTCCCTTATTGGGAGTGGGGGTGGCAATAGTGGTAGGGGTTGTTGCAGCAGTGGTGGTGATGGTTGTGGTGGAGGGCTGCAAGGTATGTATCTCATCTTGCTTGGGTAAGTTCTTTGACACCTCAGACATGAGGCTCGATCTTGAGTGAAGAAGTTGCTCAAGTGATTCTGCCCAGGTGCATTGCATATTGTATGCAGCAGCAAGAGCCTTAGTCTGTCATATGTGGTGGGTGTAGTCCAACCAGAGTTGTCAGTCATATTCTGAAATTGGAGAGTGTTCCAATTTATCCGTAATGGTTCAGCTGGTTGCAGCCTTGTGCAAATCTCTGTCAGAAGGGTGATTTGGTCCATGTGGTTGTACTCCAGCTGTATGGAATCTAAGGGAGGCAGCTGGGGCAATTGTTGGTTCTGGGGTGGCATTGGGGTCGGGGGTTTTGTCTCTATTGGTGGCATAGGCTGTGGTGAAGGTGTGAGAGGAGGTGTAGGGAGATGGGGCCGGAATGGGAGTTGTCTAAAGTGTTGTATGTTCAACCTTCTGGTCATTGATGATGATTATGGAGGAGGATGAGGAGGATGGAGAGGGTGTGGTGGAGTAAGGGGGAGTGGTTTGGGGGCAAGTGAGATCAAGGTTTATGGGCATCTTTTAAGTATGTTTGGTGTGAGAACAAAGTTGTCTTTGGTAGGTTCTGGTGGGTTCCTGATCTTCCTGGGGAATTCCATGAGTTTCTTTATACTCAGTTAGGTATTCTTCAGTGTTTGCACGGAGTGTTTTGTTGGTGATCCATTCATTCTCCATGTAGGAGTATCCTTTCCATTTGACATAATATTGGATTTTTCTGCGATGTTGGTGGTGATTAAGAATAGCTTCTATTTCGTATTCTTCTTCTTGATTGATGATGTCTGGTGGTGGTGGAGTCAGATGAGATCCATATGCTTCTGTTTTGGTGTATGGGGTTAGAAGATTTCAGTGGTATACCGGATGTATCTTCCATTTGATCAGAAGTTTTAATTTGTATGTCAGTGGTGATAGGACTTCTGAGATAAGGAAAGGTCCTAGTTGTTTTGGGGATATTTTGTTGGAGATGAAGGGGAGTTTGAGGTTTTTGGCTTCTAGCCATACTTTTTGATGTGTTTCAAGGGGTTTGGCAGTTCTTCTGGTTCTTTGTTTCATAATATCGGTGGAGAGTTGGTGTGCCACATGTGCTTCTTTTCTGGCATTATCAAGGAGTCTGATGCATTCATCTACTGATGGAAAGTTTGATGTTTCCATTACTGTGGGTATTGGTGGTAATATGCTGATTTCACACCTATACATGAATTCCATACTCTGGAACAATTCTCTACATAGAATCATTGGCTATATCATTAAAGAACTCTATAGAAGATTGGTACTACAGTGACCCACAAAACTGTTCCAATGTTTTGTACTTTTGACTTAAAGTAGAAATAGCTCAGTAAATAAAATAGCTAAATTCGTGAATATATTTATAAACATAGCAAAATATGTCATATCTGACCCTGCAAAGTCGCGTTATGTAATACTTCTAAATGAGGCAATTATGAATTTTGTAAGCATTTTAAGTCATTGGAACAGTTTTGTCAATGGTAATTTTTAATACTAATCCAAGCAATCACATGAGTCTGTTGATTGTGAATCAACAAGATCATGTGACCACGTGTCTTTGACATATAAATAGATGTGCTGACAGCCATGTCCCATCATTCTCAACCCCCCTACCTACTATGAAGCCATTATCTTCTACTCTAAAGCAAACCATTCTCTCTTTGCTAAATTCTCATCATTCCTATACTAAAATTGAGGCAATTACTGGTGTTGGGCGCAGTACCATATCCAGGCTAGCCTCTCAAAATTGTTCCAGCCTTACCAAATCACTTGGAGGACATCCTTCAAAACTCTCTACCACTAATATTTGGCATGCTATCCATCTTATCTCTGCTGGCAAGGCTGAAACTGCTGTAGATATAGCCAAATCTCTTGCTCCCATCATTGGGACATCAGTCTCTTCACAGACTGTGGCAAGGCATCTCAAATAGGCAGGAATGAAGGCTGTAGTCAAGCAAAAAAAACCTTTACTCTCTGACAAGTATAGGAGAGCTAGGCTGGATTTTGCTCTGACACACCAGCATTGGACTGTGGAGGACTGGAAGCTGGTTGTATGGTCTGATGAGACCAAAATTAATTGTTTGGGGTCAGATGGGAGGAAGTGGGGATGGAAAAAGAAGGGAGAGGGGCTTAGTGAAAGATTGGTCAAGGGAACTCTGAAGTATGGAGGAGGATCAGTGATGGTTTGGGGCTGTATGCTGTGGGATGGCCTAGGCTATGCAGTGAGGATTGATGAAAGGATGGATGCAGAGTTGTTTGTGCAAATTTTGGAGGAAGATTTGAAGAAGAGTCTCTGGTGGTACAAGCTTAAACCCCAAGATATTATCTTCCAGCAAGATAATGACCCCAAACACAAGAGTACACTGGCCAAAGAATGGTTTCAAGAAAGTCATTTTAGGCTCCTAACCTGGCCAGCACAGTCACCTGACCTCAATCCCATTGAGCACTTATGGGAATATGTGAAGAGAAAGTTGGGAGAGTATGAATCTCCTCCCAAGGGTATGGAGGAGTTGTGGCAGAGGGTAGAAAAGGAGTAGGATGCTATTCCAGCTTCTGAGTGTCAGAAGTTAATTGAAAGTATGCCTAGAAGAGTAGCAGCTGTACTCAAAGCCAGGGGGGGCTACTCTAAGTACTAGAAATAATAGGATAGCCTAGTGTAATATGTCATTGACAAAACTGTTCCAATGACTTAAAATGATTACAAAATTCATAATTGCCTAATTTGGAAGTATTACATGACGCAACTTTGCAAAGTCAGATATGACATATTTGGCTATGTTTATAAATATATTCACAAATATGGCTATTTTATTTACTGAGCTATTACTACTTTAAGTCAAAAGTACAAAACATCGGAATGGTTTTGTGGGTCACTGTATGTCCTGGGGTAGCCAGTTTGACCAAAATAAGGATATTCAAGCCTCAAAAGTGTTCAAACCAGCTCATTATCACTAAGCTTAGTGAACCAAGCTATCAGAACACTCTCCAGAGGGATTCAGGACTCTACATAGCCTATTGAGTATACTCTGGTTGCATCAAGGGACCTTACAAGCAGTTTTCTGATGAAACCAAATGTGTTTGAACATAAAAGAATATACCTAGCAGCAGCTGTCTCAGGTGTATTATGCCTATAGCGAGTCCAATAATAATGACTGGACCACAGAACGGAATGTTCAATGTTCAGAAGGCAACACCCAATGCCCAAAACCCTAGAAATATCAAAGACTCATAATTAATGAGTGCTTTGTGGGTCCCAGCACCTCAGCATATTGCCTAACTGAGATTAATTACAATGGATCAAGGGATTGTCCATACACTATACATTCCAATCATAATTGATCCAGAGGCTTAAACATGCTTGCATGGACGCAGAATAATGCAGATGAGCACAGAACATGTCTGGCTGGATTGCCATTTGTCAATCAGAGAAAAACCCATAACCCAGGGCAAGGTAGAAATGCTGCTGAACCTTCCAAAATATTCTGCAGTACCTGTAACAATTAAGCTTATTGTTTTCTATTTCATATTTACTATCTCTTGTATGTATCTAAACAATATAAATATGGTTGTGCTTGTTTGTGGAGAAGCAAGAGGTCTCACCCCCACTTCCACATGCAAGTCTGTGAGCTGTGATCAAGAACAGTGTCAGAGGACTATTTAGTGTGCATCATTAAGTGTGATTTCTTTGGTCGTCAACCAACCCAGAGACAGAGACAGAGAACAGAGTTCAGCGACCAGAGACCAGAGACCAGAGACCCCATGCTTTGAATTGACAGGGATTATCCTTTCATTGTTGCACTGTACAGCTAAGATAACTTCAATGGCTGTTTGTTAACCCCTAAAAAAACACTACTCTCTTGAATTTTGCTGTCAGAACACACCCCCAGAACACCCTATTAGACGAAACTGTTCATTATCTATCTCATATCGCTTGTATTAGCTTAAGCTTATTGAATTTCGGCTAAGCTTAGTGAAAACAAGCCCTCTATCTACATTAAAAATCCATGAACATTTCTACTTTTTCAGCAGAGGGTTATATCCCATGATTAGTTTGAATGGGGATTTCTGCCTTGAGGCATGTATGTATTTTGGAGTTGTGTGTGAATTTGGCGATAGGGGGGGTTTCTGACCAATCAAGGGGGTTCCTGGTGCAGTATATGGCAAGATAGGTCTTGATTTCTTGGTTGTATCATTCAGTAGAACCATCTGTCTGGGGATGGTATGCAGTTGAGAATGCTTGTTGGATGTTTAGTCATTTGGCTAGCTCTCGGAGCAAATTGGCGGCAAATCTGGGGTCTCAATCTGATATGATCTTATTGGGTAATCCAAATCTAATGAAGACTTTTTCTATTAATAGTCATCTGATGTCATCAGTGTTTGATTGATCTGATGTTGGGATGAAAATTACCCCCTTTGTAAGGCCATGGTCCACCACAGACAATATTGCATTATGGCCAGTGCTAGGCGGTAGACTGGTGATAAGATCCCATGAGATTTGGGCAAATGGGCATCTGGAAGATGATAGTGGGATCAGTTGAGTTGGTGCATGATCCGGTCTGTGTATGATCTTGTGTTGCTGACACTCTGGACAGCCTTTGACGTAGTTCTTTATGAATGTCAACATTCCTGGCCAATATACTTCTTTCTTGGCAAGGTGGTATATTTCCTGTTCTCCAGGATGGCCATGTGTAGGGTGGTCATGGTATCTTGCAATGACATTGCATCTAAGTTGGAGGTCTTCTGGAATGATGACACATTCTTGGAACATGTGGAATGGACCATTCAAGGTTGGGACTGTTCCAAAGTCTTCATTAGCAGCATTAGGGTGGGTTTCTTTTAGGAGTTTGAACACTTTGGTGGTTCTAGCATCGTATTTGGGTGATTCCATGATTCTTTCTTGTAGTTCCATATTGATGGTGGCGATAAAGAGGTGTTCTGGGAGTACCATGATCAGGTTTTGATCTTCTATGTTGGCTGTGGTGACAAAGAGGTTGTTTGGAAGCATGGTGACATCTTCATTATTGTTATCCTCATCAGGGATGTGGTCTGGATGTCTTGATAGAGCATCTGGTGCAGGGATCTTTGATCCTGGGATGTGTTCTAATTTAAAGTTGTAGTCAGCGAGGGTCTGGACCCATCGTGCTTGTCAGTGGTTGATTTTCTGAGGTTTATGCCAGTATGTGAGGTTTTGGTGGTCTGTTCTGATGCGGACATTATGTATGGGGGCTGCCAAGGAGGTAATGGTGCCATTCTTTGAGGGCTCAGATAATAGCGAGGAGTTCCCTATTGTAGATGTCATAGTTGCATTCTGCTGGTCCAAATGTCTTTGAATAGAATGATATGGGTTTCCATATTCTGTTGATGTCATGTTGGTACAGGACAGCTCCTGATGCAAACTTGGAAGCATCAGCTTCTATTTTGAAAGGTTTTGTGGAGTTGGGCGTGAGGAGTACCGGTTCTTTTAAGAATTTGTTCTTGAGCATTTCAAACACTTTTTGTTGTTCTTCTTTCAATTCAAACTTGTTGGATTTGGATAGGAGTTGGTTAAGGGGTTTGGTGTGGTGGGAGTAGCTGCAGATGAATTTCCAGTAGAAGTTGCAGAATCCGATGAATTTCCAAATGTGTCAGACTGTTTTCGGCACTAGCCAGTCTTCTATTCCCTCCCTTGAGTTTTCCAGGGTCCATTTTTATCTCATCTGGCATGATGATCATGCTGAGATATTCAAGTCATTGTTTGTTGAACTTGCATTTCTCCATTTTGAGGTAGAGATCATTTTCCTGCAGTATTTGCAGTACTTTTTCTGTAAGTCGGTTGGTTTCTTCCTGGGTTTTACTGTAGATTAGGATATCATCCATGTAGATGATGATTCCTCCTTTCTCCATTATTCTGGAGAATAATGTGTCCATCATGTGTTGGAACGTCATGGGACTGTTCCAAAGTCCGAAAAACATTACAGTTGGTTTGAAAAGACCCATAGGAGTCTTGAATGCTGCTTTTCATTGATCGCCATCTTTGATTCTGACATTATTGTATCCTAGGCGGACATTGAGCTTAGTGAAGTACTTAGCTCCTTTGAGTTTATCCATGATAGAGGAAATCATGGGGATTGGGTAGGCATTTTTGACCGTATGATTGTTGAGATAACAATAGTCTTGGCAGGGTTGGAGGTCTCCTCCTTTCTTGGCAACAAAGAAGAAAGGTGATGCCATAGGGGATTTTGAGGGGTGGATGTACCCTTTTTGGAGGTTTTCATCTATGAATTCCTTTAGTGCTTTTTCTTTGGCAGGTGCCACTTGATAAAGTTTCATTAATTTTGCTTCAAATGCTAGTTTTAGTTCGATTTCATGATTGAATGTTCTTGATGGTAGGAATTGTTCAGAGGCTTTTTTGTTGAATATTTTAGCCCATTGGGCAAATCTCCAAGGGATCTCAGGTGGTTCCTTGTTTGATTCCGGTTGTTTTCCTTTTTGGTTTGCCAATTTTGTCAGGTTGTGTTGCTCATTGTGGAGCATTGTGGCATGTGTAGCTTTGGCGTTTACTTCTAATGGGGTTAGAAGCATTGGGTTCATTTCTCTCTCTCAAGAGAAGGTGTCAAGGTCAACATTTGACAGGTTGACATATTCTTCAGGATTGTCCTCAGGTTGAGAGGTTTTTCCAGCCATTATGTCCATGGCAATGGAGTTGAGTTCAACAGGTCATCATAGGGTTCTGAGGAGTTTTGAGAAGTCTTTGTGGTCAATTTGGGGTTTCCAAGAGAATGTCTTGTGTTATCAGAAGTCTTATCAGAAGGACAGTTATTTTTAGTTTATATTCCCATGTCACTATGAAACCATCAGTAGTGTACATCAGAAGGACTATTCTTAGTTATGCCTTGTGTTTCTTATCTCTGACTCATAGTTACTCTGGTCTGGATAATTATAGTAGGAGTACAGCCACACTTAGAAGTATATAAGGATACAGTACAATACCTTGTATCCTTATCTTAGTGTTATAAAGTTCTTGCCTCCTATAACTCTTTGCCTCTAAACTGGCTGGACTATAGTGCTTCATCGTCTCCAAGTCACGCTTAGTAGGACAGGACCAAGTCTGTATAGACATCCTGTGTTGAACCCTGTGCTACTCAAGAGCGAACCCCTAACCTGGGTAACATCTTGGTTTTCCAGTTGATGTTGGGATTGTATTGTTCCAACCAGGGAAATCCAATGATGAGATCCTTCTCACCAGTGTTTGTGATGTACACTTCTAGCATGCAATCTCTTCCATCAATGATGGTCTTGATTTTGATGTATTCATGGATCTTGCCATGTTGGTTGCCAGTTCCATCAACATTGCTGAGGGGAATTGGTTGGTCCAGCTGTTTTGTTTGATAACCATGTCATTCAACAACTTTGTGGGAAATAAAGTTCCCTTGAGCTCCTGAGTCTATTAGGGTAGTGATGGCTATGGGTTTTGATGTCCATTCACTCCAAATCTCAATGGGTAGGAAAAGGGATTGTTTATTTGGGGATAGTTGTAATTGTACAGAGTTTATCAAGAAAATGTCTGTCTGAGTAAGAAATGTCTTTTTGGGAACGAGCAGGGGCACATCAGTCTGTGTTCCATTTTAAAAATCCTGGAAGAGATGCATCTCCAGATCTTCAGCTAGTGCAGAGTGGAGTTCCTGTTGGAGTTCAGGGTTGAGGTCATCAACCATTTGGTGCATCTGAGATGCAACTTCTGCAATAGCAAGGGAGTACTTGCATTGCAGTGATTGTTGGGCATTCCAGTTTGGGAATCCGGGATGAGTGTTTTGTTGTCCAGGGAAGGGACGGTTGGGGTTTCTCGCAGGGTGAGGAGGGTTGGTGTGCATTCCTGGGAAGCGTCTGGCTGGCAGTGGGTGTGGGCATTTACTGACCCAATGGTCTTTAGCTCTGCATCGGAAGCATTCTTGGTTTTGATATGATTTCATTTGTTGTCCAGTGATAACAGCATCTAACTCCAATGGTTCCTGTGTGGAGTCTTCTTTGGTATATTCCGGTTGTGGAATTTTGGGATAAGGATCTTCAAATCCTTCTTCTATTGCAGCATGGTCTATTTCCATGGCATGTGGGTTGTGTGGTGTGAATTGTGGAGCATTGCTCCTTTGGTAAAACTGTGCATAGGGCACATTGTTGTTTGGATGGCTTGGTCTGCAATTGGGTTGATATTGGTTTCTTTGGTGGAACATGTTCCTGGGGGTGCTGTAGAGGGCATTGATTCTGCAGAAATTATCATCGAGTTTGTTGGCTTGGGTATACCAAGCAGTGATAGTTGTCGGAGGGTTCTCTGATTTGTCGATCTTCATTGCAATGCGGCAATCAATTGCTTTTCAATAGAGATCGATCAATGTGCAATCTTCATTAAGTCTGGATTGATGGACAAGTTCCTTGAACTGAGCATTGAACTCAGTCATTGGTTTACCTGCTTGGTGCAGGGTCTGGAGTCTGGTATGTGCATATGCATGTTTGTCTGCCAGGGTGAAATCAGCTCTAAGCTGGGCAGTGAAGTTGTCCCATGATTCCATTGCTATAGGTTGTCCTGGTTGGGTTTGCGTGTTCCTCTTGTGGAGGTATTGTCTGGCCCATGCTTGGGCATCTCCTGATTGCATTGTCAAGAGGACAAATAGGGTCCTAGCAAGGTCATTGTTGTATGTGGTTGCATTAGTGAGCATGTAAACTTTGCATTGGAAGATCCAATCTTCAAATAGTCTTCTGGTTCTATTGAAGGCAATGGGTTTGAGGAGTCCTAACTCCTTTGGGTTTTGTGCAGCAGCCATTATTTGTAGTTGTCCAGGTGGCAGCAGCAGTGGTGTTGGTGGTTGCAGTGGTTGTACAGGTGGTGCTGGTAGGGCTAAGAGGTGTACTGATGTGGGTAATGTGGGTGATTGTGGTTTGGGTTCTGATTGGTTGTCTTCGGTGATGTAGATGTCTGAGTTGTTGTCTACTGGAGGAGGTTTTCCTTGATCTACTGCATATTCATGACATGTAAGTAGGTTTTCTTCAGATTGGGAAAGCTCTCTTGGTTGTTTGAGGGCATATTTGAGCTTTTGAAGTTCAAAATCATTTAGTGGGTTTACTTTGGTGCAATATTCTTCAGCTCTTTTTCGTTCCTTTTCTTCTTGTTCATAATGTTCTTTTAATTCTCTTTCGTGTTGTAATCTTTGTTGTTCTGCTAGTTCTTTGGCAAAGCCTGTTTGAGTGCATGTAGATGTGGATGCATGTGGAGTGGGCAAGTCAAATGTGTAAGGGGACAATCCACAAACACCCCTGAGCCTCCCAGCACACTGTACATCCCCCCTTTCAAACGCTTACACCCCAAACATAACCAGAATGCACCAGAGGTCCCCTCACTGCCCAGTTAAACCCCTCCCTTCACCCTCTACACCCTCCTTAACCCTCACCTGCTTCCTCCCATTTCCTGTAGACTTCAGACTGTTATCTTCACTCCCCACACTCATTTTAATCACACCTGGCCTTGTGCAACACCCAGACACCACTGTCAAGCCTTGTTCAATTTATATTGATTATATAAGTCAAGTATATACATAGTTTTCGCCTGCAGGGGTTCCCTCATCCTATTCTCTTAGGATTTCCCTGCAGGTATGGACTCCCTACTTAGCTCACAGATTAATAATACTTAGGATTTCCCTGCAGTGACGTTTCGGCTCCCTGAGTTGTCCGAACCCTCCAGGTTGCCCTAACAGAAGAATAGGATCCCCCTAACGAGACCAGTCCGGTGTCCATAGGCCCTACCCTGTCCATAACGTGTTTTTCGACTCAGTAGCAGCCTAACACTCAGCACTCTTCTCTCCCCTCGTCCAACCTCGTCTCTCACTCATGTCACAGCAAAATGCACCGGAGAACGGGCCCTCAGACCCTCTGGCTATGATTGCCCAACTCCAGCAGGACGTGGCATCGGTGATGACTAGGCAGGCCGACTCCGAGCTGGCCCTCACGGAAGTGATCCAGTCGATTCAAACCACCCTTCAAGAACTCTCCCAACGTCCAAAAACCCCAAATGCTCCTGACACGACTCCACCCGTCCCCGACACGTCCCCTCCCTCTACCCAATGCACTCGCTCCTCAAAAGTCAAACCAGCGACTCCACCAGACTTCTCGGGTGACCGAACGCGTGGGAGGGCCTTCTTGAACTCTTGTAACACTTACCTACGACTCTGCCCGACTCATTTCGCCTCGGACCAGCAGAAGATACTCTGGGCTATGTCGTTCATGAAAGAGGGGCGTGCTGCTAAGTGGACGGATCAGATATTTCGGTGGGAAGATAGGAACCAAGGAGCAGAGAGGTTCCTAGATTGGGAGGACTTTCAAGGCGAATTCCGTAAGCACTTCTTCCCCGTGGACTCCGAGGCAGCTGCTGTCAATCGGCTGGAAGGTACAGAGTACTTCCAACGAAACAGGAACATCGAAGACTACCTGGACGAGTTCCTAGAGCTTATCTCGGACTCCGGGTACAAAGATGACAAGACCATCGTTGTCAAGTTCCGTCGAGGCCTCCGCCCGGCCATACAGACCGCAGTAGCCACGATGACGGCCAACCAACCCTCGGACAATGCTCCGGAGGCTTGGTACAAGGCAGCGCAGCTCATAGATCAGAACCGAGCTGCCAACGATGCCTTCCAAGCCTTGGGGCGGACACAAATACCCTCAGCAAAGCCCTCCGCCAACCCCTATCGCCTCACATCTGCCCCTGTCGCCCCCCTTGCCACGTCAACTTCGACCCCCTTTCCATCAGCCCGCTCCTTTGCCCACGTCACCCCCACTCCGACCAAACCCGTCCCAATGGATATTGATGTGACCAGAAAGGCCACGACGACACCCGTAGTCTGCTACAGATGCCACCAGCCGGGCCACGTCAAATCCGAATGCCCTAGGCGCTTCGACGTTCGCTTCTTAGACTTGGAGGAGAGGGAAGCCCTGATTCAGCAATTATTAGCCGAGAAAGACATCGTGGAAGCTCAAGGGTCATCGGAACATCGAGAAAGCGAAGACGAGACGGATTTTGTCTCAGGCAGTCGGTGAATAGTGTGCCCCGGTCGCCCACAGGGAGTAGGTACAGTGTATTACCCATAGACCTAATAAACGACACTGTCCCTACCCGAAACCCGATCCCTGTACAAGACACACCCCCTTTAAGCTCTTCCTTGCCTAAACGACTGAGACGGCCGAAATGGGAGCGGCGTTTGCCCCCGGTGTTCAAGATATCTTCAGCAGAGTCTCCACGGTCGCTTCATCTGACAGTGGAGCTAGAAACGACGGACACAGCAGAACGGAAGGTCACTCAGGCCCTCCTGGACAGCAGGGCGACAAGCTGCTTCGTCGACCGCAATTTCGTACAGAGAAATCATCTCAACACGCGCCCCCTTTCCCAGCCCATCCCCGTCTTCAACGTTGATGGCACCGAGAACGAAGCAGGTTCAATTACGGAGGTCTTAGACATAGTTCTCCGTTACAAATCTCACTCAGAGCGCACCACCTTGGCGGTCACATCGCTCGGAAAGCAAGACTTACTACTCGGCTTCTCATGGTTGAAGGAGCATAACCCCGAAGTAGACTGGCAGACAGGTGAAGTCAGGATGACCCGATGCCCAGATAGGTGTTGCACACTGTGTAAGGAACAGCTGAGAACTGAACGAAAGCTCCGGAAGGCTGAGATTAAAGCAATCTCGATGTGCTCGGAAGGCCCTTATCCACTCTCGGATGACGACTGGGAGGAGATTCAAGAGATCCCGGGTCTTCAACCAAAATCCGAACGAGGGACCGGAGACGGCGAACGTATCTGGGCCACCGTTCTCCGTCCGGAACCCCAGTTCATCCAAGCGACCAGCACTACCTCCCAAAGACTCGCGGAGGCCTTCCACCGCAATTCGCAACCTCCTCGGGCATCCCCTGAAATCTCCGGCCTACTGGATCCCATTCCCGAGTATCTCCGTGACTTCGCCTCCGTGTTCGAGAAAGAGTCCTTTGACTCTCTCCCGGAACAAAGGGCTTGGGACCATGCTATCGAGCTCATACCGGGAGCGACGCCTACAGGCTGCAAGGTATACCCTCTGGCCCCCTCTGAACAGTCAGAACTCGACTCCTTCATTCAGGAGAACTTAACTACCGGGAGAATCCGTGCTTCAAAGTCCCCCATGGCCTCTCCGGTGTTTTTTATTAAAAAGAAGGATGGCTCGCTCAGATTGGTTCAAGATTACCGAGCTCTTAACGCAATCATGGTGAAAAATAAATACCCACTCCCACTCATCTCGGAGCTCGTAAATCAACTCCGAGGGGCCAAGTATTTCACCAAACTCAATATTCGCTGGGGTTTCAATAACGTACGGATTAAACCCGGAGACGAATGGAAAGCAGCCTTCCGCACCAACCGGGGCCTCTTTGAGCCTCTAGTGATGTTCTTCGGACTTACCAACAGCCCCGCTACTTTCCAGACGATGATGAACGATATCTTTAGGGACCTCATCGCAGAAGGGGTCGTTGTAGTATATCTCGACGACATCCTTATCTTCACAAGGACCGTAGAAGAACATAGAAGAGTTACCCGTCGCGTTCTAGAGATACTTCGCCGCCACCGGCTCTACCTCCAACCGGAGAAGTGCGAGTTCGAGAAGACCAGGGTGGAGTACTTAGGGCTAGTCATTTCGGAAAATAAGGTGGAGATGGACCCGGTAAAGGTCGCCGGAGTACAGGAGTGGCCGACGCCTACAGACAAGCGAGAGGTCCAGGCGTTCCTGGGCTTCGTGAACTTCTATAGGCGTTTTATCCAAGATTTTTCACACTACGCCCACCCTCTGTTTGATCTCACTAAATCGGACACTCCTTGGCGATGGGGAAAGCCAGAACATAGCGCTTTCACCACCCTTAAGGAGCTAATCACGTCCGCGCCCGTTCTCGCCTCGCCGGACACCTCCTTGCCCTTCCGGCTTGAAGCGGACAGTTTGGATTTTGCCACTGGAGCGGTACTCTCTCAGCAGTCGGAGGAAGGTAAATGGCACCCGGTGGCATTCTATTCTAAATCCCTGGACCAGGCACAACGAAACTACAAGATTCACGACAAGGAAATGCTGGCGATCATCCGAGCACTCGAGGAATGGCGGCACTTCTTAGAAGGCGCCCCCCATGTCGTGGAAGTCTGGTCAGACCACCGAAACCTAGAGTATTTCATGACAGCTAAAAAACTTAATCGCCGCCAAGCTCGCTGGTCACTCGTCTTGGCTCGCTTTGACTTCAAGCTTCACCACCGGCCGGGTAAATCGATGGGGAAAGCCGACGCGTTGTCCCACCGTGCAGACCATGGCCCCGGAGATCGTGACAACGAAGATGTCGTCCTCTTGACGAGGGAGAAGCTTGCGATCCGAGCCCTCGAAGGAATTCAAGCCGCCAGCAAAGAACAAGTCCTTCTACGAGACATCTGAGCAGGGAATCGCTCCGAGACTGCAGAAGAGGCAGTCGCGAATTTGGCCCGCAGGCTCAAGGAGTCCTCTTCTAGAACCGTACACTCATCCGAGTGGTCTAATGTGGACGGACTGCTATTATTCCGAGGCCGGATCTACGTCCCGAACAGCAACGACCTCCGACGCCGCATCGTGGCCCTCTGCCACGATTCCCCGGTCGGTGGGCACGCAGGTCGTTGGAAGACACTCGAATTGGTCTCCCGAAACTACTGGTGGCCGCAGATGTCTCGCTTCGTAGGTCAGTATGTCTCCACATGCGACTTATGCCTCAGAACGAAGCCCCACCGTCACCTCCCTACTGGAGAACTTCACCCCTTGCCTATTCCCGAGTCCCGATGGGATACCATCAGCGTTGACTTTATTGTAGAGCTTCCTCCTTCGGCTGGGTATGACGCCGTGATGACCGTAGTCGATTCGGCCTCCAAGCGAGCCCATTTCATCCCCACACACACCACAGTGACGGCCGAAGGAGCCGCTCGGCTATTCCTGCACAACGTATGGAAACTACATGGTCTCCCCAAACAGGTAGTGTCCGACAGAGGCCCCCAGTTCGTCGCAGAGTTCACCAAGGAACTTTACTGGAAGCTAGGAATTAAGGTAGCGAGCACGACGGCATGGCACCCCCAAGCAGATGGTCAAACGGAAAGGGTTAATCAAGAATTAGACCAATACCTTCAGATCTTTGTCAACGAGAGGCAGGATGACTGGCTAGATCTCCTCCCACTGGCCAAATTTCAACACAATAATCATATCCACGCCTCGACCCAGCACTCCCCCTTCCTTCTCGACACTGGTAGACACCCCCGGATGGGCTTTGAACCTCACCAACGACCTTCTCGTCTAGAAACGGTCAACGAATTCACTAACCGGATGAAAGCGACGCTGGAGGAAGCCAAAGCTGCCTTGGTACGGTCTAAAGACGAAATGGCGAGATACTACAACCAACGCCGCACCCCAGCACCTACCTTCAAACCCGGGGACCGAGTTTACTTGGACGTGAGTGATATTCAAACCACCCGACCGTCCAAGAAGCTGTCACACCTCAGACTAGGCCCCTATACAGTAGAACGACGGGTCGGCGCCAACGCCTACCGCCTGAAACTTCCCCAGTCCATGCGACGCCTCCACCCAGTCTTCAACATCGTAAAACTTCTCCCTGCGCCAGAGGACCCATTCCCAGCCCAACAGCCACCCCCACCACCCGATCCAGTAGTCATCGACGACGAGAAGGAGTGGGAAGTGGAAGAAATCCTAGACAGCCGATTTGTACGATGAAAACTCAAATTTTTGATCAAATGGAGAGGTTTCGGTCGCGAACATAACTCCTGGGAAGACTCGGCTGACATACGTGCACCGGAACTCGTTAAGAAATTCTACGAGCAACACCCCGGAGCCCCACACTTCATACGAGCTCTCCAGTTCGGTTCCATCCCATTCCAACCACTCCCAACCATCATGTCGAGTCGCCGCGATCCTGAGGGGGGGGTAGATGTAAGGGGACAATCCACAAACACCCCTAAGCCTCCCAGCACACTGTACATCCCCCCTTTCAAACGCTTACACCCCAAACATAACCAGAATGCACCAGAGGTCCCCTCACTGCCCAGTTAAACCCCTCCCTTCACCCTCTACACCCTCCTTAACCCTCACCTGCTTCCTCCCATTTCCTGTAGACTTCAGACTGTTATCTTCACTCCCCATACTCATTTTAATCACACCTGGCCTTGTGCAACACCCAGACACCACCGTCAAGCCTTGTTCAATTTATATTGATTATATAAGTCAAGTATATACATAGTTTTCGCCTGCAGGGGTTCCCTCATCCTATTCTCTTAGGATTTCCCTGCAGGTATGGACTCCCTACTTAGCTCACAGATTAATAATACTTAGGATTTCCCTGCAGTGACGTTTCGGCTCCCTGAGTTGTCCGAACCCTCCAGGTTGCCCTAACAAAATGGAGATGGGGGATAAAATGGTGATGGTGTTTGAGTGGGTAAAGGGTTTCTTCTGGGATCTGGATTTTGGGTTCCTGGTCCTAAGATGCTACTTCTCAATTTGGGAGGAGGTGATGGAGTTTCTTGGGCTGAGAACTTCTTTGGAGGCATGGTGACAGTTGTCTAGCGATCAATTATCACCAGAAGAATGAAAAATTGGGTTGCAATGATAGAGATTCCTGAGTACAGGTTCCACAATCTGATGACACAACAGTGGCAAGGGCACATGATGCATTTGAGTTCTAGGGTGATTATTTGGTAGGCAATGAGGGTGGCAGTGGAGGTAAAGATGAAAATGAGTAGGTAAGCCAGATCTTCTGGTGGGGAGAGGTTGAGGGTCATAGCAATGGCTACACAGAGGGGTGGTTTTCTTTTGCATGTCGTTTTGAACGACCAGAGTACCTCAATGTGTTCAGTACGTTGGCAGAGCAGAGCAGAGTAGAGGACAAGCAAGAGATAAGCAGCAGAGTATCTTAGTGTTTTGTTACCCAGGTTAGGGGTTTGCTCTTGAGTAGCACAGTGTTTGACACGGGATGTCTATACAGACTTGGTCCTGTCTTACTAGGTGTGACTTGGAGACGACAGAGCACTATAGTCCAGCTGGTTTAAGGGCAAAGAGGTATAGGAGGCAAGAACTGTATAACACTAAGATAAGGATACAAGGTAATGTACTGTATCCTTATATACTTCTAAGCATGGCTATATTCCTACTATAATGGTCCAGACCAGAGTAATTATGAGTCAGAGATAAGGAACATGAGACATAAACTAAGAATAGTCCTTCTGATATACACTACTGATGGTTTCATAGTGATATGGGAATGTAAACTAAAAATAACTGTCCTTCTGATAAGACTTCTGATAACATTGGAGGCCTTGTCAAACCTAGCACAAGTAGTCCCAGCCAGCAAAGAAGACCCACTCACACATGAGTCAAGTCAGACTGATATCATTCATAGCAAGGAGGTTGAGGAGTGGCAGATGCAGGAGAGGAAGGCTCACCAGTTTGAATGATAGGATACTGATAAAGGTAGTATGGAAACTAAGATGAATACTGCCTCCAGTGAGCACCTGGATAGAGAAAGGGATTACCAGGAGCAGTCCCTGCCTGATGGGGGGGAGGATTATGTTGAGTGGGTTGAACTGCATCATCAGATCATCAAGTGAAGGGATATCTTTTTGGTTTTTCTTTTTTTCTTTTTAAAACAAGGCATTTATAATGCTATCTCAGGTTGATATCATTCTCATGGAGGGACAAACATGGCAAAATCAGGCCCATGGCCAGGAACACAGTCATGATGAGGATAAATGCCATATGTTAGGAGCATTGTCCATTTAGCAGGTAGATGGAAGTCCCTAGCATATGAGGTATACATATGCAGCTTTGAGCCCATAGTCAACCAACACACTAGAGAGCTAGCAGAGCATTGAAAGAGTCACACTACCAAAATGAGAAGATTGGGCAAGCAGCTCTTCAAGCCATGATCCAGATTATCATGTTGGGTAGGTGGCTCCTTGCTTCATGGTATGGCCTGCTAATGCAGCCCTCCAGCCCAACCTACACATCTCATACCACCACTTAGTCAAGCACTGACAAAGCTGGATGTTATTATCATGATCATCAATGATCTTTTGTGCCCATATCCTCTGTAGTACAAATGTACCCACATCCACCCTTATCATCATCATTCTGTCATGTTATAGCTCTCAGCATGCTCCTGGGTAAGATAGGCTTGTATCCATCACATCTCTGAGGCTGATTCCCATTGTGTTGTACTCTCATAGTGCTCTACTACCCTCACAACTAGATGCTCAATGCTTCCGACTGTAGACCACCTGAGGATCATGCTGGGTTCTCCAGTATCTTACTTTGTATCATGTTGGGCTCTCCAGTGTCTTCCACCCTTCACACCATCTGCAACCCTCCCTTGTTGAAACCAACATGCAATGTTCCATGATGGTGAAGGCTCAGTCAGGTACAGAGGCAATATGCCTGTGCCTTGACTCTTCACAGCTGTTATGAACCCCACAGCTCTACTGTCACCTTTGCCTAGCTCAGCACCTTGCATGCACCTGCTGGATTGAAAATGACAGCCCAGAGCACCTTGCATGCATTCACTAAATCACAAACAATAGCCCAGCCACTTCAGTTTCACTGTGGGCAGCTGCTCATGTATTCTCTTCTCTCACAATTGTACCACCTTTGCATCTAATGACTGCACTCTCTCATCATGGATTGGCTATGAGCTTTGAAAAATGGGAGATGCATACATCCATGGACCACTTGAGGATAATGCTGGGCTCTCCAGCATCTCTCAGGTATGATGAATTTGCTGCCACTGCCACTGCACTACTGCACATGTGTGTCACAGTAGTGTCACAGTAATTTGGCAGTAATGTGCAGTAATGTGGTGGTAATGTGTAGTAATGTAGCAGTAGTGTACAATAATATATGTACAATATACAGTAGTATAGTGGCTATTTATTGACTAAACTAACCACTCCTACATGATATACCTCAGAGAAATGTCAAATGAACCTCAAGTTTGTCAATTTCCATAAAAGGAAATGTCAGAAACTCGGATCAAAAGCCCTCGGAGTGACAATATCCCCTCCTCCTGACTTGAATTCATCCCCTCTCTATTCCTTGGTAATTAATCTGGGCATGCCCTGAGAATATTGAAGGACTGTAGGATATTTTAGATGAGCAGTAGCTAGCAATTTCCATTATTCTTGCATTCTTCATCCTCATATTTCTTCCATCTCCACTTCTTTCTTTAATATTTTTAGAGTATACATGAGCTCCACTATCACCAGAGTGTAAATACCCTATGTATTTTGTAGGGACCTTATTTAATTCACAAAGCTTAACCCATATTTGAAGTCTTCTCTCCCTCTTTCTCTTTTTTGCTCTATTTCCCTTTTCCTGCCTTATTGTCTTACCTTAACATCCCAGCTATTGGATGTCACTCATCTGACACCCCTTTATCATCCCAAGTTGTCTCAAGTCCACATGTTGAGCAGTTTTTATTAAATTGATCAATTTTGTCATATTTTCACTACTATACCCATATAAACTGGGTAGAAGCCTCAACAACAGACAGATATTGTGATGCTTGCATACCTAAACCCCCAAACATCTCACCTATTACCCTTTCAGTTCAGAAACCCTGGCAGTAGTGTTACAGTAGTATACTGTACCCTGGAGGCAGTGTGGCAGCAGTATACAGTAGTGTCACAGTAGCATGCCATAACCCTGGCTGTAGTGTGGTGGTAGTATGCAGTAGTGCACAGTAATGTTACAGTAATGTGGGGGTAGGATACAGTATTCCTGGCAGTTATGTATAATAATATGTAGCAGACCATTAAACCATGGTATTGGAGTAACAATAAGTGTTTATTAGCAGGTATTAACATTGATTATAAGTATATAAAGTCTATAATATTAATGTAAGGTGGTGGTAGCCATCCTATCCTGACATCTGAATGAATTTTCAGGCCTCAAACAGGTGATTATTCACTTTGAATGATGATAACCTCAGCAGATGTCACAAGCAAATGCCCCTCCTGCTCCACCCAAATACCATCCTCTCTGGAGTGGGTGATTGTCTTTTTTCACACATAAGCTGACACCCACTCCTCCTTTTTGTTACCTTCATTATCCACTCAGAGATGTCTTATAGGTAAACCTCTATTTGTGTGCAGTGGATAGCAATCAGCTAGAATAAAGACTCCTATAATATAAATGACATAGTGGGCCCATTCTGACTTCTATCATAGCACCAACCTGGACTATGTACTGCACCCAACACTGCTTTCCCCCTTTAACTCTTTGATGTTGATTTCCCCTGGAGCATATGCTCACCCCACCACTAACTACTTTATGGTGTAAACACCTCTCAACAGCAATTTCCAGCCCAGAAGCACCTGCAGAAACCATTCCAAAACCTCAAACAGCCCCCAAGTCCATACCAGCTCTCTTCCATAAGGCATGCATTGCTAAAGAACAGCATCAAGAAATTATGGTGAGAATGTTCCTTGGCTTGCCACCCCAAATATACTGACTGTCCTAGGAAACTATACAAATGTTGATATCCACTATGCTGAACCTGGACATCCTATTTGGCAAGCAGAACAGTGTAAACATTGATGACTTATGCTCTTGGGTATCTCTAGCAGTGTCCTTATCTCTGGTTTATTGAGCTCAACTCTTTTGCTAGATGGCTATTGAATATCCAATACTTGTCCACTTTGAAAACAGCTGAGTGACTAACCATTGACCAGGCAAGAAAGCACTCTATGACCAATGTTGGTAGGGTATCAGGTAACAATCGCTTGGGGGTGCAGCTAAAAGGTTTGGTCTCTATTTCTAAACAAGAAGTGTAGTCATTGACAATCATGAGTGATCTTCTCAAATGAGATATAAGGATGCCCAAGAGAATTGTGCACTAACAATCAAGATTTACATTCACAGCAATTAGCCCTCCAAAGAAGAATGAGCATTGACTTGGACATATTCAACTATGTAAGAGCATCAGGCCAGAAATAAGCCTTTTTATCAACTCTTAGAAACCAATGAACCTTTTTATCAACCTTTAAAAACCATTGGTAGCTTATTATCTTGCTGTGAAATTTAAGAAAGCCACCTCTGAATATAGTCTCCATTAACCACATTCTCTGCTTGCTTATATAATGGAACATGCACTTTACCATTGCTTTGACCTTTCTTGACAACTGTAAGGGGACAGCTGGGTAGCCAAATCCCAATCCTAGTGAGCTTAGCATACCAATCACCCAGTATATCTAACTGGTGTAACGGGTTGCTGCTCACCTATTCTTACTCCTCTTCTGATGTAGGTTGCCTGATGGGTATTCTTAGATAGAACTTGATCTTGTGCTATAAATAGTTGTTCTCTGATGTTCCAGAACATTCTGTAGTATTCATAGCACTGTCTGTAGTATATAGGCACAGGTTGAGGGGTGAAGCCCCTCACTTGATTATCAACTTGGTTTTAGGCCCCTTATTCCCCTAGCAGCAACCCCTGTTGGTCGGGTTTCATCAACATGGGAGGAGCTGCTAGGCAGGTAGTAGCTTGCATGCTAGAAATTCAGAATACACTGACATACCTTACAGCTTTTTGATGTCATGAATCTCATGAAGTAGGCCTTCAGTAATGGTTGTACCTTAGGCAAGTGGAAGGCATCCACAGAGATTGAGAGAAATGAGTCCAAAAAAAAGCGAAAATTGGTAAGTCACAAGTATAAAAACAAGTAATTGACTGACAAGTTCTCATTAGAATTCTGAGAAAGCCAAACAGTTACTGAGTTCCATGATCTGTGAAGTAAGGAAGGTTTGCCTTTGAGAACATAATTTGGAGTTGTCACAATTGATGCCCACATCAGATACAACCAATGTTACCTGATGAACTCCTTTTGAAGATATTTGGTGAAGTTGATGATCAATTGTTGATCTTCCTAGTGCATGTGGATGATATCTTCATTAGTTGCACTATGGACATCTACTGCTTAAGGCTCAAGGAAAAGAGGATGCTTGAGGATTGCTTCAGTTCTACCAGAATCAGGTTGGTAAGAACACTAGTCATCAGAGAAGATATCACTTTCCTCTCCTCAATCCTTCTCCCCTACCTCAAGGATGTCAGCCTCAATTGCAGCTTGTTCAATCTGCTTGCATTTAATCAGAGTATTTGTCAGATGATCTAAAATGTAGCTAAGATCTCTGACTTACAAATTCATCCCTACTGCAAGGAGTAGGACTTCTTCATGAGCCATATATGATCCCTATTTTGAAGGACCTCTTGCAAGCTGCTGGAACCAAGAAATGGCTCTTCAGCTTTGGGTTGGTACTCCACAACAATACTACACTTGCCAGGATAGCACCTTCACTTGAGAAGCCACCTGGGTCCCACACATATATCCCACCAGTCTGAGCCTCAAAGGTTGAGATCAGTACAGTATTCTGGCATATAGGGCCCAGGTCACTATCAAGCATTCTCCAACTGCTGTTGGTGAATCCATTTGTCTCCATACTATAGGTTTACTATCACTGTAGGTACAGAGCTGCCTGGCACCAAGTTGACCTCAAGAATGTTCATACTATGCATGTGCTCAGTGATGATCACATTATGATACCCCTAGCCTCTACAGATGTCATCCTCAGTTGACCAAGATTGCAACAACATACCCATTCATGACAGTACACCCACCTGCTCTTCCCAGCTGGGACCCCCACAACAGGCCAATGCAGAACACCCACCCAAACACTATCCCACCATCCATCTAAGTCCTCAAAACATCACTGAATTTTGCTTGGGTATTAGGCAACCATCCAAATCTTGAGAGGTTATGCATCAGTACAGTGGAACTGTGGTCTATGACCCTAGCATCCAACCCATCTCTGGTATGCCAGAAGGTCAGAGGTATGACACATGTAGTTAGAAATATCTTTGCACACCATATTGAGGGCATAAAGCTGGAATTTGAGTTCCCCAACAATATCTCAGGGCACTATGAGGCTATGAGTGGTTCTGCCTGCTCATGTTCCCTGCTTGTGGAGGATTTAACCTTGAGGATGGAAGTGGTGACTTTCTATGTGGATTCATTGATGTCAAATCTCTATATGAGTACTTCATTCAACTTCCACATATCCTTGCACTTACCAGACTTGAAGGACTACTTGTTTGAGCTATTGAAAAGCTTTCTGGCTGTTTGTGAGCTTAGCATCTGGACTTGGTTGTATAGAACATCAGTGGATCAAGATAAGGAATTCACCATTAAATTACAGGAACAACTCACAGGATTAACTATGATAGAAACCCCTCATGGTATTTGGAACATGGGTGATTTTCCCCCAGTACTTTCATCATAGTGTACAAGCTTCCCTTAATCCAGCTGAACCTAACATTTCCTGTGTCTTAGATAGTGTGGTACCAATATAATGCATGTAATGATGTGGAGGGTACTCTATTGTATGAAGTGACAGTATGTGTCCTTGTAAGGCAATTGATGATTGAATGTGCAGTTAAACCAGTGACAGCTGCTATGAAGAGATTCTATGCCTGGAGCTTTCATTACACAATGAGCAGGTAAATGAGTGGACAGCTAAGTGAGTGGAGTAGTTGGATGACTTACAAATGGTGTTGCCATGGTTGTCATATGCACTAATGGCAACTGATATTAGGCTTTTACTGGAAAAAGAAATGATAGTAATCACCCACTTGGGAGAGGAAGGGGCTCTAAGGGAGCAGACAGGCATGGTTTATGACTTTCACTTTATAGGTGTCACCTTTGAGGATGAATGGTCATATATCTGAGGTCTGAAGATTCATCCTACACATCAGAGATAGTGATTCTTACATCAATAACCAAACTACACCTCCAGTGTTAACTACTAGCCCATTGAAGGATAGGCTCTTTGAGGTCTGAGGATTTGTTTATATGGCAGAGCAGAGTTGGCATTCTTAGGCTACATTTTGGTGTTTTCATAGCATCATATAACCCTGCTGGCATGTCAATTCTCATGAATTCTGGCACATTTGCTGCATGCACATAGCTTGTTTTCCTATTGATGGGGCAGACTGGCTCCCAAAATGTCAATGATTGACTGTGCAGTTAAACCAGCAACAGTTTATCAGGGAATATGTGTGATTGGATATTCCAGCTCATGGTGGATGGGGATTAAGTGAGGTAAGTCTGAGCAGGTTGTATTATTGTGATTGAGGTGTGTATTGTCATATTTATCACTGCACACCACTCTGTCCTAAACAGATTTCCTGGCATGTGAGTGCCAAAGCACAATGAGTGCCCACTCTGCATCTTGCCTTCTCATCCCATTGTAGCACTCCAAACAACAGTGTCTTGGATTATCTGAACACTACCATTCCACTTATGAGGAAGATTTTGTGTATTGGACTATCCAAACACATTGTCTTATTCATGATGACTGGGAAGGTGCACTTGAGGGAGCTGTTTTCATCTGGGATAGTTAGCAGCAGGTGTGGATGAAAAAAATGTATCTGTACATGTATTGTTGTTGGGTACACAAACAAATAGCTGACTACACCCCCTACAGCAAATGTAAGATAGTCCTGTCCTCCCACTGAACATTGTTACAGTGGCTTCAGCTTTTTTATATATGGGTCTTTCCATTCCTCCCTTGTTTTATGGTAATGTGTACAGTAGTGGTATTGGTCTTTATTAAAGCTCAGCTGTAACAATCATGGTTTCAAAGTACAATGTCTCCAATCTGGAGGACAACCATGCCCAATTGTAGCATAGGGCTTGTGTCCTCCTTTATGAAGGACTAGTGGTCAACCCTCTGTTTTGCAGTGCCACCAGTCCTTCTCCATCATTGGTATTCCCTTCCTGTTTGACACATCATGCCTTCATGTGGAGAGCTGACCCATCAGCCTGTCCTGTGTTATTGTAACTGCTGTAATGATGAGGTTATTTCCTAATCATGCACAGACCAACACTGTGACCTTGGAATCTGATAACTATAATGTTGCTAAAATCCTATGCTACAGCTCAAAATTTTGGAAGAAGACTAGATAACTATTCACAGCCCTCATTGTGGTGAGTGACCACTTCATCAATATCACAATTGAATGAGGAATTGGAAAATGCATCATCTGCTAATTGGATAACAGCTGGGGTACAAACCATGGCCAACCACCAGTGAACCTTCTCAACACAAGCATGTTGGGTGGCCACTTGGGCACTGGAGAACAGGTTTGAGCAAGCTGGATAGCAGTAAGAAAAGAAATTTCACATTACCTTGCAGGAGTTGCTGATACTCCAAAACCCACTCCATTAATAGCATCTTCACTGAGGGTGGAAGTCACATATTCCTTAGAGCTAGGTTGAGTACCATGTCAGGTGATACAGGTGTTTGGAGTGGAGCTGGGAGTGCATCCAACCAATGGTGGATTCTCTCCAAGTCCACAGGCCAGTTGCCATCCACCAACTCTTGAGCACTTGAAGGTACAATTGTAGTGCTACAACAATGCAGTTAAATTGGTATGTATGCACCTGGCAGGACCTTCTATTCTTCTGAGGTCAAAGTTATCATTGCCAACATTCACTCTTGATGGTAGTCCCTCCACTATGTCAGTGGCAAGTAGGGTGAAAGTGGTATTGATATCACAATTGAAGGAAAAGCAACCAGAAGAGCTGTTGAGGACAGATGGAGTAGTGAGCAGCCTTGAATGATCAGAGATTTTTGAATGGTGGGTGGAGAGTGAGTTGAGAATTGTGGAGACAAGGTTTGGCCACATCAGTATTAGAATTAGCAAGTTCTGGCAAACTAGCAGAATGCCCCTGACCACCTCATGGAGGCCATGTTGTAGGTAGATTATATACACCTGTAGTTCACCAGTAGTCCTTGTCCATTTACCTCCCTTCCCTTCCTCTTGTCACCCCATCATTGTCTCTCATGAATACACACCTTTGTCATTGTCCACCTTCTTGAGTTGATATCAACAATCAGTTACAAGTGTTCTCTACTTTATTGAGCACCCCACTGCTGGAAGCACTTTACCAGGACTCACTTAACACAACACTCACTACCTTCACTATCACCTGCTGGCCAATAACACTCAAACTAACTCTTGAACCACTGACATCAACAAAGTGGTAGGTGCCTCCTGGATCATTCCCTTCACTTGAAGTCACTGTAGGAGTTCAGGGCCCTTCTTGATGGTGAGGCCTCTCATAACATTGGTTCCAGCAGATTACTGATACTCTAATCCTCTATGCTGGGCAAAGATCATGGACCAATGGATTTTACAAGCCTCCTCCTCACATAATACCAGGCCTAAGTGATATCCTCAACCACAACCCACAATACTACAGCTTGAGCCTTGTAGATAATTGTTGCCATCCTTGCCCTTGCCACACCCAACTACAAATATTGGTCTAGATAAATACTTTCACCAGCCACCAATTTATAAACTCATCTATATACAACTTTCCAACAGTAACCTGCTCCCACACCCACTCATGGGCTGCTCAATCTGTACACTCTACCAATTCCAAATTGTTGACATAATCTGTAGATTAGGCATAATATTGAATAGAACGTGATTAATGTATAACATCTATTATAGGTACAGAGACAATAAAATAATTCTATCTCAGTCATTACAATAGATCCTAGATCTTTTAAGGTGATCTGTGTCATGGGCAGATCCTTTTATTGTAACAGACTTGGTTCTAAAACACATGATGGGTACCAAGTGTACAAACAAAACTGATTCTTATAACTATTTTTTTGTACCTCCTATCCATAGGACCAATTCTGGCAGATCTCAGGTGCTACAAGACTGAAAATGCCTCCCAAATCACCAGAACCCTTTGTACTATTATTGAACAACCTCTATCCTCCAAAACAGTTTGCAGAGGACTCAAAAAAGCTGGAATGAAGGCTGTAGTCAAGTGGAAAAAGCCTAAACTCTTTGTTATACACAAGAGGAAAAGATTAGAGTGGGCAGAAGTGTAAGGGGACAGCTGGGTAGCCAGATCCCAATCCTAGTGAGCTTAGCATACCAATCACCCAGTGTATCTAACTGGTGTAACAGGTTGCTGCTCATCTATTCTTACTCCTCTTCTGATGTAGGTTGCCTGATGGGTATTCTTAGATAAAACTTGATCTTGTGCTGTAAATAGTTGTTCTCTGATGTTCCAGGGCATTCTGTAGTATTTATAGTACTGTCTGTAGTATATAGGCACAGGTTGGGGGGGTGAAGCCCCTCACTTGATTATAAACTTGGTTTTGGGCCCCTTATTCCCCTAACAAGAAGCATATTGTAAGGGGAACTCTGGGTCATTGCTCACAACCTCAGATTTGGAATTCTGATCCCCAGACTTCCTGGATTCAGAAATGCAATCCCCAGACTCCCTGCATTCGGAAATCCGATTCCCAGCCTCCCTATGCTCAGAAATCCAATTCCCAGCCTCCCAATGCTCAGAAATCTGACTTCCAGCCCTCCTGCATCCGGAAATCTGATTTCCAGCTTCCCTGGACCTGAAAATCTGTCCCCCTGTTGTGCTGCAAAATCATTTCATTTGTGAAATCACTAGCTAATAAAGTAACTAACTCTCCATTACTGAATAATATCAGTATATGGCCATGGTCAGACACTGGGTGTGAGAGATTTAGAATACTATCTAAAATATGTGAAGGCGGACATCTCAGAAATAGAACCAGAACACCCAGACAAGTAAAAGTGATGTTAACTAACTTATTGGTGACAAGGCTATGGAAGAATGACTCTGGTATGAATGTACCCAAGCATTGTATCTGATACCATGTTAACTAAGATATTAGTTAAGATACTCATGACTGCACAAAAGACCCATTTCTTTGCCTCTGTCCTAGAAAGCAGATGAGTTGCAACACCTATGTCATCCAGATGGTACCTAGTCATAATAACAGGTCCGGGAGTGAATCTTGACAAAAGAATGTAGGGATTAGCTAATGCCCTGACAAGAATGTCCTCTTGGAACGGTTCTGATGATATTGAAACCTAAGGGATCAAATGAGGGTATCCCAGAGGGTACTCAGGGAAGGATGCTGTTATGCTGGTTAGGTGTCTGCAAGGCTCAATGCAATTAATGACAAGTTAACCATTGAGTAGTGCAAGCAAGTCTAAGGCGATGCCAAAGAGCAGGAACAAATGCGATGTATAATAAGACAAAGCTAGGGATTACGAGTAATACCTAGGTCTATATATACTGTGGAGGTGGCTGGCATGTGATAAAAGCAAGAAACACATGTGAATGGATGAGAATCACAAGCCAAAAGGAAACTAACTATAGACAAGCAGTGGCATGTGATAAATAAATATAGACAGGCACTGACAATGGGTGGTGACATGTGATAAGTAAAAATAGGGTGGGCAGGTGTGTAACCGGAAAATGGTAACATTACCCCCTTCTAATCTTTGAACTCTGTTTCGAAGCCAGTAAACAGTGGGGTATGGGTGTAGGATGCGGGTTGTGGAAGTAGTTGGTTCTAGTCATAGCCGTAACCGTCATAGGCATAGTTGTAATTGTTGTATTGGCCATGTTATGAACAGTCCAGACCGGGAGGAACAAGAACTATTGTTCGACTTTACAAGATGGGTACAGGAGACTACAGACCAATTACGGGCACAAGAATACGAAGACGAGGAAGGGGAATATTACACCGCCATGCAGGACCTGGCGAGAGAAGCAGGAATGGAGATAACCTTGGAGGATATATTGGAATACCCCGAGGACGAAGAAGATAACCATGGATCAACCGACCCAACCTCCAATACGGATGGAAGCACTGAGAGAATGGAGAGCGAGAACGAAGAGGACTCCATGGAGATACAATCGGGAGAAGAAGATTATGAGTCAGAGGAAAGCGATGGAACATCGCACAGCAGTAGCAAGAGTACTGACTCATTGTAATATAAATAACACTAGGATGCCATCAGCCAGGATGTGCATCATGGTCAGGACTGCGCATGACCAGTAGAACAGCCAAGTAACCTATAACGAGTATATAGCACCTCATAGGTATATAAGGCCTGTACAAGTAGAGATTAAAGCCCTAAGCTTTAATCTTGTTAACAGCGGTCGTTTACCTCTCTGCCTTAACTTGGCGTCTTCCCTCGTTATCTCATTGAGCGCGATCCACTAAGCTCTATAAGGCCAACCGTCTCGGACACCTTGTAGAGTGATTGAAGGCCGTCTCCAGTTATCCTCGGATACAGAAGGAGCACGGATCATAACAGGCCATACCCAATGATGTCATATGTTTGTCCAAAGGTGTTGGGATAGTGTTGCACTGTCCTTTTGAGTGCAGCGTTGCATTGGTTTTGGTGGTAGACAGGGCAGGTTCGTATGTAGTGTCCTGGTGCGGAGCGGTTACAGTGATGGCAAGTGTATCAGGGGCAGCTGTGTGCCCAGTGGCCAATTTGATGGCACTCAAAACAGTGATTTCTTCCAACATCATATGAACAGGTTGTCACAGCTTGGGGTGTGACGGTGGGGGTTATACAATGTCAAGGAGGTCTTTGGGGTAAGGGGTGGGTCTCCTGCTGTTGGCGGGCTTCCATTTGTTGGGTGAATTTGTCCACTGTTTGTTGTCAAGTTCAGGGTGGTAGTGTGGAGGTGGGGGGTATGACAACAGGCAGGGTAAGAGGGCTTGGAGGTTGTTCAAGTCGAATTCATTGGTGGGTGGAATGCATGGGCACTTGTCAGGATGTTCGGTTGGGCAGTGTAGGTTAAATCAGACTAGGGATTGCGGACACAATCTGTATACCAGTTGTGGAGCTGCAATGCTTGGTGAAGATTCAGCGGAAGGTGGGGTCAGACCACAAGTGGTTGAATGTATTCTGGTTTGCTTCTTTGACTCTTTCAATGCTTTGTTCAAGGCCACGTAGGCAGAGGAGGTTTTCTCAGAGTTGGAAGAAGCCATCGCAAACTTCTGTTGATACTGCCGGTGTTGGCGTGATAAGAAGGGAAAAGATGAGGGTAGAGGCACTATCGACTTTGTTAATATAGTCGCTAATGGTAGCGACGAGTGGGGGAGTGGGGACAGCGGTTGGCGTTTCAGTGATGGGTGGAATGGGGCTGGGGGGAGTGGTCTGTTGTGGTACGTGGCATGGGGGTGGTGTGTCTTCAGTGGTATTAAGGGCGCTCTTGACGAGGAATTGGTAGAGGATGCAGTTGGAGTTGGGTTGCGTGGATGAGGACCTGGTAGTTCCATCTAGTGTAGGCAGGGTAGAAATAAGAGTGGATTTGGATGGGAGCAAACAGACAGAGGAGGGCATTGTGCTGTTAAATGGGGTGGTGTGGTTTATTTTCAGTAGGGGTGGCAGCAAGAATGATGTGGTTTCTTCATGGCTTTAAGAGAATGAATAACAGGCGTGTTTTCATTGTCCTGGTTGAGTCCTTTAAGCCATTTGTACTCCATTAGGAATGCTACTGTGTCTCCTTCATCATGTGCTTCAGGGATAACTTTTCCATCCACAGTTTCGGGTCTGATTTCATCAGGTACTGATTTGAAATGGGACTTGGGTTCCCAGGTATTTTTGGATTCAGGCCATCCAAGCCATTTGACTAGGTATTTGAGGCAATTTCATCATTTTCAGTGGTTTAATATGGCTTCAATCTTGTATACCTCTTCACCTTCAATGATTTGAGGTGGGGGTTGGACATAGTTGGGACCATATGTTTCAGTTTCTGTGTACGGCATGAGTTAGGCATGGAATACAGGGTGGATCTTCCAACATTTGGGAAGCTCAAGTCAATATGAAACAGGGGATAAAACATCAAGGATGTGGAATGGTCTGAGGCATTTGGGGGCCATTTTGTGCATGACATACAGGGTATTTAAGTTCCAGGCATTGAGCCAAACCATTTGATTTTTGTGGAATGGGGTAAACTTTGATTGATGTCAGTTTTCCATGTGTTTCATGGTGGTCTCATGCGCGGTTTTAGCATTTTGGTGATATAAGTCAATGAGTTCTATGTGGTCATTAATGGTAGGAGATTTGGTTTCAAGTAAGACAGTGGGAAGTGCTTTCAGTTGTATTCCCATTATGATTTTGAACGGTGTTTGTTTTTGTAGGGCGTGTGGTCGGCTATTGTATGCAAATTCGAGGAGAGGGAGAGCCTGTGACCAATTTTTGGGATGATGTGAGCAGAAAATGGAGAGATACACTTGGGTCTCCTGATGTGAATGTTTGGTTGCTCTGTCTGCTTTGGGATGGTAGGCTGTGGTCATTGCAGGAGTTAGTTCAAGTCATTCCAGCAGTTTCTGGAATGAATGCACAGTAAAATGTGGGTCGCAGTTGGATATGATATGTTTGGGTAGGCCATCATGCAGGTAAACTTTGTTGAGAATGATGTTGGCAATGTTGTTGGCAGTCACGGTTTTGTTGGTAGCAGTGAGAATTACCCCCTTCAAGAGTCCATGGTCTACAATGGACAGGATTGAGTTGAAACCAGTGGAGGGAGGAAGGTCGGTGATGAGATCCATCACAATCTAAGCAAATGGGTGGTTCAATTCAGGTGCCAGGATAGGGGTAAAAGCAGGCTTGGCAGGGTGTCAGTTAATTTTGAACTGTTGACAGTCAGTGCATCCTTTGACATAATCACATGTGAAACTGGCCATACTGGGCCAGTAGAAATCATGCTCCAATGTGTGAAGGGTTGTATCGATACTGGGATGTCCTGCAGTGGGAGAATTGTGGTATTTCCATATGATATGTTGGTGGAGTTTGAGGTCTTCCAGTGGAACAGTTCTTCCATCATAGGTAACAATTAGACCTTTTGGGATTCGCATCACGGATCCGTAGGAATGTATGGGGTGGTCATGAGGGCAGTGATTTGTTCAGTGGTATGCAGGTCGTAGTTATTGTGGCAGAGTATATTGTCATGGGTTTCTTGGTCAATGGTGTTGATGAATATAGATTCAGGCAATACCATTACAGATTTATTGTCCTCATCTTCATTGGGGATATGATTGGGACAGAGGGAGAGAGCATTGGCAGTGGGTATTTTTGTACTGGGTACATGCTTGATTTGGAGATTAAAGCAGGAGAGGAATTAATGCCAGCAGGCCTGGTGTCGGTTTATATCCTCCAGTTTCTTCCAGTAAGTGAGATTCTGGTGATCGGTACAAACTTTAATGGGGAAGGGTCCTCCTTCCAGATAATGGTGCCATTCGCCAAGGGTATGAATGATAGCGAGTAGTTCGCAGTCATGAATATCATAATTTTGTTTGGCGGGTGTAAGTGTTTTTGATAGGAAAGCCATGGGGTGGCATTGATTATTAATGTTAGTTTGATAAAGTATGGCTCCGGTTGTATATTTTGAAGTGTCGCATTTGATTTCAAACAGTTTTGATTGGTCAGGCATCATAAGCACAGGTTGCTTTGAGAACTGAAGTTTCAAAGCATTGAATGAGTCTTAGCACTTGTTGGTCCACTCAAACAGTCGTTTGGTTGACATGAGGGCATTAAGAGGTTGGGCAATAGCGGAATAGCCATGGATAAACTTCCAGTAGAAGTTACAGAATCCTATAAATTTGTGGACATCTTTGGTACATTTTGGGACAGGCCATTGGGCAATTCCAGCTAGTTTGATGGGGTCCATCTCAATTTTGTCAGGCGTAATGATCATACCAAGGTATTCCATATGGTCATGGTAGAATTCACATTTCTCGGTCTTAAGATAAATGTCGTTCAAGGCCAAACACTCGAGAACTTCTTCCATGATGCAGTCGTGTTCTTCTTGATTGTGGGTGAAGATGAGTATATCATCCATATAAACAACAATTCCTCCTTTATGTATTGGGGATGCTAAGATGTCGTCCATAAAAGCCTGGAAGGTCGCAGGGGAGTTGCACATTCCAAAGAACATGATGGTCAGTTTGAATAATCCAAGTGGGGTGTTGAATGCACCTTTCCATTCATCTCCTTTCTTGATACGAATGTTGTTGTATCCAGCACAGACATCGAGTTTGGAAAATATGTGGGCTCCTTTGAGCTTATCCATAATCTTGGTAACCATTGAGATTCAGTACGCATTTTTGACCGTATGCTTATTGACATAGCAGTAGTCTTGACAGGGGCGGAGCGAGCCATCTTTCTTATTGACGAAAAAGAATGGGGATGCCATCAGGGATTTTGACAGGCAAATGTAACCTTTGTGTAGGTTATTGGAAATGAACTCTTTCAAAGAGTTGTCCTAGTTCAGGGAAAGCTTATACACTTTCATGGCAACAGGTTTGAACTTGGGTTTTAGTTTGATAGCATGGTTGTAGGATCGTTGGGGAGGGAATCATTCAGCAGCTTTCTTGCTGAAACGACTCAACCATTGGTAGAATCGGTGGGGAACTTTAATGGTGGGGTCATCAACCTTTTTGTCTCTGTGTTTAATTGCAAGTTCTGTAGCCTGACTGGTTCAGTTGATCTCAAGCTCAATGTGAGTGAGTTCAGCAGGCGTACTAATGATCTGACGCATCTCGGACTCTAGAGAGAACTCTTTGTAGTCCTCATCAAGGAGAGGTTCATAGATCAGTTCATGTGGGGTGTAGGAAAACTTTCCTTTGGGGTTGAATGCATTTAATCAGTCCATGGTGAGGGTTGCAATATTGATTGGGTGGTTGTTGTACATCATATATTTGGGGTGGTGGTTGTGCTTCTTCTCTTTTCTCCACTGAAACGTATGGCATTTCCAATCGACCTTTGGGTTGACTTTGTTAAGCTATGGGAAACCAAGGACCATTGGTTTCGATCCTGTTGCTGTGATGGAGGTGGTGATGGGAGTTAAACGACCATCAATTATTGTGCGGAAGGTAGAATAATGCATAATCATTCTGTTTAGGTTGTTTGATCCATCAAAATTGCACATGTTGATTGCTCAGGGAAGTGCTTGCTTCCATAGACGGTGTTTGGTGACAAAGTCTTCAGATCTGAAATTTCCTTGAGCTCCAGAGTCAAGGAGGGCAATAAGCAGGACATTTTTCTGTTCTCTCAGGCTCTGCACCTTTAAAGGAATATATATGGATTTATTGTTTGAGGTAGATGCAAGAGTTACAACATTACAAGAGAGAGGGGAACTGGGAGGGGCTGGTGTTGAATAGAACCTCCAAATCAAAAATTTGTGAATGGCTGCATAGTTGGGTCTTTGGACCAAGTCTTGTAGATTTCAACAGCTTCAGTTTTGGGAATAGATTTGATGATGGAACAGATTTTAAGGGATGTATTTTGTATGTTGGTCGCTTTGTTGATCTTCGGTTGCGGTTTAGCTACATTGGGGCACATGCAGGAGATGTGGCCAGGTTTGAAACAGCGGAAGCACAGGCCTTTCTCATAGGCACATTTTTCTTCAGGAGTAAAGATGGCATTGATATTGATGTCATCATTGTGAGGGAATTGATCCGGTTGGTCTTCTTCAGCTTCTTCATGATTGGGGTGCGGATCACCAGGGATATTAAAAGAAGGGTAATATTTGGGACCTTCATTAAGGTACATATTGTTGATCTCCATAGCATTCGGATCACACGATGGGCAGAATTAGTAGTGGTGGTTTGGTCCAGTGTCGGATGATTGTTGTTGTGGTTGGCAATATGGTTGTTGTGTACAGCAGTAGTTATTAGTGGGAGTGGAGTGTGGATGGAATCCTGGATGTGGTCCAAGGATTGTAGAAGCAGTGCACCAGTTGTGATCAATTTGGATAGCGCAGCAGTACCATTTGTTTATGGTGTTGGGTGGGTTCGGATTGGTAAGAATTTTATAAGTGAGGTTCCAGTTGATATGTAATGTTTTGGAATTTTTCTATGAGGGCGCAATCTTCTGTGAGTCCTGAACAGTGGATGAGAGTCTTGAACTCTGTGATGACATCTTTGACATTACAGGATCCTTGACGAAGGGTGTTAAGATTGTGAAATGCTTGGGACAGGACGTCAATGGGCAAGAATGCTTTGGTGAACTCTTCAACAAGTTCTTCATATGATCCAGGGGTAAATATTCCCCATGTTTGCTTTGACTGAAAGTACTGGTTCTTCCAGTTACTGGCTTCACCGGTTTTAAGCAGGGATAAGAAGAATATGATCTTCTTGTCGTCGGTGTTGTAGATGTCAGCATTACTATAGAGGTAAAGTGCTACGGAATTAATGAACTCCTGGAAGTTCTTGCAGTTGCCATCAAATGGTGTCAGTTTCTCAAACAATAATTCTTTGTAGCCATTATGCTGTTGTGGTGGTGGTGATGTTGATTGGTTATGTGGGGAAAAGAGGCTTCTGGTCAGTCCAGGTGTTCCTGGTAGGCCTCTGGGTGGTCCTGATGGACCTGACAGTGGCTGGTTAGCCAGCAGGTCTCCTATAGTTTCAGACATGTGCTTGGATGGAGGAGAGGGTGGTGGAAAGGGTTGTAAGGTACAGGGGAGTTGGTAGTGTCCGGGTTCGATCTGACAGATAAGAAAACATAAGGGGCCTCCTGTACTTGTGGTTGCTTCAAGCAGACCAAAGGGGAGTCAAGGCAGTTCAACGGGTGAAAGTTTGGTAATCTGGGTGGCTATGTAATTGGTGGTATCCACTGGTTTGGGTGGGGTTGCATATACGGGTTGGTCAGACTCAGGAGAAGACAAAGGAACACAAAAAGAAGGAGTAGGACAAGGAGTAGATGGGGCAGCACATGGGGTAACAGATGGTTGAGAGGGTCCTGGAGATCCAGAACCATTTTGGGAAATATGAGGGTTAGGACAGTCTGTCCTGGCTTTGAAATAACTACCCATGGTGGGCAACAATGTCTTTTCCAGTAAAGAGGAACCAAAGAGAATTTAAGATCCGCTAAGATGTTTGACAAGATGAATGAGGAATCCAAGAACCTATAGAGATGCTGGGGTGCGAAGGTTCAGAAGAACAACAGCTGGAGTTCTTTAGGGTGAAGACCATGTCAGACACTCAAATAGACAAGCGATGATCCTCAACAGATTACGGTTCTGTCTAGACCTCACAGTTAACAGTACTGTGCAAACCAAGGAGGATGAGAAGAGAGAAGAGAGGCAACAAGTAGCTTTGTCTTTTGTTACACTGGTTAGGCATCTGCAAGGCTCAATGCAATTAACGACAAGTTAACCATTGAGTAGTGTGAGCAAGTCTAAGGTGATGCCAACGAGCAGGAACAAATACGGTGTATAATAAGACAAAGCTAGGGATTACAAGTAATACCTAGGTCTATATATACTGTGGAGGTGGCTGGTATGTGATAAAAGCAAGAAACACATGCAAATGGATGAGAATCACAAGCCAAAAGGAAACTAACTATAGACAAGCAGTGGCATGTGATAAATAAATATAGACAGGCGCTGACAATGGGCAGTGACATGTGATAAGTAAAAATAGGGTGGGCAGGCACATAACCGGAAAATGGTAACAGATGCCCCCTCATAGAAACAAAAAGAGATCAGAAATGATGAACTAGAAAATGAAGATTGATAAGAATAGAATAAGCTAATTAATTCTAGTGTTAGTCTACTACCTGAAGACTATGGAAGTGGACTTTAGAACATTAGGGTTGAAAAACTCAGGTGTGGAGAGTCCGAGAATAAAATAAAAACCAATAGATAAATGTTAGCAAGGAAACTTGCTAACCTGGCTGGCTATGATATAAATAGCCAGGCACCTAGGAAGCAAGTCCCTGAAAGCAAATTGATGTTGCTGATATTGGAACTCCTAGAATGATGCTCCTAAATGATGAGGAGACAATAAAATGATGAAGCTGAAGTCTTGTTTCAGGTATACCCATAAGTTAATTGTATATTGTTATAAAAACTCATCTATAAATTACATGGGAGGCAAGAAACCACTTGCTTATTTCCCCCCCCTGATTGTATGGTCAATTAGGATAGGAATATAAAGCAATTTTACACGATTTTCTTCAGTCATAGACCACCAGAGACTTAAAGAGTTATACTCTTTAAAACCAGACCCTTTGAAGCAATTGAGATATTGACAGACCCTTCTGCTTGACTTGAGAACTGAATACAAGTTGCTATAACTCTTCTGTTCTTAAGTAGAAAGTTCACTAACTTCCGTTTCTTTGGGTTCCTCTTAGAGGCCTTGCCTCAGAAGTATACTATTGAATTGTAGAGCTGTTTAATTGAGAAGCGAACATAGTATGCTAGGGCCTGTTGAAAATGCTGTCCATTAGGTCTATCTAGTTTAAAGATACTTACTGCAGGAGCTTGCAAGAAGCCTGTCTCACTGAGTAGTATAAAGTTTTATTGCATTGTTCAGAAGCTGTAGTACACTAGGGCCCGTTAGATAATGCTGTCCACTAGGCCTACTAGCTTAAAGACACTTACTGCAGGAGCTTGTCAAAAGCCTGTCTTGCTGGGTAGTGCAAATTTATAGTATTGTCAAGTGAAAAGGACATAGTACACTAGGGCCCATTAGAACACGTTGTCTGCTAGGTCTACAGAGGTTCACTGATTGCGAAAGCTTGCATTTTGCTTGACTTATTGAATCGTGAAGATATTAGTTAACATATTATATAGTAATGACCATCAAAGTTCCCATTGTATTCAGATAGGACAACTGTCTGTCTAGTTGGAGACTAAGAGAATAACTTACCAAAACCCTAAAAACATTAGAATTGAATATATTTCTGGAGATTTGTGACAACCTCTCCCCCACAAACTTATAAAGTTGGAATTAGCAAACTTGTTAACAAACTTTGTTTTTGATCTTGTAAAGTAATCCACATTTCACCCCAGCACCCCGGTGCTCAGAATTCCCTCCTATGCCCCTCTGATGCAGATGCAAACCCTCACTGGCATGCATGACCCTATCCTAGGCCCATTCCTGACCATACTTGCTTTAGGCATCCCTGACACCTCATGGCCATTTATGTAGAGTAGATTACTCAACTTGGACCTTATAGCAGGTAGTATAAGTAGTGTAGGTGAGCTCAGAGAAGCCTTAATTGATTCTCTAAGGTTTCTCCCTGCTCAGATATGTACTTGGTAGAAGTCTGGAAATGACACTGGGGTTTCTTCCTGCTCAGCCAACACAACATGGCTACCAGGTTGCCCTCACATATATGCAGACCAAAATCAATCACTTAGGGTCAAACGGAAGGGTTTGGGTTTGGAAAAGAGCAGGGGAGAGGCTTAGTGACAGGCTAGTACAGGGAACTACAAAGTTTGGAGGAGGTTCTATCATGGTATGGGGCTGTATGCTATGGGAGGGTCCAGGGTTGGCAGCCAAGATTAATGGTAAGATGGATGGTGATTTATTTGTCACTATTTTGGAGGATGAACTCAAGGGGAGTCTGGAGTGGTATGACAAAGAAGTGGAGGATATTGTCTTTCAACAAGATAATGATCCCAAATATAGGTGCATCAAGGCTCAAAAATGGTTTAAAGTCACTGAAATGGAGGTTATGGTGTGGCCTCCACAATCTCCAGACCTCAATCCCATTGAACATCTATGGACCCACCTTAAAATCAAGTTGGGGAAGTATGATACTCCACTTCAGGGGATAGAAGAATTATGGGGGAGGACACAAAAGGAATGGGATCAGATTCCAGCAAAAGTGTGTTAGAATCTGATAGAGAGTATGCTTGATAGGGTTCAGGCTGTTTTGAATACCAGAGGAGGTTATACAAAGTACTAAAAGTGTAATTATTGGTAAACTCTTAGAGACAGACAAAACCCTTCCAATGATCTGAAATGATTGTTTAATTCATTGACTTCCCAAAATGGTACATGACATAATGATATTTGGCAGGGTGATATATGAGCCATATACGTACTCTCAATTAAAATATGAAGGTTTTATCTCTAGTAGGTGGGCAGTTATTAACATATTTATTGAAGTATAAAAATCATTGGAAGGGTTTTTCCCCTTACTGTAGATGAGAAACCCATGTGTGGGTTCACCAGTGCTGTGAACAGAAATTTGTTCAGCATAGAATTGAAAGAGAGGTGCAAATTTCAAATACATTAACTGAAGTGAGGGTGAAGGTGTCTGTTTGAGAGGGGAGGATGCAAGGCATGACAGCTACTGCTAGTCATTGTGTGTTTTGACCTGGATATGTTAGGGTAAGTAGTAGAGTTCAAATGGAGAGGTTTTTGAGGGCTGAGTGTGATAAGAAAAATGAGGAAATGAATGCACACAGGCATTTTTTATGAGACTGAAGGTGGGTGAAAACTGCACATCATATTCACTACCCCTATTCTGCACATTCAAATTGTATTTAAGGTAAATAGGATATTTGTGTAGAAAAGCTGAGACAAGAGTAATAATAAAGAGAATAAAAAAGAAAGAGCCAGTTGAATGGCTCATCAAGCAGCTTGATAATGTTACAATCATGAAACTCAAGTATAAGGGGTAAGTTTAGGGAATAATGGAAACAGAAAGAAAAAAGAAAAGAGATGGAGAGAAAAGAGAAAAAAAATGTGAGGAGTACATATGGTAAGACAGTGGGTATTTGAGAGGGCCTGATTGTAAAACATTAGGTGTTAGGGGAGAAGAGACAGCTGGAACCAAGTTGATATTCAAGTGTCAATCGCAATTGCACTACTTAAATACAGTAATAGTCTATGCACAGACTGGGCAGCCAAACACTACATAGACTACCAGAAATATCATATGCAAACAACACACAACAATGTTAGATATATAATTGTATGCAGGATCAGGCTCAGGGATGGGGGTGGCTGAAGGCAAAGGCCAAGCTCAGGCATCAGGCATCAGCTAGAAGGGCCAAGCCTAGACACCCAATGTTACTGTTATTTTGTTTCTCCTTTTATTTCCCACACCTGCCTATTTTTACTTATCACATGTCACTGCTTGCTATCAGCGCCTGTCTATAGTCAGTTTATCACAAGCCACCACCCATCTATAGTTAGCCTTCTTTTAGCTTGTGATTCTTTGTCATTTGCATGTGATTATTTCTTTTATCACATACCAATAACCTCAGTAGTATATCTAGACCTAGCTAGCAAGGATGTCCCCTAGCTTTGTCTTATTATACATTGTATTTGTTCCTGCTCTTTGGCATTGCCTTAGACTTGCTTGCACTACTCAACAGTCTTGCTGAACACTTGATCACAGTGAGCCTTGCAGATGCCTAACCCACATAACAAAAGACAAAGCTACTCATTGCCTCTCTTCTCTTTTCTCGCTCTCACCTTCTTTGGTCTGCAGCACCATAAGCTGTGTGGTTTAGACAGTACTGTAAACTGTTGAGGATTATCACTCATCTATTCCAGTGTCTGACACAGTCTTCACCCTGAGAACTTTGGCTGCTGTTCCTCTGAACCTTTGCTCACCAGCATCTTGATAGGTTCTTGGATTCCTCATTTGTCTTGTTGAACATCTTAGTGAATCTTAAATTCTTGTTGGTTCCTCTTTACTGGAAAAGAACCATTGCCCATCATGGGTAGTTACTTCAAAGACCAGACTAATTGTCCCAACCCTCACATTTCACAGTCTGGTTCTGGACCCCCTGGACCTTTTCAACCATCTGTTACCCCACATGCTGCTCCATCAACTCCTCATCCTATTACTTCTTTTCATGTTCCTTCATCTTCTCCTGAGTCCAACCAACCCATATATACAACCCCACCCAAACCAGTGGATACTACCATTCTCATAGCCACTCAGATTACTGAACCATCCCCTGTTGAACCACCTCGACTCTCTTTTGGTCTGCTAGAAGCAACCACTAGTACAGGAGGTCCCCTACATTTTCCTATCCACCAGATAGAACCTGGACATTACCAACTCCCCTGCACCCTACAACCCTTTCCACCACCTTCCCCCCCAGTGGATCCATGTCTGAGACTATGGGTGATGCACCTGCCAACTACCCACCTCCTGGCCCTCCCAGAGGACCACCAGAACTGCCCAGATCCCCATACCATCACAGCCCACCAGGCCCACTGCATCCACCACCACAACAACAGTACAATGGCTTGAAGGAGCTATCATTCAAGAAACTGATGCTATTCAACAGTAACTGCAAGAACTTCCAGGAGTTCATTAATTCTGTTATGCTTTACCTCTACGGTAATGCCAATATCTACAATGACAACAATAAGAAGATTGTATTCTTCTTGTCCCTGCTTAAGACTGGCAAAGCCAGCAACTGGAAGAACCAGTACTTTCAGTCAAAAATATCTTGGGGCATATTCACCCCTGGTTCCTACAATGAACTCATTGAAGAGTTCACTGAAGTGTTCTTGCCTGTCGACATCCCCAGTCAGGCCTTCCACAACCTCAACACCCTCTGTCAGGGATCCCATAATGTTGAAGATGTCATCACAGAGTTCAAGACTCTTGTACACCATTCAGGACTCAAGGAAGACTGCACCCTTATTGAGAAATTCCAAAACATTATCAACTAGAACCTCACCTATAAAATCCTCACCAATCCTAACCCACCCAATACTATAAACAAATGGTACTACTGTGCCATCCAAATCAATCACAACTGGTGCACTGCCTCTACTATCTTAGGACCGCATCCTGGATTCCATCCATGACCCACTACTACCACTAATTATCACCACCCCCAACAACTGTACTGATGACTACAGCAACAATTGTCCTACAGTGGACTGAACTGCCATTACCAATTCCATCCATCACATGATCTGAACACTATGGAGATTGACAATACATACCTTAATAAAGGTCCCAAATATTACCCTACCTTTAATATCCCAGGTGATCTGCAACACAAGTATGAAGAAGTCAAAGAAGACCAACTGGATCATTTCCCCTGCAATGATGACATTGACATCAATGCCATCTTCATGCCCAAAGAAAAGCATGCCTACAAGAAAGGCCTCTGCTTCCATTGTTTCAAACTCAGACACATCTCCCACATTTGCCCCAACATTGCTAAACTGACCCTGAAGACCAATAAGGTGACCAACATATAAAATGCATCCCTTAAAATCTGTTCCATAATTGAATCTATTCCTGAAACTGACACTGTCAAAGTCTACAAGACTTGGTCCAAAGACCCCACTATGCAACTGTTTGTGAATTTTTGATTCAGAGGTTCTGCTGGATGCCAGCCCCTCCTGGTTTTCCTCTCTCTTGTAACGTTGTAACTCTTGCATCTACCTCAGACAATAAATCCATATTCTTGCCCCTCAAAGTGCAGAGTTTAAGAGAAGGAAAAGATATCCCACTTATTGCCCTGCTTGATTCTGGAGCTCAAGGAAATTTCATATCAGAAGACTTCATGACCGAACACTGACTATGGAAACAACTGCTTCCCCAACAAATTAATATGCATAATTTTGATGGATTGAACAACTGCAATGGAATGATCACCTACTATTCCACCTTTTGCACTGTTATTGATGGTCAGTTAACTCCCATCACTGCCTATGTTGCAGCAACTGGTTTGAAACCAATGGTCCTTGGTTTCCCATAGCTAAACAAAGTCAACCCGAAGATTGATTGGAAATGTCATATGTTCCAATGGAGAAAAGAGAAGAAGCACAACCATCACCCCAAATACCTGATATACAACAACCACCTGATCAATACCACTACTCTTGCACTAGACTGTTCTATTGCATTTGACCCTGAAGGAAAGTTTTCTTATACCCTGCATGAACTGATACATGAGCCTCTCCTTGATGAGGACTATGAAGAGTTCTCTCTTGAGTCTGAGATGCATCAAATCATCAGTATGCCTGTTGAACTCACTCATGTTGAGCTTGAGATCAACCAAACTAGTCAGGCTACAGAACTTGTGATTAAACATGGAGACAAAAAGGTTGACGATCCTGCTGTTAAGGTCCCATGTTGCTTCCACTGATGGTTGAGTTGTTTTAGCAAGAAAGCCACTGAATGATTCCCTCCCCAACAAACCTACAACCATGCTATTGAATTAAAGCCTAAGTTCAAACTTGTAGTGATGAAAGCATACAAGCTTTCCCTGAACCAGGACAACTCCCTCAAGGAGTTCATTTCTGATAACCTCCATAGGGGTTACATCTGTCTGTTGAAATCCCTGATGGCCTCTCCATTTTTCTTTGTTGATAAGAAAGATGGCTTGCTCCACCCCTGTCAAGACTACCACTATGTCAATAAACATACAGTCAAGAATGTGTACCAAATCCCAATGGTTACCAAGATCATGGATAAGCTCAAAGGAGCCCATATATTTTCCAAACTTGACATCCACACCAGATACAACAACATTCATATCAAGAAAGGAGATGAATGGAAAGGTGCATTCAACACCCCACTTGGATTATTTGAACTAACCATCATGTTCTTTGGAATGTGTAATTTCCCCACCACTTTCCAAGCATTTATGGATGACATACTAGCATCCCTGATCTGTAAAGGAGCAATTGTCATATACATGGACAATATACTCATCTTTGCCTGCACTCAGGAAGAACATGATCACATTATGGAAGAAGTCCTCAAGTGTTTGGCCCTGAACAACATCTACCTGAAAACTGAGAAATGCGAATTCTACCACAACTGTATGGAATATCTTGGTATGATTATCATGCCCAACAAAATCAAGATGGACCCCATTAAGTTAGCTAGTATCACCCAATGGCCCATTCCAAAATTGACAAAAGACGTCTGTAAATTTATAGGATTTTGCAACTTCTACTGCAAGTTTATCCATGGATACTCCACCATTGCCCAACCTCTCAACACCCTTATATCCATGAAACAACTATTTGAGTGGACCAACAAATGTCAGAATTTGTTCAATGCTTTGAAACTTCAATTCTCAAAGCAACCTGTGCTCATGATGCCCAACCAGGCAAAACTGTTTGAAATTGAATGTGATGCTTCAAAATACACTACCAGAGCTGTACTTTATCAAACCAACATTAATAGCCAAAGATACCCCATGGCTTTCCTATCAAAAACCCTTATGCCCACCAAACAAAACTATGATATTCACAATTGTGAATTATGAGTGATTATCCATGCCCTTGACAAATGGCACCATTATCTGGAAGGAGGATCCTTCCCCATTAAAGTTTGTACTGATCACCAAAATCTTACTTATTGGAAGAAACTGCAGGACATCAACTGATGCCAAGCCCACTGGCATCAGTTTCTCTCCTGCTTCAACCTTCAGATTGAACACATACCTGGTACAAAAATACCCACTGCTGATGCTTTATCCTGCTGTCCCAATCATATCCCCAATGAGGATGAAGACAACAAATCCATTATGATGTTACCCAAATCTGTATTTATCAACACAGTAGACCAGGAGACTTGCAACAACATTCTCCAGCATGATAAGTACAACCCACATACCACTGAGCAAATCACTGTACTCCTTACTCCCCCATATGCTCCCACCAATTCTCATTACTCCATAACACATACCCCAAAAGGCTTAATTGTTACCTACAATGGTAAGACCATTCCACCAGAAGACCTCTAACTCTGCCACCACATTGTATGGAGATACCACGATTCTCCCACTGCAGGCCACCTGGAATCAATATGACCCTTCATGCATTGGAGTGTGATTTCTACTAGCCCAGTATGGCCAGTTTCACATGTGATTATGTCAAGGGATGCACCAACTGTCAATAGTTCAAGATTAACTGTCACCCTGCCAAGCCTGCCTTTACCCCTATTCCAGCACCCAAATTGAACCACCCATTTGCACAGATCTTGATGGATCTGATCACCTCCCTCCCTCCCTCTGCTGGCTACAACTCTATTTTGTCCATAGTGGACCATGGACTCTCAAAGGGGGTAATTCTCACCACTACCAACAAAACTGCAACTGCTGATGATATTGCTGACATCATTCTTAATAAGGTTTACCTGCATTATGGCCTACCTGAATGAATCATATCCAACTGTGACCCACAATTCACTGTGCATTCATTCCAAAAACTGTTAGAATGGCTTGAAATAACCCCCACAATGACCATAGCCTATCACCCAGAAGCAGACGGAGCAACCAAACACTCCCACCAGGAAACCCAAGCATATCTCTCAATATTTTGTTCACATCACCCTGAAAATTGGTCACAGGCCCTACCACTCCTCAAATTCACATATAACAGCTGACCCTATGCCTTATGCAAACAGACACCATTTGAAATCATTATGGGAATACAACCAAAAGCACTTCCCACCATTCTCCTTGAAACTGAGTCACCAACCGTCAACAACCACATGGAACTAATTGACCTATACTGCTGAAATGCTAAAGCTGCACATGAAACTGCCATGAAACACATGGAAAACTGATGTCAGTCAAGGTTTACCCCATTCCACAAAAATCAAATGGTTTGGCTTGACGCCTGCAACAAAAAAACCCCATACATCACACATAAAATGGCCCCCAAACATCTTGGACCATTCAGTATCCTCAATGTCTTATTACCTGTTTCATATTGACTCAAACTCCCCAAATGTTGGAAGATCCACCCTGTGTTCCACACACAACTCCTCATGCCATACACCAGAACTGAAACATATGGTCCAAATTATGTTTGACCACCACCTCAAATTGTTGAAGGAGAAGAACTATACAAAGTCGAAGTAATCCTAAATCACCGCAAATGATGAAATCACCTTGAATACCTTGTCAAATGGCTTAGATGGCCCAAATCCAAAAATACATGAGAACCTGAACCCCATTTCAAATTGTTCCCCAATGGAACTAAACCTGAAACATCTGGCAAAACCAATGTATCAGAAGTAATCAACAAAGGAGATGCTGTGGAACTCCTATTGGAGTATAAGCAGCTTCACAACCTCAACTGAAATGATGAGAACATGCCTGTTGTCCATTCTTCTCTTAAAGCCTCAAACAAACCACACTGTTCCCATCAACATCCCTATCAAAAATATACTGTTGAAAAGTGGATTACTTTACAGGATTGAAAACAAAGTTTGTTGACAAGTTTGCTAATTCTGACTTTATAAGTTTGTGGGGGAGAGGTTGTCACAAATCTCCAGAAATATATTCAATTCTAATGTTTTTAGGGTTTTGGTAAGTTATTCTCTTAGTCTCCAACTAGACAGACAGTTGTCCTATCTGATTACAATGGGAACTTTGATGGTCATTACTATATAATATGTTAACTAATATCTTCATGATTCAATAAGTCAGGCAAAATGCAAGCTTTTGCAATCAGTGAGCCTCTGTAGACCCAGCAAATAATGTGATCTAATGGGTCCTAGCATACTACATCCTTTTCTCTTGACAATACTATAAATTTACGCTACCCAGTGAGACAGGCTTTTGACAAGCTCCTGCATTAAGTGTCTTTAAGCTAGTAGGCCTAGCAGACAATGTTATATAACAGGCCCTAGCACGCTATAGCTTCTGAACAATGCAATAAAACTTTATACTACTTAGCAAGACAGGCTTCTTGCAAGCTCCTGCAGTAAGTATCTTTAAACTAGATAGACCTAGTGGACAGCATTTTCAACAGGCCCTAGCATACTATGTTCGCTTCTCAATTAAACAGCTCTACAATTCAATAGTATACTTCTGAGGCAAGGCCTCTAAGAGGAACCCAAAGAAATGGAAGTTAGTGAACTTTCTACTTAAGAACAGAAGAGTCATATCAACTTGTATTCAGCTCTCGAGTCAAGCAGAAGGGTCTGTCAATATCTCAATCATTTCAAAGGGTCTGGTGTTAAAGAGTATAACTCTTTAAGTCTCTGGTGATCTATGACTGAAGAAAATTGCGTAAAATTACTTTATATTCCTATCCTAATTGACTATACAATCAGGGGAGGGAAATAAGCAAGCAGTTTCTTGCCTCCCATGTAATTTATAGATGAGTTTTTATAACAATATACAATTAACTTATGGGTGTACCTGAAACAAGCCTTCAGCTTCATCATTTTATTGTCTCCTCATCATTTAGGAGCATCATTCTAGGAGTTCCGATATCAGTGACATAATTTGCTCTCAGGAACTTGCTCCCTAAGTGCTTGGCTATTTATATCATAGCCAGTCAGGTTAGTAAGTTTCCTTGCTAACTCTTATCTACAGGTTTTTATCTTTTTCTTGGATTCTCCACACCTGGGTTCTCAACCCTAATGTCCTAAAAGTTCACTTCCATAGCCTTCAGGTAGTAAACTAATATTAGAATTTAATTAGCTTGTTCCATTCTTATCAATTTTTATTTTCTAGTTCATCATTTCTGGTCTCTTTCATTACTATGAGGGAGCATCTGTCCCTGAGTACCCTCTTGGATACCCCCATCCAATCTTTTATCTTTCAATACCATCAGAGCCATTCCAAGGGAACATCCTTACCAGGACATTAGCTAATTTCTAAATTCTCTTGTCAAGATTCGCTTCTAGGACCTGTTACTATGGCTAGGTACCATCTGAAGATCATAAGTGTTACAACTTGTCCGCTTTCTAGGGCAGAGACAAAGAAATGGGTCTTTTGTGTAGTTATGAGTATCTTAACTAATATCTTAGTTAACACAGTATCAGATACAACACTTGGGTACATTCATACCAGAGTCATTCTTCCATAGACTTATCACTAATAAGTTAGTTAACAGCACTTTTTACTTATCTGGGTGTTCTAGTTCTGTTTCTGAGATGTCTGTCTTCACATATTTTAGATAGTATTCTAATCTCTCACATCCAGTGTCTGACCATGGCCATATACTGATATTAATTGGTAACGGAGAGTTAGTTACTTTATTAGCTAGTGATTTCACAAATGAAATGATTTTGTGGCACAACACCATACTGCCCCATTTAACAGCCCAATGCCTTCCTCTATTCATTTACTCCCTTCTGAGTCTGCCCTTATTTCTACCCTGCCTCCATTGTCTGATGGGATTACCAGATTCTTGTCCACCCAACCCAACCCCAACCACATCCTCTACCAGTTTCTTGTTGAAAGTGCCCTTAATACCACTGAAAACACCCCATTACACATACCATGACAGACCACTTCCCCCAGTCCCATTCCACCCATCACTGAGGAACCCACCACCATCTCCACTCCCCTGCCAGTTGCTTCCATTAGCAACTATCTTAATGAGGTTGACAGCACCTTTACCTTGTCTTTTCCCTTTTTATTGCACCAATACTGCCAGTATCACAAGAAGTATGTGATGGCTTCTTCCAACTCTGCAAAAACCTCCTTTGCCTATATAGCCTTGAGCAAAGTGTCAAAAAAGTCAAACAAGCAAACCAGAACATGTTCAACCATTTATGGACTGACCCCACCTTCCAATGGATCTTTACTGAGCATTGCAGCTCCACAACCAGTATATGGATTATGCCCACAATCCCTGATCAGGTACAGCCACCCCCACCTACCAACCAACCCCAACAAGTACATTCCACCCATTGATGAGTTCAACCCAAATAACCTCCAAGCCCTCCTATCCCACCTGTTGTCATACCCCCCACCTCTGCACCACCACCCCAAACTTGACAACAAACAGTGGACAAATTCACTCAACAAATGGAAGCCCGTCAGCAGTTGGCTACTCACCCCATACCCCCCAAGACCACCTAGATTCTGTACTACCCCTACCACTGCACCCCAAGCCATAACAGCGTGCTCTTATGATGTTGGAAGAAATTGCTGCTTCAAATGTCATCAAATTGGTCATTGGGCCTACAGCTGCCCCTGTTACACCTGCCACCACTGCAACCACTCTGCACTAGGTCATTACATGTGGAATTGCCCTGCCTATCATCAAAATTGTCACAATGCCATACTCAAAAAGACAGTGCAATGCTATCCCACCACCTTTGGATGAACATACAATATTATTGGCAATGGCCAATACGAAGACTACGACTATGCCTATGATGGATACATTGACTATTAGAGGAGACCCCTACCCAACACCAGTACCTTGCCACCTATTAGCTTCGAAACAGAGTTTGAAGCTTAAAAGGGGGTAATGTTATTGTTATTTTGTTTCTCCTCTTATTTCTCATGCCTGCCTATTTTTACTTATCACATGTCACCACTTGCTGTCAGTGCCCATCTATAGTTAGTTTATCACAAGCCACCACCCATCTATAGTTAGCCCCCTTTTAGCTTGTAATTCTTCATTGTTTGCATGTAATTATTTCTTTTATCACATGCCAGTAACCTCAGTAGTATATCTAGACCTAGCTAGCAAGGATGTTCCCTAGCTTTGTCTTATTATACATTGTATTTGTTCCTGCTTTTTGGTGTTGCCTTAGACTTGCTTGCACTACTCAATGGTCTCACTGAATGCTTGATCACATTGAGCCTTGCAGATGCCTAACCTGCATAACACCCAACCACAGACCCATAGATGGACCTTGCATAAGGGAGGGCAAACAATCCCAGTCCCCTTACATTAGGGTACATGGAGACCTGCCCAATGTGCAGAGTTAGGAGCATAGGTTGTGGGTGGCATAGTAATCTGTGGCTTGTATAGGAACAAATTTGATGTTAGGATGAATTTAAAATCAGGAAATTGGGTTGGGAAGGATGAGGAGACATCCAAGGAATAGCTGTTTAGACTGATGAGGAGAGGGCATGCATTGGTGGCTTTGCTGCCAACATGCATCCAATCCTTACAGTATTGTAAAACCTTGTATTTAAAACATTGTTTGCATAGTTGAAAATTCTCATGCATCTTGGGCCTGCCCCAAGTGAAAGGGATCATAAAGACGCAAGTCAATATGATTGACTAGTACTAGGCTCTAAGCGAGTACGAAATCACAGGAGGGTCTAATGGGAAACCATGTAACACCAAGGGTTTTTAGTGAGTATGCCTGACAGGGAGAACCTCACACTCTTGGGACCTAATCCTAGAGGTTAGCTGGTAATCAGGTTTTGCCCTGACCGAAGGAAAAAAAAAATTCTCATGCATCTGGTAGTCAAATTGTTTGTTGATGCAGCTGATATTAGGAAAGTGTAGAGGCCTGAAACTCAAATGATATTCAAGTGGGGATCACAATCCCCACTTGCACTACATATTTATACATTGTGGTCTGTGCATAAACCAGGCCACTATAGCTATGATTACAGTAACCAGATGATATCACATGGCTAATAATACATAGTATACAAGAATAGAATATGCACATACATGTAGTAATGAAGGAGATGAGAGTGTCAAGGTAAAGTTCAAGATATCCTGGGCTGTGACTCCTCAGGATGCCTGAACTAGATAATGCTCAGGGAACTCCAGGGCAGCCAGCAAGGCTGAGGCCAATGGGTAATCACTTGAAATAGAGTAACCTACCATCAGGGGTAGTCATCTAACAGCTGAGGCACCAGAGCTTAGTGACAGCAAACTACTAGCTGTAAATTAAAGAAGAAGATAATGAAGAGGAAAGATACTCACATTGACATCATCATCATGGAGAAATGAATGAGGGGGCCTTATAGTAACCCTAAAGTCCCATTCAAATCCCTGGCTTGATGAACAATGATTATCAGGCTAGCTCAGTAAAATGTGAATAAAGAAGAAAGAAACTACTCACAATTGGCAAGAGTATGATGTGGAGGGCAAGAATTAGCCCTTTTCTTACCTCTGCCTTGTTTAGCAGCTTTCTTCTTACATAGTTGCAGGCTTAGAGACTGGTGGAAAAGCCATATTTTCTTTGTGTTTGTTATACAAAGAAACTGGGGCTTGAGCAGAATCATTAAAAGACATAGAAGACACACAAGTAGTAGGTTGAGACATGAAGGAAAGCAAAAGAATAGTTATGCACCCTGGGATTGAATTATATAATATATGTATTCACCTCAGAAGAAAGCCTAATGTACAGACCAAGACCTCATTGAAGAACAAATTTCCTGGAAAACCCATTGAAAATACTATGTTCCCTGAAGTACTAGGAAAGTACCAGTCTTCTATGGAGTTTCTTAATAACATAGCCACTGATTCTATGTAGAGAATCATTGCAATATATGGAATCTATGCATGAACATGAAATTAGCAGATCAGTAATAGGGTGTAGTAATGTCACAGCAGGCACAGTAAAAGGATGCAGTAGTGTACAAAATACTACCATGCTAAGTACATTATGGATCATCAATTTTCTAGGGTATTATGGCTGAAAAGACAGATCAAATGGAAAAAGTGAGAGGGCTTCCAAAAGTAGAAGTACTTAATTTAGCTATAAGCAATGTCATTTAAATATAATAAAAAAAGTGAAGCAAGAAGGTATATTTTGCAAAAAAAAGAGCCTAGATTTAAGCTATAAGCTCAAACTCAACCAGTATACAGTGGGTCAAAAAACTGTCCCAATGTTTTCACCATTTGGAAAGACCAGCTAATAGTGGACCAAGATAATTACATAAATACTTGGCAAAATAGACAATAATAATATAGCATATTGAAATCCTGAATCTGTTTAAATCATGTGATTTGTCTGAGAAGTAGTGGATCAATTAATCATTTAAAATATCAACTCATTGGGACAGTTTTTTGACCCTCTGTCATTTTCCTAAAATCTGGTTTTAGACAGCTCAAATCAATACCAAATCAAGTGTGAGGATAACAAAAATTGTTATGTGACCTCTTCTATATCACATGATCATATTGAAACCACTGCACCAATCTTTTCATCTTACTATTACATCATGGAGGCTATATTTTCTACCCAGTGCTCTCAAGTCATTTTTTTATCTTCAGAATGGCTATTCCTTGCAATAAACTCAGTCCAAACTGGTATAGACAAGAGTACTATTGAGCCAATCAAGAAAAAAGTTGATCAAAATGAGGAAAACAACAAAGGAGGACAACTCTCCATGCTGTCTTCTCAGGATAAATAATCAATAATTTACTAAATCACTACTAGGAAGCTGGACAATGCTGTTCAAGCTACCTAATTCATCCACTCTATCCTCCCTACTCCTGTCACAATTCAGACAATCTGAAATATGCTCAAGAAGAACAATTTCTGATCTGTTGTTAGAACCAAATGACCTCCTTATAAGAAGCAATACTGAACCACTCACTTCAAATTGCCCATAAGCACAAGAATTGGACAGTGAAAGATTGGAAATGGATATTATGGACAGATAAAACAAAAATCAACAAGCTTGGGTCATATGAGAAGATGTATAAGGGGGGAAGGACTCTCAGACAAGACTATTATTCCTACTGTTAAGTATCAAGGTGATGGTAACATTATGGTATGGCAGGCTATGGGTTGGAAAGGAGTAGGAATGCTAGTGGATGTTGAGAGGATCATAGATGTAGAGCAGTACTGTGAGATTTTGGGGTATAGGATGGTGAATAGCTTAAAACTTTGGAGATAGAGGAGGAGTGGATATTCCAGTAAGACAATGATCCAAAATACAAGTCTAAAAGGGCAACAGAGTGGTTTCAAGGTAATGTTATACAAGTTCTACTATAGCCAGCACAATTCCCTGACTTTAATTTTATTGAACACCTCTGAATATATGTACCTGAAGAACCAGCTGAAGGAATATGAGAATCTATCTGAGGGAATACATAAATTATGGGACAGATTGGTAGTAAAGTGGAATATGATTACTGCAGAAAGGTGTCAAAAGCTTATAGAAAGCATGACCAGAAGGCTCAAGGTAGGTATTAAAGCAAAAGGAGGCAATTCAAAGTATTAATTAGATAGATGATAAAGGGTCAAAAAACTGTCCCAATGAGTTAATATTTTAAATAATTAATGAATCCATTATTTCTTAGACAAATCATGTGATGTAAATGGATTCCAATTTCCAATATGGTATATTATCATTGTCTATTTTCCCAAGTAGTTACATAATCACCTTAGTCTGCTGTTGACTGATCTTTCCAAATAGTGAAAACATTGGCACAGTTTTTTGACCCATTGTATAAGTACTATCTTAAGATTCCAAATCCATTTAAATCATATAATTTGTTCAAAAGATAATAAATTAACATCCATGACAATGCTTTGTTATGGTATATCTAGGAACTCACTGTCTACAAGACTTGAACACCACTGAAACATGAAACGATCCTTTTGTCTGTATCTTGTACCCTAATGAAGGCTATGACCCTAACCGAGCTACCTACTACTTTATGATTGGTTAAGTCAAAGGTGCTTAGGGATGTGCTACATATGTAGTTGATGGCATTGGTGTGAAAATCTCAGATTTTATCTATAAGCAGTCTTTATCACTACTCCCTGCCCAAGACACTATTATGTTCCATTGGTATTTTCTAACTAGTATACATACTTGACTGTTGTGCTAGCACCCTTCAGTTTTTCAAGCTACCCCTCTGCCATTTATTATAGCAGATAGCAATATTGACAGCTGGTCCTTCCCACTTACTTTCTTAAGATATGGATACATGTATTTATAAGTAATACAGTTATGTTTATAATATCAAAATCCTTTTGTGAGTTGGGTTTTTTATCTTTACTTGTTGTGAAAAGCCCATATACAGTAACCCACAAAATTGTTCCAATGTTTTGCACTTTTGACTTAAAGTAGTAATAGCTCAATATTGTATATAAAATAGCAGAATTGATGTAAATATTTACAGATATAACCAAATCTGTAATATCTGATACTACTAAGTCTCATTATATAAGAAGATGCACTATTATATTTATTAGATTACCATATAAGGAAATCTATTATAAAATCATTAATTTTATCTACTGTAACTATTGTAGCTGCTTGTTTGAATATTCAACTATAAAAAATTAGGTAAAGAAGACTAGAACTAGTCTAACTTTATCTTATATCCCTGGTAGTGTCTTATTCTTACAAAATATGTATAAGTTGAAACTTTTACCTTAGTAAAAGATAGAAGGTTTAGGAGATAAGAATAAAGATATAGCCTACTAGTAGGATTTTGTTCTGAAAATAAAGTACTCAGGAGAACAAATAGTCCACTGTTTTGCAAACATGATGATCTTGTATAAATACATATATTTATATCTTGAGAAGGTAAGTGGAAGGAACCAGCTGTCAATATTGCTATCTGCTATAATAAATGGCAGAGGGGTAGCTTGAAAAACTGAAGGGTGCTAGCACAACAGTCAAGTATGTATACTAGTTAGAAATAATAACTGCCTTGAGGCTTCTGGTCATGCTTTCTATAAGCTTTTGACATCTTTCTGCAGCAATCCTATTTCACTTTACCACCAACCTGTCCCATAATTCATGTATTCCCTCAGGTAGTTTCTCATATCCCTTCAACTGGTTCTTTAAGTATATCCAGAGGTGTTCAATGGATTTGGAGTCAGGAGATTGTGCTAGCCATGTTAGAACTTACACATTGTTATCTTCAAACCACTCTATTGCCCCTTTAGAGTTGTATTTTGGATCATTTTCCTACTGGAATATCTACTCCTCCTCCTCCATCTCCAAAGTTTCAAAGCTATTCACTATCCCATATTCCAAAATCTCACAGTACTGCTCTACATCTATGATCCTCTCAACCTCCACTAGCATTCCTACTCCTTTCCACCCCATAGCCTGCCATACCATGATGGTACCACCACCTTCATGCTTAACAGTAAGAATAATAGTCTTGTCTGAGAGTCCTTCCCCCCTTATACATCTTCCCATATGACCCAAGCTTGTTGATTTTTGTTTTATCTGTCCATAATATCTGTTTTCAATCTCCCACTGTCCAATCTTTATGCTTGTGGGCAATCTGAAGTGAGCAGTTCAGTGTTGCTTCTTAAGAAGAGGTCATTTGGTCTTAACAATAGACCAGAAATTGTTCTTTTTGAGCATATTTCAGATTGTCTGAAGTGTGACCAGAGTAGGGAGGATAGAGTGTATGAATTGGGTAGCTTGAACAGCATTATCCAGCTTCCCAGTGGTGATTTAGTCAATTATTGATTATTTATTCTGAGAAGATAGCATGGAGGGTTGTCCTCCTTTATTGTTTTCCTCATCTTAATCAACTTCTTTCATTATGTGCTCAATAGTACTCTTGCCTAGACCAGTTTGGACTGAGTTTATTGCAGGGAATAGCCATTCTGAAGAAGAAAAATAACTTGAGAGCACTGGGTAAAAGATATAATTTCTATGATGTAATGGTAAGAAGAAAAGATGGTTGAAGTGGTTTCAATATGATCATGTGATATAGAAGAGGTCACATAACAATTTTTGTTATCTCCACACTTGATTTGGTATTGATTTGGCCTGTCCAACACCAGATTTTAGGAAAATGACAGAGGGTCAAAAAACTGTCCCAATGAGTTAATATTTTAAATAATCAATTGATCCATTATTTCTTGGACAAATCATGTGATTTAAATGGATTCAGGATCTCAATAGCTATATTATCATGGTCTATTTTCCCAAGTATTTACATAATCACCTTGGTCCACTATTAGCTGATCTTTCCATATGGTGAAAACATTGGGACAGTTTTTTGACCCACTGTATAATAAATGGCAGAGGGGTAGCTTGAAAACTAAAGGGTGCTAGCACAACAGTCAAGTATGTATACTAGCTAGAGAATACCAATGATAGGAGGAATTTGGACTCATCACTAAATTAACCTGCTTCCATTGATTGATAGTCCATGATGCATATGAGATTGCCCATAGCCTCTACTTTACAGACAAGCCCATAGGTCTAGAGGTTGTGTGCAATCATATGGCAAGATATCTGAGGTAATATCTTTTTTTGTACCTCTGTAACATTTGATACATAAGCACCTGGATAGCAAGCTGGATCTCTCAGACCTCCAGCTTTGTTGGGTGACCAGTCTTGGGATTCACAAAGTAAAGATCACCTAATTCCCTATACTGTTCTAGGATATAGGCAACAGTGGTACAATAAATGCCAAATTTAGCAGCAATCTCAGAATTACTAGTACTAAACCTTTAGTACTCAATTATTCAAGACATTTTGGTAGAGGATGTATATATCTACCATGATATAGAGAGGATATTTGCAAAAAGCTGAGGTATTCTGATAATATTTTCAGGTTTTATATGCTCCCCAGATGTTGTGATTAGCAATGATCAAAAGAATTACACAGTAATTTTCACAAAAAACCTCACATATTTCATTTATAAGCTTCAAACAGTAGCAGATATTATTTTCAATATGTATATTCCTAACATGTTTGAGAAGTTCTAAACATAGTTTCAGCTTTATTACTGATGATCTATGAGCAGAAAGGACACTGCAATTGGTCACATAGATTACATGCAATACTTTTGGACATCACTTATTAAGAGATAAGATTAGAGCACTATGGGATGAAAACAAAACTATTCACTTTGGAACAAGTTAATACTTAATATTTTCATCTCAGAATTGTGAGAAAAAGTATTATCAGAATTCTTCATTAGCAGAATATCTATATTTAAGTAAACCCAGGTCTATACAATTATAGTAGGAGCATAGTCATATCTAATAGTCTATAAAGATATGTTTTTCTACCTTGTATTTTTAGCTTAATGTTATACAGGTTTTTTTCTTTCTTAATTCTTTGCCTTGATTGGCTAGACTAAGAAGCATCTGCCATCTCCAAGTTTTGACTATGTAGTAGGGCTAAATCAAGTCTGTATAGACATTTAATTACCAAAGTTAAGCTACTCAGGAGTGGATTCCTTACTCAAATAACAGTAAAGGTCATAAGCATGTATAAAACAATCCAATTGGTCTCATGCATACTCTATAATGTTTAATGAAAGCTTGAGGGTGGCTAGTCTAAGCAATGAATTGTTTTCTTCTTGCAAAATTCCTTCTCTATGGATCATCCTAGAGAACTAAAGTTTAACAATGTAAGCAAGTCTAGATGGAAAAATGTATACTATAGTATAATAAGGTTAAAGAACACAGAAATCTTAGAGGTTACTTACTTGAGCTTTATATATATAGCTTTGAAGATAATTAAGCTTGTATATGTAAAAGAAATACACTATATATAGGTATGGTACTAAAACATAAATTTTCTTTGCCATGATGATTTCTTATATACTAGAGCACTAAATAATATATTTTGTTTCACCTCATGTGCTACATGAAAGAAATTACCAAGATCAAGAGACCAGATTATATGTATGTGCAATACTTCTAGATACCATTGTATATACAAGATATACATATTTACCCTGAATTTATTAGAGTATACACACTGACTGATGAAGCAGAAATGCTAAGTTTGGTAAGTGACAGTGGTGTATCAAATGATAGTGGAATATTGTACCTTATTATTTTTTTCTTGTCTGTTACACTTTTTCTATGTGCAATATGTCTTACTATTCAGTACAGGACAGGAAACCCAATACAAGACAAAGAAGCAAACAGTAAAGAGGCCAATACACAGAATGGGAATACCAACCATAAGGAAACCAGAAGAAAAAAAAGCTGATAATAAACCAATATAGGAATGTGAGTCCAAACATATATGTTCATGCCAACTGGCTAACTAAATTGCTATGGCTGGAGAATTAAGGGCCTCTGAGCATACAATTGACCAGTAATTATAAACCAACAGGGCTTTCGACAAGATAACAACACATAATATAACTCCAGCTGGCGCGATTGGTTGAGATCACATGCCAGCTTTTATCATGTGACGACAATCACCCCTTTAGTCGACCGTAATATTTTTTAATCACAAAAACATGGCCTCTCCAACTTCAAGCTCGGATTCAGACTCTGATGCACCAGAAGCCATTCCTCTTACACAGTCCAAGAAACTCGTACAAAAACACAATGCGCATATTCAGAAAGCAGGGGCTATGGCGCGAGAGAGGGCCAAGTCGGGCAACAGAGAAAAGGATCGAAAATTAAAAGAGAGGGCAGCGGAGAACAAGGAATATGCAAAAAGGGAGGAAAGGAAGGGCGAGGAGGAGGCGGGGGAGGCGGAGGAGGATGTTGCGGAGGAGGATCAAGGAAGGTGAGGAAGAAGTGGATGATGCTAGGACGACGGAAGACGAAGGGGAGGACAGAAATGAGTCCGAGGGAGCCATTGAAGGATCCTCTGACTCCGAGGTTGAGGGTATGGATGAAGATGGGAGCGATGCAGAGGATTTCGGAATGGAAGAACTGGGAGAGGATCGAGAGATTGATTCGGATTCAAGTGATGAAGATGAATCGATGGACTCGGAGGTTGATTCAGATCCAGAACCAGAGCCATCGCCCACGAAAATATCAAAGCTAGACCCTGTCAAAAGGTCCTGCCAACTACCTCCCGGACGAACTTTTCGAAGCCGCATTCTCTCAGAAGAATACAGCACCCCAGGCCTCAAACTCCCGAAAATCCGACCTCACAAAAAAGCGGAACCGCAAGCCCAAACACGCTCTTTCCACCCCCAAAGATATCATAGTCGGGTTCGCACTAGTTATCATCCATTGACAAAGTCGACGCTAACTCAAAACCTAACATGTACCGTCTACCCAGATCGAGAGCAATCCGAACGCTGGCATCAACCAAAAGACCCGTACACCCCAGTGCCACCGTCCCTTCATCCAAAATTAACAAATTCCTCAACCGTACAGCTCGCATTAAAAGGCCGACAAGCGCTGTTCCTGGTAAAGGCTGGGAGCGGAAACCTGGTGAGTGTGTGCTCAACGTTTAACCTCCTTATAACTAATACGGAGTGCTATGCTATGCCAGCGACATTGGAGTCCTACGACGAAACGGTCCTGCTGCACATTTCGTTCGAAACCGATAATATCCTTGTTGCTTCCGCACTTTCTCTCTTTCTTTCATCAACCTAGCATTGGGTTATCAAAACCTCCGCACGTCGAAACCCTCCCCCTTCAAAGTCAGCACTCTAGAGTCGCCATCATGTCCGAGCTATACCGATCATTCGCCTGCCTGCTGGACGAAGATTGTATACACCCCGTACCCTTAAAAATGTACACACGCTTTCCATTCCGTTTGAAATGGAACCTAAGGTCGCTCTTTGAGGGACTTGGCAGAACCCACAGTTGCCGTTAGTATCACAAGCCGAATGGATATACGAACTCCACCGTTCGACCGATCAGTTAATCCACTTCACAGGTGCGCAGTTGGACACCATTGCCAGTAAAGTTCTATATAAGCTACGCTACAATTACACAATTTGTTTGTTCGAAAGCAAAAGCATGCGCAGTGGTATTAAAAGATATAGCCAAAGTAGTTAGTAATCGTCTATTCACCATAATCCTCCATCAACTCCTTAACACCATCAAGCGTCTTCGCAGCCCGAGGCTGGAAGAACACCTTGAATGGTAAAGGATGGCTGTTCGCAGACTCGGTAAACGCAAGTTCATCGATGGGGTGTGCCGGATCCGCACGGATGCGGAATGCCCATTGGATAAGCTGCCGTGTTCAAGAAGACAGAACTAGATGCAAAGTTCCCGCAGGCCCCTCTTAAGCATGCAACATCACAAGACCAAAAAAACACCCTTACGCAGTAGCCATGTGTTGTCCCGGACAAACTCTACGCCCAAAGCCAAACGTATAAGCCTTAATATCCTCCCTAATCTTTCCTTCGGGCGTCAGCCATCGTTGAGGGTTAAAGGCTTCCGGGTCGGGGAAGAATTGTGGATCACGACCGACGGCCCTGAGAGATAATCCGATACCCAGGTCAGCTGGAACGGAGACACTTGATGATTCCGACATACCAGACATTTCCAATGACGGTTGCTCCGTTTGGAATACAATAATTTTGCTACAATGAATCAGGACAAATACAGGGGGTAAAGATAAACTCCATTCCACTTACCCAAATAATATCTTTGGTTGCCTTATGGGCGAACCCTGAGAGGAACGAGTGAGATTGAAGGTTTGCCCATAACTGGGGAAGAGAAGGGGGGAGGGGGAAGGGCTTACCACCTGCACTGACAGGCCTCCATCTGAACGTTTCCAGCACAAACGCCATCGTCTGAGGTAGATTATCCTGATCACTCAACTGAGGAGCTACACAAAAAGAGAGACGACTACATTAGCCCTCCCCCGCCGACGAAAACAAAAACAAAAAAAAAGCACTTACGCCGCTCCCTCCCGATTACCGCATCCAACTCCTTTTGTACTCGCTCTTGGGCCTCGGGATAACACGCTGCTGCCAAGACGCCAATACTGATCGCGGAGGCAGTTGTATCTGAACCGGCACCAAACATGCTTCCTGCCAGGTATGCTGTTTCGTCGTCCGAGAGTTCAAGCTCCTTCTGCCTCTCAATGAGGTATTTGCCAAAGGACTGTGTAACTTCCTCGCCTCGCTCCTGTAGGAGTCTAATCAGCAACAGGGTGACTAATCGTTGGGGGAAGAAGAAACGAACCATCTTCTCCCTTACTTCAGTCAATTGTCCTTTGAACAGAGCAAGTTCCTCCTTGTGCCCCTCTTGTAATTCCTTGAGGTAACCAGGCACATAACTAGATTACGCAAAACCCCCCCAATAGGATTAGTCCACCGACTATTTTGGAAAAAAAAAAAGAAGCTGGGCTCACCGAAGGATCGGCCACGAGTCAACCCTCCAAAGACCCGGTCGCAAGTTATTTCCAAGGCGGGTGAGACAACGGTTCACGGCAAGCACGACGGGATCAAAGTACGATTTGGGAATCTTGCCATAGGCTAGTGCCATTACTACGGACGCCGAGTACCTGGAAAGGAAATGGTTCAGCTGTTATCATCCCCAGTAATCTAGATATGGACATACCGCTTTGCGTGATCCTGGTGCCTATTCGGTTCTTCTAGGATATCCATGATGTGCTGGCGTGCACTGCGCATCAGATTCGGCGCGTACGCTGTGACACTTTTAGGTTGTAGGTGGGCATGAAGAGCACTATGAAATTCGAATGAGCAAATGAATCCAGGTAAGCGAGAGGAGAAAAAAAGAAAGTGGAGCCCCCCCCCCCCCCCAAAAAAAAAAGGCACAACTCACCGACGCATCTTCTTAAACCGATCTCCTGCAGGGGTGAGCAGGACCCTCATGCCTCCTGAAAGGGTCTCGCCAGCGGCAATGCTCACTGGACGATCCACTAGCGCCGCACCCTCCTTCTCCATGATTTCGATCGCAGCTTGGAGACGGCCGATGACGATAACGGTGGTGGAACTTTGTCTCAGTGTGAAGACTGGCCCATATTCTTTTGTCCACTCCTCGAATTTACGATACGCACTAGCAAGTTTTGTTTTGTTACCCTCAATGATCGCCATCGTCGACAAAAAAAGAAAGCAGCAGCGTACAAAGCTTTGGGAATAGAATTGCCGAATATCCAAGATTCTGCTGGTGGTCCTGGTGGTAACGGTAAGCCATTGGACCGAGAAAGCTTCCTGTGGATGACCGCCAGGAGCGTCGCAGAAAGCAGAACAACCGCTATGGACTGCGGCTGCAGGAGGATGTCCACGAAGCTGACAGCCATTCTTGCCAAGGGGGGGGATGACTACTCGGGAGGGGAGTTTTTGTTATAAGGACTCAAGGGGGAATACGTAAACAAGGTGCCAGCAAGATCCGGGCAGGTGAAAGGTGTCAAAGATTGTATAATGAAGATCCGGGGGGGGGGAGTGGGCAAGATTGCTACCGGCGGCCTTATATATGAAGTCATGTTTGAGGGACCCGTTGGAACGTTGGAACAATGTGAACCACTGGCCCCAATGAGGCATTGTTCCACATTGACTGGCTGCGAATGAGGAAGCGAGCTCCGATGAAGAGGAAATAAGTGTTCCCTTCGTCCCGACAATGGTTTCCTGGGCCTTTCTCATCAATGTTATGAAGGAAGGGGGTGTGTGCGGAAGGAGGTTACTCCGATGCCCAAAAATAGGCCCAGGTTACGTTGTTCCTCTCCTTTCGGACATCCCTCTTCCGTCATCCTCCACAACTGGCTCTTTGACATCATTCCCTGCGCTTAAACGATGCTCCTTGCGTTCACGCTTATTATTCACCACAAAGAATATGTTCCCACGCCCGGACCCTTGCCAGATCACGTTCCACATGGGTCGCCCCATATTTCCGAAAATGATTTCCCATCTGATAGTTTGGATCGGCTGCTGTTGAAGCCCCCCAGACTTGGGCCGATGGACACAGAGTAAAACTAGATTACAAAGGGACCTTGCGTGATCGGGGGGAGGGGCTGGCAAAAATATCCTCGGTTGGTTCCTGGCATTTTTGGAGCGAACGGGGCTAGCGCTGGTGCCTACATGGGATAAGATGCTGGGATTACAATGTCCAGATGGAGGGAACGAGTCCCTACCGTCTTATCTATAGCACAGCCCGATCTTTAGGATTATTTTGTCATCGTCTCTTGGTGTTAATCTCCATCGTAACCCCCATAGAAAAAAACGGGTCATAATCATTTCGAACGCTGTTTCCTGGACACTCACGTGCGCGCACATCCAGTCACGTTGGCTCATTAAAGCTATGCTGTGTGGTCACCGATGCTGCGCATTGTTTCCGACCCATCAGACGGTCGCTTGGCTGGGTTTCTAGAAAGAAAAAAAAAAGGGGGAGCAGGGGCTGCCGTGTCTGGCATCCAGCGATGTTTGTAAGCACGAATGCGGCTGAAAACTCCTTTATTTACGGTTCGAATACATTTACTCGACCCCGGACTGAACTTTGAATATTTTGCAAGGCCAGACACTCAGAGTGAATAAGACACTGCGCTCCATGGCCTATACATTGGTTCTCACAGCAGTTGCAAGTCGTGGAGAGGAAAATCATCCTGTACAAACATACCGAAGGCTTTCTGATCTCTCGATGGCAGTCTTCCGACGAGGCGCCAGATTTCCCTTGGAACATATTCCCTGGAACAAAATTTCAGGTTCGATGGCGCTCGCACTGCATATTACATACTCCGGAGTTCTCCGCAGTTAGAACATTGGGTCTGATCGATAAGTCTGTTCAGGTCGCTCTCCCCTCAGGCTTGGATGAGAACTCGAAGCCACGCAAAGTTCCTCAGGATTGGGACCGACGAGGGCTCTCAAAGATTAGACCAGCAAATATTTCAATTCAACAGTATCTCCATCAGGGCGTCACCAGGCACTGTCAATAACATCCATTTGTCGCACCGCTTTTGGTACACGACCCTCATAGAAGCCTCGCTCCTATGGCTAACGCTGACTCATTTAACAGCATCACAATGATCAAACGCCCATATACAAGGATATAAGTAACCAACCCATCGTTACCGGCATATCATCCCCGCGTTGCAACCACCCCACTACACCATGCATCGCCGCCTTTCTACGCTCATGAAAAACTCAAACTCCCGCTCCCAGCCTGAGAGCATGAGTGTTGACCTTGATAATGGGACTGATGCAGAGTCCAAGGGTTCAACCACCGCCACTGTTCGCGAAGCTGATTCTCAATTGACGCCTCCCTCGCTCAAGATCAAGCGCGTTGATTACTATTACAGCTGGTGGACCCGCAGCTGGAAAGTACAGGGTTAGTTCTGTTAGGTGGTTTGTTAATTATTAATACCACCTAACATGACCTCAGAACACAAGCGCGAGGGTCGCCGTCGAAGCGGTTCCCGTTGGCGCAAGTAATAACGGCAACGATCCCTGGAAAGACTTTCTTTTTGTGTATGTTCTATCCCTGATCTATTGATGAAACCAGTATTAAGATGGGCGTTACTACTTAGCATCGTCCGTACTATCCCACGGCAGGAATTGGCCGAAGTCGGGGTCAAGATCGTCGTTAAGAGCCCCTATATCCTCAAAGCATGCAAAGATGTTATCCAATCCTGGCCTGGTATCTCGTGGAATGCTGACCCTCTCGAAGTAAGCAAAGAAACCGCTGATGCGAGAACTCCTCCCCCCCATTTACGCGCGCCCCTACTTTAATCAATATAGATGGACCCAGAGATATTCCTTACTTTCTTTGACCAATTCATCGCCTATCGGGATGCTCTCCAAGCCAAGAAACAACCAAGCCAGGAAGACATCCACGTCGCGAAATCCGTCGACGTCCTCATCGACACCCTGGCAAACGACTACAAAGGAACACTCGCGACGATCCGACGATTGACATCTCACGGCGAAATTCAATGGGATCTACTCCCATACATCCTCGTTCCCCGTACCATTTTCGTCGCGCGCTGTGTCGTCACTGGACAACCTCGTCTATTCAAACTACGTCATTGGGTCCGGACTGCTGTGGATGGTAAGCGGGTGATCCAGCTCACTCTTGAGAGTGTTGATATGGTCGATCGACCGGTTACGCAGAGTGTTGGTGTTGGACGGGTTGTGACGAACGTTTCGATTCAGGATGATGAGAGGAGTTGTTGAGATCCAGAGTTTGGATGCGTATCCTATCAAGTTCTTTAGTGGGGAGAAAGGAATGAAGGAGCAAGCTTTGAGGGAAATGGCAATTCGAACGCGGGAAGAGGTGGTTTGGGCTTTTTTGGAATCCATCATGTTCAGTATGATGGAGTCGCGGCGCTTCGTGTTTGCGATAAGGCTTTGAGGCATCATGTTAGGAGCCGCATTATGGTCGACAGAGGTGAGCGCTACTCCCATCTGGTGGCTGGAAGCAAAGATAGGGGCTGAAATTTTCACACCAGCTACGTTCCGCCGTCTCAATCCCAACTATCAGTATCCCACACCCGTACCTCGTGTCGTCGAGACTGAGGAGGATGAAGTACAGACTGCTAGATGGAATGGGCACCAACAAACACAAGACCCCTATGGGAATCTCATCAACCCCTCTGCGCCCCGGAACCCTGATGGTTAATCCTACTCGCTCCCACCTCGCATGACAAATACTCATACAGTTATGAAATAGGCGTCATTATAGAATCTCATAAAGGCCCGTACGAGGATATAACGAAAGAAGAATACCAAGAGGAGGATTATCTCCTTGCTTCGACGGTCGTATACGGCTTCAGTCTCGCTGATAAGATCTGGCGTACGTGCGAATTCCCTCCCCCACTCTCCTCCTCCCCCAAGAAAAATAAATCCTAACACTTATTCCATAGTCGAATTCAGCGTGGACTACATCAGCCCCGTCGAATGGAACACCGCCGCCTTTGCCAATCTCGTTCTTGCGCCTGGCAGGAAAGATCTCTTAAAGTCCCTGGTGGAGTCCCATCACAAGGAGCTCAATTTTGATGATTTTATCAAAGGCAAGGGTCACGGTCTTGTTATTAACTTGTTTGGTCCTCCGGGTGTCGGCAAGACGTTTTCGGCAGAAGCTACGAGTGAACATGTCCAGAGGCCGTTGTATGTAGTTCGGTGCTGGTGATTTGGGTACTAATGCTGCTGCGTTGGATGCAGCGCTTGAGAGGGTGTTTGATCTTGCGACGGTTTGGAAAGCCATCGTACTGATTGATGAAGTATGTCACCTTTTGCCATCTCACTTCCCGGCGCTGACAAAGTATTATTAATAGGCGGATGTATTCCTGGAGCAACGTTCGTTGCATGATCTCGAACGTAACGCCATGGTTGCCGTGTTCCTCCGTCACGTCGAATACTACCGTGGCATCCTCTTCCTCACCACGAACAGGGTTAAAGCATTCGATGAGGCGTTCCTCTCCCGCATTCATGTCGCCTTGCACTTTAGTGAACTCTCCCTGGAGTCCAAAGCGCAAGTGTGGAAGGCATTCTTGACAAAGGTCGGTGCCCTGGCCTCAGGAGGAGGAGGAGGAGGAGGAGGTGAAATCACAGACGGGCAGGTGATGGATCTTTCAAAGAGGGCGATTAATGGGAGGCAGATCAAGAATGCTGTGAGAACTGCTCAGAGTCACGCAACTGCCAAGGCGCAGAAGCTGTCTTATGCGCATCTTATGCAGACTTTGGATGCGATGGAGGAGTTTACTCGGGAATTCGAGAAGGCTAATGCTTGATTTTGTCACGCTACGCCATGATGGTTATTATGTTGTTCGAATGTGTACTATTTTGAGACCATGTATACTAAAACGAGGCCAATGGAAATCGAGACGAAATTTCACCACAAAAAATGGATCAAGAGAGGTGATAGGCCATCATTTAGCGTATTATTATCCTTGTGTAGGAAAGAGTATCATCCCCCAAGCATAGTAAGAGCGTATGATTGGTTCACGAAATGCTCGCAAGGTCAACCTTCTCGGTTTCGGTGAACTGGGCTGATGAGTACGGAAACTCCAGACGCCTGGGGACTTCAAACAGGGCAGTAGTGATAGAGGGGGGGGAGGGGGGGAATAACTAGTTTCAGGATGGTTCAATGATTGGGTATCGGTCCCAGGGTCAGTGGCAGCGGCAGTTAGGGCACTAAGCGATAGTTGGAATGCAAGAAGACAAGCAGAAAGTGTGCTTCTTAACCTTTTCTAGGGCATGCAGCTATGAAATCAATAGGTAAGCGCTCCGTGAGGTCCGACCGATTTGGCCAAAACCCGAAAGCATACAGCGGTAGGTTCGAGGGTTGTCCGGTGTATTTTGACCTTCACCTATGAGTCCCCTGTGGGTCCGTTCGCTATGTCATAAAGGTGGGTTGCGTTTGTACAACGTACATACGGATGCCTGGCAGATTCCAAGGAATTGTATGTTCGGCGACGTGGGCCTCTCTGGCCACAAGGTTTTGTAGTGGTTTGAGAGAAGGTATTTTGAGAATACTCACAACCCGTCCACCTCAGCGCCTCTGATGGGCTTATCGTATACTCCAGTTGTGAGCTGCGGAGCGATCTCGGATGCTGGTGGTTTTTTAAATTCAGAATACATTTATAATCAAGCCCATAAACCGCGCCACGGACGGTAACGCTCCCCAGGCTCTTGTACGAGCGCATTAACGAGCTGATGCACTTCGACAGTCTGAATAGGGTTGAAATGTTTGGTAGCAGCCTAATCGTAAGCTTGGGACCTGGCAGGGGGTTAAATGAAGATACCAATCGTACCGCTGAACGTAATTCTGTAGTGACAAGTTTTCAAACTCTACGGAACCGATCGTTTGGTGCGAATAAATGCATCAGGTCACCTTGCGTACGTGTGGACGCCTGCGAAAGTCTAAACCAAACATCCGCCCTTTCTCAGTACAGAGAACACACCAAGATTGAATTGGAAAGTCCCGAGTAGCACTTGTGGATCGTTCTCGAGAAGCTCCGTCGCTGCTTCACGATGAGGACAATAACATCCTGGCCGAAAAGCTTAATGTAAATAACGGGACCTAGTCTCCAGGTCAGTGTATGAACTTAGGTGGAATAGCCGGAGACTCTCACCGTACTCCTTCGCCCACTGGTCCAAGGGAAATAAATCAGTGCAAAAAGGAATTTTATTAGTCAGGCAGTATCATATCGATACCCAAGCCCGAAGCAACAAAAAACCACAAGGTAGCTCTAGAATCGTGGCACCACATCCCCGTAGTCTCGATGCGCCAACGCTGGTCGCACAATGCGCGACATACTCGCACCTCGCACTCACGCTTCAAATCTTCACTAAAACACCATGGCAGCCGGATTCAGCTGGTTGCCCCTGCATGACCTCCGCATGGCCCGCGCACGCTTCACTCACCTCTGCCTGTATTTATAGGCCCTCGTACTACTGATGATTAGAAACGCATTCGGCTGCTGTGCCTTCGGCCATCGGGATAGTGAGTGGCCAGTATCCTAAAAGAGAAGTCATCAGCGGGGGGGGGGGGGGGGGGGGACTGGGGAGGCTGTCGATAACAGGGGAGGAATAGGAGAGCCCAAAGATAATAGCCGGTGGCCTCGGGTACGAGCGCTCCGAGCTATTTGATCCGGGGTTGGTCTGAACCAACGAGAGGTTGCGAAAGGGGTGCTGTCACGCGAGCAGCCGATTGTCAACCTTCACAATGGCTAGGTGTTGGTGGGCCATGAGTGGTAAGCCATGGGTGTTTAGTACCGGTAGAGGGTATATCAAAGGAAGTGGACCGTGAGCATCAGTTGTGGCAGGGAGCACGACAGTGGACATGGAGTAAGCCCGCAGGTAGGCAGTTGATGGCAATACTGTGGCGGTGCATTGATAATATCCGGGGGGGAGGCGTTGCACTGAGAGGATAAAAAGATGCTCAGAAGACACCTCGATCGCATTGCAGAGATAGTGCAAGATGAGGCAACGCAGGAACACAAGGTCGGCCATTGAAACGACGTTCAAAATGTTGAGTCTAGGTGTGGTATAGTGGTTTGGTCGCCAGATCCACAACCCGGCGTAAATACGCAAATTGATAGTATAGATATCAGGGTAATCCTCGTGCAAGGAAGTGGTTCGCAGAGCTATGTCTACTGCATATGGATGATGTACGCGCCACAACCTTAGCCCACAGGTAACTAAGGAATCCACACAACAAAATTATGTGTAGGTAGCAACAATTCGATCCCCTTAAAGTGCTCCGGGATACTTGTAGAAAGAGTCGTCGCCAAAAAAGTCCTCATAATTCGAGTAGACTGGCTCGGACAACGGGGTCCGGTGGAACTGCTCAGCGCCTACTATCGGGTACTGTATCCCCTAGTGAAGGATAAGAATAAGATAACTACCGACTTGAAACACCAGTCATACGACGTTGAAGTGGCTTCTGTGTCTCCGATGCTGTCTGGATATTCCATCATGACGTCAGATGGTACTCAGAATAGGTCTGGTATAAGTATGAACCCGACAAGGTTCTGTGCCAATTCCCGTCGTTGAGCCTTTCAGCTCTAAGATTCCCAAGAGGTCAGGTTGTCGTCTCTCCGTTATTGGTAGTCTACCATTTCCAGCCGAACAGTCTGTCCCCTAAACAAACTGTACGGATTAAAAACGAGGCCAATGGACACCGAGACAAATTTTGGATCGAGCTAGCGACAGGCCATCATTTAGTTGGTTTCAATGCTCGGATTCAATGACCCGGTCCAACAACTTCGTATGTTCGGCTAATCGAGAGAGAAGGTATTTGGAGAGCAATTTACGACTCATCCTTCGGCCGAATCACATCCTTCCTACAAAGACTAATATTCGCCTTTCCTCTGCCAGGGAACGTACCGAGATTGGATTGGGGCAGTCCCGAATAGTGCTTGTGGATGGTTCTCGAGGAGTTCAGTCGCTGCTTTGCTTGGGTCGAGGACAATAACATCTTGGCCGAATAGCTCAATGTAAACAATGGGGCCTTGTCCTTCAGGTAGGTGTATGAACCCTTGGTGGAATAGATTGCAGACTCTCACTGTCACCATGCCCTCCCCCAGAACCTGACGAACACTGCCAATGAGAGGAAGGTGAGGCGGACCAGGTAGGCAAAGATAAATGCAGTAGATTTCTCTTTCGTTCTTTCCGTTTTCGCATCGTCAGGTAAGCTGTGGAGAGAGTGGAAAGGTAGCTCCAGAACCGTGTCACTACATCTTCGTAGTCTCGGTGTGCCAGCCTACCAGCGCCAATGCTGGTCGTACAATGTGTGACAGGCCCGGCACCTCGCACTCACGCTTCAAATCTTCACGAAAACTCCGTGGCAGCCGGATTCAGCTGGCTACCTCTGCATGACCTCCGCATGGCCCCCCCACAGGTCTTCACTCGCCTCCGCCTGTCCATTTTTAGTTGATCAGAAATACATTCGGCTGCCGTGTCTTTAGCCATCAGGATAGTGAGTGGTCAGTATTATACAAGAAAAGTCATCAGTGGGGAAGGACTGGGGAGGTTGTCAACAACAGGGATGGAATGTGGATAGTAGCCGGCTGCCTCGGGTACGAGCGCTCCGAGCTTTTTGATCCGAGGTTGGTCTCCTGAACCGACGAGGTTGCGAAGGGGTGCTGTCACACGAGCAGCCGATTGTCAACCTTCACAGTGGCTATGTGTTGGTGGGCTGTGAGTGGTAAGCTGTGAATGGTAAGCTGTGGGTGTCAGTACTGGTAGAAGGTATATCAAATGAAGCAGGGCGTGGGCATCAGGGTTGTGGCAAGGAGCAGGGTATTGAACATGGTGGCTGCCCCGGGAGGGTAAAAAGATGCCCAGAAGATATCTGAACTGCATTGCAGAGACTGTGCAGGCTGAGCAACGCAGAAGCACAAGATTGGCCATTGCAACGATGTTCAAAATGTTGAGTCCAGGCGTGGTAGAATGGTTTTGTCAACGAGATCCACAACTTGGTGTAGATGGGCAAATTAATAGTATAGGTATCAGAGTAATCCTCGCGTATGGAAGTGGTTCGCAGAGCCGTTTCTACTACATATGGATTATCTATGCGCCGCAACCTAAGCCCACGGATAACCAAGGAATCCAAATAAATAAAATTAGGTGTAGGTAGCAACAATCCGATCTTCCTGTAGTTCAAAGTACTCCGTGGAAAGAGTGGTCGCCAAAATAGTCCTCTATAGTTTGAGGAGACTGGCTCGGACAGTAGGGTTCGGTGGAACTGCTCAGTGCCCACTATCGGGTACTGCACCCCCTACTGAGGGATAAGAATAGGGCACCTATCGACCCGCAACGTCAGTCATACTAGTCCGGGTGGCTTGGCACTAAGTCCCTGATGCTGTCTGGATGTTCCACCAGGAGTGATGGGAGCTTGGCAATCTATACTACAATAAGCAAAACATAGTGTTAAGCATCGGTGGCCATTAAGCGTACCCGATAGTCCCGCCGTCCTAAGCCCCCCTCGGGATCTGGCGTGAGATGGTACTGTGCTAATTCCCGTCGTTGAGCCCCTCAACCCCGAAATTCCCAAGAGGTCAGATTGTCGTCTCTCCGTTACCTGGCAGCCTTACCATTTCCAGCCGACCAGTCTGTCCCTAAACAATCTATGGCAACCCTCAAAGGGCCTACGGGCGGCTACCGTCCATCATGCATCATTCCACAGGACAACGACGGAGCAGTTGGTCGCATCCCGACCTCCTGGCTCCATGCAACTACAGCACATGGTCGCGACGTCCTTTCTAACGAATATTCGAGCGTTTTTCCTTGAAACACATCTTTGCACCTTCTAGCGAGAAAGTAGTCTCTGGCACCATGCGGTTGGATCACTGTCGTGTCATTGACTGAGCTTTAGTCCAAGATGCATGTTAAACACTCATATTAAACACATGGTTGGTGGCCGGAGAGTGGTGTAGCTGGGCGTTCTACCTGGTAATAATCAGTCTCGAGAATGCATAAAGCTTAATATCCTGTTGCGATTATTTTCAAGACGAACCGCACCCGCTGTAAATCGTCTTATTTCTTCGTTAACCATGCAATTGTTGCTCGCCCTCACCCTCTCGATCATGCCTTTTGCCCTGGTACACGCCTGCCCCTGCCGAGTCTTCCAACGTCGAGGCTCGAGCCTGCACCCCACCACCCGTTAACGCAGCGACCCTCAGCCTCATTAAGGAGTTTGAGGGATTCGTCCCCAGCCCAAAGCCAGACCCCATCGGTCTTCCCACTGTTGGGTACGGCCACCTCTGCAAGAGGAAGGGCTGTACAGAGGTGCCATTCCGCTTCCCTCTCACCCAGGCCCAAGCCACGACCTTGCTCCTGAATGACCTAAAGACATTCACCAATTGTGTGTCCAGTGACATAAAGGACAATATCAGGTTGAACGCGAACCAGTACGGTGCACTCGTATCGTGGGCGTTCAATGTGGGATGCGGAAATGTCAAGTCTTCATCGTTGATCAGGAGGCTGAACAACGGTGAGAATCCAAACAGGGTTGCGGCTCAGGAACTGCCAAAGTGGCATTTGGCTGGTGGGAAGCCATCCCGAGGGTTGGACAGGAGAAGGGCAGCGGAAGTCAAGTTGTTCACCACCGGCGTCGAGCGTCATTTCCCACCCCTGCAAATAGGTTTATCGCTTTCCAAAGTACAGTTAGTTTACGCGTAAGATTCTTGTTCTGTTAGTACCCTTGGGGGATGTAAAGATTTCGTGTACTTGATATCTTCGTATGAGATGGTCTCTCTGTGTAATACTATGTTTTCTCGACCGCTACCTGCGTCTTGAACATTACATATCCAGCAGCTTTTCAGTACGCGAGAGGTGTCTAGAGAGCGAGCCATATCACAACCCAATATGTGTTTGCAAGGGTCGATATACCTCCATTTGTCTGTTCTTTTCTCGGCTTTTAGATCTAATTGCCTTGCATTGTTTAATGTCGCCGAAAGCCTGGTTGCTGGGTTGAAACAAAAACCCGCTGGTGAATCAGCGTCACTAGAGGTCAACCACCCGCCTGTACACTCCAGGTGATACCGGGTCTGAACATGATTTGTTTTTATTGTTCTTTGGTCGGGATTGACGCCCACGGACACAAAAGACACCAAGGACACAAACACCCAAAATTGGGCACGTGACGAACCTCCATACTTATCATTGGCGACCACGGTCAATGTTGAGCCATGCCACAACCCCTCCTCAGCGCACCCAGCCCCTTCCAAAGAGCACGCCCATCTCGAATAAAGCCTCAGGTACTCACACTTACAATTCTACGGTCCAACTCCGGTCTTTCATGAACCTTGACCTTGCTCGAGAAATGAGGGGTCAATTTGTGGGGCCGATGCCACCCAGCGAATTTCTCAACAGATTCCTCCCAACCGATCACGTTCCTGCCGCTTCGAAGGATTCGGGGGTGCTTTGGGCAGCGCTCGCGAAAACAAAGGCAGAGCCGGAGATGTACATCCCGTTTGTAAGTTGTGCATTGGGTTCTCAACAGCGGAACGAGCTGAAGCCTGCACAGATCGAAGCCGCAGGCAATTTGGCTAAAGACTTCAAGTTTGTCGACACTCACACGAAGAGGGACACCTGGTGCGACGAGCTTGCCCCCGATGTCAGTGTTTACCAGTGGTGCGATTCGGATACCAAGGACACGGATTTCTCGAGAATCGAGTTTTTCGCCGAGCTCAAGTACGCCATAACGGACGATCCATTTTGTGACGACCTCCTCAGGCCAGACACTGGAGGAACCTATCCTTTCGAACGTGACTCTGATAACGCTTGCAAGATCAGAGGACAGCTTGCCTCATATTCCGCCGCCCTTGTCGGCTCGCAATTCCGCGTCCACGTGTTTTCCATCTTCATATGTGGCCCTTACGCTAGGCTAATGCGCTGGGATCGCAGTGGTGCAGTGGTTACCAAGCGTTTCGAGTACGCGAGTCCTGAAACCCCATTTCTCTCCGAATTCCTTTCACGTTATTCTCAGCTCACCGCTTTCGATCGTGGTCATGACCCCACTGTCACGGCTGCTGTCGATATCGACAAGGTCGCGCTCAAGGAGACCATATCGGAGTTGACAGAACAGAACAGGCGTCACCGTGAAATCCGACGCATGAGAATCCATGACCGCGAAGCCTCGAACGAAGAACTCAACGATCCAAACAAGGGGTACCCATATCTCATCTCATATCCGCCCTACTATAGCTGCCGTTCACCATTTGGGAGGGCAACTCGGGGCATGGTGGCCTACGACGAATCCCAGACTAAACTCGTTTTTATCAAGGATTACTGGAGACCTGTTGTCAAGGAAATAGAGAAAGAAGGGGATATCTACCGAAGTCTCGAGGAGAGCAAGGTCCCATACATCGCGCCTTTTGGCCACGGCAATGACCTTGCACGGCATGAAACGCGCACGCACGAACTAAAAGACGAGAGCTGGGCCCTCCCGTGTTCCGACCTTGACCACCTCCAGCACTATCGAATGTCTTTGAATCGCATCGGCCGGCGCCTCACCGAGTTTGGGTCTACCTGTGAACTTGTGACTGCCATTGCAGACGCGATGGAAGGTTTGACTTCTTCCTTGTCTCTGCCGCCTACATTCACATATGACATTCATAGCCCACGACACAGCATATTTCAAAGCAGAGATCCTGCACCGTGACATAAGTGTTGGCAACATTATGATTGGGAAAGACGGAAGAGGATTCCTGATTGACTGGGATTTATGCATCCGCCTTGCAGTTTTGAATGCAAGGCAGGAAGGAGATAAGCATGCACGGCGAGCGCAAAGGACAGTGAGTGTTTTATTCCCCTGTCTTGTGTATCGGTTGACGAAACAAAGATATCCTACCAGGGAACATGGCAATTCATGTCAGCAGCTCTTTGCTCAGACACTGGCGACCTATATCAGAATATCGTGGATGACCGGGAGTCAGCGTTTTATGTCCTGACTTGGGTTGCGTTGCGCTACACCCGCCACAACAATCTTGCTCAATCTCAACTACTCATATGGAACCCTTACGACGAGGAGTATGCCGGTCCTATGGGGACTTTGAAGGGAGGGAGGTTGAAGCGCAACATGCTTCTGGAGCCCTTCGAAGTGGCCTTTGACAACCGACCCCAGCTCGATGACCTAGTCGAGGAGCTCAAGGACACATTTGCTGTGCGCTACACGAAGAGACCATCGAAAGAGGATATTGAGCTCTTTAACAAGACATTAGTGACTAATCCGGCACTTGCGGAAAACTCACGACAGCCAAATACTTGAAAGCAGAGAAGATGATGAAGGAACAGTCTTGGCTTGTGGAAACATTCAGAAGACATCTTGGGTCTGGGAGCTGGCCACAGGGCGACGAGGCCGAGGCAAATGCTCTGGGTGAAGGCTCATCCAAGAAACGAAAGATGCATGACAGCAAGCTGGAATCGCGGGTCTCACACTCGAATTCGAAATCTCGAAAGCTAGACAGTGCTCCTGGCTCCAAGCGTCCAAACTCTAGATAATATTCCATTAGAAACATCATTTATCTCTCCGTCTGTTACTGTGTCCGTGCCTATCATCACGATAATTGAATGCAATGAGAATGTCCGTTTTGAGTGTGTGAGATTTACAAACCCTCGTTAAGTGCTAACACATTATGAGACCACGCTAGCATTACTGGGTAGTCTAGTGGTTCTGAGGGCTCTCGGCATTGCGTCAGCTACACAGAACAGACCTAGTGGGGTGGAGAGGTGTTCGAGTCGAGTGGCATGATGGAAGTCTTGAATGCACTACTCAAATTTCTCATGAAGCCTTTCGGTTTTCAACAGCTACGGCTTTTCAAAACACCAGATTGCGGTCATTTGCTATTTCGCCACTAGTCGCTTGCTCAACCAATCGCTTCCTGAAAATGCTACAGCAACCATAGACTTCCTTCCCTCAGCTTATGAGAATATGAAGTCTGCAGTTGTCGATGTGGCGAGGAGATCCTGCATTCCATATTTGTTTTATCATTCGATGTTTATGATTTGTGTAACAAGCCAACCAATGCTTCAAGCGCTCAAGCGCTAAGACATTATAGGACTACTCCCACGCTACCCGGCACTCTAGTCGTTTAGAGCGCCCTCGGCATTGCGCCAGACTACACAAAACAAACGAGAAGTGTTCAGTTGGCACGATGGAAGTCTTAAAAACACCTTTCGTGTTTCTCGTGAAGTGTTTCCTTTTTCTATTTCAACAGCTGCGACCCTCCAGAAAACCAGATTGTCGTCATTCGCCACCTCGCCCTTCCCCTAGTCACTTGTTCAACCAATCACCTCCTGAACATGCTACAAGTCATAGGGATCCCATCCCTCAATGTTCTTCCTTCCTGTGGGGGTAACCACCCCATCACTCACGCTCCACTTAAGCACACCACTTCATCGCCGTGCCCTTCCTAACAGGTGTGCTACCATCCTTGTTCCTGGATACATCTTTCTCCACCTTCTAGCGAAACAACACTTCATTTGGGCGACACTGTGAGGTCAATTCCGCGTCATTTATATGTTTTGAAGAGCTTTAGTGCAGATGTAAGTTGAAATCCATCATACCGACATATGATAGATGGCTTTAGGCACTGTCGCACTCCACCTTTGAGCCGACGAAGATCAGTCTCGAACGAGGGTATAAGAGCGGGCAAGCCCCTGCTATGCTTATATTCATCACCACAAATCGTACTCACCACACACAAGTTCTTCTCACCACTTCTTTACTAAACATGAAGTCGTTGCTCGCTCTCATCCTCGTAATCACCCCTTTCACCCAAACCTACGCCACTTCCTTCCGACTCCTCCAACGTCGCCCGAGCCTGCGACCCACCACCCGTTAACGCGGCAACTACCAACCTTATCAAGCAGTTCGAGGGATTCGTGGCCAGGCCAAACCCGGATCCCATCGGTCTTCCGACTGTGGGATACGGTCACCAATGCAAGCAAAAGAACTGCGCGGAAGTGAAGAACCTCCCTCTCACCCAGGCCTCCGCCACGAACTTGCTCCAGGACTGACTTGAAAAGCATTCACCAAGTGTGTATCCGACGATCTGCAGGATAGTGTCAAGTTGAACGAGAACCAGTACGGTGCACTTGCATCGTGGGCGTTCAATGTGGGATGTGGAAATGTCAAGTCTTCATCGTTGGTCAGGAGGTTGAACAGCGGTGATAACCCAAACACGGTTGCGTCTAGTGAATTGCCCAAGTGGCATTTGGCTGGAGGGAAGCCTTTGGCTGGGTTGACGAGGAGGAGGGCGGCGGAGGTCAAGTTGTTCACTACGGCGTCGAACGCTGCTGCCCATCCCCCGCCTTGCAAATAGGCTAAAGTCGCAGTTTAAAGCACAGTTGGTCTATGTACAACAGCTGTTGTATTAGTAGCTTTTGTGAGAGACTAGAATCGAAGTTTACCTGATGTGACAAGCCCTTTATATATGGTCGCAGTGCAGGAAAGACCGCCATGCTTTGTAACCAATGGTTGCGTCGCGAGCGTATTCAGTGGCAAAAAAGGAGAACCAACTTCTTCCACGACCGAGTTTCGGGCAGAGCGGTTCGTGGTGAAAGGGGGTTGCATGCTAGTGAGCCAGTATTGGGGACCAGTCGCGAACATTCAAGAAACTATACGTTCGTATATTTCTGGGATGATACACTCTTCAAATGTTGAATCACTCAGGCTGATATCATTCGGTGAATTGAATTCACAAGCTCAGTATATGTCCATACTCTATTGCTGTAAACACAGGATGAATTCGGCCACTGGTATTGCAGGGATATTAGGTGTTAAGACGGGACTAGGGGCGGGACGCTCGAGCAAGCAACCTAATTATGCTGCCAAAGGTCAAAGGACTGGAAGAACTAACAGCGCCGGGGCCGTAAACATCCCCAGTGGCGAGATCTTTAAAGAGCCCCTTGAGTGTACGACAAGCAAGCCAGCTATATCACCATTTCAGGTTGGGCGGGCTGAGATGAAGGCCGGCACGCTTTGCCTTAGGGCCTGGAGTCACTTGAAGTCATTGCGTCAATCTGGCGTTGCCTCTTTGCCCTCTCTGCCTCCATCTCAATCCCCGTCTCTCGAGAAGCCACCTTGAGAAGCAGCGGCAACCCGCCTTCCTCATAAGCCCGCCTCAGCCGCTCATCCGACTCCTCCAGCGTCCAATTCTCATGGTCTAGTGCCACAAGGTTGTTGTCCACACTGCGATTCTCCGTATCGTGTGGCGCACAGTGTATGCGCAAGGTAAGACCAGGCAGGTAGGTGTGGATCCAGTAGCGCATGCGCCGGGCAAAGTCGGGGACGTTGTCGACGCCCATGAGTTTCTGTACAGCGTACACCATACCACAGGCACCGACGCCCACGAGGCAGGTCGCTATGAAAAGAGCCTTGCCCGCTAGCATGGCGGTGTTGAGATCTGTTTTGGAGACTGCGGAGAGGAGCTGGCCAGTGGATGGGGAATCAAAGTCGGAGGCGGAGGAGGTGGTTTCTACGTTGATGGGTTGTGCTGAGATGGGTGTGGGTCGTAGACGCCGGTGCCGGAGTGTATGAGTGGTGGAATTAGGGACAGTTTTTGGCATAAGTACGCGTCGAGGAGGGGCAGAAGAGGAGTCTTTGAGAGCGGTTTGGAGGGCGCTCGACCTGGCCCTGCGAATCATGAGGAGAGGGACGGCGATGGCTAGAGAGGTGCCTATGAACTGTCTTCTGTGAGGCATTTATTCCAATAAAGTGAAAGTCTCTTCTTACGACTGATACCGGAAGCCATGTTCGTGCTGACCTCGCGGGTTGTTGGTCATCGTCGTGGTCGTTCATGACGAACGGAATGGGGTACGGATTAGAGATTGCTTGGCGGTGTCACAAACGGTCACAAAACATGTGATGACTGATATCCTTTGGCGCCCGGTGCGTCTGATTTCGTTTGACCTCGAATCGCTACTCACGAGTTTTTTTTTAGCATTGGCTGGCTCAACACTATTTCATCTTTTTCTATGGATACCTAGTTGATGGCGAGACCCATGCCGGCAACTGGAGGTCTGTCATCACTGACCCCAATGCGCCGGCCTGGGGGAGTGCTTTCGTGATGGGTGGCGGAAGGATGATGATCCTTGAGAGAAAGCGCCCTGTCAGTGTCGAGACAAGTTTACCACGAATAAAATCCCTTGAAGTATCCCTCAATCTTTCCCTTACTCACCCTGGGGTTGTAACACCAATTTTACGAGATCGAGAAGATGAGCCTGTGGTCGTTTCGTCGATCACACCTCGCCCTTATTATCTTGGAGCCGGACAGTCTTCCCTTCAATAGCCATCAGTAGTCACGCCGAGCCCACAACCCCGCAGAGTAATGCCTACATGCTGCTGCCGCTCTCATCAACTTTTGGCGAAGGCGTCGAGGGCAATGTGCTCATTCCTTACCTTGACCTCATCATCGAACGCCTTCTCCAGCTCCTCAATCCTGGAGATGACCAGTCTCAGTTGTGCAAGAGCGAGCTATTACTACTCTCGCTATGGCCGCTGATGCCAGTAAGGCAACATTTGTCAAGCATTATAGTTCCATCATGCCCTTCCTCCTCAGTGTCCTCCGCAACGCCGACAAACCCGAACATCATCGTCTACGACTCAAGACCATGGAGTGTGCTGAGTCTTATCGGTGAGGGTTTCATTATCGTTTGTTCCCCTTTTTGCTCAAAAGTTGGTAGCAATCGCTGTTGGTCACGACGTTTTCCGCCTATGATTCGAGATACAAAACATCTTCACCTACCCAACCTCATACCTTAACAGAGAGTCCTGTGGACCCCGAATTCTGGAAATCGCAGGTGCCAAAATGGATATCTCGGTGTGTGGTAGGCACCCGCCAGCCCTGGCTGGAACGGAAAGCTCGTTGCTTTTAGGTGAGGATATTGAAGGGCCACAGAGAAGGAAGGGTGGACGAGTTGTTAGTGTCGATGGCTGGATAATGGGCATTAAACCCTCAGCCCTCGAAGAAAAAGTGCCAAGCTTTCGAAGCTCTTCTCACCCATTGTTCCCCTCAGCGGGAAATACGCTCCCTACCTTTCGCAAACACCCGAGATCTGCCTGCCATGCCTCAAGTTTGATTTCTACGAAGGAGTTCGAGAAACCAGCGCAATGTGAACCCCTATCCTTCCTCACTGTGCTTCAGACCCGCTCCCTTGCCTCCTCTGACTCTGGAATGCCAGTAACACTCTTACAACGCAAATGGTGGTTGCCACCTCTGTTCGACCCATCTCCTGCACCCGTTTGGAATTCAACCCTTCGCTCCCCGCCCTTCTCTACAGATGCTCCACTGAGCCTTCCCAAGTCATCGGCGGTCCATCAAATCTTCCACGGGAGCGCCATGTAGGGATCATCAACACGACAAAACACTAAGCTACAGACTTCTCGTTGCCAAACACAAATCTCGTGCGAACCGGCTCATAATGGATCCTAATGCTGACAAGGAGGATCTCGCGTTCTTTGAGCGGTTTGAAGAATTTGTGTGGGAGGATATGGATAAGCTAGCTCGGCATGTTTGACCGAAACACCCGTTGAGGATCACTGTTCCGAGCATGAGGGATTTGGGGGTGCATAACTGGGAGGGGGATGATAGCGAAGGTGTTGGATGATTATCAACTGGGTGCTATACTAAACTTATGTGGATTGTGCCGATACAAACATTATATATCATGTCATGGACGCAGAATCAGGCCTCGAGCCGGTCGTGACACTTACTTCTGAGCACGCCTCTGTCTTGTGCTCTAACTGGTCGTTGGACGCTCCCGCTTTGCGTCCTACACCGCCATTACCCGCTTCCCTCTCAATACTTTTCCCTCCAGTACTATGACCATGAGCATGACTTTCTCGAAGGCGCACGCGACATGATCATCAACAATCCAACCCCCGCACAGAAATAAACATGAAAGGGATCTCAATTCCTGCCATCGCTCCACACTGTGACTAAGTGTAGCCGCTTGATAGATTTTGATAAGACCCCTCGATAACCCAATGCGCGACGCATCCCATGACCCCTCCGCACGCCCTTACCCACCAAAGTGCCACTACGGCACTCGCCCGGAGCTCATCAAGGCCGTTACTGAGTGGGGGGGGTCCATGGATCCTTCGAAACGGGCGGAACAAGTTCTTTGAATGCGCGGCCCATTTGGTGTTGTTGGCAAATCTGCTGCTATTGCACGAAGCTGTTCTGAGGTTCTGGCATCCTCAAAAGCTAAACTTGATGCTTCGCGATTCTTCTCACGACCCAACTATTTCGATAACCCCAACTGTGCCTTCGAATCCGAGGGAGATATCAACTTCGCATCATCACATGTTGCATTCACCAGACTAGAGACGGGGATGATAGCAGTATAATCAATAATTTTTGGCCCTGTCTCATACTTCATTTTTGCACAACTCGGAACATAGAGTAACACTATGCGATCAGTTACATTTAATCTTCCGGGTATATGGGGGGCCCACTGCGATACTTTATTTCACCTAGCAGGGTGTGAGCACAAAGGATCTAAATAGTGAGGAAGAGGAACCAACCCTTTACCCAGCGGATTGCTTGAACTGGGAGTTGAAGCTTCTCTTCTCCAAGGACGCTGCATATCTCTTCATCGCGAGCAAGAGCAAGCAGCAGCTGTGGGCTGGACTGGGACTATCAGAATTCTTCATAGAATTGAAGAGCTCATCAAGCTAGGGAATTATGGGTTCAATACACTAGGGAGAGTCAATAAGCAACCTCCCCTCCCGACAGAAGAGTGACAATCATATGCTCACACGCAGGTTTAAATCTAATGCCACTGCGAGTAGGTGGACATCATGCCTGAACATTTCCTCAACCTGGGATGAACTTGATGACCCGCCGTCCACGGCAGGAAGTATGGCAGTTTCAAAGTCAATTAGCGCATACCTTCGTTCAGGCCCACGAAGACCTGCCAAATGTTTATCTGAAGGCACAATTATATCCATCACCATGTTCTGCGGAAGAACGTCACCATGGGCAATCCCATTCTCATGAAGAAAAGCAACAGCCTTAATAATGATCTAGTTTTAGCGACAGGCTAAAAATTTCTCAGGGATGGATCTAAAGCTTACCTCGAATAAAAAGCTTGTCCATATCGAATCAGCTCATGCACCACCACAAAATCGCCACGGGATGCATGACTCGATCTACAGAGTGCTCATCCATCAGAACAACACATCGTCAAGAGAAAAGAGCACAAAATTCACCTTGGCATGATGGCAAAAACCTGTTGATTGAATTTAATATATTCAAGAATGGGGATGGTGCGGTTACGTGGATCGTTGCAGAGAGGGGGAGTGTGCAGCGAATGAAGAGCTTGCAGTTCCTTCGTTGGGGTTGGACCAGAGACTGCCCTGGGTAATTTGCAGAGCGATGAACATGAATGTTACACAGTCTGGAGGGCTCCAGACTATACTTGATTATCACATCTCTTCCACTTTTGTCCCGAGCAGGCCACACGAATGGTGACTGGATTTACAGGGATGAGACTGAGGTACACCGTACCAGAAAGCATCAACATCACTCACAATAAAAAGGAAACTTAATTCCTTGTCCATCCTTACAACAGTATCGTACAAACGGGAACCCATGTTCCTCGCCTATCTTGATAGGTTTGGTTTGTGGGATGAGCGGGCTGCAGAAGGCTGCCGGGTCTTCATGAACGTAAAGGGTGTATCCTCGGTGGCAAAGAAAGGCTGCAGGAAATGCCATGTACGGGGGACGCATTTTCGATTCTTCATCCAGTTCTCCATGTCAGCAGGGGTCACCTTCATCCCAAAGGCCAAAATCTGGGGTAACGGGATAGTTCCATAGCCAGGAACGAGCATTCCAGTAAATCGAGTTAAAGAAACCATGGACATGAACAATGTGAATGGGTCCATAGCGGCAGGTGATGGCAGAAACCTTGGCGAGCAGGAAAGTAAGGATGGAGGTCAAAACCCCAGCCTGGAGTACTGATGGCGTGATATTTATTCTTCTCGTAAGCGACCCCCGTCTAGGGTCATCAATCGTCCTGGGGTTACATACCAGCGCGAGCAAGACGAGGTGCAGCCCAGGAGAAAGGAAGCAACTGCACGAATAATTTAGTGCTGTTATTATTCATTAAAGGGGCTTAGGAGGTAACGATATGTAAAAGACACAAGCGAACAACAAAAAACCAAGGTCCAATCAGAACCGAACACCTTCCTCCTGCGCCTCATTCTCCTGCACAACCTCCAACATTTCCTTCTGAGATTCCTCGATCCCCGGAATTCCAATACTGAACGGCGTGTCCTCAATTTCAAGCTTCAGATCCGGAGGAGGCAGGACCCAGCTATTCCTATTTGCATTTCCATTCCCGCTCCCTCCAAGCTTCCGACTACTTAGCTTGGATTTCAACATCGCCAAGTCTTTCGCAGCACCCTCAAAACTACCCACGGCCTCGTTGTACCTCTGTACATCAGTCGAAGCGCGTAGAGACTTTTTGAACTCGGCAAGCACTTGCAAGCCATCGTTAAGTTGTTGTTTGATGGTGTCGACGGTTAATGATACGCGAACATTTTCGCCCGAGGTGGCTTTGGACATGGAGTGGCGATGTGACCTGGCGGCCTGAGAAAGTGCAGGTGACTGACACTAGGGGAAAAAAAAAAAAGAAAAAAGAGAGTACGCGTTAAGAGTGAAGACGAGAGGTGAGCTGGGTTCAACGATACGCACGCGTCCATCAATAGAGCCAATGTCATTGACCACCACTACGCTTGTGCTGGTACGTTGGTGGAGGGTACCGTCTATAGACATGCTCTGCCCCCCGTGTCGAGGAGGCATCGGTGTCAGGAGGGCTTGGGAAGAGGTAGAGTATCAATATCGATGTCGGATGCTCTCCCTTCAACAGGTGTCTGCTTCACAGGAGCTGCTATCGAGGCCGTCGTCAAGCATAACTGATGCCTTTCTCTTTTCCTCGACGTGAAAAGGGGGCTCGAAAGATGGCAGGCCACCTGAGTTTGAGCTTGAGGCTCTGTGACTCTTTCATTGTGTGATAATTTAGCGAGAGGAAGGGTTAAAAGGAGTGTGGGGCTCGAGTGGATTGCACTCGCAGTTGGACGGGGTTGAAAAGGAGTGAAGGGCAAGGTAACGAAAAGACACGAAAAGACGGCGAACTAGCGTCTTCATTGAATTATGAAATAGGCCATCCCCCGGGTCAGGGACTCGGCACTTGTGTATACCATTCTTGGTTAGACTTCGCCGCCGCAGACTGGAATTTCCCAGGCAAAAATTGAGCACCGCTGCTACAACCTGCTCACGACTCAGCCTGTAATACAGATGCTGCTTGAGACGATAGACTTTCGAACACCTCGAATATCTCCTTTGTTCGACAACTGTGGGGACCGGACGGAGTCCGGCGGCTTAGACATGCAAACAGAAACTTGGCGCCAACTCGGACCGAAGATGCACTCGTATTCCGTCCACCAGCTGCAATCTCGTCACATCCTTATTGCGTACCAAAAGCATTATAATCGACCCTTGCGTCTGTATGAGGACTTTTGGACTATCAGTGCGCCCGCCCTAAACAAGCCAGAAGGGTTGCCCTCGGTCTCACTCGCGGCTCCCATTGTAAACCGCAAGACTTGGCACATGCCATTCATTTCTCGACATATGACCGTGTTACCGGAAGTTCGCGATCCATGCGTGTGACATTGAGCACTCGTCGCAAAAGCTTGGGGACGAGCGCTTCACTTGAGCGGGTCGAATATGCCCTCAGCTAGGCAGTAGGAGAGATTGGACCCACTGGCACACAGTCCGCCCTTATGTGTAGGGATTTTGAACTCCGTGAAGTTCTGGCCGAATAAGATGGCTGATACAATACTGTATCTCCGTCTACCGATTAAGGGTAGCTGATAACAGATATAGCTACCTTCGAGGCTGGAGAAGCTGCGGCCACATGGGGCACATCCCTTACGTTTGGGGGGGGGGGACCAAAACCGGTTCCCTTCCTTCAACCACACCCCCCACCTCAATCGATGAAACACGGCAATCGCCCCTGAAGGCCTCGCATCTGGTCTACACAAGCGTATACACGAACACATAGGCGATATATCAGTTCGTGGTACACATGCTAACCTACACAACATCTCTTCCCTTCCAAAGACGGCCCCCCCTCCCACTGACGTATAAGAACTTTACTAATGAGTTCCCCCACTAGTACTCGGTCCTTTATTTCTCCCCTCTTAAGCGCCCTCGGTATCATGTCATCTAGGAGTAGTCAAGGAGAAACTTCGTACACCCTCCACGAGTTCAAGTACTCGAAAATGGCCGTGAAGGACTATTACGACCACTTGAAAAGCGTTTACGTTATCAACGAGGGGCTGAAGAGAGCTGAAGCATACTACGTATCCGAGCTGCGGATACTGAAGGAGCCCCCTAAGAAACTCAAAACGTGTCACGAGTATGTTATAGCCGTCATCATGAGGACGGATGGGAAGGGCGAGGTAAACTACCTCGCCTTCGAGCGGTCGATAGGGAAGCAACCTCAGACCGAAGTTGCTGATGTACATCCACCCCATCCCGGATCGCTTACTCGAACGCCAGCTCTTCATGGACAAGAAAGAGGTGCCAGAGTCGGACAACGAGGATGATCACGAGGCGTCGCGAGTAGCACGGCCACCACTTCTGGCAAGAAGAGCAATGGCTAGCACTGCATCCCTGGATTCCCTGAGGAAGAAAGCGATATTAGCAGATGACCGTGTCCTTGTCCTCAGTCGTCCGTACTGCCAAAAGGACGATGTACAGGTCGCAGTTCTTCGTCTCCAACCACCCCCTAATGCCGTCCTCCCTCCGGAGCCCCCAACGGGCTCCTCCTCCACATCCAATACCCCGCGCTTCCGGTTAAGGAAACTAAGTGATTCCTCCCGCGAACGAAACCAAACCCTCCACCGTACCACCTCAGGCCCTGGTGCAATATCCTACGTCCCTCGTGACATTTCCCATACGGAGTCTAGCACCGCTCCCTCAATAGACTCCTCTCCATCCGTCCCTGACCCACCCACGACGAAATCCAGCTCGAAACCTCTGAAACGAAAATGGATTTATCTATACGAGCTAGCGATCATCGCGCACAAACTGAGCGACTCCAAATCGCTATACCGATTGTTTTCCAAGAACTGTTATTGGTTCGCGGGAATGCTAATCCACGTCGTTCGGGTGTTCACTGACAATACCCTAGAACTACGTGAGGGCAACCGTGTTGGCCATGTCCAACCCAATGAGGATATCTTGTCGTGGTACGACAAGCAGATGGGGAAGTGGATGAATGTGATCAGGGTTGTGAAGACACCGATGAACTATACACTTGATGTGCTTGTTGAAGAGTTCTGGGCGGAGAGACTGGACTTTGAGAAGCGCGTGAGTCGGGTTCTATCCGTCGTGGCGTCTTGGTTGAATGCTGCTTTGGGTTTAGGTCATTAAACAGCGGCTTGATCACACACAAAAGGTTAGAGAAAAAGACAAGAGGAAAGAAGAGGAGCTGCGGAAGGCTAGAGAGGATATTGAGGCAGAGAGGATGAAGCGGGAAGAGGAGAGGAAGAAGAATGAGGAGGAGAGGAAGAGGAATGAGGAGGAGCTCCAGAGGGTACGAGAAGAGGAGAAGAAGAAGAACGAGGAGCTCCAGAGAGTACGAGAAGAGGAGAGGAAGAGGAATGAGGAGGAGAGGAGGAGGAATGAGGAGCTCCAGAGGAAAAAGCACGAGGAGCTCCAGAGAGTACGAGAGGAGGAGAAGAAGAAGAACGAGGAGGAGCTCCAGAGGGTACGAGAAGAGGAGAGGAAGAGGAATGAGGAGGAGCTCCAGAGGGTGAAGAGCGAACAGGAAAAAGATAGGAAAGCGAGAGAGGAGGCGGAACAGAAAGTGAAACTGCTGATGGAGTACCTGAAGGCGGGTATTGCCCCTCCACCAGAGCTACTAGCACAGATCGGCAAAACGCCTCAATTGTGATTTGTCTTGTCATTATAGTCGGTGTTGTTAACAGGTTTCATACGTGCTACTCTCTGCCCATGGTTATCCCACGCACGGAGAGGCTTGCGCAACATTTGGTGTATCAGAAATCTATCATTTTGTAATTAGTTGTAGGGCTGCGCAATATTTGAGAAGTAATCGATTAGTGGGAGCAAACCAGTTGTCTTGTCCCCACTGAGCTCTACAACAATATACACAGATCACCGTCTGTTGCGGCTCTGAGTACTCGTGGCCGGACCTCCTAGCGCAGCCCCTCTCCTCATTTCTTCCTCATCCAAGCCAGCTTCCGCTAAGATTTTCTCAACTTCCTCGAGAATGGGCTTATACTCGGCTAAGACAAACGGAACGCATCACCACAAAAACAATACGCTGAATTATAACACATACCATAGCGTTCTTGAGCCAAGGCAAATCCATCCCGTCTCAGTTGTTTTCCGCGGTTGTCGCTGGTGCCGTGTGCTTTCTGAGACCAAAATTCACCTGTAGAAATTGCGTGAGCGGATAAAAATAAGCAACGAGGTACGATGCTTACGAGATCGAGCATAAAACATTGCTAGTGTTTCGCCTGGAAGGGGGGTGCTCACAATTTCTTCTGCGGAACGGGTCGTATCCTTGGATACACCCATGAATATAGTAGCCTTGGAGCGGATCGAACCCTGATATATCTCAGTAAGATAATTCTGATTCGGAACTGGAGGAACACACAAGATCAACCTCTTCCGCTGCCTCTTCTTTCGCGGGTTGTCCGGCTGGCGCCTCTTCCGAGACAGCCCTTCCTTTCTGCGTTCTCTGGCCTGGGCCCAGACTTCTTCCCACTCATTTCGTCTTCTGCATTCTCCGACATCCTCCTCGCCGGCCATGACAGCCTCCTCCTCACTATCAGCCTCCTCTTCTTCGTCTCCCTCGTCCTCATCACTGCCCTCCTCATCCTCATCCTCATCACTGCTACTCTCTTCTTCACCCTCGGGGATTAACACCGCACTCTCCTTCAAGCAGACATACTTATCCAACTTGTCCAACTGCAAAAAATAAAAATCGTCCAGTGTGTATTCCTTGGAGCCCTTTTCAAAAATTCCCCCGTATCTGAATGCAAGTGAGCTTAAGCCCATCAACCTAAAAACATCCCAGCTACTTACATATACAATGTATTCCTGAGCACGGCAAGCATAGCATTATAGCGGGGGATTGGGTTCGTCATGTTGGGGTCGTCTAGATCTTGTTCCTCCTTCTGCACAAGTTGAAGAGGCTGTTTTGGTGCCGCAGGTGTTTTCGGCGAAGCAACCGGTGTGTCATGGTTTACGTCGTCTTCATCACTACCTTCCTGTTCCCTCTGGCTAACCTCCCTCGCCGCCCCCTTCTTCTTATCAGCCCGCGTTACCTTTTTGCCACCCTTGGCTTTGGGCTTCTTGAGTGTCATCGAGACCCACTTGCCTTTCCCGCTCATCTGGTAACCATAACTATCCAGACTTTGAGCCAATGAAATTTGTAGGGGAGAGCAGTATGAACATACAGGTCATTATGGAACACACTGTCCAACGTCTCCTCGTTCGTGTCTTCATCCGTGACTCCACCAAAGAGTATACCCATCGGTCCACCACCACCACTTCGATTCCAGAGTGCCATCGTGCACCCGGAGCGGAGGGAAGGCGCATAAGCGTCTGAGGCGCGCTTTCGGCGCTCCCATTTGAACGTTATCGGGGACTCGGAGGTTTTATTCTTCTTCGAAGGGCCTGAAGTACTGGCAGAACTTGCCTGATCGACTGTTGGAATAGTGATCCTAGTAGGATCGTGTGATCGATTAGTATAAGGTGAGATAATAGGGAACGCCGGAACGAACTTTAACAGCCAGGTATCGTCAAGCATAACTCCCACTGGTCGCTTCCCTTTTGCATACTCTTTACAATAACCGCCGTACAAAATGATACCTTCTACACATGGCAGAAATGAAAAGCCGCTACGTGGTCTGAAAGAGAATTCGCGTCAGACGCAGAGGTATCAATGCAGAGGCACTAACGATGGTTTCGGGTCAATTTGGCGGAATTCGATTTGCGTCCATTTGTACTCTTGCGTGTCGAAGACCCACAGATCGTTCAGGTATCTGGCTAGCAGGAAAGCAGGGTAAGATTTATGATCCGGAGGTGAAAACTCGGAATGATCGTACTTGTGACTCCTGGATCATAGAATCCGCCGAATAGCACAATGTAATGTTTCCACGTCGCCATCCTGCAGGAAAATATGAAAAGATAGTGGTCAGTGCCAAGGCAGCATCGACGAACCTGTGACCAGATCGCGCACTAGGACGGAATTTTTGTTTCTATCCTATCCCACGAGTGCGTCCCTACATCGAAGCACCAGAAGTCTCTGTAGTGGTGAAATGTTGTCTGGTGAAGGGACGAGAACTCTCCACCTGCAAGATTCAAATGAGAACAACGACAAAATGTTCATCTGGGCGTTTCACGCACCAAACAAAAAAAGCTTTCCGCCTCCTGCAGGTGATGCAGTAACAGCATGTGCTGATCTAGGTCCAGGGCACGTTTGAGAGACGAATTTGCGCCATTCGTCCTTTTCGGGCGTATACCGGAACACGTCGTTGTAGAAGTACTAGAGGGAGTACTTGTGAGTGCAAAATACATTTGAATGTGTTTCTCATGGCGTACCGCTCTCCCAGTCTTCACTGAAGAATTCACCACCGATGCACCACAGATGGTTCCCGTTGGGGCATGGGATGAGCGTTGCACTGGCTCTTCGACTCGGTGGTCCTTCGACGAGCTTCCTCCGTCACTGTATGTGCTTCTTCCCACTCCTTTCTCATCTACTAGAAACCACTGATATCAAGCAAAAGTGACGATGATAACTAACTGGTTACCCAACACATACCTTTTCCAAGATTGCCTCAAGGTCCTCATCGCCGGAATCGTCGGGATCCAACTTGCTTGTCTGCTTTTTCTGTTTGCGTACTGTCTTTTGAGCAGCCTTTGATTTCTTCGCAGCCTTCGCTGTAATGTTAGGCAGCCTTTTTCTTTGCCATGATTAATCAGTAGGTCGGTGGCATGTGATCGATTGGGAGGATGTGGTCGAGGAAAGAGTGACGCATCACAGGGCCCCGGGCCCGTCACGCATCGAGCTTGCACTTGGCGATTTCAAAAGCGACGTCTCTCATTTGTGCCAGGCTTCTGACCATGCTGCCTCAACGACTGGGGAACACTGCCTGCGCAGGCTTACTTTCTTGAATTAGACAGAGCTCCATCACGAGTCTACGACGGTCTCGAACAAGTCGGCGGATACACCAAGATCGAACTCAATTTAGAATATGGTTCTGCTTCGCAAGTAATTTTGGGGATGGCTATGCTTCCAACGGTCAGCTAGTATCAGCGCTTGCCACCACCACTGCCGCGGAGATATAATATTGTCATCGCCTCGTCCCTAGCCTATGACTCTGGAGAAACCTCGAACTCAACCACATCACCGATTTCTCATTCGCGTCCCCCTGATACCCCGTACGATCTATCGAGACCTAGAGTTGGTTATTATTCTCTATTCTACAGCACACTGCGCCTATCACTATATACTATTCAAAGCGTCCAAGGAGCGCCTTCAAAGAAAGGGCTGTATCCCGGAGAGTTGTTTTATGAGATAAATGTGGTCATACACTGTCCATTAACGCCACCGACACATGATGCGCTCGACGTGGGTTTGCAGTTTCCATGCTATCGTACCCACGATGGGTTTGACTCGTCTCCGTCGAGCTGTGAGCCCTTCCACCAATATTGTACATGTATTTCTGCCTTGTATGTTTATTGTGACCGATTCTCCTTGTCTCCTTCCGCGGATCACATCCTTAATCACCTCATTGGACGTTGTACTGCCCCATAATGTTATTTGTGAGGGGTATGATCGAACTTGGTGAAGAGGAACGGGAGTTTTTGCACCAACTCGGAGCATCCGATACTGTACCCGCGATTCCATTCCTCAGGCAGTGCTTGCACTTCTTTCCCCCACCCTCCGCTGTTACCCAAGGAGTTCCATGTATGTGTGGAGAAGAAGTATGCTGTCTTCTCTGACACATAGTGAATATCAATGGTAAGGCGCCAATTCGTTATTGGCGCTACACCTTGCGATTATTTCATTTTTATCAACAAACGCTCAAAGTCCTGTTAGCCCCCACCCGAAAAAGCCCGAAGGTGCGTACCTGAAATGGTGACCAACAGGCTTAATTGAGGTATGTATTACAATTAAACTAAGCACCTCTCATTGGAGCTGTGAAGCTTACTTGGATCGTCACAACCACCAACAGCAAAACCACACGCGAATGGACCCGAGGGGCTCGCAGTTTTTACGCTCGGCTTCTCGCAAGCGTCTGTCCTCTCTTTCTCTCTCTCGGGTGCTGTTCGGTGCCAATAGCGCCAACTTCGGCTCGGGTCTGACCTTAGATCCCTGTCCCCCCCCCGGTGTTCCTAGAATGTGGAGTGTGAGGCGATGCTAGATGTTAGGGCTATGTGTACACCCCCCACCATTGTCAACTGTTTATGTAGTTGGCATTTCATATAGTACACGATGATCAGATATGCATTGGTACGTGGATCACGGACAAGTTACGAGCCTCATGTAGTATGTATAGTACATCAGCGGTGTGTCGGAGTCTGGCAGGCTAAAGGCGGGGGAGGGTCCGGGTGTTGTATCAGGATTATGAAAGAGTTTAATCGAACAGTCGTCTTTTGCCTGAGCCATCCTGTTGGTTGAACTCTGTCCTTCTACTGGCTCCGGCACAGGTTGTTTGAAGAAACCTAGTCATTTGTACAGTCGCTTAAGGACAGAACGGAATTTAGCGCGTGCAGGTTGGGTGTCTAGTCAGGAAAGGAAAAAAGTGGGGACTTTTACAGTGCTTACAACAGGATGCCGTTCAGTACCAAGTGACAAGTATATGACCCAGTAATCATCTCTCGAGTAACTACTAATCCTAATGGATCGGCAACAGGGTTTCATGCCAGATGTCCAAATACCGGGAGGAATTCGGTTAACAAAAATACCCCTGCTTCCGAGTCGGTTGTCAAAGGCCGTCTTGTAAGCTCCCTCCAAAGCAAGCGGAGTTTCGACAACCGAAGAGCAGGGTTTTCGCGAGCTTGCCTCGGAAAGGCCTAGTTTTATCGATGAATAGCGTTGGTTGGCTCCAAGCATCAAATTTGACCGCAGCATTCGCCTGTAGAAGATGGGGGGCGAGAATTGGGTTCCCAGGAATGTGGTACGAGCGGCAAGATCTTTGGTTGTAGAGCCACAGTCAAGCATACAAACCAACTTAGCTGACAAGGACAAATGGAGCCTCTGTGAACCTTGTGTTTAGGGCTCCCCCGGGTCGAATTCGGGCCTGTGGGCAGAGGGGGTGCTATGGGGGTGCTGATTTGTCACCCACCACAAGGCAGACCAACTCAGTGTGCTTGGCGAGTCAGATAGAAGCAAAAACATGTGTTTACCATACTGCTGAGACTCGAAGGGGCCGTGAAGTGCTACTGCTATGATTAGGATTAGCCCGTGGAGATTCCTTCTGGTCGGAGTGCGGCTTTTCTAGCGGTATCAACATGAGGATTGTCTTGACTTTTCGATTGAAACTGGGAAGAGGATTGCGAGGAGGGAGAGGATGAATCGGAGATAACGCAACGCATGTGTGCTCCCACGAATTCAGCGCGCCGAATCAAGACCCCTGTGGAGCGCGGACCACATCCGTGAAAGGGCATGTAAGATGGTCCGTTATATTCCGAGCGATCCCGACAAGCTGAAGAGTTGGAGTGCAAGCTTGAAACAATATTTTGTAGTAACATTGCGGAAGGGTTGGGGGTGGCGACGACTGGAGGAGAAACAATTAGTTGGAGCCTAGCGGAGCTATGCACGAAGTTGCACTGCCACCCGCTACACAGCTATCCATTTTTAGAAAAGTCACTTTTTGTCGCGGACCATGCAGCCAGAATATAAAACCAGTCCGCAAGGCAATGTGGGTACCTTGGATTCGCCCACTTACACATCCAATTCAATCAGACAATGGGTCAGCTACTGAGCTCTGTTATCTCTGCCTACCTCGATGCCGCTGCTCTGCTCCTACCTCATATGCACAGGAGAGTAATAACAGCAGCCCCCTCAGCGCTGTGCGCGTCAGAAAAGGGGCATGCTGTTTCTTCTTATGCACCGCCAACACTTACCTCCGCCATCCCACGCCCCATACCTAATTCGTATTGGGCCACTCCCCTTCTCCTTGCCTGCGAATACCCATGGACGCCCAAAGAACCGCACAAACCCAAGCTAGACGCCCTCTTACATGCAGGTGTCCGCACATTCATCGATCTCACGGAATCGGGTGAACTTTTGCCTTACTGTGGCGACGTTCTCGCAACCCGAGCAGAATTGCTTGGGATCAACAGAGAAACGATCGAGTATCACCGGTTCCCTATCCGCGATCGCTCACTTGCCCCAGTCCGTCGAGTACATGTATGGCGTGATGAACATCTTACGGGATAACGAGAGACGCGGCAGAATTAGTGCGGTGCATTGTCGTGGAGGTATTGGCAGGACTGGGATGGTCATCGGTTGTTGGTTGGTAGAGAGTGGTATGGCGAGGGATGGAGGAGAGGCTTTGGAGATCATCGCGAGGGAATGGAAGACCGTGGAGAAGTGCACAAGATTCCCTCATAGCCCAGAAACTGGCCCACAGTTCGAATTCGTCTTGCATTTTCAAGCTGCACCGAAGCCAATCCAATTGGTTTCCGTCGCCTCTTGATATTTGCCCCGTTTCATCACCACTCACACTCCCTTCGTCGTTTTTCTCAGTTGTCCTGGTGATTAGCTTGGCCTTGCCAGTCCGCTCGCTATTGTGCTCTGGAGCATTGATTTTCAAATACTTCTTCCACCTCTTTGAGTGCTAGACGCTCGGGTTTTATCGGGTTCTATATCCCGCCAGCATTCTTTCATACCGTTAGATTAATTCTTCGTACACCCACTTGCGCCCACCGGACTCTACACATTTAGATATATTTCTTTTTGGATTTCAGGGTCCTTTGTCGCATTACGATACCCACACAATGCATTTGTCGTCGCGTTTCACACAGAAATGAAAGACACCAAACAACACGAAAAACAAACCCGATCGCGTAACAGACATCTTGTTCCTGCTTTACACCCACCACCTCACATACGACGTATGAGCGGACATAGGCATGCGACCAAAGAACCAAAAATACATCTCTGACTAAGCTCCCTGCCTCAAAGTCGAGAAGACATGCCTAATTGGATGATCGCTTCAATCATTCAATATGGTCTATGTCCACAAGCCCACTTGGTGGAAAGAGGCCGTCGTCTACCAGATCTACCCTATTTCATTCTTTGACTCGAACGGTGATGGTATAGGCGATCTAAATGGCATCGCCGCAAAACTCGATTATCTCAAGGAACTCGGCGTGAACGTTCTCTGGCTTTCACCCATTTATCGTTCTCCCCTCGCAGATATGGGGTACGACATGTATGTCAACCCATCATCCTCCATGGGCCTCTCTAGATGTCAGACAATGAACACCGACTAACTGATCGCTGTGTGTGATACCTACCTTCTTCCACAGCTCAGATTACCGTGATATCGACCCGAGATACGGAACATTGTCCGACTGGGACAATCTTCTGAAAGGCGTTCACCGACGCGGAATGAAACTTGTGTACCCATCTCACTATTCCTGCATCCCGACTTGTCCAATGACCCGATGACAACGGTTTTTTGTAGGATGGATCTGGTGGTCAATCACTCTTCTGACGAGGTGGGTGGGGATTCCAAATCCCATGATCATCAATCTTAGGCTTATCGTCGGCCTTGGCAGCATGAATGGTTTATCCAATCGCGTTCCTCAAAGGATGACCCCTAAACGCGACTGGTATGTATGGCGTCCGCCAAAATTTGATTCCGCCGGGAATCGGATGCCCCCAAATAATTGGCGATCCGTGTTCCAAGGTGCGTTAGGGTTTTTTCTCTTTATCATCATTTGCCCATCGTCATCATAATCTCTCTCTCACATCGTGGGCGCATGAAAATCGCGGCTTCATCAAGGTTCCGCTTGGGATTACGATGACAAAATGAAGGAGTACTATCTCCACCTTTACGTGTCTAAACAGCCAGACCTCAACTGGGATAACCCAGATGTCCGACAAGCTGTGTATGACTTGATGCGGTTTTGGCTTGACCGAGGATGCGATGGTTTTAGGGTGAGTTGACCTCGCGTCTTCGGGCGTCGGTTCCGGATTGACAAACCACTTCCTCTCCCTCCCTCTCTCTCTCTCTCTCTCTCTGGTTTAGATGGATGTGATTAATTTGATATCAAAAGTCGATGGATTACCCGATGCCCCGATCAGCGCCCCAGACGAACTCTACCAGATGGCAAGTATGTATTTTGCAGACGGGTGGGTAGAGAACGCTGCACTGTATGCTTTGTTTCGTATCGATTTAATCTAGATCACCAGACCCAGAGTACATCGGTATATCAAAGAAATGCATGAAAAGGTCCTCTCAAGTCTGTCATTTCTCGACCGTGAATTCAACACCTGCTGAATCCGAGATAGAATACGATATCATGACCGTTGGAGAGACCCCATTCACTCATGACGCTTCGCAACTGGCTGCCTACGCTCTCCCCGAAAGCAAAGAGCTAGACATGGTATTCCAATTTGACATCATGGATATTGATTCTCCATTGGAGGGACCTGAACGCGTTCCTCTTCTGAAGAAGGAATGGACATTGGACGAATTCCGGGATATCACTGTCAAGTGGCAACTATACGAGCGTGACAAAGGCTTCTGGAACGCGTAAGAGTATCCCCGCCCCCCCCCCTCCTTAGATCCCATACACACTCATTCGATTTCACAGCATTTTCATTGAAAATCATGACCACTCTCGTGCAGTGTCTCGTTTCGGAAATGATTCAAAAGAATGGAGAGCCCTCTCCGCCAAGATGCTTGCCATACTCGAAGCTACCCAGGGAGGCACGTTATATGTCTATCAGGGGCAAGAGCTCGGATTGCGCAATTTCCCTAGAATCATGGGGAATCGAGGAATACAAGGACGTTGCGTCGCAAAACTATTGGGAGAGGTAAAGGCCCGGTGATCTGACCCGTTCGTGATCGGAATTGACCCGGGAGTGTCTTCCTTGTTTTTTTAATCATCAGGATCTTAACAAAACGTCAGGAAGCATCGGGGAATGAGAACGTTGACATGAGTGATGTACTTGATGGGTTTGCGCAGAAAGCGAGGGACCATGCTCGGGTTCCCATGCAGGTCAGGGTCCATCAGTTCTCTGGGGGAATTCGCTGATAACCACGTAGCTTGGGTATCGATAGTGGGATGCGACGGCGAACGCGGGGTTTACGACTGGAAAGCCGTGGATGCGAGTGAATGAGGACTATGAGAGCTGGAACGCCGCTTTGCAGCTCCAAGATCCTTCTAGCGTTTTGGCATTTTATAAGCGCGCCCTTGGTATGAGGAAGGAACACCCCGTCCTTGTCTGTGTTTCTGATCTCGCATCACCTCCGCACAATTAAACAAACTGATTTTCTTCTTTTTGGAATAGGTCTACGGTGAATTCACCGACATCTCGGGTGGTCATCCGCAGGTATTTGCGTATGTGCGGAACGCTGGGGGAGACCCAGGTTCTGGTCTTGCTCAATTTCAAGGAGGCGCCGGTGATGTTTGACTACGTAACGAGTGGCGTTGGGCGAGCGGATGGATATCAGCTTATTTTGGGAAGCTATGATAATCTGGACTCGGGCACGGGGAAGGATGATCAACGGTTATCTGGAGATGGGTTAGTGGCGCTAAGGGGATTTGAAGGGAGGGTGTATCTGAAGAAGAAGAAGTAGTGATACGCCACAATTACGATGCTTTTTGGGGCTCTCTCTCTTTCAAGGTGTGTCGGTAGTTTTTGTTTCATGTTGAATTGTGAGAGGTTACGATGAAATATCAGGAAAGACAATTATGTCGTTGTGATAGTCAACTCCTGTGAAATAGCATTTTGCTTATAATACCCTGAAACCTGACCTAGCTGACTGAGGTCTTGACCGATCATTCTGAAGCTACCGTTATATCATGGACCTCGCCTAGGGAAAATGTTGTTACGTGCCGTGATACTAGACATGTGGAATGCTTCTCGGGCAGTGGATACTGTCAAGGGTGAGGATGAGGGTGGCCGCCGAGACGACGGACGCATCAAGTGCCCGCCCAGTCAATTCTGTTTCAAGCAAGAGCAAAGGATTTAGCTTACGAGAGGTGACTGCACGGAAGTCGCAGGGTGTTCAACAGCATAGCAGTACACATATGTGAATAATGTTGGCTAGATCGTTTTAACCTTGAAACAACAAGAATCGGCGTCAAGATATCCAGCGCATTGCACCACGCATAACTCTCATTACCGATACCGTCGAGGACAACCCCCACGTTAAAATACATAGACGACTTGGACACCAATCGTCCGTGGACCCCTCGAGTCAGCTAGGTTGTCGAGTGTGTAACGAGAGGCGAGTTGGGAAAAAAAATGTTCTGTGACGCCCCCCCACTTTCTTCATGTAACCACCTGATAGGGACTGATACGCGACTTTCCAGATAAAAAAATCGTGTGAGGGGCGAGAGAGACGGAGTGGGCTGGTGGCATGCTTTGTTCCATAAATAGGAAGGTCAGAGTCCTTGTTCGGCTCCCGAGCATTCAGACATTCGTGGTATGTGTTAATCCCTGAAACTCCGACAAGTTCCCACTTTCCCTACACAGCAGGCTGGGTACCCCCTCAAAGCTTTCTTTCAAATGATACAATTAAATACTGTGTAAAAGAGTTGGAAGGGCCGTTGGACTCGCACCGTCTCACGCAGTACACCCGCCCCGGGCGCCTCTACCACTTCCTCGTTGGGGAGAGCCTGTTACTTATTCCTATGAGAATGATTTTAATGCACTGGTTACCTGATTTATAGAGAGAAAGGGCTTGAAAATGAATCACTGCCTCGGCGGAAGGATACGTCGGTTAGGGCATTGAGCACATTCCGGCTATTGTCACAATATTGGAAATAATACCAGATAGAAATCTCGCAAATTTACCAACCCGTCGTATCCCTTAGCATCAGCCAATCACGAGAGCGAGGGGCGCGAAGGATTAAAGAAGAACAAGGTCGTTCATAGGGTTGTGTCAGATAAAGACTTACTTCTGGTCCAGCGCAGGCGGCGTCTGATTAAGCATCCTTTAATAGGGCAAATCTTAACAGCTCGACGCTGAAAATAAAGGCCGAATGCTGAGGTGTTTGAGGCGCTGCCGGCTGCGTCGGACCTCCATGCCTAGGATGAAGCACTGAGTGCTAGGGGGAGCCGAGGATTTGCGGCCCTTGTTTTTCCACGTCGACGGGCTGTCGAGGGTTCGTAAAAACAACGAACGCCGGGTTGGATCGTTGTTTAAGATCCGGAATTTGAAAATCTGACCCACCTCTATAGTGGTGTTAAGCGGTCACGAGGGATGTCGGCCTTGTTCAAGACCGACCCGTGCTAATATCTCGTGCCTTCTCCGGACCCGAAAGCTCCTATGCCACCGACAAACAACAGAACCACGAGTCGCATTTTGGCGTCATCTCTTGACACCTGCCTTATGCGGGACAAGGCCAAGTGTTCTACACGTCATGGACCCACATTCTTACGCAGGGTTTCGGCGCAGAAAATTTCGCCACGAGGCAAGCCGGATTGATTTTCTCCGGTAAAATATCTGTAGTCATCCAAAAGCCATTGTTGATGCTTACCCTTCGCACCCCTGTGGTGGCAGAGGCGGTGTAATATCAGCACGACATTTAAGCCATAACTCTACTGCCCACATACTGGCATTCCGTCCTGGAAGAAAGTCGTTCGAATCAATCTCTTCCTCTCCCTCTATTAGGTCTGTTGCTGTCTGAGAGGTATAACAAACACTTCCAGAGGCGCAGTATTCATCTTTATATTACCTCGTTGGGGTTAGGGATTCCGCTTCCAACTCCCAATTCCCAAAACCAGGGCCCCGCCGCTCGGTTCTTCATCGATGAACCGTGTGCCGAATGAAGTATTGGTCTCCATCTTCCTCCTTAGTCTGGAAGACTCGGACCCCATCGCGACATCCCAGGAAACCCTCCTATCTATCAGCCACGTTTGTTCACGATGGAGGAAGCTAGCATTATCATCGGGAGAGCTATGGGCACTACTCGTCATCAGCTTTCCAGCTAGCATGCAAGAGTTGACTCGGGCCAAGGCTTGGTTAGATCGCTCGAAACCCTATCCCGCTCCATATCATCATCGACGTTCGAGACCCGGACTGGGACTTTGACGAGAACACCCACCCCGTTCAGTGGTTCGAGATGCAAGCCGTCATGGGTATCGTATTACCCTACGTCGAGTCGTGGCAAAAAGTGATTGTTTCTGCCGATAATTGGGCGCCTCTGCACGCCTTCCTCCATTATACCCGTAATGTAGGGGCGCCTCGCCTGCAGAAACTCGCCCTTAGGAGGTGCAATCCTTATTTTGCGGCACCTGAACAACGATTCTCGCCGTCGGCATCGAGGTCATTTATCCCATTATTTGGTGGAAGAGAGTTGAAGGAGTTGCGTGTTATCGAACTTGAGGGTGTGCACGTAGAGTGGGCCCGTTCCATGGGGTTGAGAGGTTTTACAAGGCTGTCTCTTGGGATATCATGCGAGTGACGTCCTCCCATCGTTGGAAGAATTTCGGGATATCCTGTGTGCGTCTCCTGACCTCCGTAGTTTGGTCATCACGGGATGGGGACCTAGCCTAGAGATGCTAGAGTCCAATGCCGCAGCGAACGACTTGGAACATTTCCGTGGGGCGATTGAGCTCCCTCGATTGCGCTACTTGAATCTCGGTGTGATGATTCCTTCGTATGCTGTCAACGTTCTATCTCTCTTCAACCTTCCCTCTCTCGAGATACTTACCGTGGACAACATTACACGCTACAACGAACGGACACCCACTCCCCCTGATTTCAATCCCATTTTCGATTTCCTTTCTGGCGGTGGTCCCCACAGGTCTCCGCTCCATTTATTTCCGTCCCCGTCCCTCAAGGACCTGAGTCTGAGGAATCTGACTCTAGACCAAGGACTGCCTCAGAAGTTTTCTCTTAAAATTCCCAGCACTTCGTATGTTAACATTGCAAAACTGCAATGGGTCCACATTAGCTGCTCTTTCCCCCGACAATGCAGGAACACCATGTCCCCACCTAGAAACACTCTGCGTCGAGACCTGCGACCCCGACATATTAGCCCACACTATTTCACTTCGAAGGGCAACCGGCATCACAGGTCCCACGAATATCACGTTTCAGCTCTACTACAGTGAGAGTCCATCATCCTCCTCCAGTGGGCTACGTATATTGCGCCCCGAGACAGAAACACGCTTTTCTGAGCTCGGCATCCAGGTCCTACGACCACTTGCACGCGGGGGTCCGAACCAATGGCGGAAATTCGAGGCAGACGACTCGGAGGATTTGGTGGCGGCTATTCTGAATGAACGGTGGGAGGTGCCAGGGGCGTTGGGTCCAGCAGTAGAATAATAACGATGATAATAACAATAATAACAATAATAATATATTGTTTTACTTACGGCCCCGAAACTCGTCGTAAGGCGGGAGACACCCCTAGACATAATGTCATTTCTAATGTACCGTAATGAACACGAGTATGAAAAAAAAAAGAGAGAGAAGGGAATTTGAGAGGGCTCCGTAGTCTTGGATACTTGTTACCTTACGCAGTAGAAGGGGTTTTTTTTTTTTGGCCCGGTCCTGCCGGAATGGGTCTAGTACTTGCCAACGGGTCAACGGCTGATGCCGCAGCGCCTAGGCCATTGTAACTTCTTTTTCAAGGATGTCGATGAGATGAGACGATGCGTTTTATTTGCTTGACTTTTTTTGCGTAACACCACCCACGTGTTGGGTCTGCGTGAACGTTACTTCGGTCGGAAACAACTTTTAGCCTGGTTCGGAAGGTTCCAGGATTCAGTTCTCCTCGCCCCACCTTCCCTTCGTTTCCGTAATCTGTCGGAAGAGGGAAGAGACGATGGGATGTGGGTAAACCCTCCAACAGAGCAGAGAGAGACGGGAAGAGATGTAAGTTTCTACTGACGCTTCCCTGTCATTAGAACACGGGCAATTGATAGGTTCAAAGACACGTTACATTAAGGATAAATAATCTAGAGTATACAGTAAGAGTCCAATTCATTTCGACGACTTATGTCACAATCTTCAATCTTGAGAGCACCCCAAATAATCGGGCGACTAGATAACAAACCGCAGGCTCGTGTCCTATAAACATCGATTGAGTCCTATGAAGCAGAAAGGAAGCCATGAGAGCTCACGATGTGGTGGGAACTTCCAAGTTGGGGTGTCTGATTGAACTTGGGCTGTAAGATCAATCTATCCGATGGAGTGAGACCAGAGTTGAGTGACAGGGCGAGAGAGGAGGGCAGGGATAGATAGAACAGAACCCACCTGACCGAGCGTAACAGCTCCCGGTAGGGTTGATTTGGTTTACCCACTGAGAAAAAAAAGACATGAATGAGTGAGGAACCCGACCCAATACAAATGATGCGACGATCGCTTGCTTACTCAGAGACTGGACAAATGCCTTGGTAAATTCGGGATGTAAAGTAAGCTCGGGAGCAATTCAAGAACTCTTCTTGGTGCACGGCGACTTACATGACTCATGGCTCCAACTGCAACACCTTCCTGGAAGGTATCCGCACTCGTTTGGCCATCTTTACACGCGGACCATGAAATCTGGAAAGTTGTGAGTCAGGTGTACTGATAAATAATATTTACATGTCGGAAATACATACGACGTCGGCTGCTGTTGCTTTCCGCTTTCTTGCAGGACCTCTAATGTGTTCACCTTTCAAGCGTCCATGGGAAGAGTACTGCACCCATTAATCAGTGCCAATTACCAGTACGATGTAGGATTCAGACATAGCATACAATATAGGGAAGATCTGTCAAAAAAGTGTTCACAAGTCAGCGGAATCTGATGGCTATACTTTTAAGAGGTCGGCGGAGGGGGTGAGGCTCACCTAAGACTGTTCCGGAATGACAGGACTGTGCGAGTTTGAAAAGAAATACATTTCTGAATTAGTCTGGTGCCTTTTTCTATTCGAAACCAAGTTTTTTACATCAAATAGCGCCTTTTGATAAGCGGAGCCGTAAGTGTTTGTGTGCCAGAGAAAAAAAATACCACAACTCACCGTTAGCCTACAACCGACGGGGAGTGGTGCGGCCATTATTGCGTGCATATCCTGAATGAGTTCTTTGTCAAAGAGAATCAATTTTGAGGGCAATAACAAAGGGCCTTTACGTCATCGCTAATGTGTCCGTTTCGCTTGAAATCCAACGGGAATATGACTGATTAACTGAGTTTTTTTTTTTTAATTGTCGCGCTCCATGGATAACGACTAACCTTCATCAAACCCATCTATTTCGTCCCCATCTTGGTCCTCGACTTGTCCCCCATGTCCTGAATCTTTGCGCAAGAAGCGTAAGCATACGAGTCGGGGAATAAGTAAAAAAATCGCAAGAACATACAATGGAAAAATAGGGAATCATGCTGCCTCGCGCTACGAACGAGCCATTTCATAGAATCAAGTATATTTTGCCGAGTGGGTAGATGTCGGGGGTCGGATGTATCGTCGGTCAGGAGTACAATATCTTCGTTCCGGAATCCGTGCCTATCTATCAAAGAGAGATTGTTGAGGAATCTGCGAGGAAATACTCCTCGAATTATTTGATACATACTTATTAGGAATTTGCGGACACTTCTAGCATCGTTTATGCAACCTCGGAGCTCGTTTTGTTGGCCGTGATAGTTAATACCAATCTGAGGACATCCATAAAAGGAACAAAGCATTGTCAGGGTCGGTTGATATTCAGTAGAACACCATAGGGACTCACACAGAGCGCTTTTTTCCGGCCCGTACATTTGGAGTATAAGAATTGAGGCGGAGCCTGCTGGTACTGCTGCGGCTGCTGGTGCTGGTGCTGGACGTGGGGGGAAGTCACGTACCCTGCCGAATCCGAGGCGGGGTGATGGTGGTGCTGGTGCTGGTGGGAATTGGGGTGATACTGGGGTTGGGGGTAGGTTGTCGTGGGGCCAGGATGGTATGAGGGGTGTGAATGTGAATTGAGGACAGGCTGTGGAATCGAGATGGGTTGTGAGTGTGAATGTGAGTGTGAGTGAGCGCGATGTCGACGGTGGTGCCGATGAGAATGTTTGATAATGATGACTTGCGGAGGAGGTTGATAAGTTGGACCACGTGGTATTGGAGATGCTGACTGCGGGTAGTACCTAGTTTGAAGTTTGATATGTTTTCACAGAAAAACATACAACATCAAGGGATACATACTGTGGAGAAGGGTTCCTGGTATACGTGAAGAAAATTTGTTAGCGGTGACAGCTCATTCAAATGTAGCCGAAAAACATTTACAGCGCTGGAGAAGAGGCAGGCACGCTGGGCATGGGCAGATAAGAAGTGCTTCCGGGGTAACTCGCGGGACTGAACGACGCGCTAGCGTGCTGTCTGGGAGGAGTGAGATTGACTTGATAGACATATTATGTTATGTGTGTCGCTCACGGTGCTGGAAACCTGGGAGAACGTTGCAGAAATGTGAGATCGCTGGCGTAATGGCACAACACGGGTGAGCTCACGCGGGACTGGGTGTATGTCTTGATGCCTGCGGATAGTTCTGACTATTGTGACCCTCCAGATCCCACATCATCTTGTCTTGCGGCGGTACTATTAACAAGGCTTGGTAGGTGAAGGTGATGGCGGGAGGCAGCTTGGAGAACGGCTACGTGTCCCAGGCTCCTTTGAACACGGGAGACAGCGAAGGCCCGACATCTTCTCAGTCAGCGCTCAGCGTCTACTGAGTCAAGTAAGACCCCAGAACAAATATGGAATGTTACTCCCGCCGCAGATGCTTAACTGGGCTACGCTTTGTAGCTGTGAATCTCAAGCTGTCCCAGAATAGACCGACTATGCCCCTGATTGACGCCCAAGAACCAGTTAATGCATGTGTGTTGTCAAGCTGTGAAGGCTTGTGCCCTAGAGTCAACTAGGATTGCTTGCATGTGCGATTACCGGCACCAACCGTGGTCCCAGGTATCCGGGGTCCGTGCACGTGCGACTTGACCCGGGCCCAGCTGTGCACAAGGGATGCCGCATCGGGCCGTGATCACTCGCTTCCGCCACCTTATTCGCCCTCTTCATTCCCGTATGCTGTACCGTATTTGATTGGCACAACAACTCTACGCAGAGCGCTCAAGTTTAGGACACAACAGACAGTATTGGTATGGAAGTGCAGTGCTCAACGATTCGCGTACGACTCAAGTGACATCTGTGGACAAGAAACAGCTCAAATCCACAGCTTGTGTTGCAGCTTATAGGCGGGCGGATTCTGAGGGAGATGCAGCAGTGTACAGTACTGTGCGGTCGTCTACAATGGTGAGTGTTAACTTGATACCCACACCGCGGAGAGCTCACTACCCGTCTAGTCCCAGTTCCCCCATCTCCAGACGCTTTTCGCTGGCAATCTAGTCAAAGGCGGACCAAAAATCGAGGTCGATCAATATTGCTACACCTACACGTCCCACACGGACATATATGAAGGAAAACGGGGCAACGAAACCGTCATGATCAAACGCTGGAGAGTTCACAGAAGTGGCCAGCGGGTTCTGGCAGTAGTACTAAAGGTAATGTAAAGTATGGACTCGAATGCAAAGCGGGGAGGCTCAGATCCATACAGAAACTTAACGAAAAATTGGATGATTGGAAGGCCGTTTCCTCTCACCCCAATATCCTGCCGTTTTTCGGTCTCATTGAAGTGGATCACTCGCTGATACCGCTATTGGTAATGCCCCGTGCCAGATGGGATATCATGGGATATCTGGGAGAAAAGCCAAACGCAGACAAGCTATTGCTCGTAAGTTGACCTTGCACCGGCGGGCGGGCCTGAAGTGCTTTGCTGAACGCATATATAGATGTACCAACTGTGCTCGGCTGTTGCGCATCTACATTGTCAGCGACCTCCCATTATCCACGGAAACATAAAGGCTGTGAGTGGTTTCCAGTAACATCGTTTTGTTTCACTCCTGAACGCATGGGGAATAGTCCAACATCCTGGTTTCTGAAGACGAGCGTCTGCTCCTATCTGACATCGGCGTGCACGAGGCCTTCCTGATACCAGAAATCTCTTCCGCATGGCATACCGACGATAGCCCTCGGTGGATGTCTCCCGAGCTCCTGATGAACGACCCGGTTGAAGAAAACCCCCTTTGCCGCGCCGCTTGTGATGTTTGGAGTTTTGCAATGATGGTGTTGCAGGTAATAAATCACTTTTCTCGGTGATGTGAATAGCCCGTCATGACTTGGATTATAGGTCTTCACCGGCAATCATCCTTATAACAATCACCGACTCATCGGGCCCGTAGTGTTAGACATCGCCCAGCGGGTGATTCCACCACGGCCGTCAAGCATCGTGCTGGATGATGGCCTATGGGATATGCTGAGAAGTTGTTGGAGTTTTAGTCCCGGAGATAGACCGAGCGCAGTTGCAGTATCGCACTGGATTCGTTGTTTGAGAGAGCATCAACGCATGGAGATAGAAGAATGAAGACTTCGCTACGAGCGCAGTAGTTATTGTAAGGCCCGTCGCGGGATTTCCCTCAGGATCGGGCGCACACACCCGACTTAGATTCCTGATTTTAGATTTCTTTTTTCTTTACTACAGCTTCTCGATACCCTTGGTGAAATAGATATAGATATGTTTGGTTTCTTGTCAACACATTGCGTAAACAAATGATACAGATTATGAAACGTGGAACATGCACAAGTTGGATTTATCAGCACACTTGAGTTCGCCGCTTAACAAGATTTTTCTTTGTTTCCTCCAAATACCCTATCAATTTAAAGCCCTGACTGTTTAATATTTAACCTACAAGGTACGATTTGGGCACTGTGGCGGTCTGCCTTGCCTTATTCGATGCCGAACACCGAGTAGCCACCTGTCCTTGGCTATTTATAGTTTGCTGCGACATAACAATTATTGATGGACTTGATGCATTGTCATCCCATACTTATGCCGTCTAGCATCGTGCAGTAAAGATAAGGCATCTCCAAGACAAGGAATTATGAGGTCCCGCGACGCAGTTAGTGATCACATTGACGATCAAAATGAAGCTTAAAGTCAACCCATGAGGCAGGGTCCGCTTGGAATGTGAGCACTCGGTCTCTTGGGGTGGCAATACTTGTCCCATCTTACGTTTTGGTGCGTTTTGACAAACGGGCTTTTCGAGGTTTCACAGGTGAGGGACGCTGGGTGAGAAACAGCTCCTCTTCAGGTTATAAACTCCCAGAATCGAACACACCACGAACCATTGAGCAGAGGACATGTATGTAAACATACAACATGCCGTAGGAAAAGACACGGTAGTTACCGACAGACAAGCTTCTCTTGTGACCCACGAAACCTGAACTGGAGTAGAAAAAAAGGGAGGGGAAAGAATACGCAACCAGGTTAGTTGTATATTCAACACCGCCCAGATCGTCGCACTAGAGCATCTAGAACTCAAGTGGTTAGCAAAGGCCAACAAGCGAGCTTTGTACAATTCAAGGTGTCATGAAACTATCCGATTGGACATTCCCCCTTGAGACTATGAGAAGCGTATGAGACTAGAATCACGGCAGGTTTATTGATGCCGCGCCGCGTGCTTGTGTCTTGGAGTGTTGACGAGAGTCTGCACCCCTGTTACTTTGTGTGCAAGATCTTCAAAAAAAAAAAGGGGGCCGGCGGCGGTCGTTGAGTTCGTGGCAGGAGTGTACCCTGGCTCTATCGTTTGGGCTTTTACCGAACCCTCCCTCAAAATGGATAGGCTTACCTGAACCCTGGTTCTGGGGGAAGGGTTGGGGGAGGGGGGGGGACGACAAGTCGAGGTTTTCCCGTGCCGTAACCAATTTTTTGAGAGTTAGTGGTGGATCCCCCTGACACGTGATCGGGAGCAGTTTGTGGTCTTTGGAAACGGGGCTAGACATATTGAATGGTGAACACATATTCAGTTTCCGGGTTTCACAGGCTGCTCGAAGAACTTCGCTTGTGTGATAGTTACAGCGATTAAAGCCATGCGCGGTTCTTGGATACTAGGGTGGAATATATTTTTCGCTGTCCCTGAGATCCACCTTAACAGCTTGCTCCCGGCCCTAACAATGACGGTACTAGATTCTCTATTTTCAAGGGAATAGCATGCGACAGGGTGGGTATTATAAACCTTCCTGAATGTCGATTATACCGTATTATTTTGTCTCGCTCGGTGTTGTCCCTGTTCTGATTCGCTTCTGATATTTATTTCCGCTCATCCTTCTTTGCTTAGTCAAGCTCGATCGGACCGTCGCGTCGCGTTGCATTACGCTTTGGTCAGGTCTGGTGGATGAATTACGATAGGAAAAATAAATGAGTATTTTGTCAACGGGGCGAACGACAACGAAGTGCACGTCTTCTCCTGCTTCTCAGGTTATTTCACGTCCATGTCATGCCTGGGGGGAGGTTTGGCGTCCGTGTTCATAGCTCCTTTTGGGCCATCCATTTCCCCCTTTTGAAATCCCTGCCCCTCACCTTGAAACTGTAACGGGGATTACCGTCGCATCACACAAGTTGGGACCCATGATGCCATCTGTTTTGCATCCAGTTATTCGGCCCGCCAGTTGTCAACAGAGTACTTTTTCCGTTGCGTGGGCTGCGAATCCATGCCTACCATATTCAATTCGGCATGGCTCAAGGATAGCAATCGACATAGATATACATCTCTCTCTCAGGTTGCGGATGTACGATTAATCCTAAGGATTTACGCTCTGACTCAACCAAAGCCGAGATACTCCCACGACTGGTATCGTATACGTTTCGCCGTTGCTCCTTGGCAAGAACGGGGACTCGAATGTCGGCCAGACCTTGACACTGCATGGGTCGGGTTGTCTGTGCCCCCCTTGATGCACTTGTCCGGACGAGTCTGTAAAAATAGTCTCCACTGGTTTCCGAGTGCGTGAATATCGCTCCGTGACTATTTCCATGTTGGCACGTGCCCTGGGGGGGGCATCTTCTCCACGACATCCTTGCCCATTGATTCTTGTTCCCGAATCTGTTTGATGGCCAGGGGCGCCCAAATCGGGTCGACCCTGTTACAACTCACTGTCCTGGCAAGTCTATTGATTGCATCTCTCTTTTCATCCACTCGTGACGTTTCTCATGTTAAGGTTAAGGGCCCTTACGATGCTCAATCTCATCTCCTTGCGTTTTTTTTTTTCCAACAGGGAGGGATAGGGACGGGCAAGATCGCGCGGTTTCAATACGGAGTAATCAGTCGGCCAGAGTGATAGGCTTGTCGAACCCGTTATTGGGCTCTCAATGTGTATGTGGCTCTCCATAATGGTATCCCCCCCCCCCCCCCCAGTTGACGTGAGACCCAATTTCTGCTGCAGCGCCTTTGCAAAGAGCCCCGTCCCTACATCACCAGTTGCAACGGTATATAAACCCATACCATCACCCATGAAAAAACCTCGTCAACATCCCCACCCCCGTCTTCCCTTCTGAATCATGTCTCTCCTCGTCGATCATATACTGAACATACCTGCTACATGCGAAGCGAAGCGCTCCGAGCTCGCTTTGCTCCGTCGCGTCCTTCTCCGCCTCGCATCACACCCTCCCCTCATATCACGCCCACTCGGTTCTTCTCGGTCCCGTGGGTTAATATCCTCGGACATCGAGTGCCTTAGCGAGTTGTCTCGATCCACCTTTTGGAACCAAGAGATCGGAAGGGGACTTCAGTACCTCCTCCAGCGCGTATCGTGTCCGGCAAGCGCATTACATGATTTCATGACTTACTTTCAATACGACATCATCCCTCTCCTTGGGCCAACACCAGAGGAGTTCAAGGTGCAGGGTTTAAGGCCGTGCACGTTCTTCTCTGATGACCACACACCTATGGAGCTTATCTGGACAGTTGACGCCGATGGCAAGATGTCCATCCGCTTCGCTATGGAACCCCTATCCTCCCGCGACGGTACTCCCAGTCCCGCGCCTGTTTGGGTGAAATCTCTCCAGAAGCTGCGTAACTGGAATCGCACCAAGGCATGGTCTCTTGAGTGGACGGACGTATGTCGGCAGACCTTAATCTTTGATTCGATGGATGGGGGTGAAAGTGCCGAATACCCATCACAATTCTTCCTTGGTATGTGTCATCTGTCTCCCACTATGAGTGAGAATTGGAACTTAGTAAGAGCTACAGGCTGGTGACTTTTCACATGATTCGATGGTCGGCAAATTCTACTTCCTTCCCCATTTACGCGCAACAGAGATGAAAGTCGACCCGGAGGACCTTGTGACCGACTGTGTATCGCGCATCGGGCTGTCTGAGCCTTGGGCGCGCGTGCTTGCATATATGAGAACGATCCCCAAGGTCCGGCGTCCTGTGCCAGACATGGTTGCCGTCGACTGCGTTCCTTCTATACAAAACCGCATAAAGGTGTATTTCCGGTCGGATGCAACAACCTTGGAGGAAGTTATTCACATCGTTCGCTTAGGCGGAGCTCTTGACGACGACCCGCTCATCAAGGAGACAACCGACTTGATCCAGCGCCTTTGGGGCCTCTTTTTCCCGGGAGTGGAACCCAACGAACCCATCAGGCCTTCCCGCCCAAAGAAGGTGGCACACGGGTTCCTGATCTATTTCGAGATGAGGCTGGGATCCGACAGGCTTTGGCCCAAGGTGTATTTCCCCGTCCGCCATTATTGCGAAAGTGATGCGTTTATCGCGGCGGCCATCTCGCAATTCTATGCTACGACCAATGAGGAGTTTTCAAATCGATATGTCAGCGATATGCAGAACATATTGTGAGTTATGCTCTTCCACACAACCATTCCATAGTTCCATACTGATGAATATCTCTCTTAGCCAACATCGCGATCTGTCCAGCCGCACTGGGATCCATACCTATGTCGGGTGCTGCATCCGTAACGGAGGACCCCAACTATCGATGTATATGAGCCCCGAAGTCTTCGCCCCCGAACGAGATCTTTAAACGAATTGATCCCCCCGCATCGTACCGCATCTTCTAATCCATGCATCTGATCGGACAACTCGACATTCACATCTTTGCAACATCTCATCATACATCATCAATCTATCCATCTCCTCATCCTGTGCACGATCATACATCCCCAACACCCGTCCTGGATTATGGTTATTAATGTCCTCCTTCCCACCGTAAATTGTCTGCATGGGAGAATCCTTTCTGAACAGACATTCCCCCCCCCCCCCTCCCTCCCTCACTGTAGCCTATTTGGCCCTTGGTGATCTTTGGGTTAACACTGTAACTTAATTTAAGCGTCCCGTACACGAAATCGAGTTTCGTTCTGTACATAGATTGATGCCCTCTTCCGCAATTAGTAATTTATGTAGAGAGATTGTTTTCGCACTGCTTACTCAATACCATAATATATATATTCTTACCACTCCAAACGGTGTGAAATGGTCAAGACGAGTGCTCCTTTAGCTCATGCTGTGCCAGCTGAAGTGCATCATTTTCTTTTTCACTATGGGTCCTCCGGTATCTCGGACAATGTGACGATATGGCCAAATGATGTTTCCAAGAATAACGTCAATCGTTGACAAACGGACCGATTCGAAGGGTGCAGCAGCAGCTGTGCAGGCTTAAAGGTACTGCGCAGTGTTAACCGAGCGCTATACCAACAACTGATGGGAAACACGATTGGAGATTTTAAAACCACCCCCCTCCCCCCCCCTCTCTCTCCCTCCCCCTGAGGGCCCCTCCGTGATAGGATTTTTGTGCTAGGGTCTTATATGCAGTAAGTCCACCGAACGATCAACATTGTTAACCCTTTAGAGGATCGAAGGAAAATCACCGATGGGTCTATCGGTGGCTGGGCACTAAGCTGAGATGGCCTTCGAGTTGGTGAGGGCACCATCATCGGCATATCAAATGCGTAATGACATCGCGGGAAGAGTGAGCTATTTTAACATTTTTGAAGTGTGTGATTAACAGTATTAGAGGTGCTCCATAGGTTTGATACAAGCGCTTCAGCATAATTGCGGTGGACGTAAGATCAGTCTTTCTTCCTACTTTATGTGGGAAGTAAGGGACGTATTATGACAGCGGCGAGGACGAAAACCGTGGTATTTGATACGTACATACGCGTATAACTGCTAGAAAGTATTGGGTTTGAACCCTGACCAATTGGGTAGAAGATGCGTTGATATGATGTTCAAGATCCTCGGACTTCTGACCATGAGAGAGACGATGGGAAGGGGGGAGGGGAGGGGGGGAGGGGGTGTTGCGATCGGGATCCGCTCATCGAACCCCAAACTTCTGGCTCGTGGGTGATTTTTCCGGAGCATGTGAACGAAAGGGGTTGTGCCGAACACGATGCGTAAGGCCCCTGCCTTGACTTTTGACATTTGCAGCAGCGATCTGTTGCACGCGCCCCCCCCCGACCGTTGCGGTGCTTGTCCATAGATACTCCTTGTTCGGCACGGGCATCGTGACGGCGTGGGGGGGGGGGGGGGTAATACTTATGTCGTGTGTGTACTGATAGGTTGATGCCAACTGCAAAAGAGCGATTTCGGGTTAGGTGTATGTCAACTGCCTGATCAGCGTTTTGGGGCCCTCGATCGACAGGTCGCGAGAGTCTCAAGCGAAAGATAACGCTTTCTGCCGCCGGGACGGAGTCTAAGCGTATATTCCTCCTCCGCCTATGTTTGAATGGTGCAAAAGCAGACTGTTCCCCCGACGATGCTGGTTAAAAATACATTTATCTGCTTTACCGCCCATAAATACTTGTATAACACACTAGGGGCTAAGGTGCCGATGAATCGCCGTATGGGCTCGAGCTCTATGGAAAAGCGCCTCGAACATTAATCAATTCTGGAAGGATGCATCAAGGATCAGGGTAGACATCTTGCCTCGTTGCGCATGAATGCCTAGCAAACTACTTTTAACACGAGACTGGACAAAGATCAACCAGTCGTACTCGGGGCGTTTAATTATAGAGTATCTTTTATTGAGGTGAGAGTGTTTACTTCAGCGGGGGCGTCATCGATGATTAAGCATCAAGATACGGTATAAAGATTTTTGGGATCTGTAACCGCTCTGAGTGGAGCATACCAGATTCAGTGATATTCGGGGACCTCGATGGTTGAGAATGCAACAGTGGGGGGGGGTTAGAGATAGTAACATTCAAACAAGCTCTCTCTCCGCAAATTTACCGGAGGCCCATAGCCTAACCGCGAATAGTTCTCCCCTCGCGCCGCCGCCTTCCAAATTCTGCAAGATTCACGACCATCGCATCGCCATCCCCATCCCCATCCCGGGGGGGGGGGGGGGCGTTTTGATTGTAGCATGTCTCTTTGACATGTTGTCACAGTGTTGCCATTGCGCGCTGAGCGGAAGTAACGGGTCGCGCAGCAATTTGGAGTGGAGAGCGGTGCGTAAAAGGTGCCGGGTGTTGTTGGGAATACGGTGCTGATTGTGCTTTGCTTCCCATAGGATATTTGTTTGCTCGAAGGTATCGCCTGTGAGGGACACTAACCATCGCCGTGTCAACAGCACAATCTCACTTACACGTTGTACACCTAGGGATCGACGTCATGAGGATGATGGGCGGACGAGCTAGTGCACCGGGGAAATGAAAAATTTCTCGAGACTTTGTGAGATACTGGTAAGCACGTATGTATGTACACATATCGGGAACGATCCTTCTCTATCAGATTGGTGGTGAGGGGAACGTATGATGTAGTGATGCTTGGTCCTGTGTTTCTGTAAGGAGCTATGTATAATAAGCATTGCGTTGACGCTCGAGGCTCGTAATTGCTTGAAGGTCCCCCCCCCCCACAATCTGACCAATGGCCAAAACTACCACTCACTTAAAGATTTAGACATTAAACTATCTAGTCAGTAGTATAAACTGACAGTTGACGGCTGTATCATGTGTTGTTTCGTCCGTTCAAGACGCGACGGACATATCGGGTTCCACTATCCCGATTCAATACCCGTTTTGGGGCTTTAGGCTGTGCCTATTGTTATCTTTGCTGCTTAAGCACCCCATAAAGTGCATCATGATGATCATTTGAGGCGGTAGTTTTTTGAAAGAAAATGCTGTAGAGTTGTAGATCATGAAGTCAGGCGGTGTGCACGACCTCATAGATTATTGGGCAATCTTGTCACATCAGGAAGAATACATGGTGCCTTGATTGTTGACATAGATAAGTCTGTCAGTCACGAATCAGGGGGTTTTATGGCAGGCCCTCCAGTGTGCTCGAATCAGAATGGCCTCGCGCCCCCCCCCCCTCTCCCGCATGCTATGCGATCCAAACTAGGCTTGTAATAGCTTCAGAGAAACGGGCCTTATAGGTTCCGATAAGGCCTCAGGTACAGAAGACCTGCGACAGGGCCGGAGAGATAATTGACGATAGTGGTGAGAATCGAATGGATATCTCAACGGGTTTTTCGCACCGATTTCATGGGAAACTGCGAAATTGGATATTGAAATTATGGGGAGCATGGTCACACGCAGGATTGAATACTCCACTTAGGTATCTATGGAGCGGGTTTTGACTGATACTGATGTATTCTGAGGAAGTAGTATCGAAGCTGAATCTGGGGACTGACAGTGGCATCGGGTCACAGTGGTGGGAAGTTTGATTTTTGAATAGCAACTGGTGTTCGCAGTTGAGGCTTAAGCCTTGTTGGGTATTCCCAGTGACCATGAGTAAACATGGAAGTCTTCAAAACTGACTCGCAGGCTGGAGAGGATCACTCCCAGGGTATACAGCTCGACAGTCTTGCCAAAGCCTTGAGGACTTGGTTGATTACGTACCAGTGCTTCTTTGTTCTGGCACATGACTGAAATCATAGGTTGTGTTCTTTTTTTTTTTTTTCGCTTTTGGCAGACCTGTAGAGCCGCCCTGTCATTGTCAAGCGTAAAGTAAAATGGAAGTGACCTTCAGGAACAATACGGTAACCCCTGACCTCAGGCGATTTGGGACTTGCGCGACAGCTATTTATCCAATTCAATTGTTCACTTCTTCTCTGGTATGCGGCCTGAAGGGGCTTTGAGCTTTTTGGAAGCTGCTGTCCCTATTCAGAGGGTAGTAAGGCTATGTGAGCGCAAACAGGCGACAAGCATCGTAACCAAATTAGGATTTCATAAGTAGTCAGTGGCGGGCTCCAGAGACTGATAATGAAATATTGATCTTTGGTGCTAACATCATAACAAGTGCCCCAACTCCACCCAGGATGATTCTAAACTCGATGTTGTGATGATAAGGAGGTTATGATTGACATTGCACAAGGAGAAGAACGGAAACAGTAAAGATCTTGTAAATTCCGCGATTAATGGAATCAATCCCAGCTCTGATAGACGTTAGGATCATGATTTGAGTTTGGAGGGTAATCACTACCCGGAGGAGTAATCACATGTGTAGATAGATAGATAGATAGATATCTAACAGTATCCATTGACGAGTCCAGCTCCCCGATAGAAATGATAGATTCGCTTAACCATCTCCATTATGATACACACAAGTACGACATGATCGCCAAGGGACAGAACTTTGGTCACCGCCCCTGTTTGCCGGAAGCGCTTTGGAATTGAAATGCCCCGAGAGCCTGGAGCGCAGCAGACCCATAGCTAGGGAACCACACTAAGCGAAATGAAATCAGGATCCCTAAAAACGGCAGGGAAATCCTTAAAAGTTTGCGGGCGCTGTCGCTAACCCCCCAGGAAAGCGACGAGTAGCTTCTGTGAAATACACGGGTTTCAACGTGTTGTTTTGAATTGCGAGCTCTAACTCCTATCAAGGGCTCCAAAGCTGTTTAGGGACAGTATTTCAACCGAGTAAGCGTTTAGTGAGACTTTCGACGGTGTTAGATATCGACTGCGTGAACAGCCGATGCCGGTGAGCGGAGGTGTGAAACAACAGTGTTGAACCATTTAGAACGCCCAGGAGAGGTCATGTGGTGCAGCACACGGCGGCGGTCTGGGAATATTGATGGATGTCAGGGGCGTGCCTCTGAGGGGGGGTAAGGTTGCCAACAAGGGGGATCAAATCAAGCCGGCGTGCCTCTCTGCCCTGAGCGATAGGTGTGTCCTGGATGTTTGAACTCAACCACAATCGGAAAAAGGCACAATATGGGAGTTTGATGCTGGGGCAGTGGCCAGAGGGGGCGCCCGGGCGACCCGAAAATTTGGATAAGCAACGATGACCAGGGTGCTCTGTCCAACACCAAGCAAGGAGGGAGAGGCTAGGATGCTTATTCTTACTTGATCATTGACATGATTTCTCGCAGTTCCATCGACAACAACGTTTACACTTAGAATTAGGAACACCTTCTCTTGCGTCAATACATCGACCCAAACCTTGGAATGGTCGAGGACGCTCCGTTGTCTTGAGTTGGATCTGATATCACCGGTTTTGACTGTGCTCGAGTTCGTGTTCCGATATCGTAATCAGGTGCAACGCTTAGAAATCGGCGTTGCGATTAGGCCACTGGTACTAGTTATTGATTGATCCAGGTCATCGGACACATAGGACTGACCGGGTACGCAAAAAATCGTGAATGATTCTTCTTACCAGCGGCATTCACTTCCAATGCAGCCGGGATGAGGCATGAAGGCAAAAAACAAAAAAAAGGTACCGCAGCTGTTTTCTCACATTCCTCTCTTTTTCATTCTCACTTCGAGACGGTGGAAATAAAGAGCCGGGCGGCGATCGGCTCCGGCTGGTATAGCCGTGTGCGATATTCAGCCGATTTCGATAGAGATTAAGGTTGCGGGTGACCTAGTGGATATATATTTCTCAAACTCCATCAAAAACCTGGGCAGAAAATGCCGCCCTCGTGCCGGACACAGACATGGGGAGGACGGCCAATTTGAGCGTCCGGCGCCTGATCTTTGGGCGCACAGCTTGATGGCATTTATTATTTGGTGATATTTGACAAACTGGAGGAGGCGTCGCCCTCACGTGACTAAGGTTGAATTGATCGCGTCTGGCGTCGAGTTCGTTGTTCTCTCTTTCCCGCAACCCCGCAAATCTCCACAACAGAATATTCAGAGCTCGAGAGGCGGTTTGCTCGCCGTCTGCGAGTTTTGGGTGTGCTGGTAGCAAGAAATTTGAAGGTACGCCATATTGAGGTGAGTCAAACACAATCTTCCAGGGCGGTTGGAGCCTGAAGTTGTATTACAGGAATCCAATTATCAGAAGAAAATACCTCAAGCAAGTAACGCGTTAACGCAGCTCACGCACGCCGACACGCAGATTTATTCCAGTTATCTTTTTACGACGTTTTATTTCGTTCACGAACCGCAAGTTTTCACCGCAAGATCTAACGAGTTTCATTTAACGCAAGTCAAGTCTAACGAGCATCCGAATCTCACGCAAGTATACTCAAGATGCGAAATACATTGCCTCTACTATCAAAACCCTCAAATGCTGCTCTACACGATCCCCACCCAGCTATTCAACAAGTCCCTTCAATCCGCCTCATCTCCGCCACCCCTTCTGCCACTGGCATGTCCTCGGATCCCAGCACCTCCCTCTCTAACTCCTTCGAGAGTTCTTGGGCATCTGTAAACCCACCTGCTCTTGCTCCCAAGCCAGACGCTCAACCACGCAAACGTCTGGTTCCGAAGAAATCCAAGCTTGGACTCCTTGGCGTTGGCCCAAAGGACAAGGAGAAAGACCGAGGAAAAGACCTCTCTGATGTGATGCGTCGCGTCGGTGCTGGTACATCATCTTCTCGGGGTGGCTTCGAGATTTACGTTGATCCGACAATTGATTCCGAACTGGGTGATATTGTTGTGGTCAAGAAGAAAAAGTCTCGCGCAGCTTTAAATGGGATGAGTTGGGGTACTCTTGAAGAAGTGACCAACATTCCCAACGTAGCCAGGAATGCTCCCATTTCTAGCGCCATGCTCAAGGTCAAAGACGAAGAGAAGAAGTGGTGGAGCATTGGGAGAGGAAGAAAGGACTCGAAAGAGAAGGATAAAGGAAAGGAAGGCAAAGAAAATCCAAAGCGCACCAAGTGTAGGTGATTTTATCACTGCATATCATACAAACCTGACCTGAGCATCTCTAGCCCCCCATGCTCCACTTCGTTTAAAGTGTAAGTCTGATATGCAAATTATCGCGTTTCCGATTCTGATTGGAACCATCACCTAGCTCCTGAACCGCTCAATCCCATCCAGGAAGGGCGTGCACGTTCAAACTCGCTCGATACTGGTGTGCTTCTCAATATGCCCAGAAGCATGAATCAGGCCAATATCGCGCCCTCTGCCGCCTCTGATCCTCCACATGTCGTTTTATCCCGTCCATCAATGCAGTCCCAGCGTTCATTCACTCCAGAGTCCCTCAAAGAGGCCTGTCGGGCGGGCAGCCCTGCACCGGCTCCTTCGCGTGCAGGCACGCCCGCTCCCACACTTAACGGTTTCCTTGCTCCTCCGGGTGTTACTGCCAAGGACCAAGGTTCTATTGCCCTTCGCGCTATCCGGTCTGTTAAATCTCTGGCTAGGATGGGGAGCTGGGCGCAAATGACCGGCGCCAGCGAGATTGGAGGCAAGGATGGGACCGTCAAGGAAAAGAAGGAGAAGAAGGAGAGGAAAGAGAAGAAAGAGAAGAAGGAGAAGAAGGAGAAGAAGGAACGCAAGGAGAACCAAGATCGCGACACGGCCGGGGAGAAGAAGGTCAAGAAAACCAAGAAAGAGAAAGAAGACGGGGGTACAGTCCGGCTTTCGACATCGAGCTTCGAAGCGGGTGCCCTCACAGCGAGTCCCGAGCCGCTTAACAAGCAGACTCTAGGGAAGAAGAAGCACTCGATTCTTGGTATCGGCCTTGGGTTTCCGTCCTCAATGCGCCTGCCAACCGCTCGCAATGGTTCTGTTGCATCCTCGCTTCTTCTCCAACCTGGTCGATTATCTGTGGAGGGTGTGGGGACAAGGGCGAAGGAGCGTATGGGGTCTACTATTAGTACCGCTTCATCTTTGAGGCCCTTATCGACCGCTTCGAGCTCAGGTACATCCGCTTGCACCCGCGAGAGCCGTGGTAGCATCAAGTGGGACGAGGAGGGGTTGCAGAGTGGCAAGCGCGAAATTCAGAAGGAGAAGAAGGAGAAGAAGAAAAAGAAGGAGAAAGCGAAGGGGGAGAAAGAAAGTAAGAGATCACTTGAAGGAAGGAGGAGGATTTCGATCACTCAGGTGTTCCCCGAGGTCGCTTCGAGCCAAGGCCACGGTGGTTTGGAGGAGGAGCAGGAGGAGGAGATGCAGCGGCGATACAGTACCGCCTTCCCAATTGTAACCATCGAGGAAGCCACCGCAGATGGACATGGCACTATGGATGATACCGAAGAAATCCACGACTCGTTGGTTTATGGAGGAATTTTGAGGGAAGGGGAAAGGATGGAGGTGGAAAGTGTGGAGGAAACGCAGGCAACGCCGGTGAAGAGGCAACGCACGAGGCCTATGTCAGAGCAGCTGCTCGGTAGGTCACGCCCTCGCCCCATGTATGAAGACGAGGAAGGTATGTATCTGCTCGATGCCTTTTCGCATATGTGTTGCTGAGCAAGTTACTTAGGTGTTCTTTCTATCCTCGATGCGGCGACAAATGACCTGGCGCAGCTGATCAACAATTTGGACCTCGAGGCGACCCCTGCTACCCCAGACTTAACCCCACTTCGGCCCTCTCCCCTTCCTGCCGATATCCTTGACTTGGCGCGTTTGGAAATTGACCCCAATGGTAGCTCTTCCAAGAAGGCCCTTCAGATGCTCGGCCATGACAGCCCTCTTAAGAACAAGAGCCCGCCAAACACCAATCATAGTCCTGCGAATAGGGGTCTCAGTCTGCGCAGGAGCGTTGCATCCATTACTTCACTTCGGCCGTATGCCCAATCAAGGGGTAGCGCAACAAGGACGCTCACAACCCCGGTGTTTTTGAACAGCCCTTCGAAAGGTGGGCTGGTTCAGAAGAAGCCGAGTGACGCTGGCATTGGGCAACAGATCACTCCCTGGCCTGTCCTTTTGCAGCAGGTTTCGCCGTCCGGGGAATCCAAGGCTACGAAGGAGATGGAGAAAGAGAACGCGGCGCCGAAGGATACACCATCAGGCACTGGTACCTGGAAGAAGGGACACAAACGTACCATGACACCCGGCCCCGAACCGGAACCAGCACCTATGTTCCAGCCTCTCAAACCTCCCAAGGCTCGTACGATAAGGTTCCCGATTCCTGGGATGGTATGGCGACGCTCAAATCTACCGCTTCTACATTTTTCGCTCCAAAGAAAGATGTTTCCAACACAGATGCGACGAAGGGATCTATCTCTCCACCTGCGTCCCTTGGTCGAAGGGCCAGTGCCTTCTTGAGAAAGCGGTGCTCGCTGCTTCCTGTTCCGGCCGACGTGTCCATCGGTGACCTGAGCTTCTCGTCTTCACGGTCAGGTTCCGGCTCGAGCTCGAACAATGTTGCTTCGTTGGCCAACGGTGCTGCTCTCTTGCCCGTCCCTGCTCAGAAGCAGAGGGGACGCATGCCTGGCACTCTAGGGGGTTCGGATGTATCGTGCTTATGCCGTTCCTGAGCTTGACGCTTCCGACCCGGATTCGGACATCCCTGACGAGTTGCAGTTCATCCTCAAGGCAAACTCGGACCGGGGCGAGGAAGACGATACCTTCGATTTCAACAAGAGCCATGCTCGAAGTGAAGAGGACTCGGTTGAGTACCCGCGTTCTCCCCTTCCTCTTCTCGAAGCTTCGCTCATGCTACCACCTGAGGTTATTTCAGCCCCTGTGTTTTCCTTAACTGGCGCTGGTGGTGATCAGGAGGATATCGACGACGGGGAGCATGCAGATGTTGAGTGGGATGCCGATGCGGATACCAAGAAGTCGTTTGACTTTACGGGCGAACTGCAAAGGCTGAATGAATCTGGAGCTTCGGATCGCAGAAGCTTTGTTGAGCAACTTGAAAGTGCCTTTAGAACACCAGGCAAAGGTGGACTTGAGGTGCGATTTCGGTGGATTATTGAGGGTGGAAGCTCCTCCAGTTCCGCGCCTTCCAGCAAGATATGGATATCAGTGGGTTGTCAAGCAAGGTATCGCTGGATTTTTCAAAGCTGGCTTCGGGCAAGGAGTCAGAGGAGAAGTTGGTCGTCCCAGAGAAGGGGCAGGCAGAAAGGCAGGGCGAAGTGGTGGAGAGTGGGGAAGAGGAAGCCGAGGCATTCGATATTTACGAGATGTCGCGGTTGGTGGACGTCAAGGAGCCAACACTCTTCAATACGCAGTCGACGAAATGCGAAGAAGAGAGCGTGGAAAAGGATTCTGCATCTCATTTCAACCTGGAGAGTGCTTCTAGGATCGCGGACGTCAATGAGCCAACCAACATGTTTGGCTCGAGTGTGGAGGATGACTCAGCCGATGGACCAGGTCACATCATCGTCAGTGCTGACCCGCCGGACGCTCTGAATGCATCATTCTCGTCTAGCAGGTCGCATCTGTCCGATGGGGAGCTCAATAAGTCCTTCAGGTTCGGTGGATTACCTCGTTCGGAGACTGAGCAAATCAAGCAAGCGGAGAAACCTCTCACTTTATCTGATATCATCCCTCCCGTCTCCCACACTCGCTCGCTTTCCTCTTCTTCATTGCTCGAAGATGACTCGCTTCTCAATTCCATCCTCGCTCAAGTAACCAATGTGCCTGCCCCCCAGGCTCGCACGAGGGTCATTTCCAATGCTAGCGATAAGGCCCGGAAGTCCCTCCACAGGCACTCCCGAGCTTCATCCATCACGAGCTTCACAGGGTTCGACTCTTTCGAGGAGGTCCGCCGTGGATTTGAGTTCAATCCCAACCGGCCTTCGTTCTATCCTCCACCTGTTTCTAGTAATTCTCGGGGTAACCACTATACCCATGACTCTGTTTTCAGCATTGCATCTGTTTCCTCGTACGGCCATGTCATTAACCCAGGTATCCCCGACCCCTTCGACTTTGGCTTGCCCAGTTTGCAAGAGCGTCCATCATCCGAAGATCTTTCTACCATGTCATTCTCTATCGATGACACGTTCTCCTTCCTCAATCATGCTTCCAGGAGACGCAGGGTTGACAGCGACGCTTCTAGCTTCTACTTCCGTGCCCCCCACCCTCGCGCAGGCCACCGTCGTCACGAATCCAACATGTCGGTCTCTTCTCAAGCCCCGCCGATTAGCTTATACAACCGTAGTTTCGGGGCTCATCGCCGCAACGACTCGAGTGCTAGTACTGGCTCCCGATCTGCCTGGAGGACGGGACATCGCTCTAACAACTCCAATGACTCGATTCTGAGTGACTATTCGGCTATGCGACTTGGACGACCCGGACTCGGAGATAAGATGTTTGACATGGCAGATCAGGCAATGCCCCTTCCTTCGATTTCTGCCTCGCCCCCTGAAAGTGCCTCAGCTTCAGTCTCATTCTCCGCACAGAATTCCCAGCTGCCTACCTACGACTCGATTATTGATGATGACAGGAGATCTTTTATCGATGCATCCTGATTCCATTTTCGACAAGACCGGTCACCGTACTTCGATCATCTCGGATGATTCTGTCTTTGGGTATGATGACGACTCCCGCATTCGTCCCTGGCTTGCTGCCCCCTCACCAGTTCCGGCCCTTGTCAATCATTAGCGCGAGCAGTATCCACAGTCCTGCTCAGGAGGATGATACCTATGATTAGTGTAAGATTTCCTCGCGCTGTATGTGTATGTCACCACTCTAATTCGCGAGGATCTTCAGATGCTTGGTGGAGGGACACGTTCGTCGTTGTTCGATTGGTTCAATCATAGAAGCATTCCCCCTGTGCACGTGTCGAGAAGCGCAAACATGCCATGTTCCAAGGTACTAAAGAGCATGCCGATCAATACGAGTCTCCGAACAAGGCCAGGATCGTCGAGAAGCCTTCCATTGCTTCCTCCTTCCAGTTTGGTACCGAGCGCATGATCAAGGCACAACACGGGTTGCTAGAGAGGCAAAGTCTTGAAGATAGTTGTCTTGTTGGACATGGTGAAGGACTTGTCTTTCGCCTGTAAGTATTGGGATAGTAATTGTACCTTGAGCACCTCTGACTTGTTTACAGTCCACTCTGCTCCTGTCTTTATTCGCCCTGCCCCTGGAGCTCGCTCTCGCTCCAGTACCTGCACTTCAAGCTCTGGTGGTGATACTCCTCCTCTTTCGGGATCTGATGGTGCTTCGGTATCTGGGAGCTCCATGTCCAGTATCGACCTCTCGGAAATCAACGTTATGCTTTCGAATGCGACCCACCCGATGTCTACCCTCCAGCACGCTCGAGCTCGCGCCCGCGGTCATGGCCATCGACGTCGTTACTCCCAAGTCCGCACTTCTCGGTCTGACTCCGTTTACGAGACTATTGAAGAGGAACTTGTCAAGTGCTCCGACTTCGCCTGCACATTCCGTCGCTACAGAGAAAACGAATAGTCCTACCCAGTGTCAACCGGTGTTCATTGTTGATGGTGACTCGGCTTCAATGTACTCTAACCCTGAAGAGTCTCTGTCGACGTGGGATGATGAACGAGGGATTGTTGCATTAAGGAAGTATTATGCCTTGAGGGATGAGGCACAAACGACGGTTACGGAAAGTAAGCGAGTCTGGTCAGATACGCCCTTCTCCGTCTTCGCTGTCCAAATGTGAGTGTTGTCAATATATATTTTCTGTGTACTCATATTTTGCCAAACACAGCTTTCCAACCCCCTCGTCATCCTGAAGGCATGCAAGCACTCCTGACACACTCGGTCCAAAATTATGGCCCACTTCCCTCGGAGCTTCGGCGCATGCGTTCGCGTAAGGACTCCCGCCCCTCGCCTTATCCCCACAGTCGGCCGGTTAAGGTTGCTATTTCTCCTGAAGCTACTCGCTCGACGCCCGTCCTGCACAATCCCGCTCCACCTCGGTCATTTGCGACGCCCATGCTCCAACAGGTGCTGCAAAATAAGATTACTAATATTCCTGCTGCTGCTGCTGCTGCGCCAACCTTAGCTTCCATCAAGCCTCTGTCACCATTCGTGCTTAGTGTCAAACCCGATGATTCTGATGTGAATAAATCGGAGAAGAGAGATAATGCGAATAGGGCTGCTAGGCCCCGAGTTGGTTCGAATGCTCGTAGGACTGCTTTGGGTTGGACAAAGAGGAGTACAGGCGCCAAAGGATCTACTGGATCTGATAATGGTAATATCATCGTTGGGGGAAGCTGAGTAGCGGAGCAAGTACTATAGTCGACGGATAAGAAAGAGAACGTGGTTGGAATGGGGAGCATCATGACGTGAGTTGCATTGATCTACCCTAAATTGTACCTCCCTCTCACCGATTGTTCCCTTTTCTAGACCTGGGGATACGCTGAGAATTAGTCGGCCTAGGCCCAAGGGGCGACCTACTCCTGCATCTACCGTCAGGAAGGCGCCGCGACCAATTCGAGTCTAAGCCAAGATACGGTCTACCAAAGTACTAAGTCGATCTTATGATCATTCAACATCACTATGCTTTTCTTGGAATGGACGCTCTGGAAGCGCCGCTATGTTATGCCCCCCATCTCAGTCATCCTCATCCTCACATATGGTCTCTCTCTCTCCCTACTCTGATCATTGTCAGCTTCACATAATCAGCAAGGCACGGCTTCGTTGACTCCCCAAACATCGCCTGGCATTGAATGTCACTTACTTCTTCATGACTCTTTTACGACCTTGATTGGTTCATGTCATTTGTTACGACCAAGTCATGTATTTGTTACGATTTTATATTTTTTTACTTTTTACTTTTTACTTTTGAGTTAGATGCCTCCATCGCCGGTGCTTTGTGTCTTGCTGTCTTGCTGTGTTTATAGTTTCTCTTTTTTTTTTCCATTGCTTGTTTTACATAATCTTTGCTTTCGCTTGTGCTCCAGGCAGGGAAGGGCGGCTTATTAATTTGCCGCACTTTGCTTGGCCAAAGTTCAATGAAATACGTGTGTTAGTCTACAATTACCCCTGTAGCGTTATCACAGACCAGATCCAAGTGAATGATGTCAATTATTTGCAAGGGTGTAGCATACCGACGGCGACGGAGGGAGGAGGGTCCTCTGCATTTGCTTACATAAGTAAGAATCGCTTCGTCATAGAACGCACACCAGAATTCCGAGTTGCCCGCCAAACCTGAGGGGGGGATGTCAATCATGATCACCATCCCTTTCTTGTTACCCCCGTCGAACCTCTCTCTCTTCCATTACTTTCCCCCTCAGATAAATCAGGATCTGCAGGGCTTGTGCAAACCGTTTCGTCATTGATCAAGTTTGAGGATGGTTCGGGACCTCGAGTATGTTACAGTACAGTACAGTACAGCCGCCGTCAACGTCATTCTAGTCTGTGTGTGTGTGTGTGTGCAATATAGCGTCATTTTCCTCAGTATGACATATCTGACGAAAAGTTTGTTCTTCCATTTGAACTATCAAAGAAGTCTGAATAAGGGCTTGAGTTCCCAGACACTCGAGCCCTTTTGCAGATTATGTGCGACTGTCATGAGGTCATGGTTAGGCAGGTTTTAGGGGGGGCCTTGATTCGTGTTCCAAAATGGCACAGGTTGGAATGATGCTGCAAATACCTAGTTACAGCCACCCTCGAACCAGGGGAAGAAGATATCCCCAGAGCAAAAATATCCATGAATCTAGATACACAATATGACATACAACCCCCGTAAATTTTACCCGAATAAACGACTAAGTGGAATTTGATTGCAGATCCCCCCCCCTTTTCATAATGATGAGAAAGTGGGCTTGGTCGTCATTGTCTTCTGGAGCTATTGAGTAGCATGACATTAAGGGGTAAGACGTTCTTCCCACTTCCCAGAGGATTCCGACTCGGCGCTGACATACATCATACATCCAACCTAGTTTTGGTAGACCAGCACATTGTATTAGGGTCGAGTGTTAGTGAGATTGAACAAGTAGTTTATCAAACACTAACCTATGGTTGAACGTTGAACCGTTGATCCCGCAGGCACGGGCAATCTTCAGGAAGGGAAAATGTCTTTCGCATTAAAAGCATCCGCCTCGAGTCTACGCAGCGACAAAATTGATAATTTAACCAGCAGTTATTCAAATGGAGTGCCCAAGAGCCAGGCTGTAGTGAACAAAGGGGCGGGGTGCAGCATCCCTATGGTCTCAGTGACCCCCCCCCCCCCGTTCTGGTTCTCCACGGACAAGGTTTCACCGGGCAAACCGCTTACTCAAAGAAGGAGAGAGAAGCAACGACCTCACTACAGATCGTCACTTTGAACGCTTTCCTATTGCTTTTGATCATCATCTCGTTATAACCAGCTTAGATGCTTGTTGCCACATTTCCCGCCGGCGTTACATAAAAACTATTGGGGGGGGGTTGCGACCCTACTGATGTCCGGATGGTCAAAGGACCCGTATGGGAAGCAGCTAGTAGGGAAGTGTCAAGGGTGTGTGTGTGTGTGATCTGTTAGGACATGGCCCTGGACTTGATATTACCATAGACACAACTGCGCTTACCTTGAACGACTAAATACTGCGTACCGAGGGTTCCATCGAGATGACAGGGATAACCTAAGAGTGTTCAGAGATTGATCGATCTCTGTGATAGGTGGATAGGTGGATAGAGAGACAGGACAGCATTCTCTTCTCAGTTCCGCCACCTGCCAAAGTCCGTTCATAATCTTCCACGTCCCCGAACAGACGCCGCCGACAATCAAGAGGCGGAGGAGGGCTCGAAAGAGCGGGGGTGGGGTGGGGGGGGTGGACGCTTGACTTATTTCAATGGGCTCTGCGCTTGAACAATTCGAGGGTTTCTTTCCCCAGAGACGAGTAAGAATATGATTCTCTGCTTCGCAAAGTTCTCGACAGGGGCGAAAGATGGGAGTTTTTCAACCGAGGCAGTGATGGTAAGAAGGGGGTCAGGGATGACTGGATTTTTTTCCCTCCGTAGGGGACAGGGACTCACGAGTCGCCGAAACCTGGAAAATCATCACAGCACCCCCCTCACACTAATATGTTCTAATCGCGGATAGGACGGACTTGAGTAGTCTCACTTTGGTTATCACGTCCCTAGATTCCCTCTCATTTCGATCCACGACGAACCCCGTGTGTATAGTGTGTCTAGTGCTTTTTTTTCCTCAGGAGGGACACTTTGACGGCGACGATCAGTAGATATGGGGGTGATCAGTGAAGCTTCATGACATGTGTCTAACGCATAATTTTTTACTTGGGCGAACTTGATCTTGCTCTAACCCTTGATTCTCTCTGTCCTACTTCTCACTTCTGTCTCGAATCAATGTGAACTTTTTGTTACCTCTGCGGGCGCTCGAAGGGCCCGTGCCCAGTAACCCCGACCCCGGGCCACATAGTGCGTAATCACAAATGACGTTCGTGTCAGACTTTTTTCTTGTCTCTGCTTGGGCCTGAAGTAGAGGCATGGGCAGCACGGGGGTCAGCTAGTACCGAGATATGTGAAAGAACGGGGCAGGAAACGTAATTTCAGAGCGATGTCCCCCCTCCCTAAGCCCTTATTTTTCCCATCAAGGGTTATTATTGCAGGGCTATTAAAAGACCAAGAGAAAATTGGTTTATTATATCGTGGTATTTATGTATACCGTATATCGGTACTGAAAAAAATCGAGCAGAAACCCAAAATTGGAGAGCCGTCCAAACGGAAAGAACAACAACAATCATCATCATCATCATCCTTCGTTCACTGGAATTGGGGATCCAGCTTGTTATACATGGGACAGAGATCCTTCCAGTCCTGAGGCGTAATCTGTGACTGGGGCCCAGTAACATTGTCTTCGGGCGCTTCTGCGAAAACGATAGCAAGACCCGCTTCCAAGTGCCAGTCAATATGACTGAGAGGGAAATTGATGGGTTATCAGTAACTTGTCTTGAGAGAAGGAAAGAAAAAACAACATACCAGTGCAAGAACCAAGCTCCTGGGTTGTCGGTGACTGGGCGGGGGAGGATTGGTTAGTTTTTATAGATCAGGCCGCGGAGCCACGGAAGGAGATGAGACCCACAGAATCGGAATGTGCTGTTGCCACCATTAATTGGGTAGACATCACGGCGGAGTGGACTTGGCAAAGTTTATATCAGTTTTCGTAAACGAGTTCCCGGGGTCATAGAAAAAAAAACTTACTTCTTAAAGTTGAAGACATTGTCATTGGATGGCAGGACAACGTCGAAAGTATGACCGTGCACTTAAAAAAAAAAAGGAATAAAAAAAATTGAGTATGGGGAATCTTGGCCGGCGGGAGGGAGCAGGATGGGGCAGAGACGTACAGTGGAACTGGATGGGCACCGGTACCAGGAATCGTTACCTCGATAAGCTTGTTCCTGGGAACGACAAAGACTTGCTCGGATGGGAGGAGATCCTGAGGCTTCTTTGCACCGCTCAGGATCTGGAGAAGGACTGGCACAGTGGGTGATATATAGGAAATCCCATTGATATCGAAGAAAGGTGGGTTAGGCTGGGCGATGTTCAGAGTAATGTGCACGTCTGCGGGACCATCGCCGAGCTATAAGCTGTTAGCTGCCAATGTAGGGTCTCATCACCATTGAAGACCTTACTTTTCCTGGACCTTCCTGAGCGATGGGCTAATAGAACAGGTATCTTAGATAATTGTTCCTATATCCTTGTCATCTTTACTCACATGCATCTCTTGATCAAGAAGCTTATGGCCGGGGACGCTAACCGTTGTAGGCTCAGCGTCCGCGGCGCCCTTGTAACGCAAGATCGCGAGAGTGAGTTGGGGGTTGTCTATGAACACCGCATCAGTATAGTACCAACAAATAGAGGCCGACAAAATCTGTGAGCGTACAGTTAGGGTTATTAGCTGGGTTGCCACCAGTTGGGGGTGCTCTGATCCAGTAGTTTCCAACGGGCTGATTAGCATTCAGGACCGCAGACACACGTTGAGCAGCGTAGATATCAATGCTCTGGACGGTGACGGGATCATGTTCGATACCGTCAGCTTCGATGAAAGTCAAGTTATGACTATCAATAGAGAAAGTGAAGAAGGGGCGACAAGAGATTGCAAAGATACGGAATCTGTAACGCTTGCCCGCCTCGACGTTGACGACGGCAAATGGCACTAATGTTGCGTTGAGTAAAGTTACCCCGAAGGAAAACAAGAGAGAGGAGCTCACCAAGGGGACCACCATTGAAACGGCCTTTGCCATTAATGAGGCCAGAGTCCTGGACTCTAAAGGCAATATTAGTTATGATTGCCCTCGGGAACATTGGCTGATATGCTTACGGGACAATACCAGTTGAGAAGAAGCTGTCAGTGCCCGCGGGCGCAAGGACATGATACCAGTCAGACAATGTGATGATTGTGTCCTCATTGTCCACATCATAGAGACTCTTCAACGGATCGTTCGGGTCTACGAATTTATGCATGTTACATCGACATGTCCAATGAACGGATCGATTGACGCACCATAAATTACAATGACACCGCGAAGACCGTCGCAAGTACTGGGTCGACAGGTGAGAATGGTACCAGTAGCTAAAATGAATCAATGAGGGCGGATGAATTTTCTGAGAGCCAACTAGTACGCACTTGCCAGTTTGACCCGCAGTACTGAAGTCGTAGGTGAAGGTGGTGTTGGGTGGGATCGGGCATTGATTGACAAAGGAGGGCCCGTCCATATCTGAAGTCCTGGCTTGGAAAAATCCATGCCAATGCTGGAATACATTTCAGTGAGGTATTACTCGAGGCAGTCTGCGAATCAACTGACGATGGAAGTACTGCGTCTCATAGTGCTGCTGGAGAGTCTATTATGCGTGGGGATGACAAGACGATCCCCTTTGTTGGCAGTAATGACCGGTGCAGGATATTGCCCGTTGATGAGGACAGCACTATGCGGCGATGGGTGATTTAGCTTAGTGAACAATTGGACCAATATTACAAGTTCTTACTCTCGTTCGAAACCATCTGGCGCTACCTTGCCGTTCACAACATTGAAAGTGACTGTTTTGGTGGCAGCAAGAGCGGTAGGTAGACAGGCCGCAAGAAGCGAGAACACAGGAGAGAGCCTCATTGCAACGCTTGCAAGGGTTGGCTTGACAAAGAAACAGGATACAGAGATCTTTTTAAAGTTGCAACGGAGCTATTTTTAAACTCTAACGCGAAATGTGAAAGGATCGCGTGGGCACGAACTCGGTGAGGGAACTGCGAGAACTGATGCTCCATGGAGTTGCCGTGCGCAACACTGGCGACGCGGTGAGAACGGATGGCTGCCTAGTACATAGCTATTCGGCGCGCGGCTTGCGTGTTTCGTCTCTGGGCGCCGCCCCCGCTGGCCGAGCTCCTGTTAGCAACGAGACCCCTTGGTAGGATGAGTCCTCCAATTTTTCTTCGAGGCGGGTTCTTGTCTTCACAATACCGACCATCGCTGGTCTTTGCATTTGAACCTCGCACGCTTTCTCCATTCATTGACAGTGTGGTGGGTTTACAGATGTTTATACTGAAAATCCTCGCACTGTCACTGGTCGTTGGTCACAAGTTCACACACTCACATCGCTTGTCGTTGCCGGCTCGTCAGTGCTGTGATGGAGACATGCATGAACGTTTGACCGAGTGTATGGATGTGGACGACCAATGACAGTAATTGTTTATGCCAAAATGCCTTTGAAAATATCACAGGAAATGGAATACGGGGTCACATTACTTCACATACTGCTTCGGACCCGGAAACAAGTCCTGTGATGTTGCCTGGCTGCGCTTCCGAAAAATAGAACTAATTCCGTACGCTTGGGAGGGTCACTGCTCACATTTCCCCAGGAACCTGACCCTCTCACCTCCGGTATCTTGGCGAGAGGCTCCACCAAAATTGAGTTGGATCCACAACGTCGGGGTCGGCTTCACCTTCGTGTACACAGTTTATCGTGACACCGGTCAGCTATTTTTTGCTTGTGATAGGCAGGAATGATGCGTTAAGCGCACCGTCCTCAGTCGGTTCTACTATGAGACCTTTCCCATTGACTCATTGACTCATTCATGACTCATGAGGGCAGCATACGGGCTATGTGGCCAAAGCTTTCTGGTCCTCACACGGCTTGAACGCCGGAGCAAATCGTTATGAGCTATTTATGTGATCAGGGGGCAGTTGTGAGAGTGTGATAAGAAGATCTAGGAGGAGATAGGCTCAGATTACTGGCTGGGAACCGAGGCGCAGTAAAAAGGTCCGGATAGGTTGAAAGGCTCCACCAACCACGAGGGGAAATTTTGATGCGGGTGTAACGATGAACACCGGCATGGTGTTGGCTCTCATGCAACAGTGTCAAGCAGTTGATTTTGCTACCAATGGTGATTGGTTATAGGGGTGAGAAGGAACCATTGCACGGCGTGCCCCGCCGGGCGACTAGTCCGATGATGGGGTGCTAGCCCATGCCCTGTCGGGTGTTATATTGTCTGACTCGCTCGCATGATCGCAGGGTGAAGAATAGGGAGTCGTTAAACGAACACACAAACGAGGGCCTCTTCCTCCATTCCTGGGTAATGGAGGTGAGCATCTTAACCCCCGCTCTGATGCGACCATGCCGCAATACACCGCCTTCCCACCGATATCTACTGCAGTGTCGTTCATGGGATCATGGGGCCCCTTCGTGTGAGGAATTCCACTCCAGACTTGGTCCTCCTGGGAATCCATCATACAGGCGCACAAGACCATCATATCATGGCAAGATGACTCTAATGTTTTAGGCGCTATGTGCTTGTGCTTAACGGAACTGGGCCTAGATAGATCACAACGGAGGTCGTGCTGGAACGTTGAAGGTCTAGTGGTCGCAGTTTCTGTGGTTCAGATATAACCTCAAGCAGCGGGGCCTTGGGTTAGAATCACGTATCTACTTCGGGGATCGTTGAGAGAGTTATTCTTGTCGTCCGGGCACTGCTCATTCGCAGTGAAAATTGCGAAGCAGATGGTGGTGCAGAGATTAGAGGTTCTCCGGACGCGAACAAACAAGAGATCACCTGCTTCTCGGGGATCACAGGCTCCCCAGGACCGTGGCCCACCACATATCGTTCCTCACTCACTTTTCAAGCTTCTCCTTGACCTACCCTAGGTTATCGATACTGTAGCCCCGCGAAATATCATTCCCAGGTAACATCTCTGGAAGCTATTCCGCACCCACTGTTTTGTTTATTCATTCTCTAGCCCACTGGCGCAGAAAAGGCTCTCAGAAACGGGATCCGTCGTTCTCTAGCGCTCGAGGAACCCAATATCGGCATCAAACCTGTCAAGGTTCCGAGTTCGAGGGAAGTACACTTGCGATACTGACTGACCTGATGTGCTTGATCGTGTGGCTCGAGTTCCTCGGAGAAAACTGAATTTTTATGTCAAGCGGAAGCGCAGACAGACATTATGGACAGAGTGGGAGGCTTTCATTCCAATTTTACTTCTTCTCCTCGGCATCTACCTTCTCCTTCTCCTGCCCCTCTTTGTCTGCCCTCTCTCATCGCGTCATAGCCAAAATCTTTCTCGTCTAGCTCTTGACGAAGGGCCTCCATGGTGGGCTTCCGCTTTCACCCAGAAGTCCTGCCATTTTTCCCCGCTGTGTACAACTTCACTAGTAGTCGGCGCTTCGCCCTGCTCGATTCCTCGTAAGTGGGTATCTGCCAGGGGTAGTAGTGCATCAGGCATGAGCGAAAATCTGGGGGTACTGAGAACGCAGGGGAGAGGAGAGGGGGATGGATGATATGTCATCGGCGACCCTTCGCGTTAGGATAGCCAGTAGCGTGCCGAGCGCGAGCGATTTCAGAGTCTGGTGAAACTGATGCTGATTCAAAGGCCTACATGAGAAAAAAAAGAGAAGTAAGCTGGGGGCGGTGGTAAAGGTGTGATAAACAAGGGGGGCGGGGGCGTACAAGGAGGAACTGCTTGTGTAGCCTCTTTGGAATTGTTGTTGTGTAGTGGTCGGTGGAGGTAGGAGAGGATGCAGTACGCGAAAGCATATGAACGTATGAGTCTGTCCGTGTGGTCTGGTAACAAGCTGAGCCAAGGTGCTTTTGCGCAAAATTCAAGAAGTTCTATCCGTGGTTTGTCGTCTGGTTCGTCGTCTAATTCCGTCGTCTGTTTCGTTGGGTTCTTGGGAGGAGTGTTCATTGGATTCTCCGCCGGTAGAAGCTGGTATGTTTGCGGTTCAAGTTGAGTTCCGATGGGCGGTAACGGATGGTGTTGGGAAGGTGCGAGTTGGGCAGTTTGCCCTAGGCAATGAGTTGATAAGATTGCGCGAGAAGGATAATGAGCGTATCTGGGTTGGTACCACGGAAATTATTCTGCTTGCCCTCTGGAAAATCCTGAGCATACTGAACATGTGGGGTGGTGTGATGGCGAGTCAAAGCCGCGCCACACGAGAAACTTAACAAGAACGAAGGCTGACGGTTATCAGCAATCGTATTTCGTATAAGTCTAAGGAAAAGAGATGAATAGGCCTCAACGGCCCTTTTATCTACCTTGAGTATTTGTTTACTATTGTGGGCGAGAGGGGGAAAACATATGAAAATAAACATACAGACAATAGGAAGTCACATGAGTGACGGAAGGGTAGCCACTGCTGGCGTATGACTATATTTGAACGTGAGATATCTTTGGTTATCTGCTGAAATATCCGACAAGGGTATCACTACTGTGAATATAATTAATATCCAATTACGACCTGGCCTTGAGCAATTACATATTTATGACATCCATGGCTGTAATATCCCTGTCTATATTTTAGCATATAATCAAAAGATATTGCACATGTGGAAATAGTCATACGCCAGCAGTGAGCACAGAGACGATGTAATCACATGCCCTATCAGAAACCTCCACATTTTTTTCAGACTTTCACCCATGTAGATATTCCACCTCTCGAGGGGGTCCATCTGTTAATACAGTGGGCCCACCGCGTCTTAGCACTAGTCTGCTTGTTGCGGTATATAAATGCAGAGTACAAAAAAAAAAAGATGTAATCACATGACTCGTTTTGTTGATTTTTGTATATATTGCGCACTTGGACACTTACTTAGTCTTTTCTCCCCAGGGGACTCACCAGTCCACAAAAAAAGGAAGAAGTACGTAGGGTGCAGCCTCGTGAGTGAGCGAACACGATGTATGATGTATATTTTCTGTCAGCATTAGGATCCAGCCATCGTATTTTGATGAGACACCATGTCGAAACGTAATAGCTAGTGCTCCTACATATACGAGCCTCGTTTGCTCTGTAAAGCTCCCTGATATTTAAGCAAATCGTAGGCAAGTCCATATGCAGAACACAATTGAGATCACTAAGCATGCCAGGAACATGTACCCACCACTTCAACGTACAAGGGATCTGTTAATATTAACGCTGGGTAAGTGGCATTGTCGTCTATCTACTATTTGCTGCTTCAATTTCGCTTTTACATAATAGACTGTTCGTTAATGGATAATGAGTTGACCCTGTTGACAAGGGAGAGATGATTGAGTGAGTTGTGCATACTTATCTGTAAATCCATGTGGACAGACTACGATGCTATCTCAATGGCATCATCGGTCCCGAGTGTGTTCCAGTATTACATTCCAGCATAGTATTGCGCTAAATCCGATCCCAAGCTATCGGCGGGGTCATCACTTCTGCGGTTGGGAGGTTCATCCGAGGATATTGACCCAGGCTTGCAGTAGCGGCAGCTACTAAGGTATATCTCTCAGCTATATTCATTTGCTAGGCCTGGCTGAGCATCGTTCTCCAAGGCTCACGGGACGGTGTGGGGCTTCGAGACTCCCAGAGCTAAGCATGGAAAACTACTGAACAAATTGGCAAGTGCTGGAGGCTCTGAACCTTGGCCGGTAACCTTACCACCGGACCTGCACCTTGTACAATCGACAGGAGGTTGGGATCGACCTTAACGAATTCATAATGCAAGACTCACATAGCCACTATGTTCTTCGGAACCGGAAATGCCAATGGCTGGTCCATTTCAGAATGTCAAAGGGGAGAACCAATCCCCAAATTTTGTCCCACACACCATTTCCAAGCTGTCACTGCACGCTTTCGTTAGCTCCGTTATCTCATCGAACATTGTATGGAATACCAGGATCGTCGCAGAATCCAATTCGGTATGTATGAGTCGTCGATTGGATACCACCGCACGACATTGTTATTTTATAAGGCCTGACACCAAATATCGTTCCTCACTCACTTTCAAGATTCCCTTTCACCACCCATGAGTATACTCAACGAGGTTATCGACACTGTAGCCTGCGAAAATATCATCCCAGGCAACATCTCCTCAGGAGGCTATTCCGCACCCACTGTTTTGTTCACTGCTCTCTAGTCCCACCGGGGCAGAAATGGTTGTCGGAAACGACGTCCGTTTCTCTAGCGCTCGAGGGACCCAATATCAAACCTCTCAACATACCGAAGAGTACTGTGGTACCGACTGACCCGATGCGGTCGATTGTGTGGCTCAAATTCCTTGGAGAAAACTGAATTTTTGTGTCAAGCGGAAGAGCAGACAGACACTATGGACAAGAGTAGGGAGCTTTCATACCAACTTCACTTCTTCTCCTCGACGTCTGCCTTCTCCTTCTCCTGCCTCTCTTCTTCAGTTTTGACTGCCCCCTTCCAATTCCTCGCGCATGCCAAAACCTCTCTCATCTAGCTCCACACCAAGGGCCAAGATGATAGGCTGCGCTTTCCCCCAGAAGTCCTGCCATTTTCCTCCGGTGTCTAAAACTTCACCAGTAGTTGGTGCTTCGCCCTGCTCGATTCCTCGTAAGTGTGCATCCGCAAGGGGTAGCAGTGCATCAGCAAGAGCGAAAATCTGGGAGTGCTCAGAACGGAGGGGAGAGGAGAGGGGAATAGATGATATGTTATCGGTGATCGTTCGTGTCAGGATAGCCGTAGCGTGCCGAGCGCGAGCGATTTCAGAGTCTGGTGAAACTGGTGCTGATTCAAAGGCCTGCGTGAGAAAAAACAAAAGTCAGCTGGGGTGGTGGTAAAGGTGTGATGAACGAGGAGGGGGAGGGGGGTGAGGAAGAGGCGTACAAGGAGGAACTGTTGTGTAGCCTCTTCAAAATTATCGTCGTTTCGCGGTCGGCCGAGGTAGAGGACGATGTTGAATACGAGAGCGTATGAACGTTTGAGTCTGTCCGTGTGGTCCGGTGGTAACGAGCTGAGCCAAGGCGCTTTTGCGGAGGATTCAAGGAAGTCTATCCATGAAACCTCGTCTGTTTTGTCGGGTTCTTGGGAGGAGTGTTCATTGGATTCTCCGCCGGTAGAAGTGGTATGTTTACGGTTCAAGCTGAGTTTCCGATGGGCGGTAACGGATGGTGTTGGGAAGGTGCGAGTTGAACGAGTTGTCTTAGGCAATGAGTTGATAAGATTAAGCGAGAAGGATGATGAGCGTATCTGGGTTGGTACCACGGAAATTGTTCTGCTTGCCCTCTGGAAATTCCTGAGCATACTGAACATGTGGGGTGGCGATGGCACGGAGGCGGTGTGATCACATGACTCGTTTTGTTGATTTTTGAATGCGTACTTGTACACTTAGCCTTTTCTCCCCAGAGGACTCACCAATCCACAACTTAGTTCGAACGAAGGAAGCAACACGTAGGGTGCAAAGTATCAGCCTCGTGAGTGAGCGAACACGATATATGGTCTATATTCTCTGTCAGAATTGGGATCCAGCCGTCGTATATTGATGAAGACATCATGTCGAAACGTAATAACTAGTGCTCCTACATATCCGAGCCTTGTTTGCTCCATACAGCTCCCTGACATTTAAGCAAACCGTCGGCAAGTCCATATGTAGAACACAATTGAGATCACTAAGCATGCCAGGAACATACACCCACCACTTCAACGTACAAGGGATCTGTTGATATTAACGCGGGGTGAATGGCATTGTAGCTTATCTACTATTCACTGCTTTAATTTCGCTTGTACATAATAGACTGTTCATAAAATGAGTTGACCCTATTGACAAGGGAGAGATGATTGAGTGGGTTGTGCATACTTACCTGTGAATCCGGGTGGACAGACTACGACCCTTTCCCAATGGTGTCATCGACCCGAGTGTGTTCTAATATTACATCCCAACATAGAGTCGTGCTAAATCCGGTCCCGGGCTATCGGCGAGGTCATCATTTCTGCGGCTGGGGGTTCACCCGAGGATATTAACCTTGCAGTAGCGGCAGCTAGTAAGGTACATCTCTCGGCTAGATCCACCTGCTAGGCCCGGTTGGGCATCGTTCTCCCTGTTGGGCCTCAAGATTCCCGGAGCTAAGCGTGGAAAACTACTGAACAAATTGGCAGTGCTGGAGGCTCTGAACCTTGGCCGGTAACCTTACCACCAGACCTGCCCTTGTACAATCGACAGGAGGTTGGGACCGACCGTAACGAATTCATAGTGCAGGGCTCACACTGGCCTCTATGTTCTTCGGAACCGGAATTGCCAATGGCTGGTCCACTTCAGAATGTCAAGGGGGAGAACCAATCCCCAATTCTTGTCCCACACACCATTTCCAAGTCATCACGCACGCTTTCGTTAGCTCCGTCATCGAACATTGTATTGAATACCGGGATCGTCGCAGAATCCAATTCGGTATGTATGAGTCGTCGATTGGATAACACCACGACATTGTTATTCCAACATTGCAGGGCTATCCCATGGTGAAGTTGGACTCAAAGGAGGTTTAGAACAGTCATGTGAGGGACCATGCAGTGGGCCGGCTTCTCATCAGCTGCTGCCGTACTATGAGGGTTCCGAGTGAAAGGGATGCCCCAGGCCCAGTCCCCTTATCCTGCCTACCTGTACAGGGTCCCGCATGCACCCCAGCATTGTTAGCCGGCCCAGGCAGACTAATTAATATATTTAGCTCGTGCTCCTCCGCGGCTGCTCTAAGTGGAGTAGTCTAATTTTGTCCCTACACGAGCCAAGGCGGGTATGGCAGCGGTTAAGCCCTCTGATGAGCCCCTTCGCAAGGGCCAATCCCGCATAAGTCCCCCTACATACAATGCCAGAAGAGTGTAAGATGGTTGGAATGCACGGTATAGGCCATGCAGCCCGCAATCAGAATGTCCGTCACTGTATTGCCAACTACAGGTTGGGAATCATTAACTCTGGCCGTCCTGGAAAAGTAAGCTTCTTAATGCAAAACTCTGTTCAAGCCCCCGTTGATCAGCATACCTGGGAACGATGAATAGGGAACAGAACTGACTCTTATGCCAGGCATGAGTCCACAGACAGCAACAATAAGTGCAATCTACCCATAACGCGGAAGGTTCATAGCCTCATGGATTCAATAACAGGGGCCGATGAACGTTACTCACAAAAGCTGTGAATGCAGGCACCGCTCCCCAATGGCCTAGCACCCAGATCCTCCAGCAATATACCGTTTGCACTAGGATGGCGATGAGAGCATCGAGGATTGGCACCTCGATAGACACGAGGTGGAGTTCATATAGTTTTGAGAAGTTGCCAAAGTTGTATACGAACCAGAAGAGGAGGTCTTCGATTGTTGGGACTGTTTGGATTGTGTCCAGGAGGAAAATGATATACATTTTAACAACGGAAAACGGAAGTGTTAGCTGGATGAAGATTTCAAAGACCGAGATATCGGACCTATGAATTTGATAGTGATTTTGTCGTTGCAGTAATATATCAAGTGGAGAACTATCGGCCAGACCCGTTCTGTCAGAAACTATTGTGCACTGAGCTGGGCACTTCCAACATACCATATTAGACTGAGAGTACTCCATAGAGGAACCAATTAAGCACAATCCCCACAAGCTGCCAAATGAAGCAAGGTCAACTGTCGTAGTCGACCCTTCAGGCTGAGCGCTGAGCGCTGAACGTTGAACGCCGGTATGGACGCAACGCACCACTGGACCTATACTACATTGATCGTTGGAATATTGGGATTGACATGGGTTTGGAAGACAAGACTCACACCGCCATTTTGTTCTCCGGAACCGAAATTCCCAGCGGTGGGTCCATTCGAATATCGACGCGTCGAGGAGAGGGTAGAAGATAGAGTAAGACGGATCAAGTGTTCAATCGGCGAAACTGTGATATTGGCAGTGGCCGATGGCCATCGATAAGTGACAAGTTTTTGATAATATGTACTACCGAGTGCCCGAGGCAAGCTACTTTTATTTAGGTGACAGTCCTCAATAACCTGTGAGCGCTGAGAAAGCTCGATTACGGTTATTATACGTTCGTTTTACATAGATAGCTATGCTGCATGCGTATTTAGACCTGGTTTTCTATGTGGAAACATGGTAACAGACCTTGCAAACAGACGCATAATGATAGGGTACATTACATAGCTTACTTCAAGCCAAACATGTACAATAACTTATAAAGAAATCTGCATTTTGTTGCTATCTTCGGACTACTGTGCGAACAAATTTAAGAGGTGTTCTACGAGTGAGACACATATGCATCTACTCCCGCTACCAGTTTAGACCCAGAGGCCTTTAGGCTGGCAGCGGCTTCTTCAGTTATGGTCTTGATCACGATCTGTGGGATCCTCATCAGTTAAGTCGACCCCTTGAGACTCCGTGTAACCACTAACCTCTGTGGGCTGTATCTCATTAACTTCTGATACGCCCTCTCCGGCGTATACCATCAGGTGATCCTTATCTCCAGCCTGGATCTTGGCCTTTCTCTCAGCAGGGATCAAGTCCAGTCCTTAAACTCCTGAACAATAGCAGTTATCGACACAGCGAGCCTCAATCCCAGCAGGCCAAACACCGGGGGGAAACACAATATCATACGCAGGGCTACGAGACGTGGAGTTGGGGCCAGCTGCAACCAACACTTGCTTCATTTCCTCAGAGAACATGCACTCTGGTGTAAAAAGCACACGTGTGCCGAGGACGACTCCAGAAGCGCCTGCTTCGAGCAAGGCAGCCATCTGAGAACCTTTCATTATGCCGCCTGCCGCCAAAACTGGGATGCTGCTAGGAACGAGCGGAACTGCCTGTTTGACAAAGTCAAGAGTGGGTAGGGAGTAGACGCTTCCTCGACCACCGGCTTCGGCACCTGTCAGAAGGATCCGTTCTTAACACTCGACTGCGCTACAGTACTCGAAAGTATCATGTTCCGACCTTGAACAATTACAACGTCAACCTGCCATTCGTTGACCGCCACCTTGAGCTCATCAATGGTGTTGACGTTCACAAGCACTTTTGTGTTATGACCAGACACCTTGCTGTGCTCCCGGATTTGAGTGACGTATTTTCCAAGATCGGAACCGAAGGCAAGCCAGATTCCTGAGACATTCCGGTCCAAAACAGTCTTGAGACGAGGGTCAACTTCGGTGTTGAAACGATCCATAACCCAGCCTACGAAACCCATGCCTACAAGAGCCTGTTGCTCGGGAGTGAGGCCAGCACGGGCTTGGTCGATCATGTCAGCTAATTTGGCAGCGGGCTCGTTACCTGTGGTCAAAATATTAATATAATTCATAGTTGGAGTCAATTGGAGAGAACAGGGTCGTACCCGCCCCGAGAAATCCAATTCCACCGGCCTTGATAGCGGATGCTACGAGAGCAGGAGCAGTGGCGTACGCCATTGGCGCGGTGACGATAGGGGTCGAGATACCTTCGAATGAACCGGTGAGGTTAGATAATAGACAGAAGGAAAAACCGAATAGGAGCTCACAGAACAGCTTGGAGAATTCAGAACTGATACTTGGGGCCATGATGAACTGCGTAGTGGTTGTTCAGAGTGTTGTTCTCTATGCTAACGCCTCGGGCGGAAATTCAACTGAAATCACAGAATTCACACTCAGAAATACTCCAATCGAGGTGCCACTCATCGGATATCTCGGATCAGGTCGCTTCTCTTCATTTTCCCCCTTCGCTCTGTAAGCACCTCACCCGAGCCGGAACCTGCTATTAGCGGTGGCAATTCCTCATTCCTGTTCTAATGTAGTCAGCATGAATATAGAGGATCCTGCCGCGTAGTTATAATCTTACAGCCAAAAGGTTGGAGTTTGCGCCAGCCAAGATTATTGGTTAATCATATATGTAACTATGGAATACTCTAATGTGCCATGTGCTGGAAAGTATTATAACCTGTCCCTACCAGGGTTCATGCATAACGATACCCGATGTCTGCTACCACAGGATGAGAATAGATGGCAATAAAGCCATATAGTGTACTGAGGGTGCTTGCAATGGTGGCGGACTCTGTGATTGTTGCCAAATGGCACCGGACGTGTCGGAGATGTGTGGATATTCCTAAACCCCAGATCCACGAGCAAGTGACACAGTAGTTTCTACATCCCTGAGTGTGGCGTCTCATCCCAACTTGAACAATAATGAGGGTCGGAACCATTCCCTTGATCAAATATTAGTCGATATGGGGTTCATAAAAATGGAGTAAACAATCCATACCACGACTTGTGCTAATCCGACATCTAGAATGACCTAGAACGAATATCGGCGACGAGAACACGAAGAGCAGAGACATTGCATACCGTTCCGGCGACAAGGTCCAGGAGGACATATGAAGAGTAGATGGCCCCTGATTCGACTCTGTGGATAGAGAGGAGTCAAGTGATAGAAGATGATGGGATGACAGGAGTAGGACGAACATGATTGCAATAGCGGAGTAATATTTTCGAGCCAAGCCTGGACCCAGGATTTTGCTCACTTTATGAGCCATCCACCAGAGACGGAGAGCTGTGCCGTGCCGATGGGAATAAGCCGGCCGTCGGGTAGGAATTATGTGTGCACACACACCAGTGAGGAGTGTCACAAGAATATTAAGGGCAAGTGTCATCCACAGGTAGATGTATATCTTGTCACGCAGCCCTTGATTTGTCTGTGGTGCACCTGCAAAGACGAGCCCACATGCTTGGATTCCCGCTCGATGAGATCGGAGAAGCGGGATTGGAGGACATGACTGACCAGTGGATGCGATCAAGAGGAGAGTAGGGAGGACGATAGCGAGTTTGGCATGAGACCAAACTACAAAGCATCTGTATATCTATAATCCTCGGGTCTGTCAGGAACAATACAAATCAAAATGTTGCTCACCATCAGAGTATCCGCGATTATACTGCATCACTTGTTAGTTCAAATGTGCTTTCGTAAAATGCAGGAGGACATACTTGTTTATAGCATAGAATAAAAACCTTGAGTGTGTAATTGCAAGCGGTGTATTTTGTCCTTCCAGAGAGCGTGCTAAGGTGTAGGCACCCATGGCAGCGCTGGCCGTTGAGATTGCAAACATGATCGTCGCCGACGCAAAGAAAGGCCATCTCAATGCTGGTTTGTTTTTGAGGAGAAGTATCACACATATAATGAACAGGACCATGTACATCCCTGATGATAGTGTTCAGTAGAAACATTTAAGCTGAGGATGAACTATGAAGTACCATACCATAAAGAAATACCTCAAACTGCCAGGAATAGGATACAGCTCGAGAAAGATTCTCGTCTCTAATAGCACGTATCGCTCACCAAGTATGCGGCAACCCCAACGGAATAGCTGAAGTGGGTTTCGGACAATCCTGCGACCTGCAGGATCATCAGCTGGCTACAGGAAGTGCGAGCATTTTCCATCGGACTGTGGTATCCACGCAGGTGCGTTATGAGGGTAGAACGCAAGGTAAGGATCACTGTTATACCGGGGGGCGGTGACTGCACTAAACCTCATATTCGTTGTTCGGCTCGGGTATGAGCGAGCGCAGCCGATGAGCGTCACGCCCACCGGCACGAGGGGATTCCCTGGCAGTGGCTTCCTGATGTTGGCCACTGCAAAAGCGTGTCTCTGGGCGCTTGACCATCTTTTAACTCAGTTCTGCCATGCCTGGTATCCTAGATAGACTGCATTTCGGATCCTGACGGTCGTCTTATATAGCGTCTCTTGAGTTGAGCCATTCTCGGAGAGGAGTCTTGAATTACAAAAATTATTGACTCATCGACACGCACCCCGATACCGGAGGTGAACCCGTCGATGCTCCGTCAGGTACAATATTTTCCGACCCACCCGTGAGTCTAAGAGTGGCGGGCATCTCAATTAACATAGATGGATATAATGTCCACGTTCCAAAGTGTGAGCTCCCCTTGGCCCTGGATTGTCGTTGGCGAAGCCCGGCGTACGCAGATAGCAGCATAATGAAACCTGGCTGAGAGATATCAACCTCTAGGGGGCTATTGTTGCACTTGGTTCATTAGTGCGAAGCGGATGGCGGCACAGAGGTTAGATATTCTCCAGACCCACAAACTCTCTGTAAGACCTGGTAAGCCGCAGATCAGTTGCTCCCATGAAAAGGCCTCCCCGGGCCGCGGCCCGCCTCGTATCTTCCCGAGTGGCGTTCCCCTCACTCGCCTTCAAGTTTGCAAATGTTTCATACATAGGTACACCACTCAGCGAACTTTCCGACGCTCTTGTCCGTGGGGACGTCATCCCAGACATCTGCTACTTCACACCCAAGGTTCGAAGTACCAGGCCCGGGACACATCGAATTGATCCGTCGAAGCTTTCCGATGACCACATGACTTCGTTGAGCTTCCCACGAGAAGTCAAGCAGTGAAGCGAATCGAGGATGATTTCCAAACACTGCACATGTTTCAGCTGATCATCCAGTTATATCTTTTCTTTATCTTCTCTTCAGCCATGAGCACGCCCGACGAAATCATCGATGCTCTAGCCCGCGAGAACCTCATCCCAGACCTCATCCCCTCCAGAGACTACTTCACACCCACTGTCTTGTTCACCGCTCTCTGGTCCACCGGCTGCAGAATCAGTTCTCGGAAACGAGATCCGTCGTTCTCTAGTACTCGAGGAACCTAATATCTGCATCACACCTCTCAACCTCCCGAATTCGAGCTCTGGAAAGTACACGCTGGTTCTGACTGACCCCGATGCGCCCAGCCGTGCCGAGCCAAAGTATAGACACTGGAGACACTGGGTGGTGCGTTTGCGTTTTTGAAATTTTAGGTGAATACCTGTGTCCGCCAACAGTGGATTGGAATACGTAGGTTCCAGGTTTGCAGATACCCAGTGCTCAGACTGGTAAAGGGGAGCCGCAATATGCATTGAAAACCGAGCCCGCGGTGACGCCTTACTGGCCGCCTGGTCCACCCCCAGGGAGTGGACTTCATCGTTATAGTGAGTGCATCAGAGGTTCCAGTAAGGAAATGATTTGAATGTATATATTTATAGCTTTCCTGTTGTTCGAGGAACCTGACAAAGGCGTGGAGATCCCACAAGGGGCGATTGAATATGGCGCTACATTAGAGGAGAGAAGAAGCTGGGATGCCCTGAAATTCTCTGAGCAGTACGGGCTCAAACTCGTTGGTGCAAACTTCTTTTTATGTCGAGCGGAAGAGTAGACATCTATCACACCGATTTTTACTTCTTCCGAGCCTTGTTCCCCTGCTTCTTTTGTTTGTTTCCTTGCCTCGGTTGTTCACCTTTGGATTCTCTCTCCACTTTATCCACTGTGAAAACCATGTTTTTGTAGTACTCCTGCCAAGAATGTAAATGATGTGTTGGGCTCCACCCCAGAAATCCTGCCATTTTCCCCCATTATCGACAACGTCGCCAGTAGTTGGCAGTTTTCCCGGTTCTACTTCTTGTAAGTGGATATCTGCCAGGGGAACCAGCGCCTCTGCGAGAGCGAAGATCTCGTGGTATTGGGAACGCAATGGAGAAGAGAGAGGAATGGATGTTATGTTATCGCCAGCTGTTCGTGCAAGGATAGCCGTGGCATGCCGAGCACGAGCAATCTCAGAGTCCGGTGAGACTGATGCAGATCCAAAGTCCTTTCATGTCAAAGTAAGCTTGGCGGTTGGTGGGGGTTGTGATAGAAGGAGGTGCGGTAGGAGGGGGGCGAGTGAGCATACCATGAGGAACCGTGCTGTCTCCAGTGCATAATTCTCAGTTCGCGGTCTGCCAAGGTATTGAGTGATTTGGAGTATGATAGTATATGCACGTTCGAGCCGATCTGCATGGTCCTCTGATAACATGTTAAGCCAAGGTGCATTTGCGCTGGATTCGAGGGCCGCAAGCCATGGTATTTCTTCCCACGTTGCAGGTCTCTGGAAGAGGACCTCTTTTGGGTTCACGCTAGTAGAAGTGGCATATTCGCGGTTCAAGTTGAGTTTTCGGCAGGCGGTGGCTGGCGAGACTAGATTGGCTACCGGGAGGCCGCGAGCTGAACGGAGTGCGTTGGGAGATGGGCTGATGAGGTTGCGAAAGAAGGATGATGCGCTTGATACAGTAGAAGCTGTTCTTGTTGCTCTCCAGAACATGCTGGACATCTTGATGTTGCCAACTCTACAAGCGAGTGTGAAACAACGACAGAGTAGGACGAGGTCTTTGCCCGTTATTGTAACGGTCACGGTCGTCACTGCACTCGGACTGGAGATCTTCAGACGCAAGCTTTCCTCGACGCCACTAGGCATTGCGCTGGTGCCTCTTCAAGGATTCAACCCGTTTCGTTCTCGAAAATACCACATGCGCTGGCCCAGAAGGTCATTCCTGCCTACTGTTCCAAGTATATCTCGGCCACACATTCGGGCTTTGGTGCTTGATATTTGGGCATCCACTTAAAACGCTGCTTCGGGTCAGTTTATCGTGAATTATTAGCTTGGTAGTTCTTATAAAACGTGCCTCAAATTACAAGGATCTTCCGAGTACATTGATTCATCAGCAAACGCATTGTCACTGCAGAACATGCCTCAGATTTCCTTGCGCTCCAATGTGCTCATCGCTCGAGCCAATCAGGAACCAATATCATACGACGCCGAGGAACCCAGACATTTCCCTCACATCTATCACAGCGCGAATAGCTCAACTAGAATTTGTAACCTCACCTTCCCCACGCCTGGGTTCTCCGTCGTTGTCAAGTGACCATCTCAATCAATTCCCTACGGCAAGAGTCTTATCTTAGCTCACTTTGAGAACATCACTGAATCGGCTTTGCTATCTTATGATATCATGTTACCCATTGCCCGCATGGAAGGAACCCTGCTTAAGTGACGTGGATGACGAGGTCTATGCATATGCCCTTGACGGCTTGTATGATGTAGATCATGCGCACAGGAAAGCCATTGGGGGATCGGATATACGGGAAACAGAACGGGACTCTCACGTCTTTTCTCAACTGCAAAGATAGCATCAGACAGTTGAGATGATTGGGCTAGAAAGGAACTGTTCTGGTTGCTGCGCTCCCAAGTTGATATCATGTTTTCCTCCAAGATAGCACCCAACAACATAGATGGTGGGACTGGATAGGAATGCGTCCCGGTGACGACGCCAGCTCGGTAGGGGAGGCATAAAATGAGTGTTGGAATACCGCGTTCTCATTGTCTTCCCTCCTTTTCCGTGTACCAGGCATTCAGTACAGAGAACAATGAAGTGGCTCTCACTCCTCTCCCTTGTCTCCCTCTCCCTTGCTGCTCCCGCTCCCTTCAATGCCACCCTCAACGGGAGGGCTCCAGGGGGGTCGAAAAAAGTCATCATCCAGATGTTCGAATGGAATTGGGCATCAGTCGCAGCTGAATGCACAAACTTCATAGGACCCAACGGCTATGGTTTTGTTCAAGGTATCGTATACGCACTTTTAGAATCAATAGGGTGCGGCTGATAATATCTGTAGTCAGTCCACCACAGGAGCACATCGCTGGGTCACAGTGGTGGACAGATTACCAACCTGTTTCATACAACCTCAATTCCAAGCGAGGGAACCGCCAGCAATTCCAGAGGTCAGCCGCATTCTCCCTATTCTCCTATTCGCTTCAACTTTGCCTAGCATGGTTACCGCATGCCACAATGCCGGTGTAGGCGTCATAACCGGTATGTCTCCTCAGTTGTCCCCCCATGTGGGGGGAGGTGGGAATGCTCGGAAGCCAACCACCCTTTCGGCCTATTTTTATAGACACGCTCTTCAATCACATGGCGGGAGTAGACTCTGGTACTGGTGTTGGTGGAAGCTCGTTCACTCATTATAATTATCCTGGAATCTACCAGGTTCAAGATTTCCACCACTGCGCGCTCGAGTCTGGTGATGATATCGTTAATTATGGGAATCGTCAAGAGGTGCAGACTTGTGAACTTGTCAACCTCGCTGAGTGAGTTTAGGCTTCTGCCGAGGCTGGTGGGTTGCTGACGATGGTGTTTTTCATAAAAGTCTCGCAACGGATACGGAGTATGTCAGGGGTCGACTTCGCACAATATGGGAATGATCTTTTATCCCTTGGTGTTGATGGATTCCGCTTGGATGCTTCGAAACGTAAGTATAGGATCACCTACTTGAGCATTCGTAGGCTGAGGCGGTTGGGCTAGATATTCCCGCGGGGGATATCGCCAACATTCTCGGAAGACTATCGCGAAGACCTTATATCACCCAGGAAGTCATCTTCGGAGCTGGAGAGCCGATCCAACCCTCTGAATATGTTAGCAACGGCGATGTGCAAGAGTGAGTATCTGTAATGTAAATGTAACCCAACAATGTTCACAATCGGCAAAGGTTTCGCTACACTACAACAATAAGAGACGCTTTCTCCGGCGGGGGAATATCGAGTCTGCAGAACTTGGATAACCGTGGATGGGTCTCTGGCAGCCAGGCTAATGTTTTTGTCGCGAACCATGATACGGAACGCGTGAGTTGGATGTCTATAGTGTTCTTTTTTGATTCGATGTTGACTGTTTGAACAGAATGGTGGTTCGCTCAGATATGATTCTGCTTCAAACACGTATATCACCGCGACAATCTTCTCTCTCGCACATCCTTACGGAACTCCTACTATCATCTCAAGCTACTCCATCCCCGACAATGATGCTGGTGGACCCAATAATGGTAACCATAGACCGCCCTCTCCCTCTGCAATCATTCTCATACTTGGCATTCAATCAATAGGTGCGGGGACATGCAGCACCACCGGAGGCGCGAATGGCTGGCTCTGCCAACATCGCTTCGTCGCCATTACCGGTATGGTCGGGTTCAGAAATAACGTTGGTTCCGCGGCGCTCACCAACTGGGTTGCACCTCAATCCCAACAAATCGCCTTTGGTAGAGGATCGTTGGGATACGTGGCCATTAATAATGCCAACTCTGCGTGGAGTTCTACGTTTACGACGTCACTCCCCGATGGAACGTATTGTGATGTGATTAGTGGGAAGAGTAACAGCGGGTCATGTACCGGATCTTCGTAAGTCCCAAGTCTGAAGGTGTCCGTTTTGGCAGGGTTTTCAGATTAACAAACCAACGTTAACCTTCAGATTCACGGTCTCCGGCGGAAGATTCACCGCGACTGTTCCCGCCCGCAGTGCCGTTGCAATTCACACTGGAGCGAAAGGTACTGGCGGTGGAGGCGGAGGTGGTTCCATTGCTGTTAGTTTCGCAGAGACGGCTGAGAACGGTGTTTGGCGAGAACATTTTCCTCGTTGGAAGTATTTCCCAGCTTGGTACTTGGGACCCTAATGCCGCGGTACGTCAAGCCTTCAATCCCCCGCCCGAGCCGGAAATTCTGATCATGGATAGATTGCATTGTCCTCTGCGACCTATCCTGTATGGAGAGTTACGGTTAATCTCCCCGCGAGCACGTCGTTCGAGTATAAATTTATTCGGAAGGAAGCCGATGGATCCGTAAGTTGGCGTGCCTGTTTTCTTTTTCGGGCCCTGAGATTAATGGGTCGTAACAATAGGTCGTTTGGGAATCGGATCCGAATAGGCAGGCTACGACTGTTGGCTCTGGAACTCAAACCATCACGACCAGTTGGCGTTGAGATTGAAGATATTATATTTATTTCGGTAGCGCGTGGCGAATATGATCTTTCTCTGTCATGGGGGACCCGACTCCCAAGTTTTTTTGCACCGTCGGATAGAACATTTACTCGACAAACGCTCTAACCAATGGAAATTCAAACATTCGACATCCTATTGGTGGATACATATAGCCAACACTGTTATTTGTAATCATCCCCACATTTAAAAACCCCTGGGTAAATAATCTTTTGGAACGCTATCGTTATCTTCATCGCTCTTTCCCAGCTCAATCATGCCAGCCGTCCCTCCACAAGCCAAAGTCCTCGTCACAGGAGCTAATGGGTACATCGCCATCTGGGTCGTCAAGTTGCTGATCCAGGAAGGATACACGGTTCGTGCAACGGTACGCACTGCACAGAAGAGGAAGCATTTGGTGGACTACTTCAACCCGGATGAATATGGGGATAGTAAATTGGAGGTTGTAGTCGTGGAAGACATTGTGAAGGTGCACTGCTAGTCACAAGCCTGGCTACGTTCATATACTCATATATTCTCAGGAAGGAGCCTTTCGATGAAGCCGTAAAGGGGTCGATGCGATTGAGCACATTGCGTCACCTTTTATAACGAGTATTGATGATCCTCAAGGTTCGGGATAAGCCGATGGTGACAACTGATGATAATTTGGGAGCTAACTCGTTAAACAAAATTTAGGGTACATCGGGCCTGCTGTGCAGGGAACCGTCGGGATTTTGCAAAGTGCTCTCAACCATGGGTACATCTCTCCCATTTTCCAGGTCACGCTGATATGATTCTAATATGGAATATTAGAACTAGTGTCAAGAGGGTCGTCATCACTTCTTCGTGCGGAGCGGTCATGGCCCCTCCTTCCAAACCTACCGTCTTCTCTGAGAAGGACTGGAATACAGAATCTCTCGAAGACGTTGAAGCGAACGGGATCAAAGCTGATAACATGTCAAAATACCGTTCCTCGAAAGTGTTGGCAGAGAAATGTTTGTGGTCCGGATTTTGTCTTGAGAGTTTCCTCTCAATCTCTTGCACATCTCGCTAGCCGCTTGGGACTTTCGTTGAGAAACATAAGGGCGAGATCAAATGGGATCTCGTGGTTATTAACCCCCCTTTTGTGAGTGATTTTGATGGCTCTCTCCGTGCATCTTCTTATAATATTTGTCTTTCGTAGGTCTTTGGTGTAAGTCGCAGTTTTATTTGATTTCTTGAGGACAACCCGAGGAACTATTTTGTGCACAGCCTCCGATTCACGAGATCACAGGCGGTCCCGAGTTTCTCAACACTTCCCTCAAGCAATTTTACTGACAACGTTGTCAGGGGTAGTGAGAAATCGAAGGAATTTGTGACCACCTCGAACGCTTGGGTGGATGTCCGTGACGCTGCACAGGGCCATATTCTGGGGCTTGCAAAAGGAGTCTGCAGGTGGCGAGCGCATCATAGTCTCTGCTGGTAAGTGGGCTCATGCGTATACCGTCCTGCTGGATGGCTTTATTTGTGTAAAACTGCTTCAGGTTCGTTTATTTGGCAGGAGTGGCGTAAGTACTTCACAAGGAGGACGTTATAGGTATGGTGCTTCACGTCTCACCTTCCTGCAGTTGATGTCGCGAATTCCATCAATCCGTATCCACTTCCAAATCATCCACCCGCAAAGGGCATACCAAGATCGGAGAAGATTTACAACATTCAGTATGACACAACGAAGGAAAAGAAGCTATTCGGCATCAAGTTTAAAACACCCAAGGAATGTGCATTCGATACACTCACCGATTTTGCCGCAAGGGGTTGGTGATAGCAGCAAGGAATTCAACACCACCCCTGTACTCAATTAAGACTTGGATAGCAGAATCACAACGTCACCACATAGACATTACCTGATACTTGATATATTATGCATATCTGCTTTGGTTACGATTGCGAAAGGGCTGTTGACTCTGATGAATGCAACGATATTCTGCTCGTTTATATGGATGGAAATTGCTCAAATAATGAATATTGCTGTTGAAATTTGGCGGTGGATGGTGTCGGATATGTCTCTTCATGTCCTGATCCGATGACATCACTGGCCAACAATAACAATAAGTAGCGTAAAATAATGACCATTCATTGCCCAAAAATGTTGCAGAGACAAATAAGGCATAGCTACCTCGCATCCCTCTCTACACTCGGCTCGGCCTCAAACCCGCCCAAAGCAACTTTGAAACAAGGCTCGCTTCAAGTGCCTTTCTGCCCCTTCCACAACAGATTCCTCTCTGCACCCATGGCACCAGATCCTGCACTACCCTATGTATATTCCTCCGCATGCATTGGATGTGTGAACTGATACCAAAATGGTCCCGAACAGTTCAGCTTCATCAGCCAGAGCAACGTCATGATTATCTAGGTATTGTAGATAGTTCAGCTCTCTCTTATCTCGGTCATTATCTCACACCTAATACTTACTCTCTCACTTCATGCTACGTAGAAACCCTCGTTCCTTCTCTCTCGTCCTCGTTGTCTTACAAACGCTATCAATCCTTTAGGTTCCTATTCTCGTAGAAACTCGGGACACGTAGAAAGTATAAAACGTATGCCATGAAGCTACTCGAATACAAGTCATTGTACCCCCGAACTTAGCAGCAGCCTTACACGCCGTTAGTATATTACCCTCCAGCCACATTCCGATTCCAGCGCCAAACCTACTATCCATGCTGTTTTAGCAGTTCTATCATTCGCACTACCACCACCATCACCAAGGCGCAGACAATGGTCTAGGGTATAAGCTGCGCCGTAGGATTTGCCGCATCGTACGGAAACGGATCAGGAAACAAGGTTCATGTTGAGACGTTCACGCTTCCGACACACAGGGATATCAAGGGAGGACGAGGTTAGGTTGTGAAGCACGTGAAGTATTATCCCGGAATACATACTTGGTGGATTGTTGCCTTATATGGATATGACATTTGGGGTGACATCGATGGTCCGGGTGTTTCTGGGGGTGCGTACAAGTATGGTAATTGTGTAGGGAGAGTTGCTTCTAAGGCTGCTAAGACCGGGGACACGGGTTTGGGGTCCAGGTTGGGCTTCAGATTGCCAAGGAGGTACCGTCCTTCTACCGTACAATTATAGAGTCCGGTAACGGAACACCTAACGTGTTTTGTTATGTCCCTTTTGGTGTAACGGTTGCTGCGGCTATGTAAACATCCTTACACGTAGATTGGTTTCGAATAGCTCTACAAATTATCTTCTCCGCACCTCATCATCCCGATCAACCATATTTATTGCTTTCGTTATGACACAACAGAGCTAGAGCTCGTCATCGTCTCGCAGCGACTTCTGTTGACATTGGGAAAAAGATCTCGGGTGTCCTATGATGATGGGGCCCTAAAATTTGAGTGCTTGGGTAGACAAGAGGGCCTTGGTATCTGTGTGTAGGTTGAGGTGATGTATTTTGTCCATAGATGTACGAAGATTAAATCCTGCTAATCGACCTGTGATACCGGCGTGGTTCGTAAACAGCTCAGTCAAACTTATCGGGAGTTACCAGCAAGGGAACGTGGGCTCCACACGGTGGCGTTTTCATAGAAATAGAAGTGCTGCAAGGCGTCGAACAGCTTCCAAAAGCGCTCACCAAGAGTTGTAAGATGTCCCTTATCCCGCTCCTCCACTCTGTCGCCCGCTCGTCGTCCGTCACATCTCTCGCAGATCCCACCACCGGCAGTGGCCACACTCCCCTTATATTCTTCGAGCGAGGGCCCCTAGACCCGGGCGGCGAGGCGGATTATCGCACTAAACGAGACATCATCTGGAGTTGTTTAGCGACGATTTTTGCGTGTACGTGGGCGGCCATTCACCCAAACTTGCCCGATCCGTGGGATCCCCAATGGGCGAGAGACAAACGAAGAGCCGTGACGTTCATCTATGCTATACTTGCGCCAGAGTTTATGGCATTATGGGCAATGCGACAACACCTAGCAGCGCGAAGGATTGCAAGAGCATTCAATGAACTGGTTCCTAGAGAAGGTAATAACCCAGTATTGGTCTGATGTAAAGAGCGCAACTCACTAGTGACTAGGGGACCCTAACGGGACTGAAACTCCAGTAGTAGCAGCAAGCGGTTTGAAAAAGTGGTGGATGGCAATGAAGAAAGTGAAGGATGAATATTTCCGGGGTCCGCTCCGAAACGCACCAAAGACTTGGACAATCACCCATGGTTTTTTTGTGCAGATGGGCGGGTTCATAGGTTACGAAGGTGATACGCCGAAGCGAGTCCTCATGTTCGATGAGCTGAAGGAGATGGTCAAAGAGCGGAAATTAAAGGTGTCTGATTACACAGAGGGGGAGATCATGGATAAGAGCAAAAACGACAACTTCACCAAACTCGTGGTGGTTCTCCAGACGACTTGGTTCATCTGCCAATGTCTCGCTCGCTGGGCCACCAGCCTCCCGGTTACAGAGCTTGAAATAGTCACACTGGCGTTTGCTGCACTCAACGCCGTGACCTATGGCCTTTGGTGGGAAAAGCCACAGGATGTCTTTGTTGGTGTGCGTGTTCAGCTGAGGTGCGGACTCGAGAAGGGGACACCGGTGGGACAGGGTGCGAAGTCGGAGAGGGGTAGGGAGAAGAAAGAGAGCTGGCTTAAACTCAGATTGAGAGACGTTATGAGTCGGCCGTGGAATGGGTACGAAGGGTTGTTAAGCTGGCACTGGGAAGAAGGATGGCTTATTGGAGTCCCACTTGCGCTTCTCAGTGCCCCATTACGTCCTCTCAGGAAAATGGCTGGGGAAATAGTGTCTGATCGTCAACCCCTCAGAGTCCCCGTTTTCTCTGCAGACGATCCGGGCCAAAAACGGGATCTCCTCCCTTTATCGGCAATTTGTGTGCTCTTCGGTGCCATCCATCTCGTTCCGTGGTGGTCCCCATTCCCTTCATCTGTGGAAGCCTGGCTCTGGCGCTCCTCCGCCGCTGTTATTACGGCCGGCCCTCTGATATTAGTTTTGGCAGTCCTTGCCATGAACGTCTTTGGGATCCGTCATGACTATGAGTCTGATATGGATACCAGGATCTCGGATTTGATAATGCTTACAGCATCTTTCTTGGGTGCTCTACTGTACATCCTCGCTCGAGTCGCACTCCTTACGCTTGCATTTACCAACCTCCGTTCCCTTCCCCCACGCGCATTAATAAATGTTGAATGGACAACATTGCCTCCTCATATTTGAGATCGAATCCTAATCCATCGCTTTGGCCTAGGATTCGTGGCTATCTCAGTGTTCTTGGCTTTTTCTTTGGTTCCGCTTATGCAAAGACTCGATTCAAGTCCACGGTTCCTATTATTTGTGTAACTTATGCGCGCGCGCGTTATATTTACCGGCAGTCGTGGCATTATAATCTCAGTGCGCTAGCTCATAGGCAGAGGGAAACGCTGGTGACCGAGAAACCGACGGCACTACAGAGCTTTCATAGGCATGCGCTTGAGAAGAAAGTTCCTCCATCAGGAGCTTCTGGCTCGGTTGTTGCAGACTTTGCAGCCCTCACTATCAAGTGTATGCTTCCGAGTGGTCATGAAATAAAATAGTCTATGTACACATCAACGGGGGAACCAACATTGATCATGATCGAGTGGTGACCATCAGAGAAGGCCCGCACAGCTCTGATGGTATTCCCTTGCTAATGGTGCTCTCATATTGGGCCCAACAGCAGTCCTATGAGAATGTAGGGATCATGGAGACGCTTTCTTGCAGAATGTTGACGAAGATGGGAGATTGGGTATGGGCCAGTCGTCGAGCTATCAGAGCAGGAAGGTGATGTAATCACTGCGGGCGGAGACCCGTGCGTAACATTGATTGGTGTACGACCTTCCTCTGATATATAACAACACTTGTCCAATGGACCTTCCATCGTCCCAATGTTCATTATTTTCCTATTCCTCTCGCTCGTCTACTCGTCTTTGGGTGTTCCCTTAGCAGCTCCTAGCACTGACAGCACACGCCTGTGGCCAGCGCTCTCTGGCAAGAATCCCATTCGATTGCGGATTATTGCACAATATCCGTGGGAACGGCATTTTATCCGGAGCTGCTTGGTTACGATTTCTTTGTGTACTTGGGTGGCCGTTCACCCGAATCTACCAGGACCATGGGATTCGTGGTGGGTCAGGACAAAGAGAAAGATGATAATAATGTTGTGTGTGGTGTTGGCACCTGAGTTTATGGCAATTTGGGCGATGCGACAATGGATTGCGGCTGGAGATATTGCAAGGCAGTTCAATGAGAAGCATGGCAGTATGGGTGAGTATCGGATTGTCATGGGTAATCACGGAATTTAATCTCACCTGCGATACCTAGAGATTGGGGCAGAAGCGCCTAACGTGGCGTCGCGATACAAGTTTTTGAAGGAATGTTGGGTGGCGGTTAAGAGTGCGATAGAGGAGTGCTTCCAAGGGTCCATATAGGGGTGCACCATTAACCTGGACACGTACACATGGTTTCTTTGTTCATATGGGTGGATTTATGTTGTGTGAAGGAAGGATGCCAAGGCAGGTTCTCACATTCCAGGAACTCATGAAGATGATCGGGGAGGGGAAGGTAGACGTTCCTGACTACACAGAGCAAGACATCAGCGACAAGAGCAAAGGGGATTTCCTCATGAAACTCATCGTTGTTGGGCAGACATCGTGGTTTGCGCTCCAATGTATGGTCAACTGGTACTGGCAGGACCCGGGCGTTGGAAAGTTGGAGGTGATCACGCTTTCTTTCGCTGCAACCAATATCATCACGTATGCGCTCTGGTGGAAAAAGCCACAGAATGTGCTTGCTGCACTTCGTGTTCAGCTAAAAACTGCCCCAGAGGGTGGATCGTGTATTGTGGTGAACAGCAGTACCCCTAGAGAAGGGCAGGACGCGGAGGTCGACGGGCTGGTGAGGGAACGTCTGTTGAGGGGAGGTGAAGAGAAGGAGTGCTATCTTTTAATGCACCTGAGGGAAGGTACATCGGACAATAAATGGTTTATCAGACTCCTCCTGGCACTCCTGCGTCCCCTCATCAAGCTCAGCGGTCTTGAACCGCCCGGCGTTCACCCGCTTCGTGTGCCGATGTTCTCGGTGGTAGTGCACGCGTGACATCCTTCCTTTTACGGCCATAGGCGTGCTATTTGGAGGCATCCATATGATCACGTGGCCGACCACGGTTTCTCCGCTCTGGCGCACATCTATCATCACCATTGTCGAACCTCTAATGGTGCCTATCAGTGTCTACGCTTTGTACATCGCCGAGGACTATCGCACCCCGCTCTCTACCTTCCTTGCATGTGTCATTCTTGTATTGTCCGCTCTAGGTGCTCCCCTATACATCCTCCCCCGCCTCACTCTCTTGGTGCTCGCATTTGTAGACTTACAACTTCAAATTTATGTATTTCTCAGCTGCTATTCAGCGGCAATGCCAGTCGTGACTCACCTGTCGAAGCCAAACGTTTTCCAGTGACGACAATGGTCGAGGACGATGGCGCCTGCTCTTTAGCACGTTGTTTACGATACTTAGCTAAGGTACTAGATGTAGGTCAGGTGCCACATTTAATGAGTATAAGGACATAATAAACAGGAAAGAAGGGGCTGAGGGAATTGCAGGGTCCGAAGGCAAAAAGTCAGCAACTCGGAGAGGAGTATGGACTACATGGGTCCACACGGCCTTTGAATGACTTCTAGCTGATGGAACAACGCAAGGTCCCCGAATGCGGCAAGCATAAACATTGCGCAGTGCAGAACACACAGGAAATCATCTGGGGCCAATGGTTGCAGCGGCTTTGGTGTACCCTGTGTCGAGGATTGACGTCGGGACAACTTGTTCATGACGTTCCGCTCATCATACGCCGGACATTAGGCGCTCTGTTACCTTGGCCATTCCTCCGGGACTACCTTTGATTTGCAGTGGAAACAAGTCTTGTGATGGACGAAACTGCCGAGGAGCAGATCAATGAGTTCCTGTCGCGAGTTACAATATACCACATGCTGTCTCAATTTAGGGCCTGGTGGGTGAGTTGAAGTGATGAGACGATCGGTACCAGCGCAGCCGATCTACCACTACTGGGATTTATCCCTCGCGTTTTGTGCGGAATCGAAGTCCTATTTCATTTCCGCTACAGACCCCCACACGGGGAGCGTGAGTAAAAGCTTGTGCCCAAACAGGAAGACCTGCTGATGGCATAGCTCCCGACCATCGCCTCCACAACCCGAGAACTGGCAAATTATGTCATTTTAAGGCCGAAATAACGTGTAAGAATCGTTTAGAAAACAAATTCTTGCAATAAACAGTTACTACTGATTTGCTCAAGATATTTGCCTTGAATGCGAACCCTGTGTGGCCCGAATCCTAGTAACACCAATCTCTGCCCTGTGCCTTGAACCGAGATGACTGTAGAGGGAACGAGTTTTCCGGTCGTTTCACAGTTATCTTTGACGTCATTGTTCGAAATTGAAGGACCTTTTAGCCAGTAATGGTCGATCCCAGCTAGATATAAAGACAGGCGGACACCGCTGCGATGTTCATACTCATCGGGACCACAAACCGTCCCATTCCTTCACCCAACATGCGATTGTTGCTCACCCCCACCCCCGCAAAAACCGGTTCAACCCACGCCTACGCAGCCCTCCCTGACTCTCCTAACGTACCTCGGGCCTGTGCCCCCCCACCCGTTAATGCTGCGACGCTGAACCTCATCAAGCAGTTCGAGGGCTTTGTCCCCAGCCCGAGGCCGGACCCCATCGGCCTCCCCACCGTTGGGTACGGCCACCTCTGCAAGACAAGGAACTGCGCAGAGGTACCATACCGCTTTCCTCTCACCCAGGCCCAAGCCACCGCCTTGCTCCAGAATGACTTGAAGACGTTCACCCAGTGTGTATCCACCTATATACAGGACACCGTCAGGTTAAACGACAACCAATATGGCGCACTTGTATCGTGGGCGTTCAATGTTGGTTGCGGAAATGCCAGGACATCATCGTTGATTAGGAGGTTGAACGGCCGTGAAAATCCGAACACGGTCGCGTCTCAGGAATTGCCAAAGTGGAATAAGGGTGGAGGGAAGGTACTACCTGGGTTGGTGAGGAGGAGGGCGGCAGAGGTCAGGTTGTTCCAGACGCCGTCTTCTGTCATTTCCCACCCCAGACCTTGTGGCTAGATGCTTCATGTTTCAAATGCAGTTATTCAATGTATAAGATTTTGTGTATTGGTGATTTTTGTGAGACGTATGCAACCTTTTTGTTGACTTGCTACCCATGTACTATATCACGATGTTACAAGGTTTGTTACTAGCCCCGGAGATAGGTAAAACTTATCAAGCTGAGAACCCCGTGAAGCATAATATTGAGACTGAGACTTAACAAGCTGCCACCTGCATACAGCTACTTCATTAAGATCACACACAGAAATAGGATGTCCACTTCAAATGATGAGTGTACGACTCACATTCGGCTCCACAAACCCGTTTGTTACATCACGGCAGTGGACCAACTCCGACTACTCGTGTAGAGTGTGAGTTGTGTAGTTCTCTCAGGTGGACCTTCTCCACATGTCAATGTCTAACCCAGTGACAATGTTGGCTGTATAATAACGCAGTCCCAGGTCACCGTGTCGGACGCAAGGATCCCTCACACCTTGACAGCTATCTGGAGTCATCATTCGGGTTCCGCTTCACTCAGTCATCATGTGATAGGATGATACATAATAATATAAAACATGAAGATGGCAGGTCCGGATCAATTGACCACTGCACCACCCAGGCGAAATCATTGTTACGGCAGTCTAGTACTATTTTCCCGGGCATGCTGCAAATCTGCAATTACGTATTTCACAGTTCCTCGTTGACACTAAGGCCAGTGACTTGTCGAAGCTTGGGATCTCGCCAATATATCATATTACGGCATTGTGTGGCAAGCAGCTTCAAGAAAAGTCTATCTAGTATCCACAGATTATAATATTACCAGGCTTTGAGAGCGTTTCATCTTACTCTCGCCAGCTCAGGAATGTGCAGAACATTGTGGGGATGATCTATATCATTTTTTCTGGTGATAACATTGTCCTGTGTAATGGGGCCTGCTTCCTGGCGTCCCATTTATTAAGGGGAGTCAGAGTATAGTGACAGGTTTCTAGGTGATTCTACAGTCGATTGTGAGTTCGATGGGTCTGAGAGGGAACTCAGGTTAGAATTACCTTCCAACTTTGACTGCACTCGTTCCATGCTTGATTCTGTGAGCTTCATTTAAATTCCAACAGAAGCGGCTCTCAAGTCCCCGCCGATTGCTGGTGCCCACGGTTCTTGAGTTTGTTTCCTCTCTCAGAATCGGACTCAGAATCGACTACAGGTCACCTCAAGCATCCGCCTGTGGTTTCATTTCAATGTATCCCTCGATATGTCTGGTGCCAGTGCAACTCTGTCCCAATTTACCAAAAGTGGACCAACGTCGAGTCGTGTAGCACTCTCGGGTGGTATCACTTGCCCTGGGATCACGCGCCAGGTACGGTGTGGCTTCATACCAAAGCACGAAAATAGAGCGCATACCCTCCACGACTCGGATCCGGTTCCACTTATAGTAATGCTGCTGATTACTATATGCAGGGTCGAGTGCGACTCGTGTAACCCTCTGCTGGCCACATAACAAAACCGTCCCAGGTCATTTCCCAAACCTTGACAGCTGTCTGGAGCCATTGCAAATGTCCCGTTACACCCGGTTATCGTGTAATAGGATGATACATGATAAGAAAAAGCGTATCAAATGACCACTCGGAGGTTGTCCAACCCGATTTCTCTAGACGGTGGGTTTGATATGCCAATCCGGCGGGTATGGCACCGTGGCATAAGGACGCAAAATGGCCCAATGAGGCCGGAAGTGTTGGCCTTATGGGGATGTTTGTATTGTGCTGCTGAGCACCTGTGAGGAGAGCTTGATCTAGTGATGTGCAGGGCCCGGCTCGGCTCAAAAGCCCAAACTTGGGCTCGGCTTACCAGGGCTCAGGCCGGGCTTGGGCCAGGCCTGGGCTTAGTAGAGGGAAAACATTACAAGGAGTCAATATCAGGTAGCTACGAAATCTCCTGTACAAAACATCACTGTCATCATGATCCTCAAACCCCTCATCATCTGGGAGATCCTTGACCATGTCATCCCACCCCCCTTCTTCTGGGTTGCGTGCTGTTAGACTATTGTCCTTGAGTTCCTCCATCTCAGTCTCAGCACGTGAATCTTCATGAAACAGGAGATCATGGTGGTATAGACATTTGAGGAATTGCAAAGCCTCAATTACGTCTGGTTTGAGCTGGTTACGTCTCTTGCTGATTGTAATTCCTGCTGACAAAAATGCACATTCACTTGGGTCGAGGAGCTTTTTGGATGCATTGATTGGCCGTTTTGGGCATGGTGCTGATGGGGCACCTGATCTTGTTGACATCGAAGTCAGGGAAGTTTTTTCCTATTTTGTAACACTTGCTTTTTGTGTTGTTTTGGGTGGTGGCTTAGAACCGTACAGTTCTATGTTAATAATAGATATCACTTCCTCACTGCCAGCAAACCCGGGCTTCAGGGCTCGGCTCAGGCTTCTGACATCTGGAGCCGAGCCCTGAGGCCCACAAAGCCCTTCACTAAGGCTCGGCTGGGCTCAGGCGTTGAGGGCCGGGTAGCCTGGGCTTCAGTGCTTCAAGCCGGGCCCTGCACATCACTAGCTTGATCAGAGGGGGAGTTCTAAGAGCCTGTCTTCCGGTATCTTCGAAGATCTGAAGGAAGACTACGGGAGAAGGAATGAGATTGGAAAATGATTTGAGCGAATGCCGATGTCAAGACACAAAACAGGGCCACACCTTGTCGACTTACATAAAAGGTCCTTGGCTGCTATGCCTGACAAACTATCAGCAAATTCCCCTGCACTTACCACCACACAAGCATCTTTCACATGAAGTTCTCTCCCTTGCTCATCACCGCTGCAGTGTTGCTGCTGCCCTCCCCAACAATGGGACTTGTGGGCATAACCTGGAGCGTAGCCAGCACTCCCTCATCCGGCCTTACAAACATCTCATTCCCATTCTCTATCAGCCGGGCCCCCCATGCGACCGGCTACTACATTGCCCAACAGTTCAATTTCATTGGCGCGGGCGACGTCGGTTACACCGGTCTCCAGCCTCGCCCAGATTCCAACGGCAAAGCTGTCGTCCATGCTGTTTTCAGCAGATTTCATCGACGGTAGCACCACAACTGACTCCCTCAACTGCCACCCTGGCGCAGATGATGGCCCAGGTGTAAGTTGTGCTGTGGAGTTCTCGGCACCGTACGCACACGGATTCAGCCTTGAGATTATCAATACCGGCGGTACAACATGGACTGGGACATGCGTGGACCTGACCAACGGCAACAGGTTTCATGTTGGGACATTTACACTCCCAAGCGGCACACAAGGTATTGCGTCAAGCCAGGTTGGATTTGTGGAGTATTTCCCGTGGAACTCTGGATCGCATACTTGTTCATCGTTGCCTTTCACGGATATGACATTCCAGGTTCCATCGACAGTCAATGGGCGAAGGGGTTTTGGGGGATGCATATGAGTATGGTGATTGCGTGGGGCAGGTCAGCTTCAGGAGTCGCAGGAATCCGCAAGAGGGTGTTCGAGTTCAGGTTGGGTTTTAGACTGCTGTGGCATTTCATATCCAAGTTTTCCGTGCCTTGTTTGAATTCAATTTAATGGTCTACGCTTGATTCTGTGCCATTGTGTCTACTAGTCTGTTATTTTTATCATACGATCATGCCAAAGCTGACCATACACCTGGGAAGCTGATTCCAATTTTCGATAGTTTTATAATCTTGGTTTTTTGACTCTATCTACCAATGATGATCCCTATCTCTCACTGGCGAGTTTTCTAGTCCCTTGTGAGTTGGACCAATGAGACCGCGTCATCGCACCCGGAAGCTGGAGACCTGGAACATATATTAGCTTTACTTATTTCGCGGAGAAGGTCAAGGTGACTCGATGTGAGCGCGGTAAAGCTCGTTTGCCAGCCAGCTGAGTTATTGGAGATATTGGGAAAACCGCCTGGTCGTGCTGGCATTCCAGTAACAGCTTCCGGGAATCAGACGTGTCGTTTACTGCTCACAATCTGCAAGGCCAGGTAGGGTGTCACAAGGATAGCTCCGAATCCTACCGCCCATGCCCCTGGTGCCCGTCTCCCACCTCCATCCTAGCTTAACCCGTACACTAAAGCTCCCCCGCCACCTCCAACTTTGACTCTCCAGGACGCCAGCCAGTTCCTCGAAGCTCATGGACGTCGTCGATGTTCCTCAGGTACTCCGATGCATACGCTAGGATAGACCTGGTAGTATCTGTCTTGCATCGGCCCATGCATCCATCCTACAGCAGAGAACATGGAGAAACACAAGTGGCTTATGACCTAGTACTGTTGAATATGAGATGAGGATTGGACTTGATGAGGAGACTGAGAAGCGGTTGCGGGCAGAGTTAAAGCTGAGGCAAGAAGAGAGATGCCAAAATGCAATGCGAGCCCGCCCCCGCAACCCCGCCAGCTGCAGTAGGGAGCTGCCTCCATTTCCCCTTTGCATCGTCCAATTGAACTGAACTTATGGTACAGCCGGGCTCTGTTCCCATGCCCTCGAAGTCGTTTGCAGCCGCTAGGAATATTTGCAATGTGACTAGTGGTCCAGCAACTCATCCTCACTATGGCCATACACATGTAGGAAAGAGAATCATCCTCCAAGACAATCCTCAAGGCAAGGTGTGATCGACGAAACGACCACGGGCTCGTCTTCTCGACCTCGTGAAATAGTGTTACAACTCCGGCTGAGTGAGAGACTTTAGAAAGAAAGACTGAGAGAGACAGAGAGTAGAGTGAAACTGAGGGAAAGAAACTGCAGGCTGGTTACGCTGTAGCCTATTGGAGGTCTTATGGCAGTGGAGACATTCTCGTCATCAGGAGCTCAGATATCTAAGTACAAATGTGCTACTTAAATACATAAATGAAAATATAATGCAGGGACTGGATTCTGCACGCATCAGTACACTAGCCCATAAGCAGAGGGAAACACTGGTGACCGAGAAAACGGCGGCACTACAAAGTCCCATAGGCAACGCCTGAGAAGAAAGTCTCTCCTTCGGGAGCTTCTGGCTCAGTTGTTGCAGACTTTGCAGCTTTTACTATCAATTATATGCTTTCGAGTGATCATGAAATAAAATGATATACGTTCCAACCGTTATGAAGGAATGTTGGGTGGCGGTTGAGAGTGCGATAGGGGAGTGCTTCCAAGGTCCATACAGGGGTGCACCATTAACTTGGACACGCACGCATGGTTTCTTCGTTCGGGTGAGTGAATTTATGTTGTATGAAGGAAGAATGCCAAGTTAGGTTCTCACATTTCCAGAACTCATGAAGATGATCGTGGAGGGAACGGTAAATGTTCCTGAATCCTGACTACACGGAGCAAGACATCAGCGACAAGAGCAAAGGAGATTTTCTCACCAAACTCATCGTCGTTGGGCAGACATCGTGGTTTGCCCTCCAATGCATAGTCAGCTGGGATTCTAGTAACCTGGCCATTGGATTGGGGGGGGGGAGGGGATCACGCTTTCTTTCGCTGCAATTAATATCGTCACGTATGCGCTCTGGTGGAAACAGCCACAGAACGTGCTTGCCACACTCCGTGTTCAGCTAAAGGCTGTTCCAGAGGGTGGATCGTGTACGGTGAACAGCAGTACCCCGCGTCTGCTTGAGGGGAGGGGAAGAGAAGGGGTGATATCTTTTCAAGCAGCTGAGGGAAGGTACAACGGACAACAAATGTTTATCAGACTCCTCCTGGCACTCCGGCGTCCCCCCATCAAGCTCAGCGGGCTTGAACGGCCTGGAGTTCACTCGCTTCGTGTGCTGATGTTCTCGGCTGACCGTGGTGGTAGTGTACGTGATGTCCTTCCTTTTATGGCCATAGGCGTGCTATTTCATCTGATCACGTGGCCTGCTACGGAACTCTTCGCTGTGGTGCACGTCTATCATAATTGTCGTAGTCGAACCTCTAATGCTGCCTATCAGTGGCCTCGCTTTGTACATCATTGGGCACTATTGCACCTCGTTCTCTACCTTCCTGGCATGTGTCATTCTTGTATTATCCGCTCTGGGTGCTTCCCCTTTACATCCTTGCCCGCCTCACCCTCTTGGTGCTCGCATTTGCAAACTCACAGCATTAGTTAATTTATTGTTACGGTGGTCTAATACCATTCCCCGAACAATGCATTGCAAATTTGTTATGTATTTCTCAGCTCCTATTCAACAGCAAGGCTAGTCATGACTCACTTGTTGAAGCCAGGTGTTTTCCAGTGACAACAGTGGTCAAGTACGATGGTACCTGCTCCTTAGCAAGCTATTTATGAAACATAGCTACGGTACTAGACGAATGTCAGGTGTCACATTTAATCAGTATAAGGATGTAATAACCAGGCAAGAAGGGGCTGGAGGAATTGTGAGGGTACAAAGGCAAAAATAAATCAGCAACTTGGAGAGGAGACCACCTAGGGACCACACAGCCTTTGGATGTCTTCTAGTCAATGGGATAATGCAAGGTCCCCGAATGTGGCAAAGCCTAAACATTGCGCACTGCTGAACACCCAAGATATTGTCTGGGGCTATTGGTAGTGGCTTTTGTGTGCCCTTGCCATTCCTCCAGGACTACCTTGAATTTGCAGTGGAAACAAGTGTTGTAATGGCTGAGGAGCAGATTAATGAAATCCTATTGTGAGTTACAAAATACTGCATGCTGTCTCAAGCTAGAGCCTGGTGGGTGAGTCAGAGTGGTGAGACAATCAGTGCCAGTGCAGCCAATTTTCCACTACTGGGACTTATCCCTTGCATTTAGTGCAGAATTGAAGTCCTGTTTCATTTCTGCTACAGACCCCTATGTAAGCCTGGAGGGCTTGCACTTATATGGGGAGCATGAGTCAAAAAGCTTTGTTGTAAGGGGACTTGCAGTGATGCTCCCTCTTATGCAAGGTACATCTAGAGGTCTGTGGTTTGGCACTTGGGCTCAGGCCTCTCTAGCCAATGCCTGATGACCGAGCCTGATCTAGTGGACAATTGTATTATCTAATGTTGTTATGTATTGCTTGCATGTGTTATTTCTAGTAGTCTATGTAGTGTTGGACTACCTGGTCTGTGTGCATGCCTCTATGTACTTAAATAGTGCAGGTGTCGATTGTGCAATTGGCACCTGAATATCAACTTAGTTCCAGTGTCCCCTAAACTCCCCTAACATTTGTGCCCAAAACAAGAAGAACCACTGATAGCATAGTGCCCAATCATCAGCCTCCACAACCTGAGTACTAGGTAAAATTAAAGGACTGTAGATGGCTCACTAGGGTTAAGCTGTAGTATGGTAAATTATGTCATCTTGCCAAAATAACAAAAATACATGTAAGAGGTGGTTTACAGAGCAAATTCTTGCAATAAACAATTACCACCCATTTTCCCAAGACATTTGCTTTGAATGTGAACCCAAGACTGTGTGGCCTGAATCCTAATGACACCAGTCCCCACTCTGTGCCTTGAACTGAGCTGACTATAGAGAGAGTGATTCTTCTGGTCATTTCAGTTATCTTTGATGCCATTATTTGGAATTGAGGTGTCTGTTTGCATTTTGTGTTGCCACCACTCAATCAGCTTCAGTTTGCATGCACATTGAACAGCACCACCCTGAACCTATGATGATTAAGAGCTCAAGCTCAAGTCTTGAGAATTACTACACAGAACCTTTTAACCAATAATGGTTGTGCAAGACCTTTTAGCCAGCAATGGTCAGTCCTAGGAGAGGCATAAAGACAGGCAGACAGCCCTGCAACATTTATACCCATCACAACTACAAATTGTCTCATTTCTTTACTCAACATGCAATTGTTGCTCACTCTCACCCTCACAATGACCCTTTTCAGCCTATGTCTATGCAAGCCCCATCTGACTCTTCTAACATAGCTCAGCCTGTACCCCCCCACCCATTAATGCTGCAACCCTGGACCTCATCAAGCAGTTTGAGGGTTTTGTCCCTAGCCCTAAGCCAGACCCCATCAGCCTTCCCACTGTTGGATATGGCTACCTCTGCAGGACAAAGAACTGTGCAGAGGTACCATACCACTTCCCTCTCACCTAGGCCCAGGCTACTGCCCTGCTCCAGAATGACTTGAAGACATTCACCCAGTGTGTATCCACCTATATACAGGACACTGTCAGGTTAAATGACAACCAATATGGCACACTTGTATCATGGGCATTCAATGTTGGTTGTGGAAATGTCAGAACATCATCATTGATCAGGAGGTTGAACAGCCATGAAAATCTGAACATGGTCACATCTCAGGAATTGCCAAAGTGGAATAAGAGTGTAGGGAAGGTACTACCTGGGTTGGTGAGGAGGAGGGTGGCAGAGGTCAGGTTGTTCCAGATGCCATCTTCTGTCATTTCCCACCCCCCACCTTGCTGCTAGATGCTTCATGTTTCAAATGCAGTTATTCAATGTGTAAGATTTTGTGTATTAGTGATTTTTGTGGGATGTATATAACCTTTGTGTTTACTTGCTACTCATGTACTATATTGTGATATTGCAAGATTGTTACTAGTCTGAATTTGTTAAGTGAAGAATCTTGTGAAGGATGAGTACTTAACAAGTCACTACATACATAAAGTTACTTCACTGAGATCACACCAGAATGCAGAAACAAGATGTCCACTGTGAGCAATGAGTCTGCAACTCACATTTGGTTCCACAAGTCCATTTGTTGTAGTACCACAAGTGGGGCAACTATGATGACTTGTATAGAGAAGCCAAGCGTGACTTGTGTAGGATTCTCACTTGGACCTCCTATGTCAGTGTCTAACCTAGTAACAGTACTGGCTGCATAGGAAAACAGTGCCAGGCTACTGTGTCTGACACAAGGATCCCCCAAGCCTTGATGACTGTCCAATACAAAAGTCCCCATTCACTCCCTTATCATGTGGTAGGGTAGTTCATGATAAGAACAAGTGTATCAAGTGACCACTCAGGGATTGCCCAACAGATAATCCTGAGCAGTGCATTCAATATGTAAGTCCTGTGGGTATTGCACTGTAACTCAAAGACACAGAAGAAGAGCCCAATGGGCTTGGAAGTGTTGGCCTCATGAGGATGTTTGCATTGTGCTGCCCAATACCTGTGTGGGGGGCCTGATGAGAAGGGCAATTCTATGAGCCTGTCTCCTGGTATCTTCAAAGATTTGAAGGGAGATTGTGGGAGGAGGAATGAGGTTTGAAAATGACTTGAATGAATGCTGAGGCCTGGACACACAAATGCAATTAGTCCAAGTACAGTTAGTACCCATGTACCCATGTGAAATTATTGAATACAGATCACATTAATGGGTGACAAGCATGGTCTCATGGTTAACAGTTGGATCCATGATGCTATGTAAAGACCCTAGTTGCTACACCTTAAAAAAGAAATTTGGTAGCTTCCTCTGCACTCACTACTGCTTCAATGTTTTTGACATGAAGATCTCTCCCTTGCTCATCACTGCTACAGCATTGCTACTGCCCTCCCTGACCATGGGGCTTGTGGGCATAGCCTGGAGCATAGCTGGCACTCCCTCATCTGGCCTCACAAACATCTCATTCCCATTCTCTATTGAACAGATCCTCCATAAATCTAGCTATTATATTGCTCAACAGTTCAATTTTGTTGGTGCATGTGATGTCAGTTACACCAGTCTCCAGCCTTGCCCAGATTCCAACAGCTAAGCTGTCATCCATGCCATTTTCAGCAGGATCATCGATGGTAGCACCACAACTGACTCCCTCAACTGCCACCCTGGCATGGATGGTAGCCCAGGTGTAAGTTGCACCATGGAGTTCTCAGCACCATACACATACAGATTTAGCCTTGAGATTGTCAATACTGGTAGCACAATATGGACTGGGACATGCATGGACCTGACCAACAGCAACAAGGTTTCATGTTGGGACATATACACTTCCAAGTGGTACCCAAGGTATTGCATCAAGCCAGACTGGGTTTGTGGAGTATTTCTCATGGAACTCTGGATTGCATTCTTGTTACCTGGGTTAGGGGTTCACTCTTGAGTAGCACATGGTGTTCGACACAGGATGTCTATACAGACTTGGTCCTGTCCTACTAGGTGTGACTTGGAGACAATGGAGCACTATAGTCCAGCTGGTTTTAAGGGCAAAGAGATATAGGAGGCAAGAACTTTATAACACTAAGATAAGGATACAAGGTAATGTACTGTATCCATTATATACCTCTAAGTGTGGCTGTACTCCTACTATAATAGTCCAGACCAAAGTAACTGTGAGTCAGAGATAAGGAACATGAGGCAGATACTAAGAATAGTCCTTCTGATGTACACTACTGATGGTTTCATAGTGACATGGGAATGTAACTAAAAATAACTGTCCTTCTGATAAGACTTCTGATAACATTAGGTCTGTTTCTAGAGTTGTTTTCCATTACAACTTGTTAATTTCCTTCTTCTGGGTATTTGGCTAGGTAATTTGGTTTGTAGTAATCAACTTGGGGTTGGTTGGTGGAGTCTGGTCAAGGGGGAATGATGGGGGAAAAGGCAGGGGGTAGGAGTTCTGTGGAGATCGAGTGCTGCAGTGGTTTCTGGGGATGGGGGTTGTCCTGGATAGAATATGTCATATAGGAGTCGTCTGAAATGGGGGCTTTCAATTCTATCTTCTGTGGGGGCAATTTGGCTTTCTTCAGAAGGAACTGCATGGTTCTCCTGTGATGTTGGACTTGGCGAATCTTCGTTGTAACATTCCTCATAGTAGTCATCATTAGTGAGGTCGATGTATTGATTGTGAGTGGAGGGAGTTGTCAGTGGGGTGGGACTACTGAAGCTTGGGAGTAAGGGGGTGTGTCAGGTCTTTCAAGTAGGGCATTCAGTCTATTTATGGCATGGGTGGAAGACAGCACAGTGGGGGCATCTATATTTGATGCAGTCATAGGAGTAATGTCCTGGAGCATATTGCTGTGCATCCAAGACAGGTGAATTGTGGGCAGTCCATAGCCCAGTGTCCTGGTATGTCTAGCATTGAATGCAGACCGAATCTGTCAGTGGTTTGGGGGTTGGTTCATGTGTGAATGGGATTGGGGGAGTTCCGAATCAGGATGTTGTTATTGGCGACAGTGTGGGTGGTGTTTCTGGTGGGGGTGAGAAGTCTGAAGGGATTTCTGAGGTTGGCAGGGCTTCTTTCCCTTACTGGGAGTGGTGGTGGCAACTGCAGTAGGGGTTGTTGTGGCAGTGGTGGGGGAGATGGTTGTGGTGGGGGGCTGCAAGGTATGTATCTCATCTCGCTTGGGTAAGTTCTTTGACACCTCAGACATGAGGCTCAATCTTGAGTGGAGAAGTCACTCAAGTGATTCTGCCCAGGTGCATTGCATATCATATGCAGTAGCAAGAGCCTTAGTCTGTCATACATGGTGGGTGTAGTCCAACCAGAGTTGTCAGTCATATTCTGAAATTGGAGAGTGTTCCAATTTATCTGTAATGGTTTGGCTGGTTGCAGCCTCATGCAAATCTCTGTTAGAAGGGTGATTTGGTCCATGTGGTCGTATTCCAGCTGCATGGAATCTAAGGGAGGCAGCCAGGGCAATTGTTGGTTCTGGGGTGGCATTGGGGTCAGGGATCTCATCTCTATTGGTGGTGTAGGCTGTGGCAAAGGTGTGAGAGGGGGTGTAGGGAGATGGGGCTGGTACGGGAGTTGTCTGAAGTGTTGTATGTTCGACCTTCTGGTCATTGATGATGATTATGGAGGAGGATGAGGAAGATGGAGAGTGTTACCCAGGTTAGGGGTTTGCTCTTGAGTAGCATGGGGTTCGACACAGGATGTCTATACAGACTTGGTCCTGTCCTACTGAGCGTGACTTGGAGACGACGGAGCACTATAGTCCAGCCGGTTTAAGGGCAAAGAGGTATAGGAGGCAAGAACTGTATAACACTAAGATAAGGATACAAGGTATTGTACTGTATCCTTATATACTTCTAAGTGTGGCTGTACTCCTACTATAATAGTTCGGACTGGAGTAACTATGAGTCAGAGATAAGAAAACATGAGGTGTATACTAAGAATAGTCCTTCTGATGTACACTACTGATAGTTTCATAGTGACATAGGAATGTGAACTAAAAGTAACTGTCCTGCTGATGTGGCTTCTGATAACATTAGGTCCGTTTCTAGAGTTGTTTTCCATACAACTTGTTAGTTTCCTTCTTCGGGGTACTTGGCTAGGTAATTTGGTTTGTAGTAATCGATCTGTGGTTGGTCGGTGGAGTCTGGTCTGGGGGGAATGATGGGAGAGAAGGTGGGAGTGGGAGTTCTGTGAAGATCAAGTATGGTGGCGGTTTCTGGGGATGGGGGTTGTCCTGGGTAAAAGATGTCATATAGAAGGCGTCTGAAATGGGGACTTTCAATCCTTTCTTCTGGTGGGGTGATTGGGTTTACTTCAGAAGGAACTGCATGGTTCTCCTGTAATGTTTGATTCGGCCACATCGTTGTAGCATTCCTCGTAGTAATCATCATGGGTGAGGTTGATGTATCGATGGTGAGTTGTGGGAGTGGTCAAGGGACGGGTTGTAGGATTTCTGGAGTAGGGGGCGTGTCGAGTCTTTCGACTTGGGCATTCGGTCCATTTATGGCGCGGTTGGAAGACAGCACAGTGGGGGCATCTATATTTGATGCAGTCGTATGAGTAATGCCCTGGGGCATATTGCTTGCATCCGAGGCAGGCAAATTGGGGGCAATCCATGGCCCAGTGTTCTGTGTGTCTGCATTGGATGCAGACTGATCTGTTGGTGGTTCGGGGGTTGGTTCGTGAGTGAATGGGGTTGGGGGAGTTCTGAATTGGGACGTTGTTATTGGCGATGGTGTGGGTGGTGTCCTTGGTGGGGGTGAGAAGTCTGAAGGGATTTCTGACACTGGTGGGCTTTCTTCCCTTGTTGGGGACAGTGGTGATGATAGCAGCAGTGGTCGTCGTGGTAGTGGTGGGGATGGTTGCGGTGGGGGGCTGCAAGGTATGTACCTCATTTTGTTTGGGTAGGTTCTTTGACACCTCGGACATGAGGCCCGATCTTGAGTGGAGAAGTTGCTCGAGTGATTCTGCCCAGGCACGTTGCGTATTGTATGCAGTAGCGAGAGCCTTAGTCTGTCGTACGTGGTGGGTATAGTCATACCAGAGTTGTTGGTCGTATTCTGAAATTGAAGTGTGTTCCAATTTAGTCGTAAAGGCTCTGTTGGTGGCAGCCTCACACAGATCTCCGTCAGAAGGGTGATCTGGTCCATATGATCGTACTCCAGCTGTATGGTATCTAAGGGAGGCGGCTGGGGTGGCTGTTGGTTCTGGGGTGTCGTTGGGGTCAGGGGTCTCATCCTTGAGGGAGGCATATGTTGCGGCGAAGGTGTGAGAGGGGGTGTAGGGAGACGGCACCGAAACAGGAGTTGTCTGAAGTGTAGTATGTTCAACGCTTGCATTGTTTATGATGACGACGGAGGATGATGAGGAAGTTGGTGAAGGGGTTGTTGAAAAAGGGGGAGTAGTTTGGGGGCAAGTGAGGTCAAGGTTCATGGGCATCTTTAAGTACGTTTGGTGTGGGAGCGAAGTTGTCTTTGGTTGGTTCTGGTGGGTTCCTGTTCTTTCTGGAGAATTCCATGAGCTTCTTTATACTTGGTTAAGTATTCTTTGGCGTTTGCATGGAGTGTTTCATCGGTGATCCGTTCGTTCTCCGTGTGGGGGTATCCTTTCCATTTGACGTAATATTGGAGTTTTCCACGGTGTTGGCGGTGATTTAGAATGGCTTCTATTTCATATTCTTCTTCTTCGTTGATGATGTCTGGTGGTGGTGGAGTCAGATGAGATCTGTATGCTTCTGTTTCGGTATATGGGGTTAGAAGGTTTCTGTGGAATACTGGGTGTATTTTCCATTTGATTGGAAGTTTTAGCTTGTAGGTGAGTGGCGATAAGACTTCTGAGATAAGGAAAGGTCCTAGTTGTTTTGGGGATATTTTGTTGGAAATGAAGGGGAGTTTGAGGTTCTTGGCTTCTAGCCATACTTTTTGATGTGTTTCAAGGGGTTTGACAGTTCTTCTGGTTCTTTGTTTCATAATATTGGTGGAGAGTTGATGTGCCGCGTGTGCTTCTTTTCTGGCATCATCAAGGAGTCTGATGCGTTTGTCTACTGATGGAAAGTTCGATGTTTCCATTACTGTGGGTATCGGCGGAGGGTTGTATCCCATGATTAGTTCAAATGGGGATTTCTGCCTTGAGGCATGTATTTTGGAGTTGTGTGCAAACTCGGCAATAGGGAGGGTTTCTGACCAGTCAAGAGGGTTTCTGGTGCAGTATATGGCAAGGTAGGTTTCAATTTCCTGATTGTATCGTTTGGTGGAACCATCTGTCTGGGGATGGTATGCAGTTGAGAATGCCTGTTGGATGTTTAGTCGTTTGACAAATCTGGGGTCTTGATCTGATATGATTTTGTCGGGTAGTCCAAATCTGGTGAAGACTTTTTCTATTAATAGCTGTCCGATGTTGTCGGCGTTTGATCGATCTGAGGTTGGGATGAAAATTACCCCCTTTGTAAGGCCGTGGTCCACCATGGACAATATTGCGTTATGGCCAGCACTAGGCGGTAGACTGGTGATAAGATCCCATGAGATCTGGGCAAATGGGCAGGTGGAGGATGATGGTGGGATCAGTTGAGTTGGTGTGCGATCCGGTCTGCATATGATTTTGTGTTGCTGACACTCTGGACAGCCTTTGACATAGTTCTTTATGAATGTCGACATCCCTGGCCAATATACTTCTTTCTTGGTTAGGCGGTATGTTTCCTGTTCTCCGGGGTGGCCATGTGTAGGGTGGTCGTGGTATCTTGCAATGACATCACGTCTGAGTTGGAGGTCTTCTGGAATGATGACACGTTCTTGGAATGTGAGGAGTGGACCATTTGAGGTTGGAACTGTTCTGAAATTGTTATCGGCGGCATTAGGGTGTGTTTCCTTCAGGAGTTTGAACGCTTTGGTGGTTCTAGCATCATATTTGGGTGATTCCGTGATTTTTACTTGGAGCTTCATATCGACTGTGGCAATAAAGAGATGTTCTGGGAGTACTGTGATCAGGTTTTGATCTTCTATGTCAGCGGTGGCGACAAAGAGGTTGTTTGGAAGCATGGTGACGTCTTCGTTATCATTATCCTCATCAGGGATGTGGTCTGGATGTCTTGATAGAGCGTCTGGTGCAGGGATCTTTGATCCTGGGACATGTTCTAATTTGAAGTTGTAGTCAGCGAGGGTCTGGACCCATCGTGCTTGTCGGTGGTTGATTTTCTGGGGTTTGCACCAGTATGTTAGGTTTTGGTGATCCGTTCTGATACGAACGGTATGGGGACTGCCAAGGAGGTAATGGCGCCATTCTTCGAGGGCTCAGATAATTGCAAGAAGTTCCCTGTTGTAGATATTGTAGTTGCGTTCTGCTGGTCTGAACGTCTTTGAATAGAATGATACGGGTTTCCGTATTCCGTTGATGTTGTGTTGATACAGGACAGCTCCTGATGCGAATTTGGAAGCATCGGCTTCTATTTCAAAGGGTTTTGTGGAGTCGGGCATGAGGAGTACCGGTTCCTTTAAGAATTCGTTTTTGAGCGTTTCGAATGCTTTCTGTTGTTCTTCTTTCCATTCAAATTTGTTCGATTTTGAAAGGAGTTGGTTCAGGGGTTTGGTGTGGTGTGAGTAGTTGCGAATGAACTTCCGGTAGAAGTTACAGAATCCGATGAATTTCCAAATGTGTTGGACTGTTTTTGGCACTGGCCAGTCTTCTATTCCCTTGAGTTTTCTGGGATCCATTTTGATCTCGTCTGGCGTGATGATCATGCCAAGATATTCAAGTCATTGTTTGTTGAACTTGCATTTCTCCGTTTTGAGGTAGAGGTCGTTTTCCTGCAGGATCTGCAGTACTCTTTCCATAAGTCGGTCAGTTTCTTCCTGGGTTTTACTGTAGATTAGGATATCATCCATGTAGATGATGATGCCTCCTTTTTCCATTATTTCGGAGAATAACGTGTCCATCATATGTTGGAACGTTGCAGGACTGTTGCAGAGTCTGAAAAACATGACAGTCAGTTCGAAAAGACCCATGGGAGTCTTGAACGCTGCTTTCCATTGATCACCATCTTTGATTCTGATGTTATTGTATCCTAGGTGGACGTCGAGCTTAGTGAAATACTTAGCTCCTTTGAGTTTATCCATGATAGAGGAAATCATGGGGATTGGGTAAGCATTTTTGACAGTATGATCGTTTAGATAACGATAGTCTTGGCAGGGTCGGAGGTCTCCTCCTTTCTTGGCAACGAAAAAGAAGGGTGATGCCATAGGGGATTTTGAGGGGCAGATGTAGCCTTTTCGGAGGTTTTCGTCTATGAATTCCTTCAGCGCTTTTTCTTCGGCAGGTGCCACTTGATAAGGTTTCATCAATTTTGCTTCGAATGTTGGTTTTAGTTCGATTTCGTGATCAAACGTTCTTGATGGTGGGAATCGTTCGGAGGCTTTTTTGTTGAATATTTTAGCCCATCGGGCAAATCTCTGAGGGATCTCAGGTGGTTCCTTGTTTGATTCCGGTTGTTTTCCTTTTTTGTTTGCCAATTTTGTTGGGTTGTGTTGCTCATTGTGGAGTGTTGTGGCATGTGTCGCTTTGGTGTTTACTTCTAATGGGGTTAGAAGCATTGGGTTCATTTCTCTTTCCAAAGAGAAGGTGTCAAGGTCAACATTTGATAGGTTGACGTATTCTTCGGGGTTTTCCTCGGGTTGGGAGGTCTTTCCAGCCATTATGTCCATGGCGATGGAGTTGAGTTCGACAGGTCGTTGTAGGGTTCTGAGGAGTTTGGAAAAGTCCTGGTGATCGATTTGTGGCTTCCAAGAAAACGTCTTAGTCTTCCAGTTGATGTCGGGATTGTATTGTTTCAACCAGGGAAATCCGATGATGAGGTCTTTCTCACCAGTGTTTGTGACGTACGCTTCTAGCATGCAATCTCTTCCATCGATGATGGTTTTGATTTTGATGTATTCATGGATCTTGCCATGTTGATTATCAGTTCCGTCAACGTTACTGAGTGGAATTGGTTGGTCCAGCTGTTTGGTTTGATAACCATGTCGTTCAACGACTTTGTGGGAGATGAAGTTCCCTTGGGCTCCTGAGTCTATCAGGGCAGTGATGGCCACAGGTTTTGATGTCCATTCACTCCAAATCTCGATGGGTAAGAAAAGGGATCATTTATTCGGGGATAGTCGTAATTGTACAGAGTTTATCGAGAAAATGTCCTTCTGGGAGTGAGAGTACAAAATGTCCTTCTGAGTTCTGGAATGTGCAGGGGCACATTGGTCGACAGCATTCCTTTTTAAAAATCCTGGAATGGATGCATCTCCAGGTCCTTGGCTAGTGCAGAGTGGAGCTCTTGTTGGAGTTCAGGATCGAGATCATCGACCATTTGACGCATCTGAGATGCGACTTCTGCGATGGCAAGGGAATACTTGCGTTGCGGTGATTGTTGTGTGTTCTGGTTTGGAAATCCGGGACGGGTGTTTTGTTGCCCAGGGAAGGGACAATTGGGGTTTCTTGTAGGACAAGGGGGATTAGTATGCATTCCTGGGAAGTGTCTAGTTGGTGGTGGTTGAGGGCATTTGCTGACCCAATGATCTTTGGCTCCACATCGGAAGCATTCTTGTTTCTGGTATGATTTCATTTGTTGTCCGGTGACAATGGCATCTAACTCCAATGGTTCTTGTGCGGAGTTTTCTTCGGCATATTCCGGTTGTGGAATTTCAGGATAAGGATCTTCGAATCCTTCTTCCATTGCAACATGGTCTATTTCCATGGCGTGTGGGTCTCGTGGGGTGAAATGTGGAGCATTGCTCCTTTGATAGAATTGTGCATAGGGCACGTTGTTGTTTGGACAGTTTGGTCCACGGTTGGGTTGATACTGGTTTCTTTGGGGAAACATGTTTTTAGGAGTGCCATAGAGGGCATTGATTCGGTGGAAATTGTCATTGAGCTTATTGGCTCAGGTGTACCAAGTGGCAATAGTTGTCGGAGGGTTTTCCGATTCGTCGATCTTCATGGCAATGCAGTGGTCGATTGCCTTGCAGTATAGATCGATCAAGGTGCGATCTTCGTTTAGTCCAGATTGACGGACAAGTTCTTTGAACTGAGCATTGAATTCAGTCATTGGTTTGCCTGCTTGGTGCAGGGTTTGAAGTCTGGTGTGTGCATATGTGTGTTCATCTGCCGGGGTGAAGTCGGCTCTGAGCTGGGCAGTAAAGTTGTCCCATGACTCCATGGCTATGGGTTGCCCTTGTTGGTTTTGGGCATTTCTCTCATGGAGGTATTGTCTAGCCCAGGCTCGGGCATCTCCTGATTGCATTGTCGAAAGGATGAATAGGGTCCTAGCAAGGTTGGTGTTGTAAGTGGTCGCATTAGCGAGCACGTAAACTTCGCATTGGAAGATCCAATCTTCGAATAGTCTTCTAGTTCCATCGAAGGCAATGGGTTTGAGGAGTCCTAACTCCTTTGGGGTAGGTGCGGCAGCCATTATTTGTAATTGTCCAGGTGGCAGCGGTGGTGGTGGTGATGGGGGTTGTGTTGGTTGCAGAGGGGGAGCTGGTAGGGTCAAGGGTGCGGTTGGTGTGGGTAGTGCAGGTGGTTGTGGATCGGGATCCGATTGGTTGTTGTCTGTTATATAGACATCAGAGTCATTATCTGCTGGGGGAGTTCTTCCCTGATTTACTGCGTATTCGTGGCGTGTGAGTAAGTTTTCTTCTGATCTGGAAAGTCCTCTTGGTTGCTTGAGGGCATTTTTAAGTCTTTGGAGTTTGTAGTCATTTAATGGGTCTACTTTAGCACAGTATTCTTCGGCTTGTTTGCGTTCTCTTTCTTCTTGTTTGTAATGTTCTTTTAATTCTCTTTCATGTTGTATTCTTTGTCGTTCTGCTAGTTTGTTGGCAAAACTTGTTCTTGTGCATGTTGATGTACTTGGAGTGGGTGAGTCAAATGGGGATGGAGGATAGAATGGGGATGGTGTCTGAGTGGGGATAGGATTTCTTCTGGGATCCGGGTTTTGGGTTCCTGATCCTGAGATTCTACTTCTTGATTTGGGAGGAGGTGATGGAGTGTCTCAGGCTGAGAACTTCTTTGGAGGCATGGTGGCAGTTGTCTAGCGATCGATTATCACTAGAAGAATGAAAAATTGGGTTGCAATGATGGATATCCCTGAGTATAGGTTCCACGATCTGATGATGCAGCAGTGACAAGGGCACGTGATACATTCGAGTTCTAGGGTGATGATTCGGTAGGCGATGAGGGTGGTGGTAGAAGTGAAAACAAAAATGAGTAGGTAAGCCAGGTCTTCTGGCAGGGAGAGGTTGAGGGATGTAGCGATGGCTACACAGAGAGGCGGTTTTCTTTCGCACGTTGTTTTGAACGACCAGGGTACCTCAACATGTTTAGTACGTCGGCAGAGCAGAGCAGAGTGGAGGGCAAGCAAGAGATAAGCAGCAGAGTATCTTAGTGTTTTGTTACCCGGATTAGGGGTTTACTCTTGAGTAGCACAGGGTTCGACACAAGATGTCTATACAGACTTGGTCCTGTCCTACTGAGCGTGACTTGGAGACGATGGAGCACTATAGTCCAGCCAGTTTAAGGGCAAAGAGGTATAGGAGGCAAGAACTGTATAACACTAAGATAAGGATACAAGGTATTGTACTGTATTCTTATATACTTCTAAGTGTGGCTGTACTCCTACTATAATAGTTCGGACTGGAGTAACTATGAGTCAGAGATAAGAAAACATGAGGCGTATACTAAGAATAGTCCTTCTGATGTACACTACTGATGGTTTCATAGTGACATGGGAATGTGAACTAAAAGTAACCGTCCTTCTGATGTGGCTTCTGATAACAGAGAGGGTGTGGTAGAGTAAGGGGGAGTGGTTTGGGGGTGAGTGAGGTCGAGGTTCATGGGCATCTTTAAGTACGTTTGGCATGAGAGTGAAGTTGCTTCTGGTAAGTTCTGGATAGTTCTTGGTTATTGCTGTTGAATTGGTGTTCTTCTTTATACTCTTCCAAGTATTCATCAGCGTTATTGCAGAGTTCTTCTTTGGATATCCATTGGTTCTCCATGTAGGAGTATCCTTTCCAATGTATGTAGTATTGGAGTTTTCTGCAATATTGGTGGTGATTAAGAATAGCTTCTATTTCGTATTCTTCTTCTTCATTGATGATGTCTGGTGGTGGTGGAGTCAGATGAGATCTGTATGCTTCTGTTTCAGTATATGGGGTTAGAAGATTTCAGTGGAATACTGGGTGTATCTTCCATTTGATTAGAAGTTTTAATTTGTATGTCAGTGGCAATAAGACTTCTGAGATAAGGAAAGGTCCTAGTTGTTTTGGGGATATTTTGTTGGAAATGAAGGGGAGTTTGAGGTTCTTGGCTTCTAGCCATACTTTTTGATGTGTTTCAAGGGGTTTGACAGTTCTTCTGGTTCTTTGTTTCATAATATTGGCAGAGAGTTGGTGTGCCGCATGTGCTTCTTTTCTGGCATTGTCAAGGAGTCTGATGTGTTCATCTACTGATGGAAAATTTGATGTTTCCATTACCATGGGTATCAGCAGAGGGTTGTAGCCCATGATTAGTTCAAATGGGGATTTCTGCCTTGAGGCATGTATTTTGGAGTTGTGTGCAAACTTGGTGATAGGGAGGGTTTCTGACCAGTCAAGGGGGTTCCTGGTGCAGTATATGGCAAGTAGGTTTCAATTTCCTAGTTGTATCATTTGGTGGAACCATCTGTCCGGGGATGGTATGCGGTTGAGAATGCTTGTTGGATATTTAGGTGCTTGGCTAGCTCTTGGAGTGAGTTGGTGGTGAATCTGGGATCTCAATCTGATATGATCTTGTCAGGTAGTCCGAACCTAGTGAAGACTTTTTCTATTAATAATCATCCAATGTCATCAGCATTTGATTGATCTGAGGTTGGGATGAAAATTACCCCCTTTGTACGGCTGTGGTCCACCACAGACAATATCGCATTATGGCTGGTGCTAGGCAGTAGACCAGTGATAAGATCCCATGATATTTGAGCAAATGGGCATTTGGAAGATGATAGTGGAATCAGTTGAGTCGGTGCATGATCCGGTCTGCATATGATTTTGTGTTGCTGACACTCAGGACAGCCTTTGACATAATTCTTTATGAACATTGACATTCCTGGCCAATATACTTCTTTCTTGGCAAGGCAGTATGTTTCTTGTTCTCCAGGGTGGCCATGTGTAGGGGGGTCATGGTATCTTGTGATGACATTGCATCTGAGTTGGAGGTCTTCTGGAATAATGACACATTCTTGGAACGTGAGGAGTGGACCATTTGAGGTCAGGACTGTTCCAAAGTCTTTATTGGTAGTGTTAGGGTGGGATTCTTTTAGGAGTTTGAATGCTTCAGTGGTTCTGATGTCATATTTGGGTGATTCCATGATTCTTTCTTGGAGTTCCATATCAATGGTGGCAATAAAGAGGTGTTCTGGGAGTACTGTGATCAAGTTTTGATCTTCTATGTTGGCTGTTGTGACAAAGAGGTTGTCTGGAAGCATGGTAATGTCTTTGTTATAGTTATCCTCATCAGGGATGTGGTCTGGATGTCTTGATAGAGCATCTGGTGCAGGGATCTTTGATCCTGGGATGTGTTCTAGTTTGAAGTTGTAGTCTGCGAGGGTCTGGACCCATTGTGCTTGTCAGCAGTTGATTTTCTGGGGTTTACGCCAGTATGTTAGGTTTTGATGATCTGTTCTGATATGGACAGTGTGGGGGCTGCCAAGGAGGTAGTGGCACCATTCTTTGAGGGCTTGGATAATAGCTAAGCACGAAGGTATTTAAGGTTTTTACCTCAAAGAGCTGAATGATGCTTATGCTCTAGTCCATGCCCAGCAGGGAAAAAGGTCCCTTTGATTTCGGTCTACCCAGTGACCTGCCACGAGTGTTCTCTCTGTGCATTCTGGCCATACCATGCCATATATAATGCTACTGTGGTGCAGAGGAGAGGTGGTAAATCCCTGTCATAGATGTCATAGTTGCATTCTGCTGGTCCAAACATCTTTGAATAGAATGATATGGGTTTCCATATTCTGTTGATATTGTGTTGGTACAGGACTGCTCCTGATGCAAATTTGGAAGCATCAGCTTCTATTTCAAAGGGTTTTGTGGAGTTGGGCATGAGGAGTACCGGTTCCTTTAAGAATTTGTTTTTGAGTGTTTCAAATGCTTTTTGTTGTTCTTCTTTCCATTCAAATTTGTTTGATTTGGATAGGAGTTGGTTAAGGGGTTTGGTGTGGTGGGAGTAGCTGCGGATGAACTTCTGGTAGAAGTTACAGAATCCGATAAATTTCCAAATGTGTCAGACTGTTTTTGGCACTGGCCAGTCTTCTATTCCCTTGAGTTTTCCAGGGTCCATTTTAATTTTGTCTGGTGTGATGATCATGCCAAGGTATTTGAGTCATTGTTTGTTGAACTTGCATTTCTCTGTTTTGAGGTAGAGGTCATTTTCCTGCAGAATTTGCAGTACTTTTTCTGTAAGTTGGTCAGTTTCTTCTTGGGTTTTACTGTAGATTAGGATGTCATCCATATAGATGATGATTCCTCCTTTCTCCATTATCTCAGGGAATAATGTGTCCATCATATGTTGGAATGTCACAGGACTGTTGCAAAGTCCGGAAAACATCACAGTTGGTTCAAAAAGACCCATAGGAGTCTTGAACACTGCTTTCCATTGATCACCATCTTTGATTCTGATGTTATTGTATCCTAGGCAGATGTCAAGCTTAGTGAAGTACTTAGCTCCTTTGAGTTTATCCATGATAGAGGAGATCATGGGGACTGGGTATGTGTTTTTGACAGTGTGATTGTTGAGGTAACAATGGTCTTGGCAGGGTCAGAGGTCTCCTCCTTTCTTGGCAACAAAGAAGAATGGTGATGCCATAGGGGATTTTGAGGGGCGGATGTACCCTTTTCAGAGGTTTTCGTCTATAAATTCCTTGAGCACATTTTCTTCAGCAGGTGCCACTTGATATGGTTTTAGTTCAATTTTGTGATCAAATCAAATGTTCTTGATGGTGGGAATCATTTGGAGGCTTTTTTGTTGAATATTTTTGCCCATCGGGAAAATTTCCAAGGGATCTCAGGTGGTTCCTTGTTTGATTCCAGTTGTTTTCCTTTCTGGTTTGCCAATTTTATCGGATTATGTTGCTCATTGTGGAGCATTGTGGCATGTGTAGCTTTGGCGTTTACTTCTAATGGGGTTAGAAGCATCAGGTTCATTTCTCTTTCTAGAGAGAAGGTGTTGAGGTCAATGTTTGACAGGTTAATGTATTCTTCTGGGTTGTCTTTGGGTTGGGAAGTTTTCCCAGCCATTATATCCATGGCAATGGAGTTGAGTTCGATGGGTCATCGTAGGGTTCTGAGGAGTTTTGAGAAGTCTTGATGATTGATTTGGGGTTTCCAAGAAAATGTCTTGGTCTTCCAGTTGATGTCGGGATTGTATTGTTCCAGCCAGGGAAATCCAATGATGAGATCTTTCTCACCAGTGTTTGTGACATATGCTTCTAGCATGCAGTCTCTTCTATTAATGATGGTTCTGATTTTGATGTATTCATGGATCTTGCCATGTTGGTTGTCAGTTCCGTCAATGTTGCTGAGAGGAATCAGTTGGTTCAACCATTTGGTTTGATAGCCATGTCATTCAACAACTTTGTGGGAGATGAAATTCCCTTGAGCTCCTGAGTCTATCAGGGCAGTGATGGCCATGGGTTTTGATGTCCACTCACTCCAAATCTTGATGGGTAGGAAAAGGGATCATTTATTTGGGGAAAGTCATAATTGAACAGAGTTTATCAAGAAAATGTCCTTCTGGGAGTGAGAGTAAGAAATGTCCTTCTGAGTTCTGGAATGTGCAGGGGCACATCAATCAACAGTGTTCCTTTTTAAGAATCCTGGAATGGACACATCTCCGGGTCCTTGGCTAGTGTAAAATGGAGCTCTTGTTGTAATTCAGGGTTGAGTTTGTCAACCATTTGGTGCATCTGAGATGCAACTTCTGCAACAGCAAGGGAATATTTGCATTGGGGCAATGGTTGGTTGTTCCAATTTGGAAAACTGGGATGAGTGTTTTGTTGTCCAGGGAAAGGATGGTTGGGGTTTCTCGCAGGGCAAGGGGGGTTGGTGTGCATTCCTGGGAAGCATCTGGCTGGTGGTGGTTGTGGGCATTTACTGACCCAATGGTCCTTAGCCCCACATTGGAAGCATTCTTGGTTCTGATATGATTTCATTTGTTGTCCAGTAACAACGGCATCTAATTCCAGTGGTTGTTATGAATAGTCCAGATCGAGAAGAACAGGAACAACTATTCAACTTTACAAGATGGGTACAGGAAACTACAGACCAGTTACAAGCACAGGAGTATGAAGACAAAGAAGGGGAATATTATAGTGCCATGCAGGACCTGGCAAGAGAAGCAGGAATGGAGATAACTCTGGAGGATATTCTGGAGTACCCCGAGGATGAAGAAGACAGCCATGGATCAACCAATCCAACCTCCAATATGGATGGAAGCACCGAAAGAGTGGAGAGCAAGAATGGAGGAGATTCTATGGAGATAGAATTGGGAGAAGGAAATTATGAGTCAGAGGAAAGTGATGGAACATCGCACAGCAGTGAGAATGAGGACACTGACTCATTGTAATATAAATAGCAGTGGGATGCCATCAGCTAGGATGCGCATCATGGTCAAGACTGCAGATGACCAGTAGAACAGCCCAACTACCTATAACGAGTATATAGTGTCTCATAGGTATATAAGGCCTGTACAAGTAGAGATTAAAGCCTTAAGCTTTAATCTTGTTAACAGCAGTTGTTAACCCTCTCTGCCTTAACTTGGCATGTTCCCTCATTATCTCATTGAGTGCGATCCACTAGGCTCTGCAAGGCCAACCGTCTCGAACACCTTGTAGAGTGATTGAAGGCTGTCTCCAGTTATCTTCAGATACAGAAGGAGCATGGATCATAACAGTGGTTCTTGTGCGGAGTCTTCCTCAGCATATTCCGGTTGTGGAATTTAGGGATAAGGATCTTTGAATTCTTCTTCCATTGTGGCATAGTCTATTTCCATGGCATGTGGGTTGCATGGCATAAATCTGGGAGTGTTGCTCCTTTGGTAGAATTGTGCATACAGCATGTTGTTGTTTGGATGGTTCGGTCCTTGATTGGGTTGGTATTGATTTCTTTGAGGAAACATGTTCCTGGGGGTGCTGTATAAGGTGTTGATATGACAGAAATTATCATCAAGCTTGTTTGCTTGGGTATACCAAGTGGTGGTAGTTGTCAGAGGATTCTCCGATTTGTCAATCTTCATTGCAATTTGGCAATTGATTGCTTTGCAATAGAGATCGATCAAGGTGCGATCTTTGTTAAGTCTGGATTGACAGATGAGTTCTTTAAACTGAGCATTGAACTCAATCATTGGTTTGCCTGCTTGATGCAGGGTTTGAAGTCTGGTATGTGCATATGCATGTTCATCTGCTGGGGTGAAGTTGGCTCTAAGTCAGGTAGTGAAGTTGTCCCATGACTCCATGGCTATGGATTGTCCTGCTTGGGTTTGGACATTCCTCTCATGGAGGTACTGTCTGGCCCAGGCTTGGACATCTCCTGATTGCATTGTCAAAAGGACGAATAGTGTCCTGGCAAGATCTGTGTTGTAAGTGGTTGCATTGGCAAGTATGTAAACTTTGCATTAGAAGATCCAGTCTTCAAACAGTCTTCTGGTTCCATCAAAGGTGATAGGTTTGAGGAGTCCTAACTCCTTTGAAGTTTGTGTGGCGGCCATTTGTAATTGTCCTGGTGGCAGTGATGGTGGAGGTGGCATGGGAGGTGCTGGTAGGGTTAAGGGTTGTTTATCGGGTTCTGATTTGTTATTGTCTGTGATGTAGATGTCTGAGTTGTTATCTGGGGGAGGTTTTCCTTGATCTAACACAAATTTGTGACGTGTGAGTAGATCATCTTCTGATTGGGTAAGCTCTCTTGGTTGCTTTAGAGCGTATTCAAGTCTTTGAAGTTCAGAAATTGTTTAGTGGGTTTACTTTGGTGTGATATTCTTTTGCTTCTTGGAATTCCTTTTCTTCTTGTTTGTAATGTTTTTTTAATTCTTTTTCATGTTGTAATCTTTGTTGTTTTGCTAGTTCTTCAGCAAAGCTTGTTTGAGTGCATGTGGATGTAGATGCATGTGGAGTGGGTGAGTCAAATGGAGATGGGGGATAAAACAGCAATGGTGTTTGAGTGGGTATAGGGTTTCTTCTGGGATCTGGATTCTGGGTTCCTGATCCAGAGATTCTACTTCTCAATTTAGGAGGAGGAGGTGATGGAGTTTCTCAGGCCAAGAATTTCTTGGGAGGCATGGTGATAGTTGTCTAGCGATCGATTATTGCTAGAAGAATGAAAAATTGGGTTGTGATGATGGATATCCCTGAGTATAGGTTCCAAGATCTGACAACACAACAGTGGCAGGGGCACATGATGTGTTTGAGTTCTAGGGTGATTATTTGATAGGCGATGAGGGTGGTGGTGGAGGTAAAGATGAAAATAAGTAGGTAAGCCAGATCTTCTGGCAGGGGAGAGGTTGAGGGACATAGTGATGGCTACACAGAGAGGTGGTTTTCTTTCACACATTGTTTTTGAACAACCAGAGTACCTCAATGCGTTCAGTACATCGGCAGAGAGAGTAGAGTAGAGGGCAAGCAAGAGATAAGCAGCAGAGTATCTTAGTGTTTTGTTACCCAGGTTAGGGGTTTGCTCTTGAGTAGCATGGTATTCAACACAGGATGTCTATACAGACTTGGTCCTGTCCTACTAGGTGTGACTTGGAGACAATGGAGTACTATAGTCCAGCTGGTTTTAAGGACAAAGAGATATAGGAGGCAAGAACTTTATAACACTAAGATAAGGATACAAGGTAATGTACTGTATCCTTATATACCTCTAAGTGTGGCTGTACTCCTACTATAATAGTCAGGACCAGAGTAACTGTGAGTCAGAGATAAGGAACATGAGGCAGATACTAAGAATAGTCCTTTTGATGTACACTACTGATGGTTTCATAGTGACATGGGAATGTAAACTAAAAATAACTGTCCTTCTGACAAGACTTCTGATAACAATTCTTGTGTGTCATTGCCTTTCACAAATATGACATTCCAGGTTCCATCAACACCAATGGGTGAAGGGGCTTTAGGGGATGCATATGAGTATGGTGATTGTGTGGGGCAGGTTGGGTTCAAGAGTACAAGGAATCTGCAAGGGGGTGCTAGAGTTCAGGTTGGGTTTTAGACTGCCATAACATTTTGTAGAGCTTTCCATGCCTTGGTTGGACTCAAAATTTAATGGTTTACACCTCATCCTGTATCATTGGATCTACCTACTATTCTAGTATTTTATTCATATAACTATACCAAAGCTGACCACACCTGGCAAGCTGATTCCAATTTGATAGCTTTATAATCTTGGTTTTTTGACTCTATCTACCAATGATGTTCCCTATCTCTCACTGGTAAGTTTTTGAGTCCCTCATGAGTTGGACCAGTGAGACCTTGTAATTGCACCTGGAAGCTGGAGACCTGGAACACATTGGCTTTACTTTTGATGCTGTTGCATCAACCCAAAAATGATTACACTCACACAAGTAGTACATGCAATAATTTCTTGCCAAACAACCCAAGACATTATGCTATTGGTATAGTAACATGCAGCCAGGAAGTTATCTCCCAGAAAAAGCAAAAGTAACTCAAGCTCTTTCTCAGTGCAGAAAATGGTCAAGTTGTCCTTGAGACTGAGTTCAGAGATGACAGTCAAAGGGTAATGAGCATTCAATGTCAAAGTCTTCAGTACTAATCTGAGTGGCACATAAAGCTAGGAGTAAGAACAAAGGAGCAATTGTTAGGGGGATAGGAGGCTGGACCCAATTTGATATCCAAGTGCTGATTGTAATTGGCATGTGCACTACTTAAGTACAGCAATGGTCTGTGCACAGACTGGGTAGCCAAACACTCCATAGACTACCAGACATAACATGTGCAAACAATATACAACAACTATAAAACTGTATGTGGGATTGGGCTTGGGGATGGGGGTGGCCAAAGACTGAGGCCAGGCTTGGGCATTGGGTATCAGCTAGAGGGGCCTAGCCCAGACACCTGACCACAGACCTCTAGACATACAACTGGTCTGTGGTTTCCTGTACCCATCTTGTAAAGTCAAATAATTGTTCTTGTTCTTCTCAGTCTGGACTATGCATAACACACCATGTACCTCCACCAAGGCCAAGGTGGCAACCCCACCCAAATTTGACAGAGAGTGTTGAAAAGATAGAAACATTTGTGGGTTTTATTATAGATAGAGGGCTTGTTTTCACTAAGCTTAGCCAAAATTCGATAAACTTAAGCTAATACCAGTGGTATGAGATAGATAATGAACAGTTTCATATTTTGGAGTGTTCTGGAGGTGTGTTCTGACAGCGAAATTCAAGAGAGTAGTGTTTTAGAGGTTAATGAACAGCTGTTGAAGTTATCTTAGCCATACAGTGCAGCAATAAAAGGACAATCCCTGTCAATTCAAAGTGTGGGGTCTTTAGTCTCTAGTCTCTGGTCTCTGACTTTTGTTCTCTGTCTCTGTTTCTGTCTCTGTCTCTAGCACTCTAGAACTCTAAACTCTGTTCTCTGCCTCTGTCTCTGTCTCTGGGTTGGTCAATGACCAAAGAAATCACACTTAACAATGCACACTAAATAGTCCTCTAAAACCATTCTTGATCACAGCTCACAGACTTGCATGTGGAAGCAGAGGTGAGATCTCTTTCTTCTCCACAAACAAGTGTGACTGTATTTATATTGTTTAGATACATATGAGAGATAGTAAATATGAAATAGAAAACAATAAGCTTAATTGTTACAGGCACTGTAGAATATTTTGGAAGGTTCAGCAGCATTTCTGCCTTGCCCTGGGTCATGGGTTTTTCTCTGATTGATGAATGGCAATTCAGCCAGATGTGTTCCATGCTCATCTACATTATTCTGCATCCACATGAGCATGTTAAGCCTCTGGATCAATTATGATTGGAATGTATAGTAGATGGACAATCCCTTGATCCATTGTAATTAATCTCCGTTAGGCAGTATGCCAAGGTGCCAGGTGTTATGAACAGTCTGGACAGAGAGGAGCTGGAACAAGTATTTGACTTCACAAGATGGGTACAGGAGACCACAGACCAGCTACAGGTGCAGGAATATGAAGATGAAGAGGAGGAGTACTATAATGCCATGCAGGGCCTGGCAAGAGATACAGGAATGGAGATAACCCTGGAAGATATTCTGGAATACCCCAAGGAGGGAGGAGATAGCTATGGATCAACCAATTCAACCTCTGGCATGGATGGAAGCACCAAGAGACTGGAGAGTGAGAATGAAGAAGAATCCATGGAGATAGGATTGGGAGAAGAGAATTATGAGTCAGAAGAAAGCAATGGAATATTGCACAGCAGTGGAATGGAGAATGAGGACAGTGACTCATTGTAAGATAGAAATACCAGTAGGATGCCATCAGCTAGGATACACATCACAGTCAAGGCTGCACAGGACAAGTAGAATAGCCCAATAACCTATAATGAGTATATGGTATCTCATAGGTATATAAAGGCTTGTACAAGTAGAGATTAAAGCCTCAAGCTTTAATCTTGTTAACAGCAGTCATTAACCTCTCTCTGCCTTAACTTGGCATGTTCCCTCATTATCTCATTGAGTGTAATCCACTAAGCTCTACAAGGCCAACCATCTCAGACACCTTGTTGAGTGATTGAAGGCCTTCTCCAGTTATCCTTGGATACAGAAGGAGCAAGGATCATAACATTAGATTAAAGCTTCCTTTGGACAACCTTCATCATACACCCCATGGCATTGGTATGCCTTGTCGCTGAAAAGGTGGAAACATTTGTGGGTTTTAATATAGATAAAGGGCTTGTTCTCACTAAGCTTAGTCGAAATTTGATAAGCTTAAGTTAATACAAGTAGTATGAGATAGATAATGAACAGTTTTGTCTTTTAAGGTGTTCTGGGGGTGCATTCTGACAGTGAAATTCAAGAGAATAGTGTTTTTTAGAGGTTAACAAACAGCTGTTGAAGTTATCTTAGCTGTATGGTGCAACAGTGAAAGGACAATCCCTGTCAATTCAAAGTGCAGGGTCTCTAGTCTCTGGTCTCTGGTCTCTGAACTCTGTTCTCTGTCTCTGTCTCTGTCTCTGGGTTGGTCAATGACCAAAGAAATCACACTTAACAATGCACACTAAGTAGTCCTCTGAAACTGTTCTTGATCACAGCTCACAAACTTGTGTGTGGAAGCGGGGGTGAGACCTCTTGCTTCTCCATGAACAAGCACAACTGTATTTATATTGTTTAGATACATATGAGAGATAGTAAATATGAAATAGAAAACAATAAGCTTAATTGTTACAGGTACTGCAGAATATTTTGGAAGGTTCAGCAGCATTTCTACCTTGCCCTGGGTTATGGGTTTTTCTCTGATTGATGAATGGCAATCCAGCCAGACACATTCCATCCTCATCTGCATTAATCTGCATCCATGTGAGTGCATTAAGCCTCCGGATCAATTATGATTAGAATGTATGGTGTATGGAAAATCCCTTGATCTGTTGTAATTAATCTCAGTTAGGCAATATGTTGAGGTGCCAGGACCCACAAAGCACTTGTTAATTATGAGTCTTTGATATTTCTAGGGTTTTGGGCATCGGGTGTCACCTCCTGAATGTTGGACATTCTATTCCATGGTCCAGTCATCATTATTGGACTCGCTATGGGTGTAATACACCTGCGACAGCTGCTATGTAGAGAATTGTTCCGGAGTACGGAATTCAGGTATAGGCATGAAATTGGCATATTATCGCTACCCTTCCACACCAGCAGATGATATGCTTTATTGCTATCCAAGTGCCAATCATATCTGACAACATGCCTTGTCGCTGTCTGGTGATACACCCCCATAGAGCAGGCCACCATACCCTCTGCACCCTTGGTCAGATGCACTAAAAGTGTTGATTGGGGTAATGCATCTGTAAGCATTGTATATAGGTCATCCGCACCTTCAAGCATCAATTGGGATAAGGCACCTGCAAGCATTGTTTATTCACCTTCACCTTCATCCTCAACCTCTTCCCTCTACACCCTGTCTACAAACCAAAACAACCCCCTTGCTACTGACTACAAAGAATCTAATAGTTCTGACTGGTCGACAACTGACTCTGAACCTGACCTTACACCCCCTCCACCATGGACCCTAAAAACAAAACAAAACCTATACCCCTCACTTGTTCACCCTTTGGTTCCACACCATTAATAGAGGGGTTTTGTAGTTTAAAAGAGAAAATAGATAAACCATCCACCACTTAAGTATCAACTCAAATGTTGTACATATGAATCTCCCAAGGTGTGTAACTACTCTCTGTACAAATTTGTGGGGTTCAGTTAATTAAAGAAGACTCAGAAAAGTCTTTGGTGTCTTGTCACTGGAGGTGATAGGAGAGAATCAGTGCTGAAATGTGCCATACACATTCTAACACTGACAGGTCAAATAGCTATGTATTCCATATATGAACTATCCAATAAATGTGATTGCTGTTATCAGAATTCCTCAATCAGAAACCTGTCTGGAAGGAACTCTTATCAGAAGCACCTAGTATATAAATAAAATAGAAGAACTATCACTCTGAAACAATCAGAAGTGCACATCAGAACAATCTATAATTAGATAGATAAGACCTTGACTCAGTATGACTCACTTTACCTGGGTCCAGATATATATAGTAGGAGCATAGCCACACATAGTAGTATATAACAATACCATACTGTACCTTGTATCCTTATCTTAGTGTTATACAGTTCTTGCCTCCTTCCCTCACCCACTCCTCCGCTTGTCACTGATGCAGCACTATTAGCTGCTGCCACTCCTCCTCCTCCAACCTCTTGATTTCCAGTCGCTCTTGTTCCTCTCGCTCTGCCTTCTCCCTCAGCAGTTGCACCTTGTGCTCCAGTGGCAGTCGGTTGTCAGGATGGTTGTCTGCTCATGGGAGTATGGGGTTAAGTTGTGTTTTCCCAACCCAAACCAGTTCACCCCATTTTTATACCCCAGCAGAGTTTTCTGATGGGCCCTGGTCTAGACCACCTAGGGCCTCGAGGCTCGGCCCTAAAGGGGGGGCACTGTCATATCCATGCCAAACCCAGAGCTTAACCATTATACTTCAGCTTCTTGACTCCACATGCACTCCACATACTGTAACAACCCTCTGCCCTCCAACTCGGCCCTGACTTGCTCTGACCATAACCCATTGCCCCAATCATGTGACCATCTCTGCACATGCCATGGTCACCTGACCCTCAGTGACTCTACTTTCCAGTTCTCTATTCTCCATCTGTAACCAGGAGACGTTATCAGTCTCCATACCCATACCAGTCTCCATTCCATTCATAATCCATTCGTAATCTGTTTGTAACCATATCAGTCTCCACTTTGCTCCGTCCATAGTCAGTATGAGTCATAGTTCATAAGACCAGTAGTATATATACCATAGGTACTTGACTTGTACTCCTCAGTCTGATAATCGAATTGAGCAGCGGACCAGCTCCCTATTCCATATCCTCTCCTCTCTTCTGCCTCACTCCACTTCGGCCCCGATCTCCTGAAATACAGACTCGGACAGTAGGAGAGCACAGCATATAAGCTGAGGCCACAAGTCCAACCCCCTGCCTGAAGTACTCTGCCTCAGTCCTGAAGTCTATGTACTGACTTTGCCCTGTCCCCTGGTTACCTTATATCAAGGATACCACTCTGACCCTCCACTTCAGTCCTGATCCAGCACCAGCTCTAACACTCCATCTGTATCCAAAGATAACTGAAGAAAGCCTTCAATCACTCAACAAGGTGTCTGAGATGGTTAGCCTTATAGAGCTTAGTGGATCATGCTCAATAAGATAATGAGGGAACATGCCAAGTTAAGGCAGAGAGGGTTAACAACCACTGTTAACAAGATTAAAGCTTAAGGCTTTAATCTCTACTTGTACAGGCCTTTATAGTGGGTCAAAAAACTGTCCCAATATTTTCACTATTTGGAAAGATCAGCTAATAGTGGACCAAGGTGATTACATAAATACCTAGGAAAATAGACAATGATAATATAGCATATTGGGATGCTGAATCCGTTTAAATCACGTAATTTGTCCGAGAAGTAATGGATCAATTAACCATTTAAAATATTAACTCATTGAGATAGTTTTTTGACCCTCTGTTATTTTCCTAAAATCTAGCTTTGGACAGGCCAAATCAGTACCAAATCAAATGTGGGGATAACAAAAATTGTTATGTGACCTCTTCTATGTTGCATAATCATATTGAAACCACTTCAACCATGTTTTATTCTTACTATTACATTATAGAAGCTATATCTTCTACCCAGCACTCTCAAGTCATTTTTCTTCTTCAGAATGGCTGTTCCCTGTAATGAACTCAGTCCAGACTGGTCCAGGGCAGAGTACTATTGAGTTGATCAAGAAAGAAGTTGATCAAGATAAGGAAAACAACAAAAGAGGACAACCCTCCATACTTTCTTCTCAGAATAAACAATCAATAATTGATTAGATTACTACTGGGAAGCTGGACAATGCTGTTCAAGCTACCCAATTCATCTCCGCTACCCTCCCCACTCCTGTCACACTTCAAACAATCTGAAATATGCTCGAGAAAAACAATATCTGGTCTGTTACTAAGACCAAATGACCTCTCCTTAAGAAGCAACACTAAATTGCTCATTTCAAATTGCCCATGAGCACAAGTATTGGACTATGGGAGATTGAAAATGGATATTATGGACAGATGAAACAAAAATTAACAAGCTTGGGTCATACAGTGATATGCCGATTTCACGCCTATACCTGAATTCTGTACTCCGGAACAATTCTCTACATAGAATCATTGGCTATATCATTAAAGAACTCTATAGAGGATTGGTACTATGTCCCGTAGTAGCCAGTTTCGACCAAACTGAGGATATTTGAGCCTTGGAAGTGTTCAAACCAGCTCATTATCACTAAGCTTAGTGAACCAAGCTATCAGAACACTCCCTGGAGGGATTCAGGACTCTACATAGCCTATTGAGTATACTCTGGTCACATCAAGGGACCTTACGAGCAGTTTTCTGATGAACTCGGATTTGTTGGAACCTAAAGAATGTACAGTGACCCACAAAACTGTTCCAATGTTTTGTACTTTTGACTTAAAGTAGTAATAGCTCAGTAAATAAAATAGCCATATTTGTGAATATATTTATAAACATAGCCAAATATGTCATATCTGACTCTGCCAAGTTGCGTCATGTAATACTTCCAAATTAGGCAATTATGAATTTTGTAATCATTTTAAGTCATTGGAACGGTTTTGTCAATGACATATTATACTAGGCTATCCTATTATTTCTAGTACTTAGAGTAGCCCCCCCTGGCTTTGAGTACAGCTGCTACTCTTCTAGGCATACTTTCAATTAACTTCTGACACTCAGAAGCTGGAATAGCATCCCACTCCTTTTCTACCCTCTACCACAACTCCTCCATACCCTTGGGAGGAGATTCATACTCTCCCAACTTTCTCTTCACATATTCCCATAAGTGTTCAATGGGATTGAGGTCAGGTGACTGTGCTGGCCAGGTTAGGAGCCTAAAATGATTTTTTTGAAACCATTCTTTGGCCAGTGTACTCTTGTGTTTGGGGTCATTATCTTGCTGGAAGATAATATCTCAGGGTTTAAGCTTGTACCACCTGTTATGATCCGTGCTCCTTCTGTATCCGAAGATAACTGGAGATGGCCTTCAATCACTCTACAAGGTGTCCGAGACGGTTGGCCTTGCAGAGCTTAGTGGATTGCACTTAATGAGATAATGAGGGAACACGCCAAGTTAAGGCAGAGAGGGTTAATGACCACTGTTAACAAGATTAAAGCTTGAGGCTTTAATCTCTACTTGTACAGGCCTTATATACCTATGAGACACTATATACTCGTTATAGGTAGTTGGGCTGTTCTACTGGTCATCCGCAGTCTTGACCATGATGCGCATCCTAGCTGATGGCATCCTACTGTTATTTATATTACAATGAGTCAGTGTCCTCGTTCTCACTGCTGTGCGATGTTCCATCACTTTCTTCTGACTCATAGTTTCTTTCTCTTGATTCTATCTCCATGGAATCTCCTCCATTCTCGCTCTCTACTCTCTTGGTGCTTCCATCCGTATCGGAGGTTGGATCGGTTGATCCATGGCTGTCTTCTTTGTCCTCAGGGTACTCCAGAATATCCTCCAGAGTTATCTCCATTCCTGCTTCTCTTGCCAGGTCCTGCATGGCATTATAATATTCCCCTTCTTCATCTTCATACTCCTGTGCTTGTAGCTGGTCTGTGGTTTCCTGTACCCATCTTGTAAAGTTGAATAGTTGTTCCTGTTCTTCTCAATCCAGACTATTCATAACACCACCGGAGACTCTTCTTCAAATCTTCCTCCAAAATTTGCACAAACAACTCTGCATCCATCCTTCCATCAATCCTCACTGCATAGCCTGGGCCATCCCACAGCATACAGCCCCAAACCATCACTGATCCTCCTCCATACTTCAGAGTTCCCTTGACCAATCTTTCACTAAGCCCCTCTCCCTTCTTTTTCCATCCCCACTTCCTCCCATCTGACCCCTAACAATCAATTTTGGTCTCATCAGACCATACAACCAGCTTCCAGTCCTCCACAGTCCAATGCTAGTGTGTCAGAGCAAAATACAGCCTAGCCCTCCTATGCTTGTCAGAGAGTAAAGGCTTTTTTTGCTTGACTACAGCCTTCATTCCTGCCTGTTTGAGATGCCTTGCTACAGTCTGTGAAGAGACTGATGTCCCAATGATGGGAGCAAGAGATTTGGCTATATCTACAGCAGTTTCAGCCGTGCCAGCAGAGATAAGATGGATAGCATGCCGAATATTAGTGGTAGAGAGTTTTGAAGGACATCCTCCAAGTGATTTAGTAAGGCTGGAACAATTTTTAGAGGCTAGCCTGGATATGGTACTGTGCCCAACACCAGTAATTGCCTCAATTTTAGTATAGGAATGATGAGAATTTAGCAAAGAGAGGATGGTTTGCTTTAGAGTAGAAGATAATGGCTTCATGATAGGTAGGGGGGTTGAGAATGATGGGACATGGCTGTCAGCACATCTATTTATATGTCAAAGACACGTGGTCACATGATCTTGTTGATTGACAATCAACGGAGTCATGTGATTGCTTGGATTAGTATTAAAAATTACCATTGACAAAACTGTTCCAATGACTTAAAATGCTTACAAAATTCATAATTGCCTCATTTAGAAGTATTACATAACGCGACTTTGCAGGGTCAGATATGACATATTTGGCTATGTTTATAAATATATTCACAAATATAGCTATTTTATTTACTGAGCTATTACTACTTTAAGTCAAAAGTACAAAACATTGGAATGGTTTTGTGGGTCACTGTATACTCAATATGCTATGTAGAGTCCTGAATCCCTCTGGAGAGTGTTCTGGTAGCTTGGTTTACTAAGCTTAGTGATAATGAGCTGGTTTGAACACTTCCGAGGCTTGAATATCCTCAATTTGGTCATACTGGTTACTATGGGACATAGTACCAATCCTCTATAGAGTTCTTTAATGATATAGCCAATGATTCTATGTAGAGAATTGTTCTGGAGTACAGAATTCATGTATAGGCAGTGAAATTGGTGTATCAGCATGCCAAGGGTCATGCATTTCTGAATGCATGCCAGCTCTACATCAGGCTCTTGGCAGATCAATTCTGTTCTGATGAACCAAAAATACTGTGGACCCTCTCTTACATGAAGTCAGGACATGCAGCACAGTGGGCTGATGAACTGTTTTGCTTGGAAGCCAACATTGGCAGGTTTCCATTTATGGACTGGTGGGACTTCACTGAACAATTCAAAGGCCAGTTTTTCCCTGTCAATGCAGAAGCCAATGCTCTAAATACATTGGAGTCCACATTGTACCACCAAAGAGAGTGCACCATTGAAGATTACCTGGACACTTTCAAGGTCCTCATTTCTGAGTCTGGTTACCAAGACCCTTGGGTCATTGTGGTCAAATTCTGCCAAGGTCTGTGCCCTTCCATCCAGAATGCTATTGCCACCCTGCTGGCAGGCTGCCCCTCAGACTCAGACCCAGAGGCTTGGTACTTGGCAGTGCGATGGGTGAACCAAGCCTGGATGGCAAATGAGGCATTCTGCTCCAATGCTTGCTCCCCACTCCTGCCCCCCTCCAAGCCTCCCACAGGATATGTCAGACTCCCCCCCTCTACACCAACAATCAGACCTTTGGCCCCTCCATGCCCTCCTATCCACTTTAACCCTTCCCTAGTAATACGCCAAAATTTTGAATATACCTGAAAAATCGAATTTATTTGATTTATACCCACGGAATTGAGGCAGAAACTCTTGATAACCCTTAGCTATAGGGAATAAGAGGGCCAGAACAAGTCCTGAGTTGTTGGCCAGGCAAGTTAATACGTAGGATGTGGCCCAAAGCCCTAATTTGTCAACTCATTGGCAGAGGGATAATTAATGATTAATGGTGCATCATGGGTATACAAATGTCCCTAGCTATGTTTGTCCAAAGCCACAAACCAAGGGAAAATAGAGTGAAACTCAATGGTTTACAATCTGAGGGGTTGCCTGGAGAAGGAACAAGGCTGCCTGATTTATTCACTAAAGTTTAGATATCTGGAGGAGATTCAAGGAACTCCAGGAGACTAAAATGGAAGGAGCCAACCCAATTATGGTGTCAAAACATCAGATAACCTACTTGGGAAATGGACTCCAATTGTGAAACATAGGGAGAACTGCTGATGGGGTGAGTAGGAGGATGTGTCAGCCATATGATATTATTTAGAATGGAAAAGCTAAAAAGGAAAAGGATATGTAAGCTATTCCTAAGTATGTATGAAGCATTGCATGTATTAGTAGTATAAAATAAGGCTGTTGAAGGGGGGGCAGGGCAAGCATTCTGCTGGGATTCTTTCCCCCCATTAATTATGGTGTTTAACATCCCATTTGACCATCTGAACATGCCTGTTTGTCTGTGGAGTGATTGCTTCCTAGCTAAGATGTTTACATAATGCCCAAGATTGATTGCTAGCTTGAGGACCACTCATCTTGGTGACATCTAGGATCAGCTTATAACACAGAGGTTCTGGTAGCCAGAAGTTGAAGGAGACATAGCTTGGTATGTGCAATTGTGCCATCTATGCCAGCAATGGCAAAAGGTGATCATCAAGACACTGCCAATAGTAATGCCCACACTGACAATATTCCAAGTACTACATGTGGACATGCTACATATGACACCAAGTTCTAATAGGTGTAGTTACATTGTGCATGGAAGGTGTGGACTGTCATCCGGGATGGAGGCAAAAGCTTTGAGAAAAGAGAATGCTAGTGTGGTTGCACAGTGGTTATTTGAAGATATCATTTGCCAATGGGGCTGTATAGTGAAGATTGTCACGGACAATGGTTCTCCATTTAAGAAAGCTGTTTGATGGCTGGAAGAAAAGTATGGGATAAAGGGAGTGATATCTCCCTACAATTCCAAAGTGAACGGGATTATTGAGAGACCCCACTGGGATGTGCAACAAATGTTGTACAAAGCTACAGATGGAGATGTCAAAAAGTAGTATTGGCACCTACTGCATGTTATGTGGGCAGATTGGATAACCATTAGGAAAGGAATGGGGTGTTCCCCATACTTTTTGGTAACCAGAGCACATCCAATGCTACCTCTGGATGTCAAAGAAGCCACTTGGCTAGTACAATTACCAGATAAGTATTTAACCATGGCTGAGTTGATAGGGTATCAAGCTCAGGCTTTGGCAAAACATGTTCAGCATGTTGAGGAGATGTGTCAGTGTGTTTCTGACACTATGCTTAGCAAGGCTTGGGAGATGGAATGACAAGCAGCACATAAGATAAGAGATTATTGCTTTGGCCTGGGAGATTTAGTATTAGTGAGAAATATGGCTATAGAGAGCTCAGCAGACAGGAAGATGAAACCCAGGTATCTAGGACCCATGGTGGTCATATCTAGATCAAAGGGAGGATCTTATATCCTGGCAGATTTGGATGGTTCTGTATGGCAGAATAAAGTGGTGGCATTCAGAGTAATTCCCTACTTAGCCAGAAAACATATGCTGTTGCCACTGGAGTTACAAGAGTTGATAGACCTGTCACCAGAGGGACCTGAAGACCCTGGAGGAAACTACTGAGGATGAGCCTAGTGACAGATGGGAGCCAGAAGAGTTGGCAGGATAGAAAAAACCTGATATTGTGGACAGAACTATCTACTTATTCAAAGGAAAACTATCCTAGAAACTGTAAAAGTGTTAGGCTTAAGCAAGGGAGGACTTGTCCAAGTCAGAGAGGTTGCCCAAAAGGTTTTAGAGACAGATGTGCTCTTGAATGAGGAATTGGAACCTCTTTAAGTTGGCTTCAACTGAGGGAATAGCCTTGATGAAGTCCCAGCTGAGCGAATTGAGGTCACATTTGACCAACTGAGTGTTGTCACTGCAAGATTTGGACTCATACTTGTCATGAGAGTGAGACAGGAGGTTTTGGAGTTCCTGGAGTAAGCAAGCTGGCTGGGATAAGTGTCAGGACTGTGAAGCTTAGCAAATGGAAGTGAGAAAATGCCCACCAGATAAGCCAGCAAAGGTGCACTCATCAGAAGCAGATTCAGTACAGGCATGCTTGGCAGTATTCACATTGGCTTTGGCTAGAACCTGTTCAGCCTGGGCATAAAAGCAGTGTTTAGTGTTCATATTGGGAACTTGACAATAGAGAAGAAGACAGATGGTGCCTTTAGATGATAAGGACTTTTTAACAGCCTCCTAGCAAAGGATGAAGTCAGAATCAGTGGTTAGGGAGAGTAGAGCTGGCGCACCACATCAGAGGTAGACAAATGATGCTTGCAATAAGGCAAAACTACATAAACCTCTTTGACGATAGTTTGAGAGACCTCCTTGTTGACCATCATGTCTGTTAGGGCAACCTGTGGGGCTCAGGCAACTCAGGGAGCCGAAGCAACACTGCAGGGAAATTCTAAGAGAATAGGATGAGGAAACCCCTGCAGGTGAAAACTAGGTATATACCTAACTTATATAATCAATATAAATTGGACCAGGCTTAGCCATGATGTCTGGGTATCACACAAGACCCAGTGTGGTTGAAACAAATGTGGGGAGTGAACATGACAGTCTAGAGTCTGTAGAAATGAGAGGGAATGAGGGAGGGTTTTATCTGGATAGTGAGGAGTGTAATCGTTTGAAAGGAGGGATATATAATGCATTGGGGGTCCCAGGGGTGTTGATAGGGTTGGTGGAGGTACTACTGGGGTGTTTGGAGTGTCCCCTTACAATGTCCTGATGGTGAGCGATGATCTCAGCCAATGTAATAGGTTGAGAAGCAACTAGATTACCATGTCAGCACCAGTTGCTTGGGAATTGGAAGTGCTGGTCATACTCTCAGCAGGCTTGGTATCGGTGTCTACCACAATAGCAGCAGAGATAGAGGCCTTGCAACCCTTGCGAGGCTAAGCTTATATGTACATGAAAAGACAATTGGAGCCAAAAGAATGCTAAGCTTATGCATTTGGGGACAGCAGAGCCTTCAGCAGCATTAGAGGAAGTAGAGCCAGTTGTGGGCAATGGATGCTGAGCCTTTTCGGTCCCGGTTTTGTGGGATTCCTCAGAGTGGATGCAATTAATGTGGCTACAGCATTTAGAGAGTGCCTTATAGATTGTGGGCATCTCATAAGACAAATGGTAGTTGTTTTGGTAGATTTTGTAGAGCTTGTGGATATGGAAAACATAGTCCTGGTTGACATGGAGCTTGATAGCCTCATTATCCTCTGATAATGCTTCAATATAAGCAGACTAGAAAATGATTAAGAAACAGTGAGAGAGGTATGGAATGAATAGACATACCCTAGGGGTGTCAAACACAAGGAGAGCCTTCTCAATGAGGGGACAAGCAACTTGACCATTTTGCAGGCACTGAAGGTGACCTTTGGCATTGCTGATGAGATCATCAAGCTCAACCTGGAGGGGGGATAGAAGAAGCCATTTTCTTGTGAAGAGTGTCTGCTAGAATGAGACATTGCTCCCTCACTTTTATAAGAAAAGGCTGTTGGCAGTGATGACAAATCATAGCAAGTGGATGAAAGGCACCCTCCACCCTAGGCTTATGACCTGAGATGCCTAGGAAACCTGTAATCTTGAGTAGCCAGCCTTTGACAGACTAGCTGAACCATAGTTGCCTTATTAGGTAACATGTTGCCAGGGTCTTGTGGTTATCAGTGTGCACAGGGATTCTGATGGAATGGTGAGGGCACCAATTTCAATTTGGCTAGGGGGAGATGGGTCCCAAGTGACACTTCAGTTTGATACAAGCTTTTTTGTGAAGAGCTTTTTTGCAAACACCATGTACAGGCTGGTTTGGGCTTGTAAGTAAACTGGAGTGGATGACTGGGTCACTATGAGTTGCAGATCACTGTGTGTTGATGTCTCAATAAATATCATAGGAATAACAGAGAAATACATGATGAAAGTATAGGCAGCTGGAAACCTTAGCCTAGCTTGGGATCTTCCAGATGGTCCTAAGCTTAACTTAGTAGGAGATCAGAAGCAAGAAGATATGAATTTGAAGGTATATATATGACAAGATGATATACTACATTCAAGAAGTAAACTAGAGGTGGAAATCAGTGAAGGTCCTCTAAAATAGGCTCAGGATCTTGAGTCATGGGAAATGTGAGAAACAGGAGGGCTTTGAGCTGCTTGAATTCTTTGTATGTCAGGACCCCAGGAAAATGGTCCACAAACTCGAAGAAGGCACGAATGTCTTCAAGAGACCCAGCCATGCTCATTTCAACAAATGCAGCATCATTGCCCTCCAAAGTAAGTCCAGGTCACTTGCATCTCCTGAACAAATTGATAGACGATGCACTGATGGTAGAACGCTGATGCCCCATAAGTGACATGGTTTGCCTCCAGGCTGACCAAGCTGGAGGAGGCAACCTGAGCAAAGGCAGCCGGGTCTAATAGCCAAGTGAATAAGAATGTGAAAGTAGAGAGCAAAAAGATACATACAATATTGACTGGTCATCATGGATGTGACCAGGGCATTTACAATGCCAGCAGAGACACATGGGCAATCAGTGAAAGTGCATGGGTAGTTATAAAGGTTGCAGCTGCAACACTTTTTACCTAGACCCAAGGGCTTGCACTCTAACTTCCACATGGCACATGTAGGGCACCGGGAAAGTGGGGGCAAGTACTAGCCAGACCAGTGAAAGTCAGTAAAGAGAATGTGAGATATATATAGAAGACTTTACCAAAAGCTGGCTGACTGCCAGCAGCTTGGAGAAGTCCTTACTAAAGAGTGGGACAGGGTGCTAATACCCATGCTCTCAAATAATCTTGGCCTCAGAGCACCAAACATGAGCTCAGGGAATGTGTTTCTTTAGTCCACATGTTGGAACTCTTCTTAGATGAAAGGATGCATGTTTGACATGATGGGCCAGCCTGAGGAGACTCCTGAGAGACCTCTGGAACCACCAGGCTAGGCAAGCAAGAGGGCATGGGGGTTGATGAAGCCAGAAACTCATCTTGAAAGGCAAACACCAGCTCTTGGGGAACAGGCAAAGGTTCCAAGAGGAGCTCCAAGTTTGGAGAAGGGGAAATCCCCACAGGGCTTGGGGGAGACTTGACTGGAGCACAAGCCAAGTGAGGAGGCAATGGTGTAGGACACCTGGGAGAGGCCAATGTGTTTTGCTTGACCAGGGTAGAGGACCAGTTAAAAATTTTGAAGAGGGCTTCTTGGGAGACCCCTGAGACCAGAGAATGTGATGGCAAGTTTGAACTTTGCCAGAAATAAAGGTTGAGGAGGTGAAGTAGAGGACCTCACTTGCTGTTTACCTTTGGGGGTGGCAGGAATGCAAGCTGTGAGATAAATAGTTAGTGACAAATGATGAGAAACAGTGAGTAGGGGCTAAGCTTACACATAGAAACTGCTGAGGGAGAGCCAGGCAAACTAGGTCTGAGTGTTGAGGGCCCAGGGAGCCTCAGAGTACCTACAGTAGCCAGTGGGGGGAGGACCAGTGATTCTGGCTCACAGGGTGCCACTAGAGACTGGGAAAGAGGGAGCAACAGCATAGTTGTTGATGAGGCCTCTCTGGACAATCCAGAAGAGGGCCTGCCAACAGGGATACTTGATGTGACCTCTGTGGTAAATCTGGCAGAGGGCTTGCCGATAGGATTGCATAAGGATGCAATTGAGATGACATATCTTGGAGTGGGGGCAGCCAATGGAGCTAGTGCAGATAGTAGAGGCGATGGTCAAGGGGTTAGGTCATGGAGTGGAGAGTATGGTGGGGGAGGGGTCCTACCCACACCCATCTGGCAGTTTCCACAAGCTCCTCACCCTACTTGCCCTCCTCTAGCCCTCCTAGCATGTGGTGCTGGTGGTTCCCATTGAGGCAGGAGGTTGTGACACACCAGTAGGCAAATAGTGAGATCCTAAGGGCAGAGAAAACATAAGTGATGACAATGAGAACAAAGGAAAATGCAACTTACATTGTGCAATTGATGGTGAAGGCACTCTTTGAGAAGCCTGGGGGCAATTGCTTGGCCCCATGTAGTCTGAAAACTGTGTTAACCAGAAGGAGACAGTTGCAACATGAACTCTACTTACTGGAAGAAGAGTCCGTATCTTCTTTGTAACAAGCATGCTTGCTACTACAGGTGTTCCTGTCCATTTCTGATAGCAAGTAGTGAAGAGAGAGGAGAGACAAGTGAGAAGTGAGAGGGAGAATGAAAGAGAGGAAATGATAACTGGGACCCTTAAAAAGACCCAATAACAAGATAAACATTTAAGCTATAGCAACAAGAAGTTGATCTATACATTTAAACTCAGTGACATGACATCATTTTGGAATAAGCTTAGTGAAAGTATGCTACCCTCAAAGCTGGTGAGCATTCTAGAACATAGAGCACATCAGAGAGACCCAGAAACTGCAAATTTGAAGGAGATAATGACTGAGGACAGTCAGCAATTGGTTAGGGGGAGATGATATGCCAATTTCACACATATACATGTATTCCATACTCTGGAACAATTCTCTACATAGAATCATTGGCTATATCATTAAAGAACTCTATAGAGGATTGGTACTATGCCCCATAGTAGCCAGTTCGACCAAATTGAGGATATTCAAGCCTTGGAAGTGTTCAAACCAGCTCATTATCACTAAGCTTAGTAAACCAAGCTACCAGAACACTCTCCAGAGGGATTCAGGACTCTATATAGCCTATTGAGTATACTCCTGGTCACATCAAAGGACCTTACAAGCAGTTTTTTGATGAACTTGGATTTGTTTGAACCTAAAGAATGTACATAGCAGCTGTCACAGGTGTATCATGCCTATAGCAAGCTCACTAATGATGACTGGACCTCAGAACAGAATGTCCAATGTTTGGGAGACAATACCCAATGCCCAAAACCCTAGAAATATCAAAGACTCATAATTAACAAGTGCTTTGTGGGTCCTGGCACCTTGGCATACTGCCTAACTGAGATTAATTACAATGGATCAAGGGATTGTCCATCCACTATACATTCCAATCATAATTGATCCAGAGGCTTAACATGCTTGCATGGATGCAGAATAATGCAGATGAGTATGGAACACATCTGGCTGGATTGCCATTTGTCAATCAGAGAAAAACCCAGAACCCAGGACAAGGTAGAAATGCTGCCGAACCTTCCAAAATATTCTGCAGTACCTGTAACAATTAAGCTTATTGTTTTCTATTTCATATTTACTATCTCTCATATGTATCTAAACAATATAAATACAGTCATGCTTGTGCATGGAGAAGAAAGAGGTTTCACCCCCACTTCCACACACAAGTCTGCAAGCCATGATCAAGAACAGTTTCAGAGGACTATTTAGTGTGCATCATTAAGTGTGGTTTCTTCGGTCATCAACCAACCCAGAGACAGAGACAGAGAACAGAGTTCAGAGACCAGAGACCAGAGACTAGAGACCCTGCACTTTGAATTGACAGGGATTGTCCTTTCACTTGTTGCACCATACAGCTAAGATAACTTCAACAGCTGTTCATTAACCTCTAAAAAACACTACTCTCTTGAATTTTGCTGTCAGAATGCACCCCCAGAACACCCTAAAAGACAAAACTGTTCATTATTTATCTCATACTACTTGTATTAACTTAAGATTATCAAATTTTGGCTATGAAAACAAGCCCTTTATCTATATTAAAACCCACAAATATTTCTACCTTTTCACTGGAAATTGACTGGCAAACTGGAGAAGTCAAATTATCCTAATGCCCCTCACTACTGTACAGAATGCCTGAGACCAGTCATGCACCAAATGCCATGTGCAAAATCTTCAAGCTAATTGCATCTGGGCCTGCCAACTCAGCCCCTTCTCCACCTTTGATGACAAGAAGAGGATGAGGATGAGCCAGCCCTCCCTGCCTCAGAGTTGGAGGAGCCTTTAGAAGATGGGGATTGCATCTTTGCAGTGGGACTTCCTCCCTCCGAAAGCCTACTCCGGAGGTGATCACCACAGGTTCTACCACTTCTCAGCACCTAGCAGAAGCCTTCCTCCAGAATTCCCAGATTGATAACCCTCAGAATTCCAGCTTCTGAGCACACATTCCCCCATATCTTCAGGAGTATACTGCCATCTTTGCCAAAGAGTCCTTTGATATGCTCCCAGATCACTGACCCTTGGGACCATGCAATAGAGCTCATCCCAGGAGCAGACCCCAAGAGGTGCAAGGTCTATCCACTGTCCTCTCTCAAGCAGAAGGAACTGGATGAATTCTTACAGGAAAATTTGTCTTCCAGTTGCATATGCCCATCTAAGTCCCTGATGGCTTTCCCAGTCTTCTTCATTAAAAAAAAGGATGGCTCACTTCACCTAGTACAGGATTACTGAGCACTCAATGCCCTCACAGTGAAGAACAAGTACCCTCTACCTCTCATCTCCAAGCTGGTTGTGCAGCTCTGGGGGGCAAAGTACTTCACCAAATTAGATGGTTGATGGGGCTTTAATAACATCCAGATTAAGCCAGGAGATGAGTGGAAGGCAGCATTTCACACCAATAGGGGACTAACAGCCTGGCCACCCCCAGACAATGATGAATGACATCTTTCATGAACTTATCATGGAAGGAGTTGTAGTTGTCTACCTGGATGACATCCTCATCTTCACCTGGACCTTGGAGCAGCACAGGGATGTTGTTAGGCATGTCATGGAGATCCTTCAACAGCACAAACTCTACCTATGGCCAGAAAAGTGTGAGTTCAAGCACACCTGCATTGAGTACCTAGGACTCATTATCTTGGAAAACTCCATTGAGATGGATCTGGTCAAAGTTGCAGGAGTCAAGGAGTGGCCAACCCCCAAGGATAAGTTAGGGCTTCAGTCTGTCTTGGGTTTTACAAACTCCTACTGTCACTTCATCCAGGACTTCTCCCACATAGCCTGACCCCTCTTCAACCTCACCCAAAACAGCACTACATGGCAGTGGAACTCAGAACAGCAAGCAGCATCTGACAGCTTGAAAGCAGCTATCACTTCAGCTCTGGTTTTGGCTTCTCCAGATGATAAGGCACCCTTGTTATCAGAATTCCATCAGAAGGACAGTTATTTTTAGCTACATTTCCCATGTCACTATGAAACTATCAGTAGTGTACATCAGAAGGATGATTCTTACCATATGCCTCATGCCTCTTATCTCTGACTCATAGTTACCTTGGTCCAGACTATTATAGTAGGAGTATAGCCACACTTAGAAGTATATAAGGATACAGTACAATACCTTGTATCCTTATCTTAGTGTTATACAGTTCTTGCCTCCTATATCTCTTTGCCCTTAAAACCGGCTGGACTATAGTGCTCCATCGTCTCCAAGTCACGCTCAGTAGGACAGGACCAAGTCTGTATAGACATCCTGTGTTGAACCCCATGCTACTCAAGAGCGAACCCCTAACCCGGGTAACAAAACACTAAGATACTCTGCTGCTTATCTCTTGCTCACCCTCCACTCTGATCTACTCTGCCGACGTACTAAACACATCAAGGTACCCTGGTCATTCAAAACGACGTACGAAAGAAAACCACCTCGCTGTGTAGCCATTGCTACGTCCCTCAACCTCTCCCCACCAGAAGACCTGGCTTACCTACTCATTTTCATTTTCACTTCTACTGCTACCCTCATCGCCTACCGAATCATCACCCTAGAACTTGAATGTATCACATGCCCTTGTCACTGCTGCATCGTCAGATCATGGAACCTATACTCAGGGATATCCATCATTGTAACCCAATTTTTCATTCTTCTAGCGATAATTGATCGCTAGACAACCGCCACCACGCCTCCAAAGAAGTTCTCAGCCTGAGAAACTCCATCACCCCCTCCCAAATCGAGAAGTAGAATCTCAGGATCAGGAACCCAAAACCCGGATCCCAGAAGAAATCCTATCCCCACTCAAACACCATCCCCATTTTATCCTCCATCCCCATTCGACTCGCCCACTCCAAGTACATCAACATGTACAAGAACGAGTTTTGCTGACAAACTAGCAGAATGACAAAGAATACAACATGAAAGAGAATTAAAGGAACACTACGAAGAAGAAGAAAGAAGATGCAAACAAGCCGAAGAATACTGTGCCAAAGTAGATCCATTAAACAACTACAAACTTCAAAGACTTAAAAACGCTCTGAAGCAACCGAGAGAACTTTCCAAATCAGAAGAAAATTTACTCACACGTCACAAGTACGCAGTAAATCAAGGAAAAACTCCCCCAGCAGATAACGACTCCGACGTCTACATAACAGACAACAATCAATCGAATCCCGATCCACAACCACCTGCATTACCCGCGCCAACTGCATTCTTAGCCCTACCGGCTCCCCCCCTGTGACCAACACAACCACCATCACCACCACCGCCACCGCCACCCAGACAACTACAAATAATGGCTGCTGCACCTACCCCAAAGGAGTTAGGACTTCTCAAACCCATCGCCTTCGGTGGAACTAGAAGACTGTTTGAAGATTGGATCTTCCAATGCAAAGTTTACGTGCTTGCCAATGCAACCACGTACAACACCGACCTTGCTAGGACTTTATTTGTCCTTTCAACGATGCAATCAGGAGATGCCCGAGCCTGGGCTAGACAGTACCTCCACGAGAGAAACGCCCAAACTCAGCAAGGCCAACCCATAGCCATGGAGTCATGGGACAACTTCACTACTCGTCTTAGAGCCGACTTCACCCCAGCAGACGAACATGCATACGCACATACCAGACTTCAAACCCTGCACCAAGCAGGCAAACCAATGACTGAATTCAATGCTCAGTTCAAAGAACTCGTCCGTCAATCTGGACTGAATGAAGATCGCACCTTGATCAATCTATACCGCAAAGCAATCGACCACCGCATTGCCATGAAGATCGACAAATCGGAAAACCCTCCGACAACTATCGCCGCTTGGTATACCTGAGCCAATAAACTCGACGACAACTTCCGCCGAATCAATGCCCTCTATGGCACCCCTAAAAACATGTTTCCCCAAAGAAACCAGTATCAACCCAACCATGGACCGAACTGTCCAAACAACAATGTGCCCTACGCACAATTCTATCAAAGGAGTAACACTCCACGTTTCACCCCACAAGACCCACACGCCATGGAAATAGACCATGTTGCAATGGAAGAAGGATTCAAAGATCCTTACCCCAAAATTCCACAACCGGAATATGCCAAAGAAGACTCCACACAGGAACTGTTGGAATTAGATGCCGTTGTCACCGGACAACAAATGAAATTATACCAGAACCAAGAATGCTTCTGATGTGGAGCCAAAGATCATTGGGCCAGCAAATGCCCTCAACCACCGCCAGCTAGACGCTTCCCAGGAATGCGCACCAACCCTCCTCGCCCTGCAAGAAACCCCAACCATCCCTTTCTTGGACAACAAAACACTCGTCCCAGATTTCCAAACCGGAACACCCAACAATCACCGCAACACAAGTATTCCCTTGCTGTTGCAGAAGTTGCGTCTCAGATGCGCCAAATGGTCGATGATCTTGACCCTGAACTCCAACAAGAACTCCACTCCGCGCTAGCTGAGGACCTGGAGATGCATCCATTCCAGGATTATTAAAAAGGAACGCTGTCAACCGATGTGCCCCTGCACGTTCCAGAACTCAGAAGGACATTTTGTACTATCACTCCCAGAAGGACACTTTCTCGATAAACTCTGTACAATTACGACTATCCTCAAATAAACGATCCCTTTTCTTACCCATCAAGATTTGGAGTGAATGGACATCAAAACCCGTGGCCATCACCACCCCGATAGACTCAGGAGCACAAGGGAACTTCATCTCCCACAAAATCGTTGAACAACACGGTTATCAAACCAAACGGCTGGACCACCCAATCCCACTCAGTAATGTTGACGGAACTGATAATCAACATGGCAAAATCCATGAATACATCAAAATCAGAACCATCATCAATGGAAGAGATTGCATGCTAGAAGCGTACATTACAAACACTGGTGAGAAAGACCTCATCATCGGATTTCCCTGGTTGGAACAATACAATCCCGACATCAACTGGAAGACCAAGATGTTTTCTTGGAAACCACAAATCGATCACCAGGACTTTTCCAAACTCCTCAGAACCCTACGACGACCCATCGAACTTAACTCCATTGCCATGGACGTAATGGCTGGAAAAACCTCTCAACCTGAGGAAAACCCTGAAGAATACATCAACCTGTCAAACGTAGACCTCGATACCTTCTCTTTAGAAAGAGAAATGAACCCGATGCTTCTAACCCCATTAGAAGTAAACGCTAAAGCGACACACGCCACAACACTCCACAATGAGCAACATAACCCAACAAAATCGGCAAACCAAAAAGGAAAACAACCAGAATCAAACAAGGAACCACCCGAGATCCCTCAGAGATTCACCCGATGGGCTAAAATATTCAACAAAAAAGCCTCTGAACGATTCCCACCATCAAGAACGTTTGATCACGAAATCGAACTAAAACCAACGTTCAAAGCAAAATTGATGAAACCTTATCAAGTGGCACCTGCCGAAGAAAAAGCGCTGAAGGAATTCATAGACGAAAACCTCCGAAAAGGCTACATCCATCCCTCAAAATCCCCTATGGCATCGCCTTTCTTTTTCGTTGCCAAGAAAGGAGGAGACCCCCGACCCTGCCAAGACTATTGTTATCTAAACAATCATACTATCAAAAATGCTTACCCAATCCCCATGATTTCCTCTATCATGGACAAACTCAAAGGAGCTAAATATTTCACCAAGCTTGATGTCCGCTTAGGATACAATAACGTCAGAATCAAAGACGGCAATCAATGGAAAGCAGCATTCAAGACTCCCATGGGTCTTTTCGAACCGACTGTTATGTTTTTCGGACTCTGCAACAGTCCTGCAACATTCCAACATATGATGGACACATTATTCTCCAAAATAATGGAGAAAGGAGGAATCATCATCTACATGGATGACATCCTAATCTACAGTAAAACCCAGGAAGAAACCAACCAACTTACAGAAAAAGTACTGCAAATCCTGCAGGAAAACGACCTCTACCTCAAAACAGAGAAACATGAGTTCAACAAACAACGACTTGAGTATCTCGGCATGATCATCACGCCAGACAAAATCAAAATGGATCCCGGAAAACTCAAAGGAATAGAAGACTGGCCAGTGCCAAAAACAGTCCGACATATACGGAAATTTATTGGGTTCTGTAACTTCTACCGGAAGTTCATCTGCAGCTACTCCCACCACACCAAACCCCTGAACCAACTCCTTTCAAAATCAAACAAATTCGAATGGAAAGAAGAACAACAGAAAGCATTTGAAACACTCAAAAACGAATTCTTAAAGGAACCGGTACTCCTCATGCCCGACTCCACAAAACCCTTTGAAATAGAAGCCGATGCTTCCAAATTCGCATCAGGAGCTGTCCTGTATCAACACAACATCAACGGAATATGGAAACCCATATCATTCTATTCAAAGATGTTCGGACCAGCGGAATGCAACTACAACATCTACGACAGGGAACTTCTTGCAATTATCCGAGCCCTCGAAGAATGGCGCCATTACCTCCTCGGCAGCCCCCATACCGTCCATATCAGAACGGATCACCAAAACCTAACATACTGGTGCAAACCCCAGAAAATCAACCGCAGACAAGCACGATGGGTCCAGACCCTCGCTGACTACAACTTCAAACTAGAACACGTCCCAGGATCAAAGATCCCTGCACCAGACGCCCTATCAAGATGTCCAGACCACATCCCTGATGAGGATAACGATAACGAAGACATCACCATGCTTCCAAACAAACTATTTGTCGCCACCACTGACATAGAAGATCAAAACCTGATCACAGTACTCCCAGAACACCTCTTTATTGCCACTGTCGATATGAAACTCCAAGAAAGAATCACGGAATCACCCAAATACGATGCTAGAACCACCGAAGCGTTCAAACTCCTAAAAGAAACCCATCCTAATGCTGCTGATAAAGACTTCGGAACAGTTCCAACCTCAAATGGTCCACTCCTCACGTTCCAAGAACGTGTCATTATCCCAGAAGACCTCCAACTCAGACGCAATGTCATCGCAAGATACCATGACCACCCTACACGTGGCCATCCTGGAGAACAGGAAACATACTGCCTCGCCAAGAAAGAAGTATATTGGCCAGGAATGTCGACATTCATAAAGAACTACATCAAAGGCTGTCCAGAGTGTCAGCAACACAAGATCATACACAGACCGGATCGCGCTCCAACTCAACCGATCCCACCATCATCTTCCAAACACCCATTTTCACAGATCTCATGGGATCTTATCACCGGTCTACTGCCTAGCGCCAGCCATAATGCGATATTATCTGTGGTGGACCATGGCCTTACAAAGGGGGTAATTTTCATCCCAACCTCAGATCGATCAAATGCCGACAACATTGGATGACTATTAATAGAAAAAGTCTTCACCAGATTTGGACTACCTGACAAAATCATATCAGATCGAGATCCCAGATTCGTAGCCAACTCCCTCCGACAACTAGCCAAACGACTAAACATCCAACAAGCATTCTCAACTGCATACTATCCCCAGACAGATAGTTTTACCAAACGATACAATCAGGAAATCGAAACCTATCTTGCCATATACTGCACCAGAAACCCTCTCGACTGGTCAGAAACCCTCCCTATCGCCGAGTTTGCACACAACTCCAAAATACATGCCTCAAGGCAGAAATCCCCATTTGAACTAATCATAGGATACAACCCTCCGCTGATACCCATGGTAATGGAAACATCAAACTTTCCATCAGTAGACAAACGCATCAGACTCCTTGACGATGCCAGAAAAGAAGCACACGCGGCACATCAACTCTCCGCCAATATTATGAAACAAAGAACCAGAAGAACTGTCAAACCCCTTGAAACACGTCAAAAAGTATGGCTAGAAGCCAAGAACCTCAGACTCCCCTTCATTTCCAACAAAATATCCCCAAAACGACTAGGACCCTTCCTTATCTCAGAAGTCTTATCGCCACTCACCTACAAACTAAAACTTCCGATCAAATGGAAAATACACCCAATATTCCACAGAAACCTTCTAACCCCATATACTGAAACAGAAGCATACAGATCTCATCTGACTCCACCACCACCAGACATCATCAATGAAGAAGAAGAATATGAAATAGAAGCCATTCTAAATCACCGCCGACACCGCGGAAAACTCCAATACTACGTAAAATGGAAAGGATACTCCCACATGGAGAACGAATGGATCACTAATGAAACACTTCATACAAACACTGAAGAATACTTAACCAAGTATAAAGAAACTCATGGAATTCTCCAGAAAGAACAGGAACCCACCAAAACCAACCAAAGACAACTTCGCTCCCACACCAAACCTACTTAAAGATGCCCATGAACCTTGACCTCGCTCGCCCCCAAACTACTCCCCCTTTTTCAACAACACCCTCGCCAACTTCCTCATCATCTTCCATCATCATCATAAACAATGCAAGCATCAAACATACTACACTTCAAACAACTCCCGTTCCGGCCCTGTCTCCCTACACCCCTTCTCACACCTTCGCCGCAACATACACCTCCCTCAGGGACGAGACCCCTGACCCCAACGACACCCCAGAACCAACAGCCACCCCAGCTGCCTCCCTTAGATACCATACAGCTGGAGTACGATCATATGGACCAGATCACCCTTCTGACAGAGATCTGCACAAGGCTGCCACCAACGGAGCCTTTATGACTAAATTGGAACACACTTCAATTTCAGAATACAACCAACAACTCTGGTACGACTATACCCACCACGTACGACAGACTAAGGCTCTCACTACTGCATACAATACACAACGTGCCTGGGCAGAATCACTCAAGCGACTTCTCCACTCAAGATTGAGCCTCATGTCCAAGGTGTCAAAGAACCTACCCAAATGAGATGAGGTACATACCTTGCAGCCCCCCACCGCAACCATCCCCACCACTACCATGACGACCACTGCCGCAATCATCACCACCGTCCCCAACAAGGGAAGAAAGCCCACCAGTATCAGAAATCCCTTCAGACTTCTCACCCCTACCAAGGACACCACCCACACTGTCGCCAGTAACAACGTCCCGATTCGGAACTCCCCCAATCCCGTTCACTCACGAACCAACCCCTGAACCACCAACAGATCAGTTTGTATCCAATGCAGACACACAGGACACTGGGCCATGGATTGCCCCCAATTCGCTTGCCTCGGATGCAAGCAATATGCCCCAGGACATTACTCATATGACTGCATCAAGTATAGATGCCCCCATTGCGCTGTCTTCCAACCGCGCCATAAATGGACCGAATGCCCAAGTCGAAAGACTCGACACGTCCCCTACTCCAGAAATCTGACAACCCATCCCTCGACCACTCCCACAACTCATCATAGATACATTGACCTCACTCACAACAACTACTACAAGGAATGCTACGACAATGTGGCCAAATCAAACATTACAGGAGAACCATGCAGTTCCTTCTGAAGAACACCCAACCACCCCACCAGAGGAAAGAATAGAGAGTCCCCATTTCAGATGCCTACTATACAACATCTTCTATCCAGGACAACCCCCATCCCCAGAAACCGCCACTATACTCAATCTCCACAGAACTCCCACTCCCACCTTCTCTCCAGTCATTCCCCCCAGACCAGACTCTACCAACCAAACTCAGATCGAATATTACAAACCAAACTACTTAGCTGAATACCTGGAAGAAGGAAATTAACAAGTTGTATGGAAAACAACTCTAGAAACGGACCTAATGTTATCAGAATTCCATCAGAAGGACAGTTATTTTTAGCTACATTTCCCATGTCACTATGAAACTATCAGTAGTGTACATCAGAAGGACGATTCTTACCATATGCCTCATGCCTCTTATCTCTGACTCATAGTTACCTTGGTCCGGACTATTATAGTAGGAGTATAGCCACACTTAGAAGTATATAAGGATACAGTACAATACCTTGTATCCTTATCTTAGTGTTATACAGTTCTTGCCTCCTATATCTCTTTGCCCTTAAAACTGGCTGGACTATAGTGCTCTGTCGTCTCCAAGTCACGCTCAGTAGGACAGGACCAAGTCTGTATAGACATCCTGTGTCGAACCCCATGCTACTCAAGAGCAAACCCCTAACCCGGGTAACAACCCTTCCAAGTAGAAGCCAATAGTTTGGATTTTGCCACGGGGACAGTACTCTCTCAGCTCTCAGGGGATGATGGAAAGTGGCACCCAGTAGCATTTTACTCTAAAGCCTTGTCTCTGGTGGAGTGCAACTACAAGATCCATGATAAGGAGATGCTGGCCATTATCCAGGCACTGGAAGAGTGGAGACACATCCTTGAAGGAGCATTGGAAAAGTTCAAAATCTGGACAGACTACAAGAACTTTGAGTATTTCATGACTGCTCAGAAGCTAAACCACTGACAGGTGCATTGTTAGGGCAACCTGGGGGCCCAGGCAACTCAGGGGAACTGACGGGAGCAGAGGTGAACCTGCAGGGGAATCCTAAGAGAATAGGATGAAGAGACCCCTGCAGGCAAAAACTGTGTATGTATATACATGACTTATATAAGCAATATTAATGAATAGGGGGGTGAAGCGAACTGTCCCAACACTGCTAATATAGGAATAAGGAAGGATGAAAGGAGGGAGTGAATATGGTGACAAGGGAGTGTCAGGTAATAGGAGAATATAGGATAGGTGTCAGGGGGAGTCTGGAGGGGGAGAGGGAGGGCTTGTGAGGACCTTCATGGGGTGCTTGGGTTGTTCTGGGTGTCCTGGGGCTTCTGGTATTTGAAGGGAGGAAGGTATAGTGTGCTGGAGGGTCAGGGGATGCTTTGAGGGGTTTTAGGGGTGTGGGACATGTTAGGGGTGTCTTTGAGGCCTCTGCAGTGTCCCCTTACATGCATTGGTCCCTCTATCTTTCCTGGTTCAACTTCTCTCTTCACCATCACCCCAGTTGCAGCATGGGAAAGTCCAATTCCTTGTCCTGGAGATCTGATCATGGCTCAGGAGCGTAGGATAATGCTGATATTACACTTCTCCCAGCATCTCTCTTTGCAGTATGAGCTGTGGATGGGATTTCTCTTCAAGGGGAAGAGCAGGCCCTCCTCTAAGACATCCACTCTGGAAACTAAGGAGGCAGACAAGAGGAAGCAGTGGCCAGAGCAGCCTGGGAACTCCAGAAGTCTGCAACATGCTCAGTGCACAGTGCTGAATGGTCGGAGCTGGATGGCTTGCTTCTCTTCCAAGGCAAAATATATGTTCCAGATGATGCAGCACTCCACCAATGCATTGTAGCCCTTCACCATGACTCCTGAATTGGGGGACATGCAGGCCAATGGAAAACTCTGGAACTCATCTCCTGAAACTACTGGTGGCCCAACATGTCTTGCTACATTGGTCAGTATGTTTCTACATGCAACCTGTGCCTCCACACAAAACCAATCTGGAAACTCCCTGCTGGAGAACTTCACCCTCTCCCCATTCTGGAAGCTCAGTAGGATACCATCAGTGTAGACTTTGTAGTGGAACTCCCAGAGTCCAACAGGTATGATGCTATTATGACTATAGTTGACTCCGTCTCCAAATGTGCTCACTTCATCCCAACACACACTACTCTTACAGCAGATGGAGCAGCACAGCTATTTCTCCATCATGTATGGAAACTACATGGACTTCCACATCAAGTGGTCTTGGATTGAGGTCCTCAGTTCATTGCATCATTCACCAGGAAACTCTACCACTTACTGGGAATCAAAAGCACTTCCTCTACAGCATGGCACCCCCAATCAGATGGGCAGACAGAATGGGTCAACCAGGAATTGGACCAATACCTCTGGATCTTTGTCAGTGAGCAATAGAATGATTGGCATGACCTCCTCCCCCTGGCAGAATTTCAGCACAACAACCACATCCATACCTCCACCCAACACTCACCATTCATGTTACCCAGGTTAGGGGTTCACTCTTGAGTAGCATGGCATTCGTAGCAGGATGTCTATACAGACTTGGTCCTGTCCTACTAGGCATGACTTGGAGATAATGGAGCACTATAGTCCAGCTGGTTTAAGGGCAAAGAGGTATAGGAGGCAAGAACTTTATAACACTAAGATAAGGATACAAGGGTATGGTACAGTATCTTTATATACTACTATGAGTGGCTATGCTCCTACTATATATATCTGGACCCAGGTAAGTGAGTCATATCCTTATCTATCTAAGTATAGATTGTTCTGATGGTACTTCTGATTGTTTCAGGATGACAGGTCTTCTATCTATTTATATCTTTGGGTGCTTCTGATAAGATCCGGTGAGGCTTCTGATAAGATCTGGTGAGGCTTCTGATAAGGGGAGTTTAAGGGGACTTCTGATAACAATTCATTAGACACTGGCTGAAACCCAAGAATGGGGTTTGAACTCTGCCAGCAACTGTCTTGGCTGGAAACAGTCAATGAGTTCAAATCCTGGATGGAGTCAGCATTGGAGGAGGCAAGGTCAGCACTTGTGAAGTCTAAAGATGATATGGCAAGGTACTACGACCAACAGTGAATCCCAACTCCAGAGTTCAAGCCTGGAGCCAAAGTTTTCCTGGATGCATTGGACATACAAATCACATGACCATCCAAGAAACTCTCACATTGCTGGTTAGGACCCTATGCAATTGACAAACAGGTCAGCTCCAGCACGTACTGACTAAAGCTACCAAAATCCATGAGATGCCTCCATCTAGTCTTCAATGTGGTAAAGCTCACACTTGCTCCCATGGACCCCATTCCTGGATGCCAGCCCAAACCACTGCCAGCACCTATCATCATTGAGGATGAAGAAGAGTGGGAAGTTGAGGAAATCTTGGATAGCCACATCCATCGGAGGAGACTCCAGTTCCTAGTGAAATGGAAGGACTTTGGGATTGAAGAAAACTCCTGGGAATTGGCCAAGGACATCCATGCCCCCAACTGCATAATAGAATTCTATCAACAACACCCAGGAGCTCTGAGACAGATCAGGAGTCTTGCATTTGGCTCAATTCCCTTCCATGCCCTCAATCCAACCATTGTGCCAAGTTGTCACAACCTTGAAGAGAGGGTAGGTGTAAGGGGAACTCTGGGTCATTGCTCACAACTGCAGATTCGGGAATCCAACTCCCAACCTCCCTGCACTTGGAAATGCAATCCCTAGCCCCTCTATGTTCGGAAATCCAATTCCCAGCCTCCCAATGCTCAGAAATCCGATTTCCAGCCTCCCTGGGTCCGGAAATCTGTCCCCCAGCACCCCAGTACTTGGAATTCCCTCCTACACCCCTCCAATGCAGATGCAAACCCTCACTGGCATACACAACCCTATCCCAAGCCCATT